>OW119922.1:61945790-63145790 GCA_933210815.1 Meta bourneti
AGCTGTACCACCCCTCCAAGTTTGTCCCATAACCGTAGAATCATCCTGTATATAGGAGCAGTTACTAAATGCAGATTTAAGTGCGAAGACACGCTGGCTTAAAATTTGCATCGGAAATTCAGTATTAATAATTATTGTTAATTAAAGTAGGGTTGTGTGTGAAACCAAATAATCGGTAAAGCAAATATCAATGAAAATTGTCATGGAGTGACTCATCCTTCTTTATTTGAAAGGATTCTTTAAAGAGATCAACTTGATTAATCAGTGAATTTATTAAAGTTGTTTGGTTTTAAAGTGCAAAAGCCAAGTTGCGCCAAGCGCAAGACATACATCGTGTTGGAATCGGTCTCAAACCTCCAATTATAGTGCCGTGTGGGGCACATAAATTTGAAGAATGTAAATCTTTGAATGTATAAAAGTGAAGAAAGATTGGGGATCATGAGCTGATCAGACTTCTTGTATGTTTTTAAACCATAAGACTTGGCTACGTAATAAAATTTATTTTTAATGTATAAAACTCTGTCTTCAAATCGATAAAACCCAACAATTGGTTATGGGCCTCAGACCTTAAGCTGAACCTGAATTCTGCCACTACCGGTTTCCAGTATGATGGGTATTCAAGAAATGTCCATGTTTTCCTTCCCGAAGTTATCGGATTTCAACTATGCCACGTGGAAGACGGACATGAAGGTATTGCTAATGGATCGGAACTGCTGGGAATTTATCACTAAAACGGAACCTCTATTATTGGAAGATGCTCCAGAACAAGAAAAAGGAGACTATCGTTATAGGAAGCAGAGGACATACACAACTATCTACCAGGGCATAGACAGAAAATATCAAGTCTTGATTTCATCTACTGAGGACGGTAAGGAAGCCTGGGATATATTAAAGACCAACTTTGAACCAGCATCTAGAGCACGATTGGCAGGCCTTGTGGACGAGTTCTTTTCAATCCGCTACCAGCCGGAGGACGAATCCATTGGACTCCTCTGCAAACGAGTGCATGAGAAGCTGTTACAGATAAAAGAATGTGGATTCGAAATCCCAGACCTTTTAGTTTGCTTTCAACTAATAAGACATTTGCCTCACGAATACGATAATCTGGTACAATTGCTATACAGGATGGATGACAACGAGTTCACGCTAGACAATTTGTCTAAACATTTAATAACAGAATCCAGCCGAATCGAGCTGAAGCGGAAAGACGAAGGCACAAAATTAAGTATCGTGGCCGATGCTTATGCTACAAGAAACAAGTCATCTAGATACAAGGAGACACGGGCGTCTACTCCTGATCACAGCAGATGCGTACTGGACCCTGAATTAATTCCTTCAAGCCCAAGAAAGTCGACAGTTTGTCGTATGGGGCCGCGACCATTCTGCAACTACTGCAAAAAGTCGGGACATTACGAATCGAAGTGCTTCAAGAAATGCAATCGGCAGAAACCTGGTGGTGAATTATTTTATATGGAGGACAATCCAAAAACTGATCTTCAACGTGCCTATGCAGTTTCAAATTTTCCAAATGAAAGACCGAGGGAATTTCTCATTGATTCAGCTGCAACTGCTCACTTCTGTAAAGAACGTGATATGTTTACGACATTCAGAAAACTACCACCACAGAAGATCCTAGTCGGAGACAAGGACAGCACCTCGGAAGTATTAGGTATGGGTGATATTCAATTTACAGTTTTAGATAGAAACAGAAATTATGATATAACTTTAAAAGATGTGTTATACTCGCCTAATATGAGAAAAAATTTAATTAGTGGTGCTCGTATTGACCTTGTGGGAAACCAAATTAAATGGGGAAATAACAAAATGATTATTTATAATAGTTATAATAAATATTTGTTTACTGTTCCCAGAATTGGAAAATTGTATATCTTGAAAGGTTATCCCAAGATTAAAAATTATACATATGTAACTGGTTTAGATCTAGAAAAAGCCCACCGTAGGTTTTGTCATGTTAACATGCCCTTAATTGAAAATATGAGTAAAATTAATTGTGTAAAAGGAATTGAAAAACTTAATTGTAAGAATATAGATAAAAATTGTAAGATTTGTGCTATTGCTAAATCCACTAGAATATCCTTAAAAAGAAACTATATGTACGAAAGGAAAACTAAAAATGTTTTGGAAAGGATCCATATGGATTTGTGGGGTCCTGCTCCAGTTAACTCTCTAGGTGGAAATAAATACTTTTTATCTATTATTGATGATTTTTCACGTAAAGTAACTGTTTATATTATTCGAAATAAGAATGAAGTTTTTGATTACTTTAAAAAATACTTGGTTAAAGCTGAAAGACAGCTAAATGTTAAGTTAAAATGTGTCCGAACTGACAATGGTTTAGAATTTTGTCACAAAGAATTTAAAAAGTTTTTAAATGATCTAGGAATAAAAATCGAAAGAACTTCAACTTATACCCCTGAACAAAATGGCATTGCAGAAAGGTTCAATAGGGTATTGGGTATTTCTATTAACGTCACACTGGAGCAACACAATGGGCTATTGGTGACGGTCCGGGATCAATCCCAAAGGGAAAGATCCGAGGACAACACCACGTAATTTTGAACCACGGTCAGATGACGAGGCAACACCTGAGCTGGCACCCCACTCTCCAAACTTCCACACCACGCCAACGTGAGGACATTTGAGGCCACGACAGATTTAACGTGCACCAGCCCCCTTTGTACACGACGGTGTTTGGCTGGATTCGAACTCGCAACCCTTCGGTTGCTAGTTCGTTACTCTTCCAACCGGGCCACCGCGGCCCTATAAAGGTTCAATAGAACAGCCATGGATTGTGTCAGAGCTATGCTTCAAGACAGTGGTTTACAACCACAATTTTGGTCAGAAGCACTTTTAGCATTTATTCATACTAAAAATAGATGCGAACACAAATTAACTGAGGGTATATCTCCTAACGAAATATGGACTGGTTTCAAACCATCAGTAAAACATTTTAGAATTTTTGGCTCTTTGGCATATGTTCATATTCCTAAAATACAGAGAAATAAATTACAACCCAGAGCAAAACTTGGTATTTTGACAGGATATGGTTTGAAAACTAAAGGTTACAGAATATATATCCCAAACGAGAAGAGAATAGTTGAAACAGTCTATGTTCATATCGACGAAAGTAAGAAAGCTGTTGATGTACTATTTGGTAAAAACTTTGAGTACGTTTCTTTCGATCTTAATTCTAATATTCCTATTTATCAATCAAATGAAAATATATAAGTAAAATCGGAAAGTGAAACTCAAGTTTTAGATTCTAAAGATTTAGTTAAAACTGAGGACTTAAAAAGTCTTAACATTTCAAATTGGCGAAGAATCGAAAAACCTAGAAATAAAAGCAATAGGATAGATGTATACTATTATTCTCCTGAAAATTTGAGAATGAGATCTTTAAATGATATTAAAAAGTACTGTACTAAAAATAAGATTAGGTTTGATCCTGTAAATTTCAATTTTAAGCCAGAAACTGAACATCCTAATGTGGATATTTCTAATGTGCCATCTACTTCTAGTGATGAATCTAATTTTTTAGACCAACAGATGTACGACATGTATGATCAGTGTTACAATGTCGAAATCCCCAAAAGTTATGAAGAAACGCAAGCAAGTAAGGATAAAATTAAATGGAATACTGCCATGAATGAAGAAATTCAGATAATGAAGGATAGGCAAGTATGGAAATTAGTGGACACCCCCCCAAATACAACCATAATTGGAAGTAAGTGGGTGTACAGCATAAAAATGGACGAAAACAATATACCTAAAAGGTATAAAGCTCGTCTTGTTGCTCAAGGTTTTAAGCAAAAACCCGGCATTGATTTTAAAGATATTTTTTCACCAGTTGTGAATTTTTCTATTGTTAGATTATTGTTTGTACTATTGATTTCTATGTTGGGTTGGTATCACTGTCAAGTTGACGTGAAAAGTGCATATTTATATGGACACCTTAAGGATACTATATACATGAAACAGCCAAAAGGATTTGTGCTGAAAGGATCCGAAAACAAAGTATGTCTATTGGAAAAGGCTATATATGGTCTGCATCAAAGTGGTAGAGAATGGAATTTGGAATTAGACGGTATTTTAACTAAATTAGGATTTTCTCAGTTAAATTGGTGTAATTGTGTCTACAAATTTAAAGATGTAATTTTAATTGTTTATGTAGATGATATGGTTTTGTTTTCAAAAAGAGAACATTTGATAAATGACGTAATCGAATTATTGGACAAAAAATTGGATCTTACAGTCCTAGGTAAAACTAAATATTTGTTAGGCGTAAACTTTCAAGAGATTGAAAATTCGATTTATTTACATCAAATTACCTACATTGAAAAATTAATGTCAAAATTCAAAGATCTTCCTAAAAGTTTTGTGAATTTGCCTTTTAAAATTGGTTGTAACTTACCTGATAAGGTTAAAGAGAAAGAAATAATTGAAAATGATTTAATGAGGAAATTTCCCTATCGTTCCTTAATAGGATGTTTATCGTTTTTGTCAGATAGATCCAGACCAGATATTGCATTTGCTGTTAATATAATGTCTCAGTTTTGTAATGGTTATACTTACAAACACTGGTCTTACGTTGTTGATATTATGAACTATGTTTTTCTTACAAAGGATTTTAAAATTAATCTTTCCAATGTAAAAAGTTCAAATTTGATTGCTTTTTCTGATGCAAATTGGGGATGTGGTCTCACAAACAGACATTCAAGCAGTGGCTATTTAATTTATTTTGGTAACATCCCAATATCATGGAAATCTTCTAAACAAAAGTGCATAGCTCTTAGCTCAATGGAATCTGAATTTATTGCACTAACCGATTGCACTAAAGAAGTTATTTGGTTTAGTAGAATTATAAATGAATTAAGTTTGTGTGATTACATAAGACCCCAAGTATATTGTGATAATCAATCTGCTATCTATTTTTCAAAAAATAGTCAGGAAAATCAGAAAACTAAACATATTGATATCAAGTACAAATTTATTCGTAAATTAATAAAAGATGAACTATTTAACGTAAATTATATTTCATCGGAAAATAATTTGGCTGACTTTTTAACAAAGCCTTTATTGTTAAATAAATTTAAAAATATTATTAGAAAAATATTTTGTTAGATTTATGTATATATATATGTTGAATTGTAATACATCTGCTGAGGTTTTACAACCGATGGGGCCGCATGTTGGAATCGGTCTCAAACCTCCAATTATAGTGCCGTGTGGGACACATAAATTTGAAGAATGTAAATCTTTGAATGTATAAAAGTGAAGAAAGATTGGGGATCATGAGCTGATCAGACTTCTTGTATGTTTTTAAACCATAAGACTTGGCTACGTAATAAAATTTATTTTTAATGTATAAAACTCTGTCTTCAAATCGATAAAACCCAACACATCGTCAAGTAATGGACATACGCATACAAGGATAATTTTACTGATAAAGAAGAGAGATGTTACATCTCTCTTCTGAAGTAACATTACCCCTCCTAGAGGTTTCAACGAGATATCTCGTCCCTCAAGACCTGACCAATTTTTCTATTTACGAGATATTTCGTTAACAAGATGTTACTAATATTTTGATGATGATGAGTTCGTTTCAGTTTTTGATGTTACAAAGATGAAAGGTCAAATTTTTTTTAGTGACGAGAGATATCTCGTCCATCAAGATCTAGTCAGTTTTGTTAATGATGGGATACCTCGTCCAGACACCTACCAGGAGGGTTAAACGAATCTGTACAACCTACAACTCCCAGGTTGTTAACGCAGTGGGCGTATCAATTGAGCTAAGGGATCTTCTATTTATCAAGAATATATAAGCTAAATGCTTTACTGGATAAATTTCCACACACTTAATGTCCATACACGAATCTATATAAATAAGAATGGAGTGTTTGTTTGTACATTTAATATTTTCGACCCATTTCAAGTTTTCTATCCGTTTTGGGCCCCTCTGATACAAAATCCGTCTCTTGCGTGTTTGGTGTCTATTTGTCCATCTGTCTGTTTGTATGTGTGGGCCTGTACCACGGCCAAATGGTTGAATATATTTTCATAAAACTTTGCATACTGTGAGTACTAGTATTTATTTAGTGACTGAACTTATTTGCGTAAGTCTGTCCATCTTGCTGTTCTACGAGGGTTGTAAATAAAGTAGTGGCAACGTAGCCCAGAAAGTCGCAAAACATCGGGCATGCGGAAACAGGATATCGGAGCAGTGAGGTGGCGCTGTTGTCGATGTGTAGAGTACAAAAAAACCGTCGATCCAGTAGAAGGGGTAGTTGCTGCGTGGCGTTGAAGTGGACAGTTTCGTTTCTACCGCTCTAAATCATGTTTACAAAAAGTTATCAGCGGCCGTCGATTAAAATCGAGGTTGCCCGTGGCAAAAATGCAGCGCGATGTTATCAAGGATTATCTGAAGCCTGTGACGAGAATGCGTTACCGTATAGGACTGTTGCACGATGTGTCAAAGCGTTTAGTGCAGGTCGGACTGAGACTGTGGATTTGCACCGCACAGGTCGGCCATACATTCCTCAACATCACGTTGACATCTTGAGTGGTCTCCTTTCCATAGACCGTCGATGGACTGTCCGGGAATTATCCGTTGAAGTTGGGCTCAGTCATCAAACGGTGTGGCAGATACTGAAGAAAGGTCTTAACATGAGGAGAATTGCTTCCCGCTGGGTTCCACATCGACTCACGGACGTACAGAAATGGCACCGGTATGCACTGGCTGGTATCCACCTCGACAGATACAGCAATGACGGAGACGCATTTCTGCAGCGTATTTTCGCCATTGATGAGACGTGGGCTCGAGCCTACTAGCTTGAATTAAAGCGTCAATCTAATGAATGGCGTCACTCAGGTTCGCCACGTCAACAGAAGTTTCGTCAGGAACCCAGTCGGGTGAAAGTTATGCTGATTGTGGCATAAGACTACGAGGGTGTCATTCTTACGCATGCTGTACCTCAAGGAGAAACTATCAACGCAGACTACTATTGATGGTTTTTACAGCACCATCTGCGTCCGGCTATACGGCGCAAACGTTCACGTTTATTGCGGGACAATCTTCCTATCGTGTTGCATGACAATGCTCGTTGTTATGTTGCAAAAGCTGTAAATGATCTTTTGCGACGGTGGTCTTGGGAGGTGTTGGAACACCCTCCGTACTCACCTGACATGAGTCCTTGTGACTACGACCTTTTTGCTACGTTGAAAGAATTCCTTCGAGGCATCCGATTTCCTGACGTGCCGTCTGTGATCCGAGCAGTAGGGCGCTCCGTCGCTGACATCAACAGACAACACCTTGCCAACGGTATCCTACGGCTTCCTGACATCTGGCAAAAGGTACAAGACTTTGCTGGTGATTATTTTGAAGGAATGTAATGTAATTTTGCTTGTACGTTCATTAAAAAATGTTTTCCAGGTATGTTGCCATTACTTTATTTATAACCCTCGTATGTTCGATTTTGTGTCTGTGTGTTTGCACAAGTATCACAAAAAATTTGTTCAGCATATTATAAAACAATGTTTTATATTTTACAAACCATAATTTAATTTAGTGAATACATTATTTGAAATTCCTTTGCTTACATATTTAGGAAAGTTTAATGCTAAAACATATGAGTAACTATACTTAAATCAATCATAAATTGGTAGTTTTGGAGTAGCTGGGAAGGTATACTGAGAGCACATTGCAATTACTTGGATTGTTCTGCCAGTGTTGCTGAAAAATCAATTATTTTCCCAAAAACTATTTTTACGGAAATTAAATTCTAATACTTTATTTATTTTTAAACCTGATTTTTCTTTGCGAAATATAAAAAATTCTTAATATTTGGGACAAACGATAAAGAGAATAAAACATTATAAATAAAATATATAGAAAACGTATAATCGTTTGCTTTTTTAAATTTGTGTCTTTTATATTTCAAGAATATATTTTGTAAAAACAGATACATTCATTACTTTTCGTTCGAAGCTTTTTTAAATCTGTTTTAAGTTGTATTTCCTGATTTCCAACCTGACGTTTTTCGTTCAATAACTGTAACAAAGGTAGGTAATGTTTTAATTAGCTTTAAAAACATTTTTAATCATTGTATGATAATTTTAGGAAACGCTTTTGTTTCTAAATGACATACAAGGCATTTATATTCATACTCTGAACTATTCTACGCATTCTGGGTAACATTGACACAGTCGAGAGACTTTCTTTCTTACTAGAAATTTTAATTCTACGAAAATGTAAAATGTTAAATATAACATTTATTTACATTTGGGAAATTGTGTATTTAACAATTGTGTACTTGTTGTGGGTAGGTAGTTGGCTTGGTAGGTAGTGGCTTGTGTGGATAGTTACATGTGGTGAATAGGATTTACAATTTATTAACGAAAGCTGACGTTAGTTGACAAATTCAACCCGAGTAACACCCGATAATTATGCTTGTATATTATAATATTCTCTTTGCATTTATCGTGTGGATTAATAGAAAGTGCGAAAATTTTTCGCATAATTTTCAGTAGTTTTTATAGTCAATTCAGACTTCATTAAACGTTACAGCCCCAACGTTAAAAAACGTTACAGAGTATTGAGCTCAATTTTCAGCTAACATAAAAGAATTGAGAAAGAAGGAAAAAGCTATACAAAACCCTGATGTCTTAAAGTCCAAACAGTAGTAAAAAAATTGAAATTTGGAATCAATCAAAGCTATATCAGCTATTGAAAATACTATTTATCAAATATTAGAGATAGTTTACCTAATTTCACCGCATGCAATGATATGATTTATCAACTTGCACAAATAGCTTAATAATTGTTTTAGTCTGTACTTTATTAGTTACATAATAGGAGCGTGTCTCATAGAGAGTTAATGTTCCTTTCACTCCCAATCTTCCAAATATTAATCCTGTCTAGTAAATTTATGTAAATGCATCCACAAAATCTTAAAAGAATACTTTGTGGGTACATTCAAATTTGAAGAAGATAATCATAGTAACGTATTAAATAAATTAATAGTGTTTTTTAAGACTGGTGTTGACACGAGTCTTAAAACTATTAACTTATTAAAACACAACTATTAATTAACGTACCTTACACTGTTTTTGTGTAACGAATCTTAAAGAATATTTTACATATTACGTAAATTTGCAATTATAATTTATTACTTCTCTTAGACGTCTCAAGTGCCAGAAATTAAGTGATCCCTGAATTTAAAAATTAGTACGCATTGGAATTGTAATTACTTTCATCGATTTAGTTGTGATTGTATAATTTTATATTTTTAGTATCTGAACTTTCATATATATAACTTATGGATAATTTTATTTATTGAATAGTGAGAGAGAGAGAGAGAGAGAGAGAGAGAGAGAGAGAGAGAGAGAGAGAGAGAGAGAGAGAGAGAGAGAGAGTAAGTAGCGTAATCAAAAGTAACTTCCACATGTAGTCCCATATATATTTTTTATTCATAATTTTGATGTACCTATGACCATATGGTCGTCGTGGCTCGGTATGTTTGTCCACTTCGTTAGTAACCTGCGAGTTTTAAACGGCGCAGGTTTGATTTCCGTAAATTAAACTAAATCTGATACAGAAAACAATATACTCGTCTGTGTCAGGAAAACTTTTCGTTTGTGTGTATTTTCATTATATATTATCCGTTATTGTTGTCCATTCTCTTGTATCAGGCTCAGCATGGCGAAATATTGTTTTTGTGATATAAAACTTAACCCAACATTAAATAATAATTTTGTAAAATTTAAGAATGTATTATGCGTCCAATACAATTTAAATAAGCACATTACTAGTTCAGCTTGATGCGTGCATTCTTTTCTGCAGTTTGAAAAATTTGAATGCTAAATGCCATAGCAATAAAAATATTTGTCTTCCTTAATAATTATTCTGTAATAACATTTTTCAACGACTTTTCCATAGTTCGTTTCCATAGCAAAAATACTTTCAAATAAAAACTCCTTATGCGCAAAATCTTCCAAAGAGTTTGAATTTGTTTCTTTAAAACGTGTAGTTGAAATGTGCATCCAGACTCTTTCAAGGGGAAATAAGCGATACATTTTTCACTAAGCGAACCTATGACCTGGAAAATATACGCGAATGAAATATTCAATATCAATTCCCCTTCTGTGTTGGTAAAAATAGTAATGAGTTTCAAATGAGTTTCCTTTTTACCGGAGAGTTTTCGTTCCGTAAGAACTATTTCATTTTCGCCCTGTGTCACCAATCCCACTTTTGTTAATAATACATTAGGGCGACAAATCACGCTTGGAACAGTCCAGCGGATGAATAATATATGAATGTTAGAATTAAATGAGAACATAGGAATTAACGAAGAGTAAATGATAAAATATCAGTTAAAAGTTTCCCCTGCCAACCGTGACAATTAATTGCAAAACAGGTGCTAAAGACATTTCAATTACTGAGGAACCAGAAAAATACTTTTCGTGGTTCTTCTTTCTTCTTTTTCGTTCCAAATTAGTCCCGTGAAAGAGCGGAGGAAAACGATTATTATATTCCAAAAGAGACCGAAAAAAGTTTGGGGATAAAAACAATGCATCGATTAGGGGGTAAAAGCAGCACGTAACTGCTATACAAAAACGAAAGAAGTTTGCTCGATGAGAAATTATGCATCAAATGTAAGAAACGAATGTTAAGTCACATCGGGGGGTTAACAAGATTATTTTTTGTTAACCGCAGCGTGAACAACGGGTGGAAGCAGACTCGGATCGGTTAATCACGCAGAGTAATAAACCGTTACAATGGCGAATAATTCAGAAGGATTTATGTTCTTAGACAAATTACGCAGCGGTAATTTATCTTTGATCTCCAGTCTATAAGAAAGTCTATAATCCTTTAAACCTGATTAATTAATTTCCAGGGAAGGCAGTACTGATTTATACTAGACTGCAGTAAATGAGTTGTAATACCTTTCCAAAGACGACATTTGTGAAAGTGATGATAGTAACTTAGGTATATTTATTTTATATATATATATCAATTGATAGTCATTGATGTGAATTCAATTGCTTTAGGCAACAACAGAGGTAAACGGTGTAAAATAAAATACACGTATGAAGTTTTAAACACCATTAGTGGCAAATAGTTTAAATATTTTACTAGACTTTCACTAAAAGGTGTAAACAAGTTGAAATGAATGTTATAGATCAAAGAGGGTTCGTGCGCTAAAAAAAATCGTAACCATTTAGATGTATATACTGGAATAAAGTAATCCAGTGTTAAAAATCTGTACTATGCAGTTGATGTTCGTTGAGCTAACTAGAGTTAATGTAACACGGCATTAATCAACAATGATGCAATGGATCCTAAAAATGCATTTTTAAACTTCATATAAACCCGTATTGCTTGCAAGCAATTGATGTTGCAAATCTGGAATGCGATTATTCTCACAACACAACAGAGATTGAAACTAAAAACTAAAGGTAGTACGTAAATATAGTACCAGATTCTTCTCAAGTAGGACGTACACGGTTGCATTATATATAATTACTATAAATTAGCAAGAATAAACAATGTTTTACGATTGAGAACTTTAAACAGCTTACAACTCCCTCTCTTTCTCAGAGATGATTCATTTCAGTAGGGGTAGAAAAATAATAGAAGATAAATATAATTGCTTCAGGCTTGACGATTCGAATCCATCCCATCTTTGTTTAAAATAAGGTTTCTCTATTTATATTACCATACAAGTTTAAAATATTAAGTTCAAATCAAATTATTACTGAATAGAAAAATTAAAAAATGGAGTATTTATGTGATATAGACAACTATTACATAAAATAGAGAATGACAAATATGTGAAAACTGAGATTTAATTTTTTACATCTACATTCATATTCTATCGTCTTACTAGTTTTTCAAGGTATTGATTAGAGTGGACTGTTTTACATTGTTATGGCTCTGAATAGTCAATTTGAATGATTGGTTAGGGGACGTGACCCTCTTCAAATTGAAATCATACTGTGTAAGAATAGTATAAGAGTAGATGTAAGTTGACAATCTATCTAGAAGTTTAGTTTACATGTTATTAGTTAGTGCACATCAGGACCCATATATATCTATGGAACCCTGCCAAGTGTCACTGTACTGGATTAAATGACTGGCTCATCATGAAAGATGCTTAACAATTCCAAGTAGGTAATGTTTAATTCTCTTGGATTTACTTTTACATCGTCGTTTTACAAGTAAACCACACGAAGTCGAAATTTTCAAAGTATGAGTTTTTAGCTTTTTTAGATTATACTGTAGTGATCTTTAGATTGAAGTCCACACGAAATACTTTTTCAAGGAAGGTTATATTTCTTCTTGAGAAACACTGTGGAATAGTAGGTGAGTTAATGTTTCCCCTTTGTTTTCTCATAACTATGTTTTGAACTTGTGTATTTTACTTGTAAACTAACGATGTATTCGTTTCATTTGTACACGTATTGTAAAATTTATTGAACTAAATAAAACTATAGGTGTGTTTTTTGTTAACGCTTCATAAACTCTGATATGGTATTGTATTTATTATTCTAAATGTATCTTAAACCTCCTGGTGGTTTATATTCGAGTCGAAAACCGCCCTGTAGCGACTAGCCTCTGGTGCAAAACCTATTTCAAACTAACACCAGATTTGGTCAAGAAACAATTTGTTTTTCGTACTTGGATCTTTATTTCCCTTGGAGTTAGGGAAGTTATGCCTGGACGAGATATCTCGTCCTTAGCAAAATTGATGAGATCTTTTACGAGGTATACCGTCCAAACACTTGGAAGTATGCAATAATATCTTAAATTTAACATTTAATACTTATTCATATATACTTATATACTTTCTCATGGATACAGTATATTTATTATTTATCCATCATCCAGTTATTCCGTTCATTAGCCATAGACGAAGAACAAAGATCATTTTTAGCGTTCCCTAAATTACTGTAAGAAAGTAAAACTTGAATAATTTATATATAGATTCGAACACTGCGCAGTAGATGCAATCAGCTTTTACAATTTATCTAACGAGAGGACGTTATCAATTACGCTTCCTACTTAACATTAAACATCCTTTACTTAAGATAAAACATTACTCGCGCGGTCGTTCGAAACATTCAAAAAACCGAAACAATTGAAAGGTGCGAGATCACCTCTCTCCAAAGCAAATTTCTTTCTGTTTTCTTTAACGGAGGGCTCATGAAATTAATGAGTGTCTAATATGCATTGGCTATTTAACTAAGTTTTACCAAAAAGCGATCTGTTTAAAAAGGAAAAAAAACACTACAAAAACAGAGCTATACAGAAAAAGATGCTTTACATCAGGTGCTCCCGCTTCAAACTAATGAAGCGCGCAGTTTATTCTGTTGCGGGACAGGGGGGGGGGAAGAAAAAATGTGGATACACATCAAGAGTCGTTTATCTTTATTTTCATTTAGGAAAGGGAAATGAAATGTGGGAAAACGAGCTGCATTCATGGAACGTAATTTTTCTGCCCGGAACACTGCTCATTCTTTTTTGCGAGAGGGGATAACTTTGTTCTTTTATGAATCAAATCAATACGTTACCTTTGAGCACAACTTTGCTTCACAAAGCGGTGGTTCTATGTTTAGTTCTTCTCGGTTGAGGTACAGAAAACTGAAAAACAATGATTAATTTCTGGCGGAAATTTTATGGAAGAACTCACTTTTATTCTACTTTAAATTTGAGTGCAGTTGAGAAATCTTTTATTAATACTTATGATGAAGGCTGCAATAATATACGAGGGTAATTATATGTGTATAATAGTTAGAAAGCAATACATACATATGCAATGATTTGTGTATGCACATGCAAAAATGCATATTAATCAAAAACAGATTTTTTAATCCTTTCACGCTTTGGAAAACAATAGAAATTGATAAGGCTTGATATGGAGCCATTGGACAGTAATTAGAGCATATTTCAATTAAAGGCACATGTAAAATCACAACACTCAGTAGATAAAAAATTAATACACAATATCTAATTCAGATTTTTGTCATATCAACACAATTAGAATATTTGACGAAATTGAAATGGGATTTTTCTAAAATTTTAAATAGAGAAAATCCCAATGCTGAATTAAAAACATTTCTTTTGGCCCTCACATACGTTTGGCTAAGTATGACACATGGTGAAGCATCTTTGACTCCGAAAAACGGAATACAAGTTTTTTAAATCTTAACTGCCGTTTTCTCAAAAGTTTCTAACATATATAAAATCATTTAGCCAATCAAAAAATTTGTAGGGACAGACAGTAATTTTTATTGGTTAAATGGAACAATGCGCATATATGAGTGGAGACAATTATAAAATCAACTGCCCGATGCAGCTGTCAATACATTTTGGCATCAAAAGATTTTAGAATGGGTCACTGGCAGGAAATTGAGGGATATGCTGATTATTAAAATGGAGGTACTATTTTTAAAGTGTAAAATAAATGTGGTGAGTAGCTTCACCACAAAACTCATCCAATAATTTTTCATTCCTTGCCGCTTTTTCATTAGGCTTATTCCCTTGTTTCGGCCTTCCTTTTAAAATTATTAATGATATTTCCTAAACAGACATTTATAAGGACAGATTATTAATTAGCCCGATGTATTTTTCTTCTATGCACTATAGTTTGCATATTTTTCCGATACTCAAGTTAAACGCACTGTTATAGCATTATGTAAGTAGATTACTTTTGTCCTTTTTTCCATTTCACTACATTTTTTACTTACGTTGCCTTGTATTTGGTGCCGCTTGGCCAAATATGACTCTTGAGCAATAAAAGGCGAAAACAGTCAAACAACCATCGAAATATTACCTAATGCCTTTTGGGAAATAAACTTTTCATTTTGAGGGTGAAATTTTGATAAATATCCGAAACGTAGAACTGTTTCCATTATACCTTTCATAACCATGAATGTTATTTCATTAATTTTCCCAATACGTGCTTCGAATCCAACAAATTTATTCCAGAAATCTTTCTAGTCCATACAAAGCTGTTTAAGGAAGAATTGGCATACAGCGTCTTAAAACTTTCGAGTTTCTGCGAAATTTCTCTTTTAACCAGGTATCTTCATTCCAAGAAAAATTATTACTTGGAAGCGCATAGTCGCTGAATGCGAATGCATTATTTCAGTATCTTACCGTACATTTATTTTCTATATTTTGCATGATGTGCCACATTATTTTATTTTGAAATGCAGTTCTTCGTTTCAGACAGATGGATGAATGGAATGAACTCTTAGACTTATTTCTGAAATAAGTAAAAATATTGTAATATCCGATATTGGTTGAATAGCTATCTTCAATTTCTATTAGGAATATTACTGCAGCGTAAAGTAGGTCTATATGCAATTAAGTAATGTACAGTCGGGGAAAAAACAGAACCACCCCTCTTTATTCGAGCAATTTTAACAATAAAGGAAATTCAAAGATGGCGTTTGACAGGATATAACGTCTTCTATAAATTGAAATACATAAAGTTTGAATAAGGGGCCGTCTTCACATTAAATTGCGTACCAACTTCATAATTTCCAATAGAAACCTTCTATTTTGACCCATAATTTTTAATCTATATCCAAAATTGACTTCAGATACCAAATGTCATGTCATTAGGTCTAACCGTTTGGAAATTATGAGCATAGAAAGATTGGAGCTCCTAATGTTAAATCAATTTCTCAGACTTTTATGGATATCTTCCTAAATAATATTTCTATAGCGCTGTTATTTTGTACCATGTTATTGTTGAACAACCCAAACAAAATCCACCTAATATTTTATTTTAAAAGTGGTTTTTAATTTGCAATAAAACTTAATAAATTAATGTTTGAAAAATTATGAATTGGAAACTTCTATATTTTCATAGGAATCGATTGAGAAGAACTTCTAATATGATAATGCAAAATTTTAGCTCATTCCAATCATTAGTTTTTGAGTTACATTAAATTTTCCTCATTCTGGCGATTTTAGGGGGCAGCCAAAAGTTTAAAAAAAACCTCTGACAAATCTGCAAAATGTTTAAATTTTTGAAAAATCGTTGAAAATGTAATTTATGCAATCGAAAATACATTACCTTTTAACAATTGTGTCGTATAGATGAACCCTACTAATCAATCATAATTTGAATGACTCGCTCTATTCACTTTTAGGATAATCGGAATATCAATTTGTTTGGTATTAATTGTAGGTAGGCTTTTTGGTTGTATACATGGAGGCGAACACTAATTAAAAAAAGAATTAACATTTATTAAGAACACTAAAGACGATACAAAATTATAAAGAACAACGATCAACACTTTCTTCGTTTCGAATTGTTCTCAATTACAAAATCTTCTTTTATCACATTTTAATCATGGTTACAATTCACAATATTATCTGAGAATTATTATATATATTATTTTCTATAATAAATATAATAATTCTCAGATCTATTGCAGATTCTCGTTTGAAATAGTGTACTAATTTGAAATTAATTCATGTAGCTATAACTACAAATTAAGAATCTAAGAATAGCGACTTTCAATCTGGAGATGATCCCTGAAATTGATAGCAACTTTAACAATGAATATCACCGAATATAAAGATAGTAAAGTAAAGAAATTTCATATTTAGACTAATTTAACGATGCTGAATCTTATTAAGGTATCAAAACATGATGTTTCTATTGGAAATTTTGTTTGTGCAAAATTTAATATGAAGACGTCCCGTTATGCAATTTTAAAAATTTAAATTTGTAGATGACGTTACTAACTATTGAATTATACCTTTGAATTTGATCTACTATGAATAGTGCTCGAAATAAAAGGGTTGGTTCGTTTTTTCCGCGATTGTGCCTTACAATTTGAATTATGAGACATGTTAATTCCAAATAAAAAAACTGTTGTAGACGATGCGAGGTTTAATTCCGTAACTTACCCTGGGGGTACCTTTCATTTCTATGTCAGTAAAACTTTCATTTCTGTGTATGCCCATTACTTGACGTCTTCTGTCTTGAATTTGGCGCAGTCTGGTCAAATATGGCCCTTGAAGCTTAACAACTAAATTCCCCAAATTTCATGACTTATCTCCTTTTAAGATACTATTTGCACTCCCGTTTTATTCTTTTATTTAGTTGATTGGGCCTAATTAATTATTTCCAACCATATTTAATTTTTTTCAACACAAATTAGTAACTTTAAAAATGAAAAGAAAATAATTATAGACTGAGTTAAATAAACTCAAATTATGAATTTGCGATTATGTTTTCTCAAAACGATAATTTTCTAGCTAAGAAATTTCTTCTACTAAGAAACTACTATAAAGTGTTTAGTTGAACATTTCTAAATGTGGTCTACATGCACCATAGCATTACTGCGTGGCATATGTAGAATAATTACTTTTATATACATTTAAACCCTCTTACGGGTTTATACGCATATATCCGTTCCGTGATCTGAGTTCGTTGTAGGAATTCTAAATAGTCTTAATCTTCTTGGCCAGCAAATTCTTTCCTAAGACTTTGTTAACCAAAATATGTGGTTATTATGTGTGTTATCAGGGAAAAGCAATACTTGTTACTAAGAAATATCGTGACGATTGGAGTTAAGAACAAAAATCGATGGTGAATTTTTATTGAATTTTAAATTAATTTTAATACTAAACCATAATTTCAATACATAATAGTTTACGAAAGAGAATACAAAAATAATTTCAAATTGGTATCCTTAGTATATTATCAGAAAAGATAGTTAAAAATTAGGTAAATTAGCACTGCTGTATTGTACATACCAACGCCACTTAAACTAATAAATCGTGGTGAACGTATCATTCATTTTTATTATTCTGCCTGAAACATTGATTCAATTAAAACAATTATTAATCATATCAATTTGTGCTAGTAGTTTATGAAGTAATTAACTTCAATTGCATTATTTGATTAAGAGCAAAACTTATTTTTTTCAAGCAAATATTTTTACTGATGTAGCAAAACCCCACTTATTTCTTCCTCAAACCGCACCATATCTCTTCCAGGAATCAGTGTGAAGGAAAAAAAAGCGTCTTTTATTACTTTAATAAATTTAAGCAGCCCACCAAACACCCACTCCATTCCGGCGTTTAATCTATCAATGGACTCACACGTTTCCCACAGTGTTTTTGCAATAAAACCATCCCCTTCATGATCGGACGCGATGCAGGGAAAAAAACTCACACCGGAATAACAGCCGAGTGGAGGAATCTTATGATGAAACGAAAAATGTGCCCCATACTCAATCCATTTCGATAATCGAATTAAACTCCCTCTATATAGTCGGTTGCGGTGGGAGGACAGCTCGATGGGAGCATCGGCATGATAAAAATGAAGTTTTCGGGGGCAATTACAGATGGTCATAAATCCATATAGCTGGTGGCCAACAACTCGGAACATGCAGGAGAAATAGAAATTGTTCTGAAATGCCGTCCCCTTCAGATTACGACGGAAGGCCTTTTTTGTGACAGTGCTCCATCCATTCAACGCATTTATCAAAATAAAGGGGGTATACCCTAATTGAGCTCATTTATGCATTGTCCGCTGTAAATTGTCTTTTGATTGCTGCCCATTTTTAAGGTTTTCAATAATTTTCATGTTTTTGTATTGTCTATGTTGCATTTCAAGTTTAAAAAATACACTTGCCCTTTAAGTACGCAACTACGTATTTAAAAACCCTATCATGCATATATGTTTCTTGTTTAGAAATCTGAAAAGACGATATAAAATAAAAGTGCAGCTGTACTCATATATGCATTTTTGTATTGAATTGTCTTTTAATTGATACCTGTTTTTAAGATCTTCAATGATTTTAATATTTTTGTATTGTTCATATTGCACTTCGTTTTAAAAGTACCCTTGTTCTTTAAGTACATAACTACGAATTGAAAATAAAGCCCTATCGCATATCTTGTTTAAGAACATGAAAAGGATATAAAATAGAGGTACAGCTGAACTCTATATGAATTGTCTGCAGTAAATTGTCTTTAAATTGCTGCCTATTTTTAAGGTTTTAATTGGTTTTTACATTTTTGCATTGTGCATATTTCACGTTGTTTAAAATGTACCTTTGTCCTTAAAGTACTTAATATTATATATTTAAAAATATAAGCCCTACCATGCATATTATTTTTTATAAGAACAAATACACTTTGTAATAAAATAAGGAATTCACTTTATGCAATTAAGACAAAACTGTTTTTGAAAATATTAATGCTTTTCAGTGAACGAAATCGCATTTTTTGGCTTGAAACCTGGAGTTGAAATGATACGATACAATAATATAATGCTATTGAAAGTAAAAAAAAACGAACATTCATTTTCCCACATTCAATTTGTGATATAATTCTACCGAATGTTTCAACATACTAAATCCTAACAAAATTACAGATAACTCTTAAGAAGCTATTCCCTACACATTTCTCTTATATACACGCTATACGCTCTAACATATACTATTATATACACACTATGCCCATCCTATCATTATCTTATGGAGGAGCTTCCACTACTTATAATGAAATCTTACATTTCTCCAAAATAAAATTCGTGAATCTTGTTATAAACCTCTGAGAATCACAAGATTTCCAAACATTGCTTTTGTTTTTGTATACCACACACATAAGGCTAAACCGCCACATCTATTGATTGAAAGAACCCTAGAAATAATTCTATTGTATCTGATACTGGTCAGAAGCCATGCAGAGAAAACTGCGAGTTGGATGGTGAAATAATGCGTACATGACCCTTGGGGAACAATACATTATCATCAAACCATCATTAGTTCGGATACTTAAAATAAATTAAGTAGAACTTCTGTAGTGACTGCCTGAAGTTATCATTGCATCTATTCAGAGATTTCAAAATGCGGGTATACTTTACCATAAGTCTTCTAGTTGCGTGAATTCTTATTATATTATTTTTTAATATTTAACCAATACGTGGATTAACTTATTGATTAGTCCGTCATTTTAATTTAATTGTCCAATTACTATCTTAAGGCCCTTGCCTGGACTTCATACATTCCTGGATATACATTCCTATCTATCTATCTATGACTCTCTCTCTCTCTCTGTATATATATATATATATATATATATATATATATATATATAATAAGTAAAAGCTACCTTAAAAATAGATTTTTCCGACAAACAAGATAAAATGTGTACGTGTGATGGGAGTGAACCCGCTTACTTTGTCAAGGGGAGTAAAGCAGGAGTCACTTTGAGATGCTTTGAGTTTTTTCTGTACTTGTATGAGGCTTAGCCAAAGAGATTAACACAGGTTACTCCCCTAAAACTCAAAGTATTACCGAAGAGAAAAAGTCATAAGAAATAAGACATTACCAAGATTTGAAAGGGAAAAATAAATAAAAAAAGCCAAAGGAATAAGAGCTAATAAAAATACAGTCCTACCATTTTGAAATGCCACTCACGCCAAACTATTCTGGAGAACTATCCATTGCCAGATCCGTCCTATCAAGAATAACAGATTAAAAAAAGCAAGAGAATGGCTCGGAGATAGCAAGAATGAATTTGTACATCTGAAGAGGAGGGAGAAAATGTAATTTGTAACAAGAAATTATAAACGTGACAGGGATGAATTTGATGGAATTAAAGAGAGCAATATTAAAAAAAATAATAATGAAAATGAAGTATGATGCCATCTAGTGGTGAGACAAAAAAAGTAAATTAAAAACTATTTTTAAATGAGGTTAAAAAAGGTAAGGAGCGATTATGGAAAAACTTTTTAAGAAACCTGTTGGAGAAATCGTTATTTAAGAGGGTAGTTTTAAGAGTTGTGAGTTGATTATCAATAGTAATTTGATCCCTGCAGAAGTGATGAATTCTGTGGATTTGATTATAAATTAAGTTCATGTAGATATTGAAAGATATTAGTCCCAGGGAGCTAGCAATTGTATAATAATATATTCTTTTAGAAATATTTGAATCCCAATAATTAATTTAAAAACCGGAAATTCAAAACCATCTCTCTTATAAATATTAGTATCACTTTTATTATTTAAAGTGGATCTTTCCAAGTCTAGAAAGACGGCTTTATTATTATCTGAATTAGTTTTTAATAATAATAATATAATAAATATAATTCATCTGGGTAAATCGATTTCTATAGGTTAGCATAATTATTATCATTAAAAACAATTAAATCATCAATATATCTAAAAGCAGAATTAATTTGTAGTCAAACATTTTTTTCATAATAATGTAGAAATAATTTAGCAAGAATGGATGAAAAATTGATAGATAGATAGATAAAGAACAAATACATTTTGCAATACAATAAGTAATTAGGCGTAAGCAATTGAGATACCAAATTGTTTTTAAAATTTTAATGCCGATTATTCAAGGAGATCATTTGGGTAATCAGTGAACGAGGTCTCTTAAGCAACTGCGGAAAAGAATGCAATACTATTACATTATATTTCACATCAATCGATTATAACTCGTAAGTGTAGAAATGAACAAGTGTTATCTCCGTGGAAGGTAAGTTTTAATATCAATTCGAATATAAGCAAAGTTGCACGTGTATATCGAAACTGTGAGTTAGTCCCCATACTCAATATCTTACATTGATAACGAGTTGTTCTATTTTTACGGAAATCCGAATATACCCCTTAATTGATCAGAAGATAATTAGACGTTTGAAATTACCTTGTTTATGGTAACCAATCACTCATGACCCTTAAGTTTTAAACTGAAACTATAAACTAAAAAATTATTAAAATTTATGTTTTAAAGTTATTTGAAACGCAGACTTGTATTTTGAATTGGCTCTAAAAGTGTGAGTTAAAGTCGTTGAAATACATGAAATAAAAATACAAAGCTCCCGTACTATTACAAGAAAAACATGCAGTTCCACTTTTATTCATGAACACACCAACTGGGTTGTTCTACAAGCAAAGCTTCTAGTGTAGGGCTATGATGACCATATGTTTATGGTTGAAGAAAGATATACTTTAATAATGTAATATGAAATATAGTTCAACATATTTGGTTATAAATTCTGATCTTTATGATAAATCATTTTAGAGTCATGATAAGAACTTTGCAGGGAACAAAATTTTCTGTTTTAAACATGAAGCTGCACACTTCCGAAATATTTTAAATTTTCAAAATATTTGTCCAAATATTTCTATGGCTTTATAGAAATGTTAGTAGTTTTACTCGGAAATAAAAGTTGTTTGTAAGCTACTCAACATTAAATAAATGATAAACTTTTATTCAATCTATATAAATGAAGTTCTTTTAGAAAATAAATTACTGATTTGCTTAAAAACGCTTCACCAACTAAAGGTACGCTACAAATGGCACAATAGTTTGTTTAATTTTCAGAAAAAGCAACTTATTTCTTTTACACAGAGATTTAAAAGAAGCAGTAAAGACTAAAAGAGAGAGAGAGAGAGTTATTCTTATTCCCCCTTTGAAATAACATTACTTTTCAATTTTATTTCCCTACTAGGAGCATATTTCACTTAGAAACAAAGTTCACGATAAAAAACACTTTTATCCCTTATTTTGAGTAAAATTATTTTTCAGAAGAATCCACCTCCAACAATCTTGATTTCAGAAACACTATCAACACTACAGAAAATCTAATAAACACAAAACCCCACGAAAAGTATTTCAATTCATAAAAATCTTAGTCCATTGTCGAATAAAAAAACCGTTCTCCCTCCATCGGACTAAAACATTGCACAAACTTCAAAGCATGCAATTGGCACGAAATTTCTTTTATTTCTGTATTCGGGACAAAAAAAAACAACCTTATCTCCAGCTGTTGCTATTCACGTTATTCCTTTATGCTACGTGGAAGGAATTTCCGTTGCAAATGATTTCCGCAGAGAGCAAGCGAAACTTCCATTACTTCCGGAGAACTCTGTCGTAAGTCAGAAGTTGCCCGAATTCCGGAATTGTTTGACTTCTTAAGAAGTGCGCTCTCGAAATCGTGGCTTAAAAGGGGCAACGAATTCTTTGGCGACGGCTGGTTTTCCCGACAGGAAATATTAAACTTCGATGTCCTACTCATCCTTAATGAGATTCCGAAATTTGCTTGACATTTTACACAGAAGTGCGAATTTGAGTTTTATTTAAACTTCCCTTTGAACAAATATGTTCACGGAATGGTAGCGTATGTGTCTGTCGTTTCTTAGATAACGCCAAGTGGGCAATGTAGGAATGTTCTTGTGCATTAAATCAAATGTTGTCAAAATGTTGTCAACAGTGTATTTTCATTTATATAAAATATTTACATTTTACTTCTACGAAGGTGTATGTTCTATAAGTTTCGCCTTACTTGAATACATTTAGAAACATTCATTCGATTTGATTTTAGGAGATATTTTTAGTGTTACAAAATTGATATAACTTACAATATGTTACTATAATATATCACTCATCTATAGTAAGCAACTTGGTTTAGATAACAGTATAACAGGATGTACCTTTTTAATAACGGAATGTTAAATTATGTGTGTCTGTCGTTTCTTAGACAAGACCAAGAGGCATTTCAACTTTTATACATGACCTTATATGAGGGATTGTGGTGTAAAAGTGTTGGCGTACATTAAGTCAAATGTTGTCAAAATGTTAAGTCAGCAGACATTTACAATATAATAAAATTTTTATGATTGTTCTAAATTTATAATTAATTTATTCTAAATTTATTCTTTTTCTACGACTTGTGTTCCATAAGTTTCTATTTAATGAAGTGATTAAATTTAGAAACATTCCTTCGATTGTTTAAGAAAATATTTTTATTGTTATAACATTGCTATCACACCTTTGAAGGAATACTATATTTCATAAAAAAGTGTACATACGCTGTGAGTAGTCAAAACTGAATTGATAGCAAGTTTCAGGTGAGTGGTACTCAATTGCTTATGGACTCTTAACTTTTGGGTTAAAGTTTCGTTGATAACGGATGCGGTGTACCAGAGACGATGCTACGGATCCCAGGAGGTAGCTATTTCCATTCTTTTGTTCCTACGTGAGCAGGTTCATCACGGATCACATTCTCCAGCAGTCAAAAATATATCTACTCATTAGCATGAGAAATACCAATTCTCTCCTCCTTTCCGACTCCATACTCATTGACGCCCAACATCATAATCAATGTTCTGACCAATACTAGCAAGTCTACTCATCCCACAGAGAAATGTTCTGTTTGTTTCTATACCTCTTATTTTCTAGTGGACGTCCACTTCGACGTGGTGTGGAAGTTTGGAGAATCGGGTGCTAGCTCAGGTGTTGGTCTCGTCATTTGACCGTATTGCGTGAAATTAGAGGTGTTGTCCTCGAATCTTTCCCTTCGGGATTGATACCGGATCATCGACAATAGCTCATTATGTTGCAACAATGCGACGTTAGTTCCAGTAACTACATAGTGATATATATTTTACAATAACTTATATATTACTAATTAATAGAAATATATAGATTTGATTTAGATAACAGTCTAGCGTAATATATATTTCCTTTTGTGTAAATATGTTCACTGGAGGGATATGTAGGGGATATAATCGGCTGTTTCACAAATAACATCGAAAGATTCAATTTTTATTTAGATCAAATTTTGAAGTCTGTGATCAACTAAATGAGTTATTTTTAAAATAATAACTATTGAAGAAGAAACACAGAGCATGGTTGTACAATGTCGAGACGTATAGTGTGGTGATCAGAGTCTAATTTATCTTGGAGATGAAATATCACTGTATAATAACTTTTCGGATGATCCAATATAAGTTAAATTGCACTAAATAATTTTATATACGCTTTATGGTTACATACATGGAGACGAACGCTTTAAAAAAATTAAACATTTATTGAGAAAACTAAAGACGATACAAAATTGCAACGAATAACAATCAACTCTCATTTTCACTCCTCCCATTCTTCTAAACTCTAAATTAACTTTTTTAATCATGGTTAATATTGCGCTTGCTTAGTTAAAAAATAAATTCACAATCTCACCGTTTGCACATGCATAATTAGAAATATATTTACTAATATTACAGTTTGCACGTGTTTAATAAATATAACAATAACCTTTAACGTGTGTAATAAATATAATAATGTTAGTCGCAGTTGAACGCCAGCAATAAAATATAAATTCAAACAATAAAATATAAATTCAAGGAAAACATTTTGCTGGTAACTCCATTTGTCGGTAGACCCCAATTTGCAGGTAGACAAAAGAATTACATAGTTCATTAAAATCTGTATATGATATAAGATTTACTAATTAGTTTAACTCAAAATACACTTTTTTCGAGCTACTTAGTTTTTGCATTCAGGGCATAATATTAAGTCTATCCAAAAATTTGTACAGTTGTGATCGAAGACATTGGTCAAGAAATTTACTTTTCTATTAGTTTAGCCTGAGTGGGGAAAAGTTGCAGGCAAGCAAGGTTGCAGGTAGGCAAGAACAATCCTGTAAAATCTTAACTATCTCGATGAATATCTTGACTGCTTACATTGGCTTGAATATTTGAAGTCTAAATGTGATGAGGTCTCAATGCGTTTGTCTTGTTCATTGTTTTAGATTTCTTAGGTGAATTTAGGGTTTTACTCTTAGGATAAAGTTGTTTAGACCTTGGTGCAAGGGAACACAAAATATATTATAGTATCATAATTAATCAATTCATAAACGATAAACACAAAAGTTATCTTTCCTTTTCGAATTTTTCAGATACATTTATTTTTAATTTCTGTTTGAAGTTATTATTTTGTTATAGGTTACAATTACTCTTCAGAATGAGAGTGGTAGACAATTTAAGGCATTGTTACAAAATATAGTAAGCAAGATGTATTTTTTAAATTTTCGGGCGAACAATTCACGCGAATAATTCCACCTTGATCTGTAGTTTTTCCTACATGAATTATAACCAGCTTTGACTCTATTGATCAAAGAATCTTTCGAATGATTCTTCAAATCAATAGATGTGGTTATTCAGTCACATCATGTTATAGGATAAAAGTTATACTACTTTACTCGGAAATCTCAGAGGACTGGACAATAGAGGAGTAAACTGTGTTTTAAGTACAATTTTCTGAAAATTCATTATGTGTACAAGTTAATTTCAAAAGTGATAATTAGTGATATTTCTATCACCAGTTTTATTCGTCAATACTATTGATTGTGGAACTTAACTTTAATGACACTATTAAAAGGAAACTAGAAGAAAGTATTAGTTATTATTTCATTCTACATGAACTAGAGCTATTTGAACATTCCTGGAATGAAGAATGATTGTTGCCCTCATCCCTTTAAATTTTAAAAGTACAAATTTGGCTTCTCTGAATTCTACATATCCAACAAGATTTTCGAGTAGTATACTATTTATTTCACCCTTCAACACTCATAAATAGCCACATCTATTGGTCTAAAGAAACCTTAGAAGGATTCTATTGATCAAAAGGCTAGAAATTAGTAAGAGAACACTGCATATTGCATGGTGTAATAATGCGTGCATGATCCTTAGAGGGTTAAGAAGTGAAATTAAATGTCCATGCTTTGTGACAGAACCGGACACTTAATGCTTCTACTTTTTCTTTAGAAATGAATTGTTTTGTAAGAGAATTACTGGAATTATTCGCATTTAAAAAATATTTGTTACTACTCAGTTTAAACAATTTTGACAACCGTAGGATCAAAATAGACTGCGTGGAAAGTTAAAATCACTGCTTTCACGTCTTTGGTACAGAACAGATTGTCATTTGGTAGGTAGGTTGGTTATAGAGTTAACTTCTCACTGGGTAGCAACACAACGGGGATATTGGAAGTGGTTCGGAATCAATTACGAAGGGAAAGATCCGAGGACAACACCTCATAATTTTGAACCACACTTTCCCTTTGGTTTAAAAGGCCATGCTCTAACTACATAAGGTGTTGCTGGATGTATGTTTATAAATTTCATGAACTTATGTTATTTTTGCTTAAAAAAATCCCAACGTTGATAACATTTACACAATTCGGGAAATCATGATGTTTTCATGGAATGGGATATTTATAATCCCAATGTAAACAGATTTATACACGAAATTAATGCTTTTATTCTAGTATGAACTTTTATCTGAAGTATTATTAAAATTTTCTTTCAGGATTTTATTTCTGATATAAATTTCGCTATTTTAATCTCATCTTTCATTATGTAGTTTTAAAGCTTGTTGCGTTACACCTTATCCAAAGTTGGCTCATATTCCAGATAAATCCTAACCTATCTACCACTCTAACAGCACTCTTAGGATGTTTTGGAATTACATAAATCTTCAGTACGCCTTAAAACCAAGCGCCATCACTAGATGCTGCGATATATATTTTCTGCAATTTCATTGAACAATATCAGTACAGAACCCAATTACCAATAAGTGAATCCTTTCTGAAATAGAAGCCCCAAACCAGCCAGAAAAGAAAATCGATTCACGAGGCATGTATCTTGTAAAAGTATCTCCAAATAAGCTTAACAAGACCGCGAGATATAAAAAAGTGGGGCAAAAACAGGGTAAACTACCGAATACAAAGTGTCAAAGTTTTTAGACTTGAGACCCAAGCCATCCTCCTCACACGGCTGTCTCCCTACCGTCCCTCTCTTCTTAAGCGAACGTGACGGTTTTCAAAAAATCCTTATGCCACTCTGAATCGTGCCGGAACACATTTTGGGGGAAGATTTTCGGCCTACTTTCCTTTAATCTTTAATAAAGTTTTTCTGCGTCTCCATTACGTGCGGAAAATTGTTAATGCGCAGCATCGGCTGGCGCTCGTAAACATTTAATGAGACAAGCGAGCAGAGGAGTTTATGCCAAAGGATTATTTTAAATCACATGGGTAAAGGCTTTATGGACACTATCACACGAAAGCAACATGTAGTTGTATTAAATTGATTGACCTAATAGCGTTACCATCTGAAGTAACTTTGATAACACTTATTTTGGACGGTCATTTATTTAAAAAATATTTCTCCCACAGATACTGTTTCAGAAGTGTACAGCTTAATAGTTTCCACTTAAAAGTTGTTGGTTGACCTGGAATTGTTTGGCTCCCTTTGTTATGGAAATATTTTCCTTTGATTTTATTTGCATAAAATTAATCATTTTTGTATTCATGTTTAGGTGTCTTTCATGAAGGCTATTTGAATAAAAGTTTTGTCGTGAAATTTTATTTATTTTTCCTCAGTAACGAATTTTTAATTTAATTCTTGCAAAGCAAAATACGACTTTCAAAGGGACTCCTTGGAAAAAATTAGATAAACTAAAACTCTTGTTTACTAAAAATATTAATAAAATATGTTTGGGGAAATTATCACAAAATAGCAACATGTAGGTGATGTATTAAATTAATTAACCTAATAGCCTTACCATCTTAAATAACTTAGATATCACTTATTTTGGACAGTCAATTATTTTAAAAATATTTCTTCCACGAATACTGGGGCCATGGTATCCCGGTTGGTAAGATTAGCAACCGGAGGATAGCGAATTTGAAACTCGTTCCAACAAAAGACCATCGTGTACATGGGGGATGGTGGACGTTAAATCTTCCGTGGGGCATGTTAAATCTATCGTGTCCTCACGTTGGCCTGGTGTGAAAGTTTGAAGAGTAGGGTGCCAATCTAGGTGTGGACCTTGTCATTTGACCATGGTTCAAAATTACGAGTTGTCCTTGAATCTCACACTTTGGGGTTGATCCCGAATCGTAGCCGATAGCCAGTTGTGTTGCTCCAGTGCGACATTAATTCGACTATCCGCCACGAATACTATCTGAGAAGTATAGAGCTTAATAGTTTAAAGCTCTCGGTTAATATGGAGTTGCCTTGACTCTTTGTTATGAACATATTTTTCTTTGATTTTATTTGCATAATTAATATTTTTTTTATTTATGTTTAGATGTCTTTTATGCAAGCTATATGCATAAACGTTTTCTTAGGCTGCCGCGTAGTGATTTTTTAATTTTGTTTCCTTCATCATGAATTTTTAACTTTATATTTGGAAAAGAAAAGATGGTTTTCCATGGGATTCCTATTAAAAAAATCTTAAATAAACTAAGACTCTTGTCAATCTTTCAAAGGCGAACAAGTAAATAATAAAAAAATCTAGCTATACCCTAACCATGCATGAATTATTATACTATCTTCTTTCATAAAGAAATATAATTAACTTAAATTGTTTACCCTCATTTTAATTTTGCTTTTGAAAGCATGAAATTTCTTTCTTTTCGCTTATAACAATTTAATAAAATTTTAAAACTCGAAAACTTACTCACATCAATGCATTATCCATCTACCTACGAAAGGCATCAAACGGATATAATTATGTTTTATATCAATCATTACGGATTTGCCGCTTATTTTAAATATGCTTGATTTGAGCTACAAAGCTGCATAAAACTGTTTCAAAAACTCTACTGAAGAACTTATTATTCTAATGAAATTCTCCTACATTCTGTTTAAAGAAGGAACGAGGAATCTCGAAGATAGAAATCAGCGTAGAAACGAAATTGTCAGTGAAAGGGAAAATAGGTTTAGATGTTAAAAATACAGAATCGGTCTTGGTGAATGGGTTGCAATTGAAGCTTAGAAGTTAATTGCTATGACATAACGGATGAGTGCATTTTATTGGAAATACGAATTAACATTGCAAGAGTATATTTGAAAAATGTAATCAAAAAGCGGTTAATATTTTTGACTAACATTATTTCATTCGGACGTATGAAATGTGCATATAGGTGGTTATATCATTTGTAAATGGATTGAAATAAGGTATGAAATGTCAGTAACAGAACTGCAATCAATAAATAATTAAGAAACTCTAGTTCAAAAACAAACTTTTGGTATATAATCGTTTTACTCAACACAAAACTTATTTACTGTGATATGGGTTAAAGCATATAGGGGGAACAACATAACGTTTTAAATTATGTCTTAATTATGACGAAATCTGGGATAAAACTCATTGGTATATTTCATCTGACATTTTCCGTAAATAGCAAGTGTGAATCTGAATGTTTTCAGATGCAGCATTTTTATGTAGTGTATCTTCATTCATATCCATTATGATGGTTATGATACTTAAATTAATATTATACTTCAGATATTAACACATCCTCTAACTTCAGATAAAAACATATTTAAAGCATGTCTATTTTGTAATATAACACATTACCTAACTATTCCTTAATTTAAAAAGTACCAAAACTGCTGTAAAATTATTTTTAGATTGAATGATATAGATTGTTATGGAATGTTATAGAATCAATATGAGTGTGAATACGTAACTCTGATGTCATCTGACCGTGGTTGAAAATTGCAAGGTTTTGTCCTCGGATGTTTCCCCTCGGGATTGTTCCCAAACCGTCGCCAATAGCCCGTTGTGTTGCTCCTGTGTAACGTTAATTCAACCAGATACCTAGGTAACTAATGCAATGTGGCATCTGTTCTCAACAGCCTTGAACAGAGTCGACACACTCTACTATTATTATATGCTTGGAGGCAGTTCAAACTTGCCATTGTAACATCGTTCAACACTACTTCTAACACAGAAAATCTCTTTTAGAAAATTGTCAAGATAAGGCGAAAGCAAAGCCCCTTGAAATATCCATACTTTAAAATCAAATAAAAGACTGAGTACATCACATCAGTATACGTATTTTCAATTATTCCTTTAGAAAAATCTTTGTGTATAAGCAACTGTTTTTTAAGAAAAGTTTTACCTTGTCATTTACTTAATTTTTAATAAAAGAACAAAATCAATAATTTCAAATGCAAATTTAATGTAAAATAAAATAAATGTAACTACAAGTAAGAAATTACTTTATATACAAATTTGTAAATGAAGTTATTATTTATTAAAGTGAACTGGGGTTCTTTACTTACAAGAATCAATGTCTATAAAATAAATAAGAACAATGTCAACATGTCTAAAACATAAAACAATCTTTTTGAAATAATTTTTTTAAATTTTCGTTTAAGTAAAACTATTTCTTTACATTTTAAAAACATTTGGCTTGAGATATGAAATATATCCAAGTTCATATCATCAATGACGGTATGCTTAAAAGACTGTCAATATGACCAAGTTTTGATGCTATAAATTAATCACTTTGAATTCGTAAACAGCTATTTTCAATTGCATTTATTTCATGCAAACCTGATTTTACTTATTTCAGTTAAGGGTCTTCACGAAACAAAGGGTAACAAATAGGTCTAGCCATTGCGAATAAAATAAGGGAATAATTCTACTCTACAACCCTCTAAAGTATTTCCTTGAAGTTACGACTATTGATGATTTTTCTCGTAAATGGCAAACGATCTCAGAGTCAGCTCATGGGATTTTCAATTCTTTTATGTATTGATTAAGAAATTGTTGACAATCTCATAAAAGTTTTGGGAGAGTTGTGATCAGACTAAATCTATTATTTTAAAAAGTGATTTTTATTTGTCTCCCAAATGGTCTAATTTTTAATATTACTTTACAAATTTAGTTTTATTTTGACAGGATTGATTTTATCTCGGTACAGTGAATAAAAAATATCTCCTCTCATAGGAATCATGCAATTCAATTATGACATTATCAAAAAACACATATTTATTAGTATACATACTCATAGAAAATTTTTATACAAAGTGTATGAATAAATTCACAACTTCTAATTTACAATTTTGTATACACGCCTCATATTTGAAAATTAGAGAGCTCAAGGGTAACAAAATTAGTTTTATTTATTGTTCATTAGCTTTTCGCCCGAGAGTTTTTGCTCCTTCAACTAACCAAGCTACAATTCTGTTTCCTCAGTAGTTTAGTTGGGTCTTCGGACAGCTTTTTGAGCTTTGTACTTTCCACATGTTTTTTGTTCCTCTTCCGATTGTACGGCTCTTGTGTAATGTTCTATATTATATTTTCTTCTATGTTTTAAAGGAAACAATGTAACGGGCTGAAAATAATTGCGTTCACCTATAAATTCCAGAGTGCAAATTTCATGAGGCCAGAGCTCCAAGATCTAATTCTTGCTGCTTCAGAGAAACATATTCCTACTTTATGTATAAGAAACTATTGGATTGCTCTGTGCACTTCTGTTGAATATGGTAATGAATCGCAACTCCACTAGGAATTTTAATTACCAGCGAAATATGACACGTTGTTTGATATATAAACTATTATATTACGGATGATAGATTAAGAAATTTGTATTGTGTACCCATTGTGAGCAGTGGAAATGGACTGTGAACGGTTTTGAAATGAATGATAGGAATTCTGTGTCTCCACTTCAGGAATGTATTTACATCCAGCTCCTAAATGCATCCACAATTCTTCTGTAGTGATCACAAGTAAAAACCAGACCTCAGTTCGCGGTTTCTTTTACTCCTCCCGCTTATCTTGTTAGTCATCTTGACAACACTGTGTGACACAGCTTTCATTTAAGTTTTGAATGTTCTGGTCTGAGACCGATGAAGTGAACATGATCATACTCACATATTTTGAGCCTTCTAGAAAAGACGATGCAACTTAAAATTAATATTTTATTTTTCTATTCTAATCGAACAAATTAAATTAATTAAATCACATAGGTAGTTACTTGAATCACCGCATTCGTGCAACACAACGGGCTATTGTTGATCCCGAAGGGAAAGATCCGAGAGCAACATCTCATAATTTTGAGCCACGGTCAGATGACGAGACCAACACCTGAGCTGGAACCCCTAGCCAACTTGAGGACTTTTGAGGCCACGACAGATTTAACCTGCGCCAGCCCCCCCAAGTATACGATGGTCTTCGTTTGGATCGAGTTTCGAACTAACAACCCTCTGATTGCTAATCCGCTGCTATTCCAACCGGGCTACCGTGGCCCCGAATCAAATCAGGAAATGCTAGTTTTTGTCCAAGATGTGATCTGTCCTACAAATTTCAAATTGAAAAGTGATTCCTCCTATTAGGCTTAACTATTTGAAATCCTCCGGTACTCCTATCAAATTTACTTCCTTGAGTTGTGTCTGTGCTTCTAAGGTACTGAATGTGTGGCTGTATACAGACTTTGACCTATCGTAGAGTGGACTATTCAACAAATGTCCGTCTAAGGATTTCTATTTCCATTATGAGTATTCTGGCTATGCAGAACTATATTGACTATTATTGTTTACTTTAAAAAGAAAAGTAATCATATTTCAATTAATATATTAAATGATATGTATAAAATAACCTAAAAGTTCACGTAGTTTAATAAATCTGAATTGTGGGTGTGTTAAAGTTTTCCTAGGAGTGAAGGTTTAAGAGTGGCAAGTGAACAACTTTAGGTACATTCTGAGGAAAACAATTTTTACATATTATATACGTTGTATACGAAGTTCCATAGATATTATATGCGTTGTAGCGAAGATACTTTAAAGTAACTGTGCTTTCTTATATCAGAAGAGATACCCGTCATAAGTACGCAATCAATAATATTTGATTTTCACTCTGAGACAGATAATCCCTTCAAAAGATGATGGTCCAATCGATTTTGCTCTGCCATTTTGAATAAAACAGTTTTGAATCAACGATTTAGATCTTCTTTACCACCGAATTAGTTCAAAATAAAAGTGTCAGTAACCTTATTCGGAACGAGGTCGTACGTAAACAAATGCAGAAAAGAAAGTGTACTTAATGCGCAAACTTAGTGCCCATTAATCAAAGCTAGCTTCGGAAGACGTCCCTCGGAGACTCTTAGTGCCTTCTGGTAAACATCTTCCGAAATACTTACCCGGTAAGTGATTGAAATGGAAACGACACTTTTGCAAATGAATGCCAATGGAACCAGTCAGGAAAGGGGGTTAGGGAACAAAAAAGATCGCAACCGGGCAATTCTGCAACTCCCCATCTATCAAGCTCAAATTTCAAACGATGTCAGGAGGGAGAGACTCGGTTGCCAGGAATCAATGAACGCTCCTTTGCAAAAAGGTTCGAGATTGCGATCGGTGGGGTTCTTCGATTGGATCTTGCAAATGAGTTATGCACTTCGAGAATTCTCTTTTATCTCGTGTGTCTTGACAGGAAATGCGCAAGCACTGTTTCGGAACGTATTGAGACAGGGAATTGTCTTAATGGGATCTGGAATAAGTGTTCCATAGACATGTCAAGTTGACAGCTCTATTGGGTTCCTGGTTCTAATTTCTTTTCTAATTATATCGTTTTCCATCGGGAAGAAACTTTAGGCGAAAGTTATAAACATTGGCTGCAAAAGAGTCACTGATTGAACCGAGAATCCATTGAATTTCTATGGACTAGAACGCTACCTATTGAGCCTCTGACATATTCTAGTATTTTTGAGGTTTTTAACCCTCTAAGGGGTTCACGTGCATGTATCCACTTTCAGCATTATGCAGTCTTCGCTGCATGACTTCTAACCAGTTTCGAAGTTCTTGATCTATAGAATCTTTACTTGTATCACTTCAAGCACTACACGTGGTGATTTAGTAATTATGTGCGTTGTTAGGTAAGAGCAACTCTATACTTCTCGGAAATATCATGACGCTAAGTGGGTTAATATCCCCGTATGAGAGGATGTTAAGTGTAAAAAATCAAACCAACTGAGGACGAGGATTTAATACAAGCACTTTTAATCATGAAAACGCTAGCTTTCACTTTTCCTACATTCATCTTTAGACTCATATTCTTATACAATGTATTCATATACAATTCTAATTGTCATGTTTAATTACCCCAATTATATTTTAGTAAAATATAATTGGGGTAAGAATATGTGATTACGCCCAATTATATTTTAGTAAAATAAAATTTTGCGTAAATATTATTAAAATATACATTTTATATCCACCCTTGTAGTGCTAGAATGAGTAATACTCAATTGGCCGGGCATTATAAAAATAAATCAAGTAAAAGAGATTATTCAAATACTTGCATATGATTACATAAAATCATATATGTTATTGTAGATCTAAGAAATGTATTTCTGATCAATCACTTTTTATTTTTCCTAAGCTAACTTTCATTCAATTTCCTTAAGATATTAAAATATTTTTTTAGTTTTATGTAAAAATTATAATTTTTTAATATTTTGAATATTAAAAAAATGATATGTTGGTTCCTTTCAAATAGCACCAAGCTTCTTTTGAACTCATTAATTTTATTCATGTATCGTGTGATAAGATTGTGCAACATGTATAAAAATAAAATTTTAGTTAAAGTTTAGGTTTTTAGAATAATAATGGGGGAAGGCAAGAGCACGCGCGATATGATTGCTGTTTTTAATTGTGTTTTGGAGTGAAAATACACAAGATCCTGTAAATGTATTTATGTGTTAGAAAGCATTTCCCGTTCTTAGAGGTGAATGATTATGTTTGGACACGTCAATCGATCCGTTCTGTGCTTGATGAGTTAACAGAATAGAACTCAGGATTAACAAATAACAGATTTATTAACAAGTAACAACGGAGAGCGAAGCTGCCAGGTTGGTTCTCGGCAGGCAGTCCCCCCGCAAGTGACAGATAAACAAGAAAACAGGGGGTGGTTAAGCAGCCCCTTTGAACATAAACATTCAGGCGCGGTGACATCCCCGGGAGGTCGGGTTGTCCGTGCGCCATCTCGTAGGAAAAATACAACGGATTATTTCAACGAAATCATTTATTCGATTGAATTAACATAATTCAAGAATTTATTTCGATTGAGTTAATGCCTTGAAAGGATTACTCTGAATCACAATCCAAGTCAATTTATGTTTGAATAGTGTTAAATTATGCGTATCTTAACCACGAATTTAGCCATAGGATAGGTGAACAAAAATATTTTAGTTAAATATTTCTAGCAATGAAGGAAAGCTCGGATATACATAGCGTTACACCCTTAGTAATATATCTCTATGAAATTCAAAAAATAAGCATCTCATACTTAAACGCAATAACCTATCTTAAAAGCAAATCTTAGGGATACTATTATCGCAAATACAAGGTACCCCTAATTAAACTGACACTAAAAGCCATATGTAGCTCGATGTAACAATTGGAATGGAACCAAATTTGGGAGGGATTAATGAATATACACAGTGCGTCAAATAAGTTTTAAGACTGGGTCTGTAAAAAGAAATGGAAACAAGAAATTAATACCTGTTTTGGTTTTTTATTCAAAATAGGACCCTCCGGCTTCTATGCACTTTTTACAGCGATTTATTAATGAATCGAACGCCTGTTGTAAATCACTTTGCGGAATGGCCTGCAAAGCACGCGTCGAAGCTTCTTGTATGGTCGAAATATCCTCAAAATAACACCCTTTTAACTTCATTTTAAGTTTTGGGAATAAGAAGTAGTCACAGGGTGCTAAATCAGGTGAATACGGTGGACTTCAAGAAGTTTGGATTGTTTTCAGCGGCTGAAATGATGTCTCCGCAATGTGCACTTCTCATTGCTTTTTGTTCAGGGGTTAAAGTGTGTGGAACAAATTTAGCACACACTTTTGTTTTGCCCAAATCTTCATGCAGGATGGTTCGAATTGTTTCTTTGTTCATGTTTAAAGAGTCTTCCATCATTCTCAGTGACGCACAGCGATCGTTTGTTACGAAATTTCGTATTTTTCAATAACTTCAGGTGTCCTAGATGAAATTGGTCTTCCACTACGCTGATCATCTTCTACCGTATCTCTTCCGTCCAAAAAACGTTTGTGCCACACAAAAACATTTGATCTACTTAAACAACAGTCACTGTAAACTTGTTTCATGAGTTGGTATGTTTCCGAAGCACTTTTACCGAGTTTTGCGTTGAATTTAATTACAGCTCTTTGCTCCATCTTAAAAAATCAACATGAAAAAAATTCACTTCTGCAATGAACGCTCGCATTCTCTCGGCTACTTAACGAAATGCGCACAACTTGTTACCAGTGTGCCAGCAGACGATGGACGTTATGACGCATGCGCATTTACACTCATAGCGCCATTACAACCAGCGCTCTGGGACGAGTCTTAAAACTTATTTGACGCACTGTGTATGCTAAAAAAGATTCAGCGAAAAGAAAAACAGTAATTCCAAAAGTCGTCAATGGGGAATGTGACATTGCAATGTAAAAGAGTTATACTGAACAGCGAAATGAATAATAAAACAGAGACTAGATTGAAGAATCATGTTTTAAACAGTGCTTTCACTTCTCAAGATTTGTTCAGATTTGAATTTGTTTATTGTAACACAATGATATATAAGTTGTCATATAGCATGAATTACATAAGATAACATTTAGTAAATATTGGCAGAACAAATAAGATTTAAAACGATTTAAAAACGAATCTAATGAATAATAAAATGCAATCGAAATATATAATTTCTGACACACTGCCCCAAAATAAAAGTTAATTTACCTTTATATAAGCGGGTATGTTAATTACTTCCATTACACTTTCTTCAAATCTAACTTTTAGGTCAAATTGAATTTAAGAGATATTGTGCGGTGTATAAAATTCTCAATTATTCTCAAAGAAAAATTATTAGCATAATGCACAATACATATTTTATTTAAACTAAATTATTACCATATTTCCTAATCAACATAAATCACATCCACAAAATAAAATTACAGTTTCCTTAAATTATATTTTTCTTAATTCTCCCCAGGCTCTAAATTTTGGGTCTAAATGTATTTCAAGAACATTGATCCTGTTTTTAAGACGTCCTACTCAACTCAAGGAGAAAATATAAAGATAAATCATAACATATTTTATTTAAACTAAATTATTATAACCATTCTTGAAACGCAGTAACTTCTCATTTTCGCCCAATTTTGTGGATAATAATTAACTAAAAGGGCGTATGATATATTGATAAACGCATATCATTAGATGGAAAGATAATTTCTAGAATAGCCATTCTCTATTATGAGTAATTTTAAGCTTATGATACTTGATTTATTTACGTATCAATTTATTTATTAAAACCTTTAAATACTCAAAAGCATTGTTTAATGGTTTTTAAGGTTTCATGTGCTTATCATAATGTGGCTTACAGTAATCAACACAATAAGGGGAAAGCAATTTGTTTCAAACTTAAAAATGTTCTTTGGGGTCCCAACAACTCATTTTAAAATGTTTGTTTCTTTTAATTATCGATGCATTTTGATCAATTGATGAAATCAAATAATCGATTACAGCGCAACCGTTCCTCATATATATCTGCTATACTTGTGAGGATTTATTAGTTTGCAAAAACAAAGTTGCATGGTCTGCTATACTGGAAGTTTCGATTACAAGGAATATCAATTCGAAGAACGAAATCAGTGCTTGGCGAGGAGACTGAATAATTAATAAGACATCCAGGGCGTCCACGGTCCCAACTATGTCAATAAATAATTATCACAAAGCCTTTGATAAAGTTTTGACAGTATTTAATTAGCGACTTACATGGCGTGCTATACACCCGCTAATTACAAAAGTTCCATTAATTTCACTTTGTTCCTTTACATTTGGTGAAACTGAATCATTTTAATTACTCTCGAAATGCTTTTATCTGGGCCAGAGATTGTTTAATTCAGTATTTCACCGTGATCTGATAATTGAATATCGAATCTGAAGGATATAAGAATTCCTCCTACTCAACTCACGTAAGGACAATTTAACTATCCTTCCGACCTCATATGTCATGAGGTACTGCAGTTTTTACACTATAAGAGGGTTTCTTTTAATGTATCGCATAAGCATATTTATTTGTTGATTGTATTAAATTAAAAGATTAAATATATGTTCCCGAATTTCGTATTTTTAATCATATATGATACTTCATGGTATTAAAAAATTCTTTTTCGAGATCTATTAATTTGTTATTTCTCTTTGTGTTTTGCTTGGTAATAACACGGGATAACAATTTTCAAAAAAGTAAAGCTTCTGAGATAAAAGTAGGCATTACTTATTATTTCTTAGGAATTGAACACGAATATGATAATGCAAATACTTAGTTACCTATAATTCTTTAGCAATTCATATTATTTTTGGCACAAATGAGAAATCAAATGAAGCTGAAATATGTCCGCCTCTACCTATAGCATATATTTGCATTCCACTTTTTTGCCGGTTCTAAAGATTGTTTGGAGAGAATCCAGAATGAGCTTAACCAGTTCAATCTTGTTTAATTATAGAAAGAGGTAAATAGCACCAAAATAACAAGTTCAGATTTGTCTCTCGAAACCCTCTTTGAAAAATATCAGGTCTGAAGAGCTTTTAGTTATACAGTGCAACTTTGTCTATCAAACAGTACTTGATGGTAGAGATATATTATACTGGCATATAGTCTACTATATTGTAAATTAATTTTTGTAGTGGGCTAGATCTACTATAATACTCCACATACAACATTCAGTAGTGGCTGAATTCAATAGAGAATAACGCTACTCGATACATGATAATTTGCTTGAGACTTGTAGTAAGATCATGAGTGTACTTCTGTATGCGTGGTCGTGAAAAGGGTGGTTGTGACAGTGTAATGTCTTATGTATTTAGCAGCCAAAAATATGAGGACGTGTGAAGAGAAGGTCAAATGGCAACTAGAGTGAAGCCGTGGTAGAAATAGAAACAGCGTCCCTTATGATAGGGCTTCAGACAGTTATTGGAAATGATTGGCAATTAGACTGTTAATAATGAACTATACATTGTGCTCGGTGAAATTCCATCTGGTAATTATCAGAAGCGCCATCAGACTTCTTTTTGAAAGTGCACGCTTCATAATCACGTCCACCACTCAACGATTCATCAAGGCATGTGAAAAACAATGCAACTTTGCCTACTAAAACGTGTTTCGTGGTGGAGATAGGATAAACTGCTATGTATTACAAGTTCATTTTTGTAGTGGTGGCTAAGTTCATCAAAGGTTTGTGGATCTGAGGAGCAACACAAACATTTATTTGGTTCCTTCATTGACTAAAGCAATACGATGCAATATTTTGTAATTTTTCAGTGTTTCAGATTTTATATTAAGTAATTTAACATTTATACAAAACTTGACCTCTAAAAGTGGAGCCAATTAAAATTTCTCATCGTAATATTTCTGTTTAGCACGTTGGAATTGTTCATAATGAAACGTTGTATTTTCTTATCAGAAGAGTTTTCAGTGCTGTCCGGTGTAATTGCAGAGCAGCAATCAACTGAGGATTTTAAATGAGGCATGATAGCAAGGACATAATCAGGGAAGAAAGATAGACACTAATGGTGAGGAACTGGGATGAGAAGGGGATAGAACCTGTTTTTACTGTATTAGATGAAAAAATAATTGAATCTATTTTTAAAACCAGATAGCAATCCAGGATCCAAATTTATCTCGAAGTTGGAAGTTGGTAAATTATACATTACTGCTATTAGCCCTTCTGGTGGTTGTCTCTAAGGGATGTCGTAATTTACAAAACTGACATCTTGATGGACGGGATATCTCGTCATTTGAAGAAAACTGACCAGATTTCTTACTCTTGATCCCGTCATCATAAAAACGTCTGCAATTTCTTGATGACGAGATATCTCGTCGTTAGGAAAATTGGTTAGATCTGGAAAGACCATGTATTTCGTCGAAACTACTTGGTTAAAGGAGATAATTATGGACACATGGTGTTGGCATGCAAATGAATGAGCCTTAACCCTCCATTAGTTACGACGAGATATCTTCTCATCAAAATATTGCCGAATTCTTATGATGACGAGATGAAGATCTGGTCAATTTTCTAATGACAAGATATTTCGTTCATAAGATCTGGTCAATTTTGCTAATGAGACGAGATACCTCGTCGAGGCAACCACCAGGAGGGTTGATAAAAAGTGTGTTTACTTAATAAAGATAACGGAAAAAAGAAGTGCAGATAGAGTATAAAAATTATGCTGTTTAGGTGAGTCATACGTTTTAGATGACCCTGCTTTAAACCCAAATTGAATGAGGCGCTTTTCTTTATATAGGCATTACAGCTTTTAAAAAAGGTGGGAATAATAGAGAAATAAAAGTATTGAAAAGTTTTTCTGTTGAGTTTATTAGATCATAATTTTTTCCAGTGATACATCTCAATTCTTTATTATTTCCTTCTATAATGTTGATTCCTGGTAAAATTTAGGGGTACTCTCTTTATATGTATAGATATAAATATTCTAACTCCTAAGTAAGGTAAGTAGTTAAGAAAGGTAAGATAAATAAGAATGTAAGTAGTTTAGAAAGATCCGAGGAGAAACTCTCTCAATTTAGAACTTATTGTTCTCGGATCTTTCCCTTCGATCAATAACTCATTGTTTTGATTCAGTTCGACCTTTGTTCAACTACCTATCTACCTTTATAACAAATACGAGTGGATTGAAGTTCTTTTAAATATTATTTTCATGAAAGTTTATTTGATGAGAACTATGTGCTATTTAAACCAAAGGAAAAAATATTATATGATATTGAAAAATAAGTGTGGAGTAGGGTTCGAAAGAATTGAGATCCTTGGAATGTCTAATATATTGTTTATAAAATGTTGAATCACATTTTGCTCTCAATAGCATTCAATTTGACTTGCAATAGTATTTAGCCTTCAAATATTATCAAGTGGGATTTATACAATCCACTTTTGTGTTAAATCATCTGCTAATTGCTTAAGTGGTGTTAGAGGAAGGCAGGTAATTAAATTTACGTCGCACTGGAGCTGCACAATGGACTATTGGCGACAGTCAGGGTCTATTAATACCAAAGGGAAAGACCGAGAACAAAATCTCGTAACTTTGAACTACGGTCAGATAACGAGATCAATACCTAAGTGGGTAACCCACTCTCCAAACTTCCCCACTACGACAACATGAAGACATTTAAGGACATGACAGATTTAACGTGCCCGCAAGTACACGACCGTCATAAATTAGATCGAGTTTCAAACTAGATATCCTACGATTGCTGATCTACGGCTCTTACCAACAGTGCTACCACAACCCATTAGAGGAAAGAAGTTGTTTTAATACTGTCTTCAATTCTCCCTATGATGGTTGGATGAAGTTCAAACCAGGAGATTTAACTGCAGAATCCTGAACGTGAGAGGTTATTTTGATTTGCACCAATCCGAAAAGGGACCTTATTGGTAGTGTGTTTGGATGCACAGTAATCTTGAAATTGCATATGTATTGGGAATCAATGTTTCTACCATAAAATGAACCTGATTTGCAATGTTAAATATTCACCAGCAATAATTTGTCCAGTTAGAATAATTATGGGTCTCGCTGAAATATTACACCGAATTAAAATCATATTATTCAGAACCACGCCCTTGTTTGACAGTTGGGAGAAGACATTGTGTTATATGCTTGTTTGGAGGTATTCCAAACATAAAATCAACCATTCATTGATTAAAATAAATTATGACTCATTGTATCACACTGAGGAAAGGATTATAAAGCACATGGCCCCAAAAGCCCATAAATACTTCCTGTGACTAGTAATCTTACATGGTAAATGGAACTACTCTTACAGTAATGCGGTATAGTTAGTTTAGAAATTTGAAATGAGATCAGTCTGGTCGTGTCACGAGATTTCCGAGAAGTGTAATATTGCTTTTACTCCACTTCTACATAACACATGATGACTAAATAACCTCATCTATTGGTCAAAAGAATCCTGGGAAATTCTATTGGTCAAGAACGCCGAGAAACTGGTTAAAAGTCATGCGCAGAAAAACTGTAGATTGCAGGACGGATGTATGCATGTAAGCTTCTCAGTGGGTTAAAAGCAAGTTATTACTTAAAACAGAATATTGAGACTCCAACTCACAACCCTTAGATCAGCGTATCCCTACAGAGCGTAAAAGCTCCGTGAGGTGTAATTGAGTATTCCACGAATGAGAATGCACACACACACACAGAATACAATATTTTACTCATTGAAAGGTAAATATATTGCAGATACAAGTACATCTCGTGGATGAGTCAATATTTGGGTCAGAATCATAATTAGTTTTTAGATATTTGACAATGATTTACTTTTTTTAAGACAGTCGTTCAAATTTTTAGATTTTCACAACTTTAGTTTTCCTATATTGCTTCTTGTAACTATCGATCTAGCAGCAACATATGTATGGATGAATGTAAACTGCGAAGGATAAATGTAGTTCTCAGGTAACAGATTTCGTGGAAATAGTATCCTTAATAGCGAAAACATTGTTGTTATCACTCACAAAATAATGATCTTAAGACCTTATCTCAAAGTTCAGAATGCTTTGGAAAGTTCCCTAATTCAACCTCACGAAACACAGTCCCCTTAAGGATCTTACCACGCTCAGCCGAGTCAAGATATATTAATAGCACTCTGATCACTGCGGTATAGTGCTAATTAAAATCCCCTTTAAACATCAACATCGGTCCTTCAACTTTAAACTGCAATATCCCAAAGGATTTAACGCAGGTGATTAGACATCACCGTTAAAGATATCATCAGAACATGGAATTACTGGTTTATGGAGACTAATAACCAGTCGCGCATTGTTGCCGTCCACCGATAGGGATTTGTGAGGAATGAATATCGGGCGAGGAAACTTCTGATTATGAGAAGCCTACCCCTTTCTAAGCAACCATTTGTCCTATTCACTTATCCATCATAGAGCCTCGCAAATGCAGTTGATGGCAGAACCGATTGCCGATTATGGTGGTACGGCCATATATTTCCCTATGATAAATGCTTCCTTCTACCAACACACCTTCATTCGATCGGGAATGGATGGTCTTGGACTGCAGAAAGGGGGAGGGAGTGTGATGTGTGCCCCGTTTATTGAAACGGCTTATAAAACTTGGGAACTCAAACTCTATCTATTTAGCTCGTCGTAGTCGATTTTGTCCCGCTTCGGATTATTGTGACTGACTAATGCTGATGTAGGTCAATGATATTGTTGGTGGACGATGCTCCATTTCTGACCAGTGGAAATATTAGGTGCGGCTTTGTGGAAATTTTCTTAGCCATTTTTCTTCAGTTAATATAATTTATTCTTCAATGCATAGTTTTATATACATTTTATCTGGTAAACGTATGCATTGCAGTAAGGCGTTATTACTAAACATTCACCCTAAAATGTTATATTTCTAGGCTAATATATTTACCGATAAATATGATTTCTAAAAATAATTTTTTAAATCCAAATAGATCAACTATTGATTTTATACTTTCATATGAACAAAATTTTGTTAAGGACATACACAATGTTTTTCTCTTATGTTACGAATTTAGACAACCGTGAATATTGAAAAATTTAATCTTTTCATTTTCTGTTTCTAAAAAGTGTATCTAGGGGTCGCCGTACAGTGGTTTTGAGTATTGAACAATCTCCGAGTTGTAGATTCCTCAGTACGCAAAACCAAATTTCGTTTTCTTTTCACCTTCATTTCCTTCGTGGCTGTATTCTCTCTTCTATATTTATAAAACCTTTCCTTGCGTGCATTTACTTGATATTGTTTGGCTCTACTTGGCCAAATACAACCCTAAAATCCAACCAACCAGAAAATATAAGCTGAAACTTATATTTTAATAATGTGAAATGTTTTAGTACGTTCAACAATTATGAGAACTCCTTTGTCTCATCTATGAAGGAACAAAATGAATCTTAAATAAAAAATTGCAATTAACCATGAAATTTGAACATTTGTTTGAAGTTTGTGAGTTATAAATAATATTCAAATATTAAATTTTTTTTCACGAAATCATTGAAAACTTTAATTTACTCGCCTACAAACTTCACTTACTAATCCAAATTTCACGAAGATCCTTATTTTACTACTGAATTTGTATAGAATATGTATTACTAGTAAAATATATTTCTTTGAGCACATGAGTCTTAATATAAAGCACAAATTTTGTTTGTCTCAAACAGCAAAAACTCGGACGCTGAGCTCTGGAGTCATGAAATTTTCAAAGCTTTTGTCTGAAATTTTTAGGTCAACGCAACTATTTTTAGCTTTACGTCGTTCCCTTGAAACCAGAGAAGTGAAATTTAATATAGAACACTACGCAAGCAGTGACCAATTTTGAATCAAACTTAACTCAGCACAAAACGTCAAAAGCTGTCTCGAGTCAAGCAATAGGATTAGGAAAGAACACAAGCACGTAGAACAGACCATGCTAAAAATTCGACAACGCAACGAAACTGTTGGGGTAACAGTCACGAGATTTAATTAGTCTTAAGCATAAAAAAATCTCGGCAAAGATAGACAGTAAAGATGGCAGTTAGTTGAATTTGCGTCGCACTACAGTAACACACTCTGAGATCAATCCCGAGGGGAAAGATCCCAGGACAACACCTTTTAATTTTGAAACATGGTCTGATGACGAGGTCAACACCTGAGCTGGCACTCCCCTCTCGCAACTTCCACATCATGCCAACGTGAGGACATTTGATGCCAAGACGTCCACCAGATTCCCGGTACACCACGGTCTTGGGCTGGATCGAGTATTGAATTCGCAACTCTCCGGTTGCTAATACGCGCCTCTCCCAACTGGACTACCGTTGTCCCTAGTAAAGCTACTACTTTGTGAACAATGCAAACGTTAATTTTAATTCCTACAAGTGAATTACTTATCAGAAAATGCTAGTCTTTAAATGAACTCCTATAAAAGAAGTTTTGAAGTAGAATATTTTAGGTTATCGAGAAATATCATTAATTGTTTAGTTCTTTGCCTTACAAAGTGAAATATCTGCAGTTCACATTCAAATTTAATATTTTTAATATTACTGACAAAAATCAACTTTTTAAACTGGCACCAAAATAAATTTATGATAGAAACAGAGAAAACCAAACGAAAAAGAACGAAATAAATAGCTCTTTTTTAGGTACACCGGAAAGCTCAAGGATTATTTGTTGGACTTTTCCAGGGTTATATACTAAACTTTAATCTCTGGAGTACACTTAGTGCAGCCGATTTTTTAACGACACAGCAACCTGAAATCGCGTAACGGCAAATGATTTCTCTTTCAATCCAACGCAAACTGATCGAAAAACCGAACGAAAGGGGGAAAGGTGGTATCCTCTTGAGGTTAACTCCTCTTTTGATGCCATTTTTCGTCCGCCTTCATATTTCTTGAGCGAAGCAGGAAACAAAAGAAGGATAGAAAAGACAAAAAATATGAAAACACTTCCAGAAAAATTCCGCGTTGGGCTAATAACACGAGAAAAGTGAAGCAAGAGAGTGCAGGAGGGTGGCAAGTAATCTTTCTTGTCAATTCAACGTCTCCCAGATACTAAAAAGAAAAGAAGCCAGCTGGAGTGGCCATTAATATTCCTGCGTTAACTGACTGAGGCCAATAATGTAATGGGACACAGAGAACAAGGCACCAGCGGACACAGCCTTGTATTGCCTTCATTCATCTCCTAGTTATTTGTCACGAGCTACGCTTCAGCTGCCTTGTGCGGAGATTACTTGGAGATTTCCCTTTTTCCTAGTGTTTCTTTTTCACTCTTTGCTTTTTACCCCCTTTCGATACTACACATTAATAAAGGTCTAATCATTCGATTCCCACCCTGGGTGACCTCATATTGTTGTACACTTGCTTTTCGTTTACATGCACTTGCTCTTTTATTCTTGCGAGCTTATTTACCACTCGCATCAGATGATGGATCAAAATGAATTACCCTTTTGTTGTAGGACCTAGAGTATGAGTCGAGTTTCGCAATGTTGAGGATTTAGTAAAGAATATCGCAGGCTGCAATCGATGGTGGATCATTAAGGAATACATATTTTAGACTGGAAGAATTTGAACGTATTGGCTTTTGAGCGGTTGTGACATTTTTACCCACCGCATTGGATACTACACATTAATAATGGTCAAATCATTCAATTCCCACCCTGGGTGACCTCATATTGTTGTACACTTGCTTTTCGTGTACATACCCTACCTATTTTATTCTTCCGAGTTTAGTTACTACTCGCATCAGATGGTGGATCAAAATGAACATGAGGTTCAACTAAATCTAAATACCTTAAACTAATTACAAAAATTCAGTCAATTATATTTATTCATTTTAATATACTTCTATTTATTTCATCTGGTTCATTTGAGCCTGTGTAATATAATCTAGATATCTCGAGGCACATACTTCATTAGAATTAGTTTATAGTTATATATTGAAAAATATATAGAAGTTTTCACTTCTGAATCCAGAAAAGTGCCACAAAAGTGATTTCGTTCACAATATTTCAGAATATAACACCAGAATAATTTTTTTTTGTTTCTTAAACACACATATCTCCAGGCACTGTGTTAGCAAGTAAATTGAATCCAAAGTTTTGCATCCTGAACTTTTCTTCCTTTTCGCTTGTGGTACCCAACTTCCAGCCATCTGTTTCATCCGCAGCAAAAGATCGGGGCACACAACCTAATTTATGTAAAACATCTGAATAAACATGACTTTTTGATGCTGTACCTGAGCCAGCAAGTGGAGTTTGACAATTCCTACGGTACGCAACGTTATTTATCTTAAGTCAACTGTCGGGGGACCTAAGAATATCGGAGACTCCAGTTATATGAATAATTGATAAACGTTGAGAATTTTTTTACCTTTCCCTTGTGAACTCCTTGCGATATATAGTCTGCAATGCAATTTGGGAGTGAAAGAATGCGTATGAGGAAAGTTGGTGTGCTCCTCTTTCTAGAACAGGGTTCTGTTTTTCTGTAAACCTGCATGGGTGTCCAAAGTGGATAACTGCGGGATAGAGAAAAATTGCAATAAAGTTTCTACTGAAAATATCGCCAGTTGGAGGAAAACAAATATTCGGAAAGTTAAGTTAATAAAACCGTTCATGAAAGATTTGGGTGCCTGCAAATATTTTTGAAAGAACACTAATGCTTAATTTGAAAATTGAGCAATTTGAGCTAAAAAAGTAGGCAGGTAGTTAATTAAAGTCACACTGAGCTATTGGCGACGGTACGGGATCGATCCTGGAGGGAAAGTTCCAAGGACACCTCGTAATTTCGAACCACCGTCAGATGACGAGAACAATATCTAAACTGGCACTCCACCCTCCAAACTTCTACGCCACGACGAGGTGAAGATATTTGAAGCCAAGACAGATTTAACGTGTACCAGCCCCCGTGTACACGACGGTCTTTGACTGGATCGAATTTCGAACTCGTAACTCTCTGGTTGCTCTTCCAACTTTGATACCGTGGCCCCTAAAAGAAGTTTGGTGTTATCCTCGAATATTCCCCTTCGTGTTTGATCCCGGACCGTCGATAATAGCCCATTGTGTTGCTCCGGTGCGACTTTAATTAAGATTCCTACCTACCTACCCTAAAAGAAGTTAAACGAAAAATGGTTGTGCTGTCCTGCAATGAATAGGGATCATTCAATAAAGAATTTTGGAAGGTTATAGAAACCTTTTGTAATGAGCTAAATACCAGGAAAATATTTTAACAAACGATATTTATTCAATGGTATTTTTACTATTATTTCCAATGGTTGAGGTACAGTCATATTACAAGAAAAAGACTAGGTAGAACACCCTAAGACAAACAATGAACAATTACAACAAAAGGATGCAAACAACGAATGTAATCCATAGAGAAAAAATGAAGAAAAGGCCGAAGTCATTGCCCTAAAAGTTATTTTGTCTCCCAATACCTAGACATATCAGAAAGTCCGTAGAGGGTTCTACACCGAAGCAGGTGATTTCTATCCATTACTTTTCCAGAATTACAGAGGGGACAGCAAGGCTCAGTGGTTACACCTAAGTGATGCAAATGAGCGGTGAGGTAGTCATGTCGTATTACCAGGTGAATGGCGCAATTGCCTCTCAGGGTCATTCTTTAGATTTTCATTTTCTCAGCATTGTTTATTTGTCTTGATTTATTCAAAAGTAAAAATTCTGATATAGTATATATATATATTTTACCATACGATAAGTATTCATGCAAAAGTACAAATTTATCCATGCTTACGATCTTTATTAATGTCTTCATTTCCTTAATTTCAAAATTAAATTGCTTTTTTTATCTTTATTGATGTGTTTTAGCAATGTGGGAACAAAAAGAGGTTAAAAGCCACGAATAAATATATGTTCCTTAAAAATGTCCTTAAGAAAAATTTTTTGAAATTTCGTTAATCTGAAACATTAATAGTGTTTAAATAAAATTAACTTTTAGCCTGCTTTACTGTTCTTCTATTGTCAAAGAGAATATTTCTACGCACGAACCTGCATTTTCTTCGAGCCTTTCAGGGACTTTGAACAGATTTTTCTAATGCAGAATTAAACATTCGATAAATTTAATTCCATGTAGAATATCATGTTTCCAAAATTCATTGTTATTGTACGTCATTTTATTATTGCTGCTTCAAAATCTTTGTGATAAGAATATATAAAATTATGCAACAGATGCTCAAATCAGAAATGTAACAAATATTGCCAAGGAAGGTTATATGCAACAAAATATAAAACATTTTTCACTTTGTAGAATTTAAATTTATAATTCTTATAGACTCAGTAAAAGCAAAACACACAACATATGAAATGCCATCAGAATTAACCTAAAAATAGTTTTTCCATCAATACTCCATTAAAACAATTTCCTCGTTACTTATAATCACTTACATTAGATTAGACGACTAATTTATTTTGTTGAAAGCATAACATTAACTATTTACAAACATTAAAGCCTCCTGTTTATAAACTATTGATGGAAATAATTTATTAACGCATGTAAAGCTTATGCTTAGAGGACTTCTTACGTTATGCAGCGTAAAAGTGCGCAGTCCCATTCAAGCATTCAACTATTTATATGGTTTTATTTATGGTAAATTTTTAGCACAAAATTAAACGAGACAGCCTGTGGCAATTTGCAGAAGCTAGGATATTGGTACTTCCTTATTATAGCATCCCCTGAGGATGAATTAACAAGCGACAGAGATGTATCTCCAAGGTAGGCTGTAAAATCTCGCCAAACATTTAAAGTCCTAAAGAAACAGCACGTATTTATACTATCGTCATATTGCTTTTTCGTTAATGATCCCGATTTCGTATTGTTTTTTTAATATCGCATGTTTTTCTTAAAATATGTTGTTAACAATCTTTAATTTACCAAACAATGCGATGGATGCCATATCATTTTTTCAAGAACGAGGTCTTTTACCTGACAAACGAGTATGCGAAAATGGTCAAAAAATGTTTTTGATGAATTATTGAAAGCAATTTCGGAAATATGGCCTTTTATGTAAAGCGTGATATAAATATTCTTAAAAATATTCTTATGAAACATGTAAATATTATATTTTTATTGTTATGTTATTTATTTTTATTTCTCTATTATACGTTCACGAGCTTGGCGACGACCTTGCGGTAACCGTAATTGCGGGGGCCGCTATAATAAGGAAGTACCAGGATATTCAGTAAAAAAACTGATCCATATTCAAATTTTTGAATCGTGACGTCAGAAGCTCCAATACAGGAATGGGTTCTGCTACCACCGGAGCCCATCTACAATTTTATTTTTTATTCTTAGTTTGCAAACGAGATGCAAAGCCATCATCAGTATTCGATGTGGTCATACACCTACAAGACTGCATCCTCTTTTTTTAAGTTTTCATTTACCCTTCTGTCTCATGGCTATCAGTGCTTCATCACCACTTCAGTTCAGACCTTTCCTTCTAGCTTGTTATTTTTTGTGTTTACTCGTCGGTTCGATATTTCTCGACTTGTATTATTTCCCCACGCCCAAGTCACTTTTCAATGTAAAGTAGCAGCTATAAACCTTATCGTTCCTTAAGTTTTTCACGCCAGTGATATAGATACTGTGCCATTTTCTTGAGAAACCTTTGCAACAGCCGTAGGTATGGAATAGTAACCATACTTTAATAGCTCATTTCAACTCTACTACTCGTATTATTACATTCTTAGTTCTGTAATTGAAAGTAGGAAATAAATAAAAGATTGAAGAATAAAATACAAACAGTATTAAATAAAACTTTCATGCTCAAATAAATTCGTCTTTATTTGTAGATGATGAAAACGATTAATCTAAGCACACAAATCCCTTTCCTAACGAGTATTTATATTTAAAAAAAACAGTGAAATCAGTTTAGCAAATTCCTCTACTCAAACACATTAAAGGCAGGTAATTGAAAATCTTTTAGACGTAATAACCTATAACAGACTCTTTATCAAACAAACGTGGTAATCACATTTGAACAAACACATCCATAAAAAATATAATTGTGTTAACTGTACTTAGAAACCACAGATTGGTATTGTTTGGCTTTCTAATCGAAACGTCGTTCTCGGAAAAGCATGTACCTCTTGACATAGAGAAAAATATCCATATGAGTTAATTTTTAGTAGATTAAGCCCTATGTACTGAGAAGTTTATCAAATAACTTTCAATACTAAGCAAACAATGGACTCTTGGCATAAGAAAAGCTAACGCTATTAATCATTCTTTTGTTTATAGAGGACTAATTTAAACAAAAAGAGGGGCATTTTTATGGGGCAGTCATTAATTAAGTTGCCATCATTATCTTCCACTGTTGTTAGTCTGGAGGTTCTAAAAAACACAGTATTTAAATTTTTTAGGGGTAAACCATCATTACAATAATTAAAGTCATGCTCATGCATGTATATTATAAGAACTGAGTGTTTCATACTTTTTGTTAGTAAGAAATTCTAACACGGTATTCTTCCTTGAATGTCACGTTGTATCTTCCTTATCTTGACTGTTTTTAATAGTAGTTAAGCAAATTGTGAAAGCAATGCTTGGTTTCAAAAATTGAATTTTAAAATTTGTGCTTTATTAAACTTCTGATTATGGCTTCTTCTCTACATGGCTTCTTACCAGTTTTGCCCTTCTTGACCAATAGAATCTTTTCCAGGGTTCTTCCAACCAATAGATGTGCTTTAGTCATTATGTGGATTACGATAATATTGTATTTCTCATAAATGGCATGACGCTCAGTGAGCTAATATGTTTCACAGAAGCGACTGTGAGTTAAACATATTATATAGAAATTTCTAGCCGATGACGAGTGCTTTGTCCAGTAATGAAGTTATTTGAAAAAATATTCATTTATTCATAATCCATGCGACCATAGGTTACAAAGTATATATTGTTAAAAATGTACATACATAATTTTAAGAAAGTGCAGCGAATTAACTGCGAAATCGGCTTAACAATCGGCAAATCTTTAATGCGTAGCAGGTGAGCGACCAGTTCAGCGCCAGCTGTAGAGTTATAAATTTCCATGATCTGGTGGAACATTTAAAAGAAAAAGGTCAATTCCGATCGTCAGCTGCGAGACGAAACAAAAATCATCTGTCAATTTTCTCCGAAATATTTTTCATTTTGTTTGTGTACATGTTTATGTTTTAAATTGTTTATTAAAATCTTGTTAGACATATAGTGAATAGACCTGGAACTTTGAAATGAAAAAAGAACACATGTCCCGATCGTCAGCTGATGATCAGAACTCCATCGAAACTGATGTTTTTCATTTGAAAGTTCCACAGATCATGGAGGCTTATAGCTCGGTAGCTGGCGTTGTACTGGTTGCACACCTGTTACACATTAAAGTTTTTGCAGCCGATTTCGTTGTTCATCGTTACAAAAGAACGAACAGTACATTGTTAAACAGAAATAAATAATAAAAAGGACGAAATTGGAAACAATCCCAATTACTTTTAGACTGGGACCCTTTTCACATCGCACATCAATTCTTACAATACGTTATACCAAGCAGATCTCCCGTGGTGAAGGCAATAATGAGGACAAAATGATGAAAATAATTTTTGAAATTAGGTGATTCCGTCCATGAAATGTGAGACAATCCAAGCACACAAATCTACATTTCAAAGAGTTGCATTTTTATAACCCCATTCATCCAGATCTTTTTATATGGTAGTTAGTTGGCCACACCAGGTGACATTGATTGGTATAAGTGTAATTTAAGATGTAGTGGTTGGGGTATATCGCCCACACGCCCTATACCAAAATACAACGGAGAGTATTTTTCAGTTTAAATCCGATTAACATGGGCTCGTAATATATCAGGGCCTGACAAAAATAATATTTTAAATGCGTTTGTTGTAGCTTAGTAATGTCTGGAACTTCGAGGTATGTTTTTATTATGTTGTCAAAATCACAGCTCAATCAGATAACTTTATTTTTTATTACAGCAACAAAAACAAATGGAAAAAACATATAGTGAAAACTGAATAGAAATGAAATTTTATATTACTAAATTTAGTCTCCAATCTTACCGATCGCTCTGCAATGTCTTTATCTACCATGAGATTTAACTCACCGTACTCCAAGTATTCGTTTTCCCATAGAAATTCTATTTTCATTTCTTGTTAGAAACGTTGATTAAGTTCTTGACTCCGTCTCGTTTAACTAGTTCGTGACTAGGCCGTTCGCCCTATACGTTGTTCACTAGGTCTCATCGAGTGAAGTTTTAAATGTTTTAAATGTAGTCAGTCAGTAACATGAATTTTCTGTAACTCGATATTGATCGACGGGTGAGTAATGATCTCGAGTTGAAATAGTAACATTGAATCATCATAGTTTCTTTGTTACTTAAAATTTTTTACTGTTGATTGTTGTGTGGTCGGTTTAATTTGATGTTATTTTAAATGATATCACATTAATCGCCAAGGTTTCAGTATCGGGGATATGTGTGGGACTGTAGGACAAAGTTAAATGTCAGACCCAATCAATAACAGGAGTAATTTTAAACAACTTTAAATGAATCTTCTTATTAAATTACACATAACACAATAAACACATTTGAATAAGAGACATATAAATAGATAGTGATAATAGAAAGATGGAATAATTTTTTAAAAGTAGAAGTAATAGTATTAATATCATCATGGTATTTGTACGAAAATTCATCTTTATTTCATTGTTCCTTTTGTCAATTGGTTTTTATTCATTAAATCAACTCAATTTATTATGTACTCCTTAATATTCTTCCTTGCATATTCAATCTTGTATTAACTATTTAATTTTTTTTCAATTTAAAAGATAATCAAATTTTTTAATCCTCCTACTTCGGCTGATAAAATAATTATAATTCACTAATTTTACAAACTAACCATTGCAATGTGTAGTTCCTAACAAAATATTAAACAAGCTTCTGTTTCGTAGAAACATACTTTTTACGAAACCATTCAAGAGTGTAGTTAAAATAAACATCAGCAAACATAAGAATTAGTAGTTCAAAACTTTAGATAGAAACTGTTTGCCTTGAATTTTACTTTGGTTTGACAACGTATAATCAAGATTATGTTCGTTTTCTTGAATTTTTTCAATACTCTTTTATCTATCAGTACGAAAACAAATTCCAAGATGTTGCGACACTCGAAACCACAAGAATCAAGTAAATAGAATTTTAAATTTTAATAACTCAAATTTATCTTAATGAACTTATGAGAGCACAGACTTTCAAAACGGCACTTGAAAACTTTGATTCTTAACTAACAATCAAACTACCGCGGAGTTGTCGAGTTGAGTACTCTGCCATGTTTCTTTGAAAAGAGGACATATGACGCTAAATGAAAGCAATCAAAGACCCAACCCAAAATGCTTTATTAACCCCAGTTTTCATCAAAGAACGGAATTTAACTTAACTCCAAATCAAATTCTTCAATTTTTCGTCCGAATCCCTTTTATCTTAACGATCCTTCAAAAGGAAAATAAAACGCCGAAAATTTTAACGGTACCCGATACGGAAAAGTATGCGTTCCGTTACTCACATATCCCTATCATACTCTTAAGAATATTACTTCGGTAATTTGATTCTCCATTACGAGATTAGAAATCTACCTCCCTTCTTTTGAGATAGAAATATTCCTCCTCATTGAGGAGTATCTGAGATGTGGTAGCTCTCTACATTCTTGCCTCAAGCTGTTCTTCGCCACTCAGAAAAGCCGCATATCAGATTTTGGTCTGGTATTTGTAATTTTGATTTTAATCAATTTCCTCAGTTAAAAACAACGTTTTAATGTTTTTCCGTTGAGTTTATGTGGGTGAGTTTGTTTGCATTTATCTGGATATTGAGTGTCTCGAGTTACGTTACTCATGCCCGGGGTACGTTAAATATAATTTACGGTATCATTGTTGATTTTACATTTTAAATGGCTTTTGCTTTGACTTTTCGGCTTCTCGAAATGAATAGAAATTATATATTGACCGATCCAGTGAAACATTCTTAATGGTTAACTAAACAATGAAGGTAAAGACATACAAAAGTTGGAATACTTAACTATTGTAGAAAGAATTAAGGTTAATAAAAGATTAGGTTAGGGTTATATAAAATAAGGTTAATTTATGTATAAGGTTATATAAAATAAGGTTAAGGGTATATAAGGTTATATAAAATCAGTTGTATATATAATGATTAGAAAATTAATCCAATGAAATCATTTAATCTATTTAATAGGGATGACACATTTGATTATGCACAAAGTATATTTTTCTTCAATTTTGATTTAACACTTTGAGGGATTCCCACGCATATATCTGTTCAGCAACATAGTCTTTTCTACATGATTTTTACCCATGTTTGACCTTCTTGACCCATGGAAGCTTTTCTAGAATTCTTTCTACCAATGGAAGAGATAGTAGAGTCAAAACGTGGAATGTGCGGTAAAACAACAATGTGTACTACTTGGAAATCTCATGACAATCACAAGGTAAAATATCAGTTTTCTTCGATTTTATAATCGATTCAATACTTTCTACCTTACGTGCTTGTCTGATTACATCAATATGATTGAATACATTTATGAAATTTTATATATTTAAAATAACTTAGTGACTAAGCTTCGCAGGATCATGTAAATAATTGGAGGGTTAAGAGGATATCTCAAACCAAATTTAGCTGATATTTTTAAGATAACTGTGAGTTAGAGGGCCGGAGTCAACCACTGCATACAAAATGGGAAGCTACGCCACCCTCTGCTAGGTTTCACTACTTTTAAACTATTGGGTTTATTTCTTTATTTTTAAGCTTCTAGCTATCAACCACGTCACTTTCTCTAGTGTAAGTAGTAACTAACAAGAAACTATTCGTGTAGTTCCGTCCAACAGAACTAAAAACGAAATGCATCAAAAGGTTCTGTAAAGGAAATCGTTATCCACCAAACCGTTAAGGATGAGGAATCTGGTAATTTCGTCGATGGAGATATTTGTTTCGAAAAGCTTGGTCTAACTTTTGAATCATCAATCTAATCAATTTTAACAGGGTTGAGAAGATTTAACTGATGATAAAATAAATAGAAATTAATAAGTGAAAATATGTCTTACAGGATTATTAGAGACTGAATTTGCTTTGTTTCCAATTACTTTATTTACAGTCTATTCCTGGATATTACGAAGACTTGGAGTAAAATATTATGTGCTTTCGATTTTTCAAAAAGATGAATCATTTGATTCAAAAGGTAAATTTGCGAATTCATAAATGATTTCGGAATTAAGAAATTAATAGTTTTTATACTAAAATGGAATATACTTTCTTTAAGGAGTGTGAACTTGAATTTATCATTTGTAATTGTGTTATAATTTGTTAAGTGAGTAAACATGTTTAAATTTCGAAAAGAATTTAATGCAAAATATTTCATTTTTCCTTCAAAATTAAAGATTATTATTTTTATATATTTACTCTTTTATCTTTAAAGGGCATTTTAAATATATTCGTAAGCAGTTCATGCTTGTAATAAAATTATTGTTACTATATTAGCATGTTTATGAGTTAACCAAAAGGTACTTTATTATTTCACTTTCAAATTAATAGAGTAAAACCAATTATCCATGTTTATAAAAGTTGTTGGTGTATGCATATATAAAGGAACACATTCAGGGGCTATACCTGTTTTTTCAGGATTGATAAAACAGCATTTTAATGCACACTGGCGTCGTTATATGTATATATGAAAGCAAAACGCATCACTCATCATTAATTATTTCCATTTCCTAAATGCTAGGATATTTTGGCACAGGTTTTGCATCCAAGAGAGTACACAAAAATAACACAACATACTTGAGATTAATAACTAGTAAAGGTGTCTTAAATATCTACAGTAATAATATTGTGGATTACCCATTGATCTGAAACAGTTCAGCTAAAAAAGGTAGTCAATTTAACCGTCAGAATATACTTATATAGACATATTTCTGACGAGCAATTATCTATTAAATTGTGGTAAGAGCTCATTTTGTTTTTCAAGGAATTACAAAACAATACTTTCTAAACGTTTTAAATACCGAATGTGGTAACTTGCAAAAATATATTTAGAAGTGAAGCTTCGTCTGAATCCTTTCTGATTTTATATAGTTCCTTTGTACGTACTCGGCTGTTCAAATATCAGGATGTGAAAATTGAAAGGCAGGAAATGCTTACCAAAAGTGTTTCAAATTAAAAAATGCTTTACACATAATATATTTTTTAATCTTATCAGAAACCTCAACCAAGCTTAATAAAACTAGATTTTCAAAACATCATACTTTCCTTCTTTTTGACTTAAAGATAAAAGTATGACGATAAGTATAAAAGGTGAACAACAGAACAAATGGATTGTTTGATCAGGGATGCTTAATGAAATTTGCATAAATAAATAAGAATGCTGTTTAATATTCAAGAGCTTTTTAAACGTGTGATAGATGATTAAAGTAAAACTAAAAAAGCTTTATTCGCAAAAGTTAAAAGTTTTGATACATATCATGTGAGAGTAAAAAAATATTGGAAAATTGATATCATTTAAAAAATTTAATGCTTCCGTCAACTCAAAAATTTGAAAATTATAAAATAGTTATTTAAAGTGCATAACTAATGATGTTCAACGAACTTCAAATTTTGATGGGAAAAAGTAATATTCATACCATTATTTCCAATTTTATAAGATTCTTTTTTTATTAACAAATATTTCTAATTAAAATTATCGTCGTAATATTCTCTTTTGATAATTTTTTAATATGTACTCTGAATATTTTGGATTTTTTTTGTTGTGTTTAGTAACATATCCAGTTTACTTCAGGACCGAGTAATGTTACCTGTTTCTGATTTAAGTTTGCTAATAAAATTCCTAAATCACAGTATTTAAAAATCAGAAAGGGTCAGATGTTTAAAAGTAAGGCACTTGTATAGGTAGGTAGATAGTTGAATTTTTACGTCGCACAGGAGCAACATAAAGGCTTTTGTTGACGGTACTGGATCAATCTATTTGGGGTTGATCCTGGACCATAGCTTATAGAAAAGAGGAAGATCCCATTCTGATGGATGGTCTAGGACTTGTTAGAGTATACCTACTTTTTAAGGTAACTCCACAGAAAAAGCATGTAAGCTTTATAGAGTGTATGTCAGTTGATTCCTGTGTTGCGGGAGATGATTAGTTCCCAGAACATTTTCTCCAACAGATGGATTGTTGGTAAAGCTGAATGGCAGTGCCATTTACTACCACCAATTCTCAGGCGCACACTGCATTCTGAACTGCAGTGAGCACAAAAAGTTCGGGGACATCTCTATATTTCTCACCAGCAACAGTAACTGAATTCGCACCAGTGTTTCCAAAAATTAAAACCTGATTATCCTTTCTGGCATGCACATTGTCACGGTGTGAAAATTTGGAGAGTGGGGAGCCTGATCAAGTGTTGATCTCATCATATGACCGTGGTTGAAATCTCCGAGATGCTATTCTTGGGTCTTTCTCATCGGGATTGATCCCGGATCGTTGTCAATAGCCCTGTGTTGCTCCAGTGCAATACAAATTCAACTACCTTTCTAGCATGTGGAAGATCAATCACAGATCTTTGTTATTTAAAAAGTCGGTAAAAGTTAAGTAGATTCGGTTTGGGATGGCAAATTCCTGACTACATAATGACGATTGTATTCTCTCTGAGTGAGCACAACGTGTGCGCACAATTATAAGTAAATGTCAATAATTTTGACAAATTGATCGGCTGTCTAGTTTCTCCATTGTCCATTTTCAGCGTCAATATTGCATAAAATATATAAAAAATATTTTAAAAAGTTCGAAATGGCAAAATTTCTGTTAGGTATATTTTCCTCAACGTGTCAAATCTGCTTTTTGCTTTTTTCCCTCCCTCATTGTTGTTTTGTGTTTGGCGCAGCTTGTCCAAATATGGCCCTACCGCCATAAAATGCCCCAAACAACCAAACATTAATGTGTCAAAATGACATGTGACCTTTATGTTATCTCTAGAAATAGAAAAATAGAAAACACACGGAAACAATGACTCGTGTACTTGGGACATTAGCCATTTTGAATAATAATGATGTGATGCCAATTTTGCAATAATACGTCCCCTGTTCAAACAGTCAGACAAATAGACTTAAAAAGCTCAGCGTCTGCGACACTTTCATCCATCCTGAAAGAATTTCTCCACTAAAACGTTTTATCCAGAATTCAGCATGATCTTCCAACACTTTCTTAAACATTTGTTGGATACCTGAAGCAGTATTTTGTGCCTAAAGCAAAATTTGATGCATATTCTTCTTAACCAAAATCAGTTGATGAAAAGAAAGGAATTGATCAGTGAGACTTGACTTTACACAATAGCTTTCCCCGAGAACCAGTTCTCTGGATTTGAAGTGTATTTTACGTACTTAAACTAGATCTTTAAAAAAACAACATTTCAAATTTTCTTTTTTAAATGTTGCATATTTAAAACTGTATTTCATACAGTTAAGTAAACATAAATGGTGCAGTAACATAACTAAGTTGTTATAATAAGTACCATAAATATTCAATATTTACCAGTTTTATTTGACTATATAAATGTTGACTGTTTCGATTAATACTAATTTCCTCAAAGCTGAAGTTTCAGTTTTCTCGAATTATATTTTACTCAGTATAGTCGTTTATTGAAAACATTTTGTATTAGCCATAAAAGCACTACGCACACCGCAAAGTTGATAAGAGAGCTTGGATTAGTCTAGACGAGCTCTGAATTTTACCCTCCGAATTCGCTATTAATCCTATAGAACTAATCCGTCCCATTTTCATAAGAAGAAACAGCAAAATTCTGTGCTTGTCTAATACTTCTATCCACTTATATATAACTTAGTGTGGATTAGAAATACATGGTAGTCTGTGTTTATGAATCTTGGAAGTTGTTACTAGATCTGTTTATGCACTGCAGGCTATCGAAATTAAACACCATATGAAGCAAACAGCCAATAACCTTGACATTTGCACCATGTGTAGATCATGGAACGATATGCAGATAATGGAACGATATGCAGATAATGAAACGATATGCAGATAATAAAACGATATGCAAATGATTAGCTATGAAGTATATATGCAAATCATGTGCGCCAGTTACACCCCTGAAAGCAGTATAAATTGTGAGAACAGATTTTATTACAATTGTGTTTTTTTTGCTGTTCTAATGTATAGAAAGCTTTACCCTCCAAGTGGTTTCGACGAGATATCTCGTCCATCGAGATCTGACCAATTTTTTTTATGGCGAGATATCTTGTTAGCAAGATATTGTCAATTTTTATGATGTCCAGATCAAGATCTGTTTAGTTTGTTTCGTACTGGATGGACGAGGTATCTCGTTCATCAAGATCTGCTCAGTTTTGCTGACGACGAGATACCTTATTTTCACATCTTCACACCACAAAGAGGGTTAATTATGCCTCGACGAAAAATACGACAGACATACGAGTACGTTTCTGAGTTTGACAGAGAAATAATTGCGTCCTATCGAGAGAGATATATGAGACTGCGGATTATCCTTCTGAGAAATTGGCGATCATGTTGGACGAAATCAAGTCACAGTGATGTGAATATAGAATAGGTGGGCGCAGGTGGTCCAAACTGACCAAAGTGAACGATTGTAGCAGCCTCTCCACACCACCCAACGAGAGTACATACATCTTACTTGCATGGCTATTGCGGATCATACTGTAATATCAGGAACCCTAGCTCAAAAAAATTAAAGTGAGTTGTGCAACAACTTTCATCATCACATACAATTCGACTTCGACTGCACTTGGGAGGAATATTTCACAACTTCCATTTATGCGATTACATTTGACTCTACACCTCAAGCGGCTGCAACGGTGCGTAGAAAGCCACATATAGACATACGAATGGCCTGAGGACGTCTTTTCAAACGGATCTGAATTCTGTATACTATCCCAAGATGGCCGCATCGGAGTCTGGCTACACCTCGACAAGAGACTGCATGACCTGCATTGTGTATCTCTATACCAGTCCGTCACCTGGTGTTAGGTTACGAAGCACCATTGAACTCTACTCCCGCATACCCCAGTATGAATTACCGATACACTCAACAGTCACCGCTACATCTCTGAAGTTTTTGAAGTCTGTTCTCGCTTATCTTCAAGGCTTGCCTTCTGCCAGTTTTCACCCGAACAATGCGCGATTATTTCTCAATGTCAACCAGATTTTCCTTCTTTCAATGTCCGCCCGTTCACCAGATCTGTCACTCATCGAACACATCTGGTCGATGATCGCCCAACGACTGGTATACCACAGATAATCTGTGGCTACACATAATGAACTTAGGTTAAGTGTGGAAGCAACATTGATTGACGTACCCAAAACACGCATCCAAAACCTCTTTTCACTGTTGGCACGTATAGTAGCAGTTATTGCCGGCCATGGTGACAACACATAATACTGATTTCTTGGCGTTCCGCAGATCTAATGGAAGCTGCAATTTTAATCATTCACCCTTATCTTACATCATTTGTGTCATGTGTTTGTTTCATCATTTGTCTTATGTCTTACATCATTTGTGTGATAAATATGGCTTTGATACCTCGTGTCCTCCAAAGCGTTATATTTTCGAAGTTCAATACTGTAGGTTGTTTTTAAGAGAATGATAAAAACTTTCAGTTAAATTTAGTTTGAAATTTTTTTTCTAAGAGCAGATTAATCTTATTCCCAGTCTCTAAATCCCAGCTTTAAGAATCTTTTAGTAGCAGCAATAGTAATATGTAACACAGTACTTTTTCTGTCTTTCGTTTAGGCTATTTTACGTTAAGTTCGTATTATCTGAGTTTTGGTAATCACTGTAACATTGGTTATCGGAGATTACTTGGAAACAGATGATCACCAAGAATCTTTTTGAAATTGAAAAGGGTAGATAACTCATGTTCAAATTTATTGTAAAATTATCAAAATAAATACATACTGTAACACAAATCCGAGAATAGCTTATTATTAACCCCAACTTTATGTATCTTTCAATAATAGTAGTAGTAACATGTACTGAAGTAAATGTTTTCTGTATTTTGTATAGGCTGTTTTGTGTTACTACGTCCGTATTATTGGAGTTTCGAGTACTCCGATAATACCGACAATACAATATTATACAAGGTGCATCGGTCCCCATTACCTCGGATAATTAAGGTTATTCTGAAGTTTTTGTTTCCGAATTATATAGGGGTATTTGGTTGGTATTTTTGGCGCAAGGGTCGTATTTGACCAAGATGCGCCAAACAACCTCAAGTAAATGGATATACAAGCATAAATGGTTGATATGGCGACATAGTGCCAGGCAAATGGTAAGTTATACAATACTTGAAGCTTTTTCAATTTAGTAAAATTAAATAATTATAATTGAATCAGATAATATAACTTAGATAAAGTTAGTTACAATAAAATTGTTTCATATATTTATGGGGTTGGAAGCAGTAAAGTAAATGATGAACAAAATAAATGGAAGAAAAAGTCAAATGTGATGTGTTAAACTAATGCTGTCAAGAGAGTTAAAAATTTATGGGTGGGCTTTTTCTCCAATCGTGGGCATACACAGAAGGAAAGCTTTACTGACCCAGAAGAGAGAAATACACACAAGGAGGTACCGAACTTATCAAAATTAGAATGGGAAAAGCAAAATGAATGTAAATCATGAATGGGGATGCGTATAAGATCTATTGTTTTCTCAACTGAATTGAGTGCACAGTCCCTCTAGCGAAGACTCAATTATCCTTTCGCTACTATCTGAACAAATAGAGGAGAGTGCACGTCGATGTTAGCTTATGCAATAGGCGAGATGAGGTTTCGTCTTTAACTTCGACATTTTTTCACCATCTTTGTTTTCCTATCGTTAGTTCAAGGCAAAAAATTACATTTCAGATTAAAAACGACGTTGGGGGTAAAAAAACCATGGATGATCGTAAAATTTTCTTTTTCATCTTCTTCTGGACTAGAAAACGCTTAGAAGAAACACAAAAAATCCATTACATCGACAATTAGTCTGGTATAAACCCAGTAGTTGCCTCTTTTCATTTCTTTAGGAACAGGGGGCTATACTTTTACCTACCTCTAACGCAGCGAATCTGATGAAAAAACAGTTTTTTTATCAAACATCTTCCTCTTTTTCTGCTGGATCGAGATTAATTCGTGGAAGGTCTTTAGATAATTAATAGTTTTAGTGAAAAGAGAAAGGACTTCTTTCAGAACTGAAAATGTTATCTTAGTTATTAGATTTTAGTCACTATTGTATGGTGTTTTACGTAATTAAATCGACTGATGTTTGATATAAGTAGAATCTTGCGGACATTGATTTGAGTAACAAAGTTTCATGGTAACCATAGAACTAGACTACAAAAGAGTGGAGAGCTTTTTTTACTTTTAATTCCTTTGATCATGGTAATGGTAGCCTGATTCAATAAACTACACGATGTCGACCAGAATGTTAAGTCATGTAACCCATCTATTCACCGTACATAATAGTTACAAACCCCAATAGATACACACTATAAATTGATATCCAGGCATAGAATTTACTTTAAAAAGTGGAAATAAAATAGTCATACTGTGTACAAAATAGTATCGTAGATGTAACACTGTTAGTAGTCATTTGAAACCCTTAGACACTAAATATAAAATAACAATTTTTAAGATCGAGACGAATTGAAGTTCTAAAAGAAATTGATTTGTATTGATTGATTTATTATTTAGAACTTGGTTACTTATTACTACTTGGTTTTCTAAGCGAAGCGGGAATAATTATTTATCACCCAATATTTCGTAAATGTGTTTCTAAAATTAATGCTAATCAGAAATATGCGTTGTATTTAAAAGAAAAATTTTACCTAGTTTGTAAAAGAAATTAGAAAGGTGTATAAACCAGTTTTCAATTGATTCAATTTAGCACAAATAATGAATTTCTCAGATTTCCCTAACTAAACACGATGATTTTATGCTAATTTTGACCCTGACACTGTTTGAAGAGTATTTAGATATGGCTGGTTTTATTCTAGCGTCCTCATATAACGATTTATGTGCCTAATCATTATTCATGTGCTTTTCATAACTTTAACATAGTGATTTAATATAAACATAAACATTTTTCATCAATAGAAAATAAAGATACGTTTTCTCTTTTGTGTGAAGCTAAAAGCAAAGAAGTAATCACGAATAGCCGTTTTGCTTGTTGAATCGAATGTTGGAGTAGGTATGATCATATAAAAGACATCGCCACTATGTGCATTGAAGATCAATAGTTTCAATGACATCATAACATTGGCTAGACATCATTATTGACTATGTATTACTAATAAATGAGAAAACAATAAAACACAAATAGTTCATTATAAATGTATGTATATTCATAAAATCCTCACTGGATTTGTTGTAGTTTTGGTTTCTCTCCTTGTAGTAAATGGTTTGCAATATGAGAGCGGAATTCCTCAATAGAAGACAAGTACAAATATATTTTTTAGGTAGAATTGGGTAGTCATTTTGCACTTCATGAATTGCTATCTGTAACTACATTGGAGAAAAAGAAGTTTTTTATAAAAAATAATCCTAACTTCACTGAAGTGTATAATTAATTCGAAGCATATTTATGTAATCCAGTTGTTTCCAAACTTTTCAGTCCAAGAACCCCCTTCAAAATTAAAATTTTTCTTGGACTTCTTGAGGTTATAAAACTAAATAAAGTAAAGATAGACATACAAGACGATGGTGATCCTTGTCTTGCACCTTGATCAAGTGAAATATCTTCCTGAGAATCTTGTTGAATAAGGATAGTCAGCAGAAAAATGCATTATCCACATATAGCAATCCAAACTTAATAAAATGTATTTCCAGTTCTATGTGCAGAAAGACCAAATATATGCTTCTGCATGCTGAAAGACTAGATTTCATCAAAGTGTAGTTTGTGGCATGCAAAAGCATGTATTTAGTCTTTCTACACATAAAACTAGAAATGAATTGTTTTATTTATGACTGTATTGTAGCGATATTACGATCATCAGTAACTGGGAAACACCTCTTAGCTGTAAGTGCAGTTGATCATTATCTTATAATAATGGAAATTTTTAATAATTACATTTAGAATATAACCTTTTCTTCGAACATAAAAGAATCGGAGAAAATAATAGAATTTTTTTTACTTGAAAGTTCTCTGTTTTGGCTTGTGAAGTATTGCATGTTTCCTATAGACCCTCTGAAACTTTGTCACGGACTACACTTTGCGAACTAATCCTAGTAACAGATTAAAATGACAACTCCACAAACAAAAAGCTATTATAACTGATAAACAGTGCAAAAGTACTGTTAAGATTGTCTAATCTCATATACAAAGCAGCAATAACCACCGGATGACAAAATAATTTAAATGTACAAAATACTCTTTGAATAATGCTCTCTGTATTATTAAACCTTACTTTTTACCAATCCTTCTTTGTTCTTTATTTGAAATGTTCTACTTTTTAAATATTGCAAAAGTTAGTATTTACGTTTCCTGTTAAATTTTCACTCGAATTACAAAGGAAATTTATACATATATGTGTTATTTTAATGTCTGAGTTTTGCTATCTATAATTAAATTGTATTTCGTAAATGTTTAAAGAATTTATGCAATAAATGTAAAAATGTTTCATTAAAAACTTGGTGCACAAATTAAATCCAATAAGTTTGTTCCAACATCTTAATATGATTCAGAAATCACAAAGAATGACTGGGGTACCGTAATTCAATCAGTATATAAGCTCCAATTCTATCAAATCATTTCCTTCTTAGTCAAAGTTCTACGAAAATTCAGAGCAACTACTTTGAAATTTCGATCAAAGAAATAGGCCTTGATCGGCATCGGCTTGGAAAAAAGTTTTGGATTTAATATGAATTCCTAAACGGTTGAAGAATGTTTCCAAACTTTTCTTTAAGCCTTTTTTCCCTTCTCTCTGACTGGACATACTTTTTAAGCTCTTGAACGCCAAAAGTAGAAAAAGACGCTTATAGTGCGAATATATTGGAAACCTGACTTGGAAGTAAGTCCCTGTGATATTGGACATTGAAATACGCATATTTTTAAAACTTGTTTCAATCGATTATCGGTGTATTGATAGAACATATTTGGCAGTTCATTCTAAGCTTTCATGTTTTTCTGTGAATACAAGAATCTATCCTGATAGTTCAAAAATACATTACAGGAATTTATAACAAAATAAAATTTAAACAGCACCCTATCTATTTTTATCGTTTATGAAGAGAGTTATAAGAATTTTATACTAAATTTTTGTTACTTTTGATTTGATTCAGACTTGCAGAATGGTCAATATTTCAAGTACAGTAGATTTCTTTAATAATTCAACAGAAAACTCATAAAAAAATATTGATTAAAAATTACTAATTAAATTTTTGTACTTCAGACATGTAAAATAGATTAACCCTTCATGAGAAATGAATTCGAATATTTTTAAATTCAATAAAAAAGGTGGCTTAGAAAATTTTTTGATTGGAAATTAATAATTTGTTTAAAGCTTTTAAATCTTGATTGAATAAACTATTTTCCTTTTGATTCTATAGACGGCGTCTGCTTCAATCCTTTTATTCAACGTCAATATAAATCGTGTTTTCTATCTTCGAGGTGTGAACAATTTAAAAAAAACCAGAAAGGCTGTCCCTGAACATCAAGCTTTTCAGAATGCACTTTCAAAACACACATGGTTATTTAATGTAGTGTAAATGCAAGAGATTAATTATATTTTTTAAGAATTTAGAATGGCACATCAATGATTTTCGTTCTAGCATTAAGGCTGTGCTTTGATAGCTTGGAAATTCAAACTACACGTAGAAAAAATATATTTGTAAGTTTTAAGAGAGAAAGCTCAGAAGCAATTCCAAAGTTTCTTTATAGCTTAACAATTTTACTTACAAAGAGAAGAATGGCTGTACTAGAGAAACTTAAAAATAAATAAACTGAAAACGAAATCAATTAACCTTCTGAGCGTCCTGGAGCTTATTTAATTACAAAAGAGCCTCGTGTAAAAATTGAATGAATCTGGAATCATACTATCACGAAGAAGGTTAAAACTAATTAGAAGTCATGTAGCAAAGTCTGCAAATTGCAAACGTGCTGACTCTTAGAGGGTAAAAATCAATGGAATATTAAAACCAAGCACATTCCACGTGACTTTAAGTTTAATAAACTCCTAGTAAGAGGCTATGCTCTGAAAGAACAAATCAATTTTTATTACACATTCCCAGCTATATATTTATCCATCTGAGTGAAACAGCCACAACCGGAAAAAAAATCAGAACACGTTTTTTGCGTTTGTTTTAAATTAAGTCCATTGTAAAATGCAGATGCGGGTGGTGCACCCTCGAATGAAAAAAAAAAATCGTCTGCGAAAAAGAATCGTCCCGCACCCTTCTTAATCGCGTTTAGTAGCGAGAGAGGCAGACGAAGCCGTCAGCCACCCCAAGAAGCAGACAGTATTATAAAACCCATCTGAAGAAGAACATGCTTCCGAACAACCTGGAGTTTAATGATCAAAGAAAAAGAAAGGAACAAGGAAGAGTAATCGAAATTTGTCATTTTGATGGATATTAGGCAAAACGCAGCCCACTAATGGCTTAACTGCCTCCAGCACACCGTGCAAAAGGAAGCCAACGGTTTATCAACTGTTTTCTGCCTCATATCATCCACCGCCGCTTAGAACAGGGATCGGAATATACGCTGCGGGCTTAAGTTGGAGGTTATAATGGCAACTCGTGAGGAAGAGAGAACTCTCAAGAAAGAAATTATCTTTGAAGAGAAGTATTTGAAGGAAATTTTAGTGAAACAAATGGTCTTAGTAACGTTATAATTATTCGTTTTACTGGAGCTATAGAACCAATTTCCCCGCCACTATAGGGGTGTTGGAATACTTTCAAAATGCTCATTACTAAAAACGTTACTTATAATCATTAGAAGGGCTATGTACTTTTCTTTCAATTTTTATTTAGTTACTTGGAAATTATGCAATACAAAATTAATTTAGAAAAATGTTGCTATACTACAGTGGTAATTTCTATCAGAAACCTCACTCAAATTTGTTTACCTTTTAATGAAGTACCAAGGAGTGCCCATCAAATTTATAAATACCTCTAAAGGACAGGATTAGGGACACATTTGGTGGTTATCTGTTATCTGATATTAGGCCATATATGTTAAATAGTATGGTACGTTTATTAAATGGTCATTTAAGCCTAAAATTGCGAATGAATTTTTTTCGAATATGTGATTCACGTATAAATTGTGATATCTTGTTTGTTGAACTTACTGGTCGTCGAATGTAACCTCACATTAATTACAGTTAAAAGATCATTTCTGGACAATTTATTTAACCCTTGGAACTCCATCCACTTATTCTTGCTTGTCTTAAAATTATATTGTCTACGATGCAATCCAAACCCCCCAAAATAACTTTTCAAAATCATCAAATATCGGTAATACTCCATGTTGGATTAAAAAGGTATATTGGAAATAATGACAGTCGATGGAATTATTAAAGAAGCATTTATATGCGAACAGACTTTTAGTTTTAACAAAAAGGACGCATAAATATGTATACATGAATGAAAACAGTTTATCATTTAACACAGAGGACCGCACACACATACATTCTCTATTTACCAGGAAGTCTCGTATTTGCTACATCCCACTTCAAGCTGTCAACTTTCAATTACAGTTAGGTACGGTGATCTCACACCTTAGATTCATAAATATACAGAATATATATGAATGCAAATTTGACCAATTTTAACAATCGAATACATATTTGGTGCTTTGTATCTCATCACCTCCATGCAGGACAACCCGAAAATGAAAGTACCGGATGCAAAAGTCCATTTTCAAAGTCGAAATGTTCTTATCGGCCCTCCTTGAACTTAGCTATTCGATGCAATTTCGTATGACAAGGGCTTTCATCCATGGAATTTACACAACAGGAATAATATTGTCGGCTTGAATAGAAGTATTCACAACAATATGCCACCAGTTGGAATATAATCCATATGGAATAAGTTTAATTTGAATATCAAGAATGTATGAAATGGCTCCATACAATCAGAAACATGAACTTGGTGAAATAATTGAATGGAATATACCCATGTTTGTTGTAAGTGCGTGTAAATGTTTTTGAAACAAATTACTCAATTATTTCGTTCTACAGATCATTACCAATATTTTGTGCCCATTTCAAACATTCCTTCTTGATATTTTGGGATTCGCAACTGTAAAAATACTGGGGAAACCAGGGAGATCAGTCCTTAGGATTTAGAACACCTAATTCTTGATTTCGGACATTTATTCAAATGAAGAAAGTAGAATGAATCTGCATTTACGTAACTCATATTTTCCATATATTTTCTAATAGCTATCTCTAATTTCGGAGAAACAGGACCTTAATTATAAAAACACTGGGAGCACCTAAGAGGTTAAGGTACATAGAACCTGATGCCCTGTTGACTCTTGATATAACGGACATACGTCCAATTGAGAAGCTGAGCAACCCTGCATATTCATATTTTTTATCCCTTCTTGGGAAAGCAGGACTTTAACCAAAAAATTAATGGGAGGAACCAAGGGGCTTGTGTCCCTCTGACTTGGTATCCCTATATGGGATTCAAGTTTTGATGCAATGAAAATCAGACTGGGTTCTGGGATAAATGAGCAACGGAATTTTCTACCGCTTTAGTGGGTTTTGAATGTTATTGGAATAATTCAAAATCAATAAATTTGCCGGTGGTTTCTCTCTCGTCTGGAGCCAAGGGTCAATAAAAGTAAATTTGTTAATTAATCAACAGGGAGCTAACGCAGGAATAGGTAACGGTTTTTGAAGGAAATGCATTAAGAATTCATCGTATGAAGTACATAATAATATAGATTATTTATTTTCGCCTTCCTCTTGATAAGAAGTTTTACGGATAGCATTTACTTTTACGTCAGGTGACAACTATCACCAACATCTCTAAGTATTCGTGAAGATGAAGCGTATTAGTAACCCTTTTTTAATGTTTTTTCTAACTCTTGTGTACTGATAAATTTTTTTCATCTAATATCTGACAATTTTGTACTATTCCCTAGTTTTGCCTTTAATATTGGGTGTGGATTCCAGTAACCAATCTCCAATTTATTGATTACCTAAACATCTGGTTCTTAGTCTGAAATTTAAGCATGACTGTTCAGGAAGGGTGGCACCGAAAATAATCGAATTTCATCGGAACAAATTGTAATAGTGAAAAAGGTTTTGTTGTCCACCTCAGATGAAAATATCACTTAATTCTTTCAAAGTTAAATTATATCATAAAAGAGACCAGCGATTGAAGTTCTCAAATTGTCTCTTTAAGAAACCCGGGTACAAACTTACATATAGGCATTATTAGTCCCTCTAAGTTATGGCCATTTAGACGGAAATAGAGCTAAGTTGGGTCACAATTCTTGACTGGAATCGGACTGTCAAAATTATCCTAAGGGTTTCTACAAGTGAAAAACATTATTTTAGATCTTTAACATTGCTTGAGACACTTAACTGGAGCGAGTTAAGATAGTGCCACGTGAAAGAGCCAAAACGCTAGAATTTGAAAAAGTCAATCAATAGATCTAAATTATATCTAAACAGATATAATTAAATTTGAAAATTTTAACGATGTTCCATCTGAAGTAAACAACCATACTTTTATCATTATTATAATTTGTTCTGGTGAAATTCGATTCTTTTTGGTCTACTCACTGTTCACACATACATTCAAAAGTTTCGGTTCCAATTGATGAATAAAAATGAAATTAACTTGTGAGACCTATTATAATACCATTTTGATTATCATAATTTAAAAAATATGTTAGTAGGTACAAATAAAGTGAAATTCTACCTTAATTCAAGACGTTAACACTCATTTTTTAAATGTTTTTTCTATTGGTAATATTTTGCTCTTTGAAAGCATTTAGGAACATAATATGATATTCGAACTTTTCCTCCACTAACGCATCTGGTTCAGAAATCAAATCCATTATTAAAGTATCTGACACCGGATTTCTTAGGTAAGATTTTGAAAAGTAAATTTTTCAACAGACGATTCAGTGTTGTCAAAACACAAACCTTTGGCTGAATAATTGGAATAGTTTCATTTTCAAAACCTTTAAAACAATAATTCTGTCTTATGTATACTCAAACTGTGTGTGAACATGATCACCTGATTCAAGTAATAAATAAAATTAATGCAATCATAAAAATGACCAACCATTGCATTACCTTCAACTTTACATTAATGTCGAAAATGTTTTAATTGAATAGAGGTTATAAAAAATTATTTTTCTTTAATTTGTTAAGTAGTGGTTTAGATTGATGAATGATTTTATATACGAAGCATCTAGTTAACCAATATAGTAATTCCTTTTTAAGAATGGTCCTATAAATACACATTACAAAAAAATCTTGTGTTTTAGAATTGAGAAAAATATTTTTATATTTTGAAATGTATGAAAATTAATTGTTATGAATTGAAAAACTGAACTATTTAGGTCGATGATTATGCAAGTATCATCTATTATATCAATCTAATAAATCATTTGTGGAACCTGATCCTGAGAACGAAAATCTTAAATTACCGAATAAAGAAAAATAGCTTTTATATATATTTTACAGAAAAAGTTGCGTTTATAAAATTTGTAAAGCAGAATGATTTTGGACGGTTAATTGGTTTTTATAGTATGACATCTAGAAGGTAAATGTAATAATATTTAAATCAACGAGAACGAAAATGGATTAAAACATTGAATTTTAAAACTCATTAAGGAAAATAAACTTTATATTTAAGAAATTATAAAAATTGTATTTTTATAACTTGTAAAATCCATTTTTATACTTGCAGCATTTGGTTAATCTAATAATTCTTTTGATAAATGTGGTCTTTTCAAGAACGAAAATGGGGGAAAACCTTAAATTATAGAAATGCCACTTTCAAGATGTCGGTTCTATTTTCGTGTTGTACCCATGGGAACGTTTTTGCACTTTTCAAAAGAATAGCCGAATAGTTACAGATAAATGACTTCTGAAAAACACGGTTTCTCCAAGCTCTCATCTAGTAAAGTGTTTAGTTCCACTGCCAAATTCACTTCCTTTGCTCATCCGTCTTACGAGTTTTCTTCAAGACCCTGATGGAGTGTTCATTATTTGCAGCAGAAATCCGTTTCCGCGTTATTTACATTCATGAAAGGATGAAAAACTGTTGTTCCTTTTAAGAGCGTTTACATAAATACCGCGCTTCTGAAGTGTATCTTTTTTCCATCCGCCTTCGAAGAATGATGTCGAAGACTAAGGCAGAAAAATATTAAAATAGAGATGTTTTTTACTAGTCTAAAATGGCTGTTTTTCCTCGCATTGTGAGTGAAAAAACCACTTGCGTTTGTACAAATATGCTGAAAAATAGTGAACAATGCAGCGACTTCTCAAAAACACAAAGATGGCTATTTTTTCTGTTTTCTATAAGCAGAATGTAAAACTAGCCATCTTTCTTTCATAAAACGGCATTACCTTCTGTTACTAGAAAAAGGAAAAGTGCTTTCGCAAAAAGCAAATACTTAAGTTGGCTGCTTTTCATAACTTCATGTCGGCACTTAAAAAGTTTTCGCATGGATTCCTTTCTCCTTGAGGTACAAAAAACATGAGGTGAACTTCGAAATTAAAATTTTCGGCGGAGTTGTTGTTTGGCATGTTTGGGGATTTGAGATTTCCTTAAAAAACTCTATTTGTTGTTTTTTCGCTTTGAGGTTTTTCGTTTTTTAATGAATTATACCACGTTAATGAATGAAATGAAAATTTTGCATTCAGTTTTCACGAGACGTGTTTTGTTTCCGAGAGCGTACTAATTAAACCTCATATTTCATTGGAAACTGTTTCGAAAATCTTACGATTTTGAATACTCTGTTCATGGCGTTGTTTAAAACCAAATTGCTGGAAAAAATTTCGGTGCATAAACATTATTTTCTTAATTATGTAGTACTTCAAAACTATGAGACTACATAACTATGAGACTACATACACTTTTACACTGAAGTACCATAAAACTGGTGCACAATTCTAATAATTGGATTACCCCCTACGGGAACGAAAAAATGTAGAAATGCCACGGGGAATGATCTCCACGAGCTCGCAGAAGTATTCTGTAGGCATTGAACACCATACTTCCCATACACACATTTCCTGTTCACATTTCTGTTTTATACTGAGTTGTAGAATTTTTGTTTCATAGAGTATTGCATTGCATCGCAGATGCGTTTGATAAGGTTGAGATTGGTAAATTAGGTGGAAATGACAAGACCCAACTCATATATTTTTCTCTTGCCATAATTTGGCGTGTCTAGACTAGTGTGGTGGTGAATTATTCAGCTGGAAGAGGCCAGAAATGAAAATTGATCAAATAGCGATAACTAACTATTCCCACAGCGAAAAGAGATCTGGATACTTCCACAGATGTCTATCGCTTTATATATGCACTGGCAGACACAAACAATGGCGTGCACAGGTGCCGTTGCTATCAATTTTGCATTGGTTGTCTGTACCAGATTTTCTGGCACTTCATTGTATATGACATTAGTAATTAATAAATTTCCATCAGATGCCATTAATATTTATTAGTGTCTGTTATTTTTTGATTAACCCTCTAAGGCCCACGATCTTTCCGAGTACTGTAGCACTGATTCTTCCTCACAACACACATAACGATTACATAGCTACATCTATTGATTGAAAGAATCCTAGGGAAGACTGTTGATTAATAAAGTCGAAATTCGTTAGATGTTCTAGGAGGAAGAGTGCAGGTTGCAAAACGAATGTATACATGTTAAACCCTCAGAGAGTTAAGCTATATTCTAACAATAGATTATATGTATTCAATGAAAAGACGATGATAACGCCATCCACTCAGCTTTGTATTCTCGAAAAAAAATCGAAGTTCCCTCTTAGAGCAAATTCGAAGATTCCATTCAATCGGAAATAATCATCTATACATTTATATGCGTAGATTGAATAAGAAACAGTCTTCATTTTAAATTAAGCATACACTCTGTAATATTTAATGATAACACCCCATTTTGACGCTAAATTTAAAACCAATATCAAAACTTAACCTCTTTGGTAGTGTTTGAAGTCATCTGGTCTGGCAGTTTTTTAATATAAATAAGGAACATATGAGCATTTGTATTTGAAGCAAGTAATGCAAAGTTAGCTTCCTAAGTCCCCTTTTTTATCATATACTAGGATATAATCTTTATAAATTTGATTCTTAAATTTTAAATTTAAAAGTTCTGAAATAACCTGGAATTTTTATTGCATTGCTATTGAAGTTAGATGGAAACCAAGATAAATCGATGTAATGTTTTTAAAAATTTGAATATGCAATATTTATTACAAAATTAATATTTGGAACGATTATGAATAGCAACCTTCATTTGTTTTGATGGTTCAAATGATTCAAACGCTCTTTTTATGGGACCATGAAAAAATTTCAGTTTTTATAAATGGATTTGTCAATTCTTTTGAAAGTGGCTGAAAATATCAAATATTAAGTGTATTACTGAGTGAAGAAACTACCGGGAGAAAACTGAAAATTTTCATTATCATATAAAAGATTGCCACGCGCATAGACATTATGCTTATATAAATTTACTGTGTCCGTATACGTATGTGTTGTGAAATAAAATATTTTCCCCATTTAATAATTCTGGGTTTGGGGCAAGGTCTCCAGACAATATTTTCAGTCTTATCTTTTAATAAGATAATGCATTAATGTATATGAACTGTGTTATAGTAAATGGGTATTCTGAAATTGGAGTTTACGTTGTGTCTAAATTCTGATTACGGAATAAGTCTAGGAAGTCAGTGTTTCCGAGATACAACCAATAATTCCTAGAAGTGTTGAAACATATCAATGCTGATATTGAGATGCCTGAACACTTCTAGAAAATATTCATTAGGAGTACAGATTTCAATAGTAGTAAACTTATCCTCCCAGGTGTATAAATTTACTCTGTTTAAACTAGTAGTGTAAATGATACTCACTTTGTGTATATGTTTACATATAGTAGGTTTGTGTGTGGGCAGAAGGAGCGTTACTGAATCTGTGAAGGAATTCAGCAAATAAAACTAATTTGACTTTCAAATTAAAACCTGCTCTAAAATAAAGTAATTTTATCTGCTTTTATTTAGCTTGTTGTCTCTTTTGATTCAAATCTTGTGATCGATTTTTAACCGGATTCCTTGTGCTCAATTGACTCGAAATTGTGCATACTTATGTATTCCTGATGAAAGTGCAATATTCAGTATAAACCAAATTTGAGCTGACTCAGCCATTTGCCCCACATTATCCATTTTTAAAATGTTGGAAAACCCAATCAATACGGGTATATATTAAAATGTCTTAGCAAGTATATGGTTCAGAGGTTTATTGCTGTTGTTCGCCCAACGTCAAGGTGTGTAACGTGCTAAGGATGAATGGCACGAGGGTGCTAAAAATGTCATGTCTCTAAGGTTACATCACCTAATATCATGATTATAGTCGACGTACCGAGAACGGAACAGTAAAAAGTTGTTGAACAATACCATAGTGTTAGAGTTACACATTTAGGCACTACGGCATTCTCAGTTATAAATAAGTCCCTTATCCCTCTATAGGATTTTAGTCGTCGAATTTTTTTCATTTTGATGTCAGTGATGTCCCTAATCTATTGGGGTGGACCGAAAGATATTTTTTGAAATAGCTTTTGCAGTAGGGAGACAAGTTGCCTCTTACTTTTAAATAAATGTAGATATTTAAAACAAAATTTATTTAATGTCTTTAGCCCTGTACCGGCAGTTAAATAATGACGAAATGGGCTAAAAATGGGAAAAAAGTCATTTTGTAACACGATTTTTAAAATTATATTATTTGAATTTGTAATACCCAATAAATATATTTTATGGTATGAAAAAGCATGTACAATTCTGTCTAGGTTAATCATGTCCTTCGTATCCACAGATATCAAAATAATGGTATCAGACATCAAGAAATATATTGTTTGACCTACAGAGATTTCCACACGAATCCAGAATTCCAACTGTTACTCTGGAATCGCTTTTGCACCTGCAAACACTTGAGTAACTAACACCAGCCCTTACCCCTGTACCAAAAGTCCTAATACCTTTTACAAATTAATTTTGAGAATAATACATATACAAAATTGAACATGAGTCTCCATTAGGTACTTTTGTTTTACGAACTATTAAAATAAAATTGGGTTACTCCAAAACTGAGATTACAAAGAATCAAGTAGAATGCCCTATTTTTGGTACTTAACGTAAATTTATACTTTCAGTTTTATCAAAAATTGACGGCGTTTAAGAGTATCATTTCCATGTTAAGCACGAACTGAATATCAAAATTCTGGCCAAGAATCCCAGTATTTTGAGGCATTAGAATTTGCACCTGAAACTATAGAAATAATGTGGAGAAAAGCTTCAATAACCATTGTTTGTCGAAAAAGAGTGTTGTAAATGATACGTAAGGACTGTGACAAATAGTTTTTAAGATATCCTAAGTTGAAAAGTAATACTAATTATGATTTTAAAGTAAAAGTGCCTAAAGACCATCTACGACCTTGTTGGATATTTCATCATGTAAATGTGTCCTATTTTCTACATGTTCTTGTAAGAGGATTCAAAAGGTACCACTTCAAGAACGACCAGAATTGGCCACATAATATAATGAAAAATGACAATAGGTTCAATATATTTTGCTGAAACAAATAAAGTTTTAGAAAAGAATAATACTGATTGGTTGGGTAAGGGAAAAAAGGAAGCATAAGGTAACTATAGTTTCAAGATATATCCCTGACAGTCAAAGGAGTGAAAAAATTACATGCTACTACTAAAAGTTACAAATATTACCGTCTAGAGAACCTAATCCTTCACCCTCAAAAATATCAGATCCTAAAGATTCTAGAACAAATAAGGTAACCATAAATAATATAGCAACTAATAAACTGTCAGTGAAGTTATAATAGAGAAGTTATACATTAAAACTCAAGGGTGTGTGATCAATATTGCGTTTCGGACATAACTTACCAACGAATTGATTCTGAAGCACTTATTTCAACATTTAGATAGAACTTTTGAACTTTTTTATTCGGGAGCAATCGGGAAAGCCTGAACCTAATGTGTGTAATGCTCTATGAATGAACACATGAACCGAGCTTGCTGGTTGGAAGTGTGTGGACTACAATCACTTCTCAGTTGCGAAATAGAGCTTCTGTCCATTTCTGAAAAAGCATTCAGTATTGTAAGTCTCTTTGCTGTTGCATGAAAACAAGTAACATATCAGATTCCTCATTAATACTGAATATTTGTGCTTTAACTGGCAATGAATGAGTGTATTAAAAGTATTTAATGTATTCGAAAAAAAATGAAAATTGTCTACTTGAACTTGCCTATTGATTTCTTAAGTTCATGTACTTCAGTTCATGAATTTTATATCATTTATATGTATATTTCGTTAACGTACGTTGCACATAAATCGGTGTTAGTTGTATATTAGTGAATGGCAACAAATGGATATAAACGATACAAAATTGTTGCGAGATGAATTTGCCAATTTTTCCGCCAGTCCAAATATGCTTAATATGTTCTAAGCAAGTAGGAAGGTAGTTGAATTAATGTCGCACTGCAGGAGCACAACGTGAGGGCATTTGAGGCCACGACAGATTTAATTTACACCAGCAGCCCTCACGAACACGGCGGTCTTTGGTTGGATCGAGTTTGTTACTCGCAACCTTCCAGTTGCTAATCCACTCAACCAACAAGGGTACCGTGACCCCTAATGTGAGCTATGGGCTATCTAATGTTGTATAATATTATTGGAACTAACTCCACGAAATAGTTCTCGCTTCAGCAGTCTGATTACAGAAGGTAAAGAGAAATATGAAAGATAGGAATCAGCACAGAAACAAAATCTGAGCCTACTCAAAAGTAGGTTTAGAGGTCAATAAATATCGAATATCCTTTGATAAAGTGCATAATATGCAATCTAAGTGGACGTTTAGAAGCTATTTGTAGTAACGTGACTGGGGTATTAACTTTTCTCTCTCTCTCATCATGCATCTTATTGGAAATAAGAATTATCACCAGTTAAGGGTATATTTGAAAATGTATATAAAATGCATTTTCATAATTTTGATGAATTTCATCCCATTTTGAGGCATGAAATGTGCATATAAACGCATGAAATCATTATAAATGGATTTGAATATGTTGGGACGTGAATAATCATACCACCATTAATATATATTAGCAAATAAGAAACTTTATTGATTACCATTCAAGTATAGTTATGTTCAGTCAAACTATTTTTAAGATTAATTGCTTAATTTATTTAATTTGTAAGGGACGCAATTTTATAGATTAGAATTTACTACACATGAAGAAAATTCTACATCTGTTTATATGCAACATGTTCAAGATGCATTGCGGTTATTTAATTAGAAATAGTACTAATAGTTTACAGTTAGAAGAAACATGACATGATCTCAGACCGCTGAAACTAAGACATTTTTACAAAAGCATTATTTTATTTAACATATTTAAATAAAAATAATTTTTATTTAACTTATTTAAATAAAAATAATTTTTATTTAACATATTTAAATAAAAATATCGTGGAACCGGTTTTTATGATAGTCGAAAGTTTCTTTGAGCCAAAAGAACTTTTTAAAAGTGCCATTACATATTAGAGGAAATATTGTATAGAAGTTTTAATTACGTCCGACAAAAGATTCTAGAAACCTTATACGTTGTCAAAACCGTTAATAATTAAATTTAGGAAATTCTAGGGAAAACGGAATTAAATGCCCTTTTAATGGTTGGAATACATTAGAATCAGTAAATTATTTAAAAAATTATTGAGTTTTGTATAGTAGGTTATGATGTTTTGAACTGTCTTGTCACCTTGAATTAAGCGATATTCTACACAAATGGAGTTATTTATTTAGAAGTTTTAAGAAAAAGCGCAGTTTAGTGTATTTAAATCTACTATCGAAGTGGTGATGTCGAAAAAGGAGCTAAAATGTGGTAAATAACTTTTAGAGACGTACCTGAAAACCTTTATTATGGATTTTCAATTTCAAATTAGTGCATTGATATGTAAATGCACTAAATAAACTCAAATTTAAAAGGCATTTCAGTAATTACAAAATTAAAAGGAATATGAAGTAGCATACATTATAAAAATATCTGTATGAGTCACTTACGGAATTTCTATTGTATTTAAAGTAAATTATTGTGATAAGGAAGAATGGATGTGAAAACGGACTGTATATCTGATTATTATTAAGATGATAGGTAGTAGGTATTTTAATTTACGTCACACTGGAGCAACAGAACGGGCTATTGGCAACGGTCCGGGATCAATCCCAAAGGGAAAGATCCGAGGACAACACCACGTAGTTTTGAACCATGTCAGATGACGAGGCAACACCTGAGCTGGCACCCCACTCTTCGAACTTCCACCCCACGCCAACGCGAGGACATTTGAGGCCACAATAGATTTAACGTGCACCAGCCCCTTTGTACACGATTCTTTGCTTGGATTCGAACTCGCAACCCCCCGGTTGCTAATCCGTTAATCTTCCAACTGAGCCCACCGTGGCCTTGATCGAACTTGCAAAATGTAACACACAATATAAAATTTTCAATTTCAGAAATTTCAAAAGATGAAAACGCTCAAAGCAATTATTGCAGTTATCTTGATAAATAATGAATTCGGTTTTTATTGTACTTTCAAAATTGAGATTCGCAGAGAAGATAACACATGTTTGCAAAATTTAATTTCAGAAAAGGTGTTTGAAAATTTTATGGACATTTTTTCTTACACACTGCTGACCAATCGAGCTGGTGGAAAGGTGCTGGTTTCTAGATCGAAAAGTTCCTGGTTCAAATCCGGGGTGAGTCATGGTAGGTAGGTATTTTAATTAACGTCGCACTGGAGCAACACAACGTGCTGTTGGCGACGGTCCAGTGGGTGAGTCATGAATGTTTGTTTGTTTGGTATTGAATGTGTGGCCTCTATATAAACGGGTTATGATTTGAATGAATCATATTTATGTGAAGTGCAACCTAAACCACTTAGCGTTACCCTGTGTTGCACCAGGGTAACGCTAAGTGGTTCCTAATTCCGCATTTTAGTACCATGATGATTAAACGCACTTCTAGCAAGATCAAAATTGGCCGGGCATTGTTAAACAAAATACTTATACACATAAACATAATATTATTTTCAATATTTCTATCACTGCACATTTTCGCATGAAACTGGTTTCAAGTAACATATTCGATGTATTTGGTGAAAAATGTAGTATTATTCGCAAATTATCATTTCTATTCTTTTTGTCAATATAAATTTTGATATTTTAATGTCCAAAAGGGAAACAATACATGCTGATTAATATCTCGCATAAAATGTGTTATTTTTCTCACTTCTTGTTTTTTATATTCAAAACAGCGTTTAGTGTCAAGACATTTGTATACTGCTTCTGGTACACATCATTGTATCATCCAACAGAACCCCCATCATGCTAGCATACCAGTGTCCTTGGTACATCATTCCCATGTCCTTAATAGCTTTGTGGAACCTTTCGCACTTAATCCTCACTCATAGATCACCACTTTGAATGAAATCCAAGCGTCGCGCTCTCTGACATTCAGAACCGTTTTGAACCCTTAATCAGTTATAAATTTTCTAATATTTGGTCCAGTAAATATTTCCTCCTGAATTTCGCTTCTGATAAGGAAATTTAATAATTGGGTTTTAAAAGCAGTTTAAATCCTGAGATAAAGCCTTGACGAGTTGTTTCATCAGTAGAAGCGTGCCATGGAGTAATGGAACTTTCTATGGGTTAACCAAGATCGGCCACATTACATTTTTAGTACCATGTTGTAAGCTATGACTGAGTGGCCATTCCTTTTGACAGAAACAGAGCAGACTTAATGTGGAGGTCATTTTTTTTTTATCATCGAGATTCACTCTAAAACAGGCGTAGCATACCTTTTTCACAAACTCAGATATGTTCTACCTATGCTTCTGGATAACAAACTTTCAACGTGTATTACAAAAGAATTGGACTGTAACACAACCTTTAGAAGCCAATTTTGATTTCTATCACATACAAACACTACGCAATACTCGATATGTTCAGAACTTTTAAATAAATAATACAAAATCTACACTACAAAAATATTATTTACGCTAGTCAACTGATAGGATAACTAAAAACAGTTTTGCTTTACCCCAAAGAATAAAATTGATTGAGGAGCATTCTTGTTTGGACTTGCTGCTGAGCGCAGGTTGGCACTTGCTGCTTTATAACTTAGAGTTGCACTTTGACATCGCTGATAACTGCATACAAATGCTTACGTATTAAATTATTGTTATTCTCTCATTGATATAACTTAATATTATGCAAACAATAAAATATTATTTTCGTAATGTATAAATAAGAATTCGATTTTACTTCAAAGACCTAGATGATAAAAGTGTATAAGTTCAAATAATTTTCCCTACAGTGAAAAATCCCTGGCGTGACGGAGAAAATTTGCATATACTTTTGAATTCTGCATTCAAAATTACATTGAAAAAAATTACATTAAGAATCAAAAACAATTTTTCCATTGTAGATCTGAGTAATTATTGATGAAAAATTTTTGAATTACACCTACTAAAGACTTAAAAATATTTCAAACGAAACAACCTACAGCGAATGATAAAACATAAGAAAATATAATTGTTACAACAGATATGCTAAGATCACTAATTGGATATAATTTCTCACTGTAATCATCGCAGAGTTGTGCTTTAATTATTTTACATGAAAAGAGCTGTCATCTTATACACTAAACCTTGATTAGACCTTGCATGGCTGCAAGTATTCTAGTTTAATTCTAGAGATTGCCATTTGTGACTGAAAGGCTCTATAGTCTACAATCAACTCTATTCAGATCCCTGTTTAGAGATGTATTGAGTGATTGGCATATCTGTATTCTCCTTATAATGATAGCAATGAAAGGGACATGAAACGCAGATTTATTATACAGTTAAGGAAGGATTGATCCTGTGTAAGACTATTGTGAATTAATGGTATCGTTTCAGTGCGTATGAAACTATGACCACCATTAAGCTTTGAATATATTAAAATCTACTATTCTAAGACCAAACATGAATCGATATTGTAAACTTGAAATAATAATTCAAGTTTAAACTTAAAATATAAATCGAGTATTGACTTCGCATGACTGGGACATGTTTCCAAACAAACGAACACAAATGGTACTTCATAATGGACTATGTAACATATTTAATTTTTTTTAAATCTATTTAGATCTTTCAAATCTGTACTTGTTCATGAAAGATATATCAAAAATTGAATTTATGCAAGTCTAAAAGTAAATATTTTAACTTAATTCAATTGGTAAAACTCAAAAAGAAAATATTTGAATTTAAAGACAATGGTACTTTAAATGAAATTTTGTGATCAGGTAGTAATGTAACGGAGATCTTTATTGCGTATTGGTGAATTCATATTAAAACGTACCTACTATCATACATGTTAACACTAACTAATAGCTATTATTTTGATTAAGCAATTAACATATTCCAAAACATTGGATAAGTGTAATTACCACAAACATATCAATTACAAATGTATTAATGCTAAAAGAAACTTAAACAATTAGAAGTTTTTATTTCCTCATTTATGGAGATAACAACGTAAAATTTATGCGAGAAATTGTGTCCTTTCATTGAAATCAGATGTTTTGCTTAACGATTAAAATCATTAAATTTGAATTTCCTTCTGTGCACTAATATATTACTTAATTTATGCTATATCGATTTTTATACGTAACTCAAAATGTAGTTTTATCCAATCGCTTAACCTCACAGAAAATTAGATTCAGTACCAAATTAATAATACTTAACATTTTTTTTAGGATATTGACTATGAAAAATACTCTTTGCATTAAAAAAAGCTTTAATACAAATTACAAAAATGTATGTTTGAACTGAACAAAATACAGATTATGTACTGTTCACTAGTATATCTAATCAAGTTGGGCTTTTGATCATTTCATCCGTGTAATAAGTCATGTATTTTATACATGAATTTCAATTTCTTAGTGTTGAATTTTAAATGGCCAGCAGTGTATAGCGTTAGAAATAAGTTGCATAGTAGATATGTAGTGGAATTTACTTCGCACTGGACCAAAATAACACTCTATTGTTTATGCATAGTGTTGAAATATTAGAAAATATTCATCTTGTCATCAATAATAGTAAACAATCTCATTTGGCATTTATCCTTATATGCATTGTAGACAGAAATGTACCCATTCGTATTGTTTACAAATATTAGGATATATATATATATATATATATATATATATATATATATATATATATATATATATATTATATCCAGTAAATATGAATTCTCACAAAAATAGAATACTTCAGAGACGATTCTCAGTCAGGAATGTTATAGAAACGTTTTTTTGTACGGTTCTTGAAACATGAAAAATTATTTTATGATCTTATTGTACTTTAAAAGTACAATTTTAATTTGATTCTGACGCAAAACGGACATTTGTTGGAAATTTTCTACCACAATAGATGATATGCTATTAAGAATATTTAGATAACCATAGATTTCATAACGTTCAATACCTTCAGTCAAGCGATCAATAAAGATCTCTCCGGTTTTTTCTTCAAATTCCTTTTGACAGGAAATAATCTCCCTTCAAGATATATTCAGATAAGATGTAATAGAAAATATTCGAAGATTTTATGTTTTTTCTGCTTCTTGATTTTCAGAATTTACAATTCTTATCAGATTATTTTTTTCTCGACATCCTGTCACAACAGAACAAAGAAGACCTGAGGACAGAGAGAAAAAATGCACTTGTGTATTCGTATCGAAATGCTGTGTCGTTTACAAATGTAGCAAAGCATAATGGCGTATAGAATTTATGAATATCAACAGACATTGAAGAATTGTAAGCGATTCCTTCCGAGCATATTTTGAGATTTCAAAGTGCACTGCAATTTAATCCATTTGTTGTGTAGCATATCTTTAAAATTAGATTTGTAATGTTAGAATTGAATGTTACGTAAACAATACTTCTGTTTATAGAGCTCAGTTCTTATATTTTGTTCGTCGTGATTTTCTTTTCCATATTATTAATGAGGAAGTTAGGAAGTAAATTACTCGTTTAATAAAAAAATTTTGTGTATTAATTTGTAAAACATTACTCTATTATTAATAGTAATGCAATGATTAGTAATGACACACGATATGGATTATAGAGAGACTAAAAAGAACTTCAACAAACGAAAGTATTTCATCCATCAACATCAATGATAATTCTAAATTAGTTACTAAATTGAAAGTAGATTGGTGCAATATCCACCATTCGTTAGTACACAAATGAAGTCTTACAATATACATAATACATAAACCATTACCTGCGTATTCCGATTACCTGCGTCTGATCTTAAAATTCAATCAGCAAACATTAATTTTCCAATAATGACTTTTGCTTAAAATAATTAGAATTCATCTTTTAAACGAAGATGGACTTTTATGTGTTTCAGTAAGAGCAATTAAAGGTATGCTAATAAAGCATTTATCTAAAGGTATTTAGAATATTCACCTGCATTTTGTAAGAATGTTATGTGCGTGCTAACAATGTTTCCTGAGAATATTTAGTGTCTGCTAACAATTTGTTTTCTAAGAATACATGAAGTGCGTCAACACTCTTAAGATATTTAAAATAAGTTGTAACAATGTCTAAGTCCTGTTTTTCCTGGATTTCATAAATAGGGAACAGGGTTTGCTTGAACTGAAACATTTTAGTTTGCATTTGTAAGTCTTTCTTTTTCAGTAATTTACATTAGCAGCTACTTTACAAAATAAAGTAACCCAACTATTTATACACAATAACCAATGTATCTGACACATGTTTCAAAATATTATAAACTTTATAAAATATCGTATATTAATATATTATACGAAGCAAGTTAAATGTTTTCGCATAATATATTAAGTAGAAATCAAAACTTGTAGACACCATTGTATGTTTATTAATTTGTCTAGTGAGAAGCTCTAACCATTTCTTTTAACATCAAACAAAAGTATATAGGTATCAATATAATAAACATAAGAACAATAACACCAACTAACTGGTATAGATAGATATATAGTAACCGACAGATTTAGCGTGCACCAGCTCTCTTTATACGCGACGGTCTGTGGTTGGATTCAAACTCGCAACCGCCTGGTTGCTAATCCGTTACTCTTACAACCGGGTTACCGCGGCCCGTAAGTTAGTGTGAAACGGTGGTTTACCCAGTAGAATCTCTTTCACAAGTGGTCGGGTATAGAAATAAAAAATATTCATATATCCATATCCTATAACCATAGCTGAATCTGGAAATATTGAAAATTAAATTATTTTCAATATATCTAAACTAAATGTCCCTTTATTAACACAAATACCCTAGGGCCTGTGGCCTAAGTCACGAAGAAAATAAATCCAAAGGGATATTTTGTATCCAGTTCATATGAATATTTATTGAACTCTTAGTGCAATAGAGGACATACAACAGAGGGATTATTATCATTATCAGAATGAACAAATCAGAAACTTAGGTACACACCTAAACCATGAAAAATGTTCATTCTTGCGGAACAAAAAAGAGGGAAGGTCACTGATGGAAACATTTTCTCACTAATACTCAGAAGGGTTTGCTGAAGGGATTCGCTTACCAGAAACCAATAGCCCGGGACGGGACAAAAAATATGGGACTATAAAAACAACTAATAGACTTTGGGAAACAGGATTAACCAGCTTAGACGTCAATTTCTTTGGACCCAACATGAACACTGATCAATACCGCTTTACTGACCCGAGTATCCAACTGCCCCAGTGTCCGAGTGGCCGTTGCTGAGGATCAAATACGTAGTTACGAGAACAGGAAGGTTGCTTTGTGTCCCGTTTCTTTTTGTTTAAGGATAAAAGGCGACGCTTTGGCAGTCATTCTCACAGGATTTGGCAATCGCTTGCCAATCTACGAGACGAACTAACTGTGAGGAGCATTAACACAGGAATCGATCGGGTCCTAATCCTCCCTTCTGTCAGGAGGTGTCTCCAAGGTGCATTTCAGATGCAAAGCTCTTTCCCAAATTGTTTAGTCTGTGGGAAGGGATTTGAAAAAGAACGCTTAGCATAATATCATATGTGTACGTTTTTATTAGGTATGGATAGATCAATTTTGGTGTTGCGAAGGCATTTAGAGAAGCTTATAGAAATTTTATATGGTGCTTTTTATATCTAACGACATTCGCAAAATCCTTCACCGAAATGAGAAATATTAAGTACTTTAGAATTTGGAAGATATTTATAACATATTTCGGTTCGCTCTTTTCTATTTCTATTCAACTAATATAATTTAAGATCTGCGCCAACCGCATTATGTTGGAGCATTTAGGTCAAATTAATAATGCATGTCAAAGTATTGCAAATTCGTGTTTATATTGTTGAGAACAAACAAGAACGAAAGAAACAAATTCTAAAGTATGTTATTTATTAAGCGTAATTCCAGATCTCCTGTTTTTAACTCTCTGAGCGTCACGCGATTCCCGTGTAGTGTACTATTGCTTTTACCCAACATTGCAGCTAATGACTTAATAAATATAGATTGGTTGAAAGATAGTAGGAAAGATTTTATTGGTCAAGAATGTCAAAATTCGTTATAAGTGAGTCATACAGGGAATACTACAGGTTAGTGAAAGATTCTAAACATCTGCGGTCTAATTAGCTATCATGTAGCAAAACAAGATGAAAGTAGACCAAACCTCATCATGGTCTTGTTAAACCGATCAGTTTCTGCCCTTGGTTAAAAGGAATGTCGAATTGAAATTATGCGACTAAGCTGTTTAAGTGTGAGCATGTTCAATTTTCTGTCAATTTCTCTTGCGACAATCTAATACATAATCAACTTATAATCTTACTGCGGGCAAATGTGTAATATGTCAATGGCTGTGATAATTGGCTATTTTATTGATATTGTATTTTTTAAACTATGAGAGGGATTTTCAGTGTAAACAAAAGGACTGGAATTCACTTCTCGATTACCAATTTCTGTCATATGAAACATATCTGGGGGTACCTTAAAATGCAGTTGATCGTCGTTTGGGTGACGCTTGGTGCTAAATCGAATTAGTGGTGACCAATTAACAAACTTGATATTATATAAGTAATTAAATCTTTGAAGTTTGTATTGGCAACGTTCTGAAATCGTACTCGAAAAAAAGTCAAAGACTTGTACACAGGAAGAACAAGTAATAACATTACCGTCATAAAAACACTACCGCCACCTACATTTAGCTTGACCAGAAGTATCATAAATTTTTAAGAATTTTAGAATATTCTATTATTGCTGTGTGAATTTCCTTTGAACAGTGTCTAAATACTAAATTTTAAATAAACTATTAACACACGTAACACAAAGCAAGTAAAACACATTAAGTCGATTTGTTGATTGAACGAGGAAAATAATTTACTAAATATAATCGGGACAGTGAAATCGTTTCCTTCACAACATCCACACAATAACCTGGGTAAAATAAACTTTAGTTCCATAAAGAGGACATGGATCTGATGGATATTTCATATAACAGAACAGAATCTCTATTTCAAGTATCTTGACTTACATGCCCATTATAGACTGCATGTTATTTGTAATTGAGGTTTTGCATTACGTTAACTGTGATTATTTGCATTCTCTCAGACGCCAGTAAAATGTATACATTAATTCTAGTGTACTCACGTTATAAATCTGCTAATGATTCCCGAGAACACTGAAATGTAGTGTGGATTAGACAAAAATTAGTTATCTGCACAAAAGCATGTATACATATCTTTCATGAAATATCTAATCATTGATACTTTGATATTGCTTATGAGCTGCAGCAAAGTCCATGTTCCTTATAGATATTTAACCCTCATGTGGCTGTCTCGATTAGGTGTCTCGTCATTAGCAAAACTGAACAGATCTTGATCTTCATTAAAAATAAGCAATAATATCTTGATGACGAGATACCTGATTATTGTCAAAATAGGTCATATCTTAATGGACAAGATGCCTCATCGAAGCCATTTAAAGAGTCAAACATTAGGTGCACATTGACTAGTTATACATATTCCAAAATCACCTTCCTTCCAAACCTATTGTAATCTAAGTCCTAAAAAGTTAAATCAATATGGGAAATGTTTTTTAACACACTTTTACGACGCTGCAATATTTTTCAATTTCATTTCTTAGATTAACTATATACGTTTACTCTTAATATATCATTAGTGAATACGTCATGAAGGTATTTACTGAACATTCCAAGCCGTAACAATTAAAAACAAGGATATATAAAAATTAGCCTGTGCAAATTTCAAAGTAGCTATTTGCAAAATAACGCTGCTGTCTATTTTTTTTACTTTTCTGAAATATTATTTTTTATGAACATTTCTCTAGAGACGCAACGCATCAACAAACGTAGATACATTCTACCTTTGTATTATTGATAATACAGGTCTCATTGTGATCATCCTTCAATTGAAGATCGCCTCGAATTTCTATAGATCTCGATCACACTAGTCTTCGGGCCTGTTACACATGTCTGAAGGACCGTATCTGGTCTGGGGGCCTGGTAAAAATGTTTGGTAGGTAGGTAGGTAGATAGTTGGATTTTCGTTGCACTGGGGGGGGCAGCACAACGAGTTATTGGTGACGATTCGGAATCAATCCCGAAGAGAAAAAATATTTGGAGGGCCCTATATCGTCTGCACAGAATAGTTGACTATTCAAAAAGTTTCTACGAGATATGTCGTTCATCAAGATCTGATAAATTTTCATAATGACGAGATATCTGATCATGCAGATATTTTCGATTTTTAGATAACGAGATCAAAAGATCCGGGAAAATTTTCTTCTAAAGACGAGTTATCTCGTCCATTAAGATCGGATCAGTTTTGTTAGTTTGACAAGATGCCTCTTCAAGACAACCACCAGGAGGGTTAAACCTGTCCGTTGGACCATATATAGTCTGCGGGCCTGTGGTAAACCTATTCATTTCAATTCATTTATCTTATGAGTAGTCTTTTAATTTACGTTTACAATCTTTTGTGTGGATTACCTGACCCGAACCAAGACAATAGCTATTTCTCAAAGAGCCAACAAATAGCTCAAAATGATTGCATCTTGATTAACACTGCGCAAGAATATGCTTTAGGAAGCTATTAGATTGATCAGCATGATATATAAGTTTTAAGTGATCTTCTCTATGTTAGGTTTCATCAAAACTAGTTCACATTAATAATTAACTTTTAAAGTGAAGTTAATTTTCTATTTGTATACACATTAGCCTTCTCGTCAACAAAACTAATATTTGTGAAATTCTATTAGAACCTGAAAATCCATGAAATAATGATATTTTTTTATCTAACTAGATGCTTAGGAGAAACACGAAAGAGATTCTAACACACCAAGGAAACTATTTTTGACAAATACCAAGTTTATAGTTTAGAAAAACCACTGTTGACAGTTCTTCCGATGATTGGAGGCTCTGTTTCCATCACTAGGTTTTCTATTCTTTCTTCTTCGCTATTTTCTTTTATGATACAAAAGTTCAAACAAAACATCATACATCATGGAAACTGTTTCGGCGATAAATCCAAAGTGTCCGACAACCGGCTCTGGTACTAAAATGTCTCTAGCGTATGAAAGGTCATCTGAAACATCGGTCTCTGAAACGCGGAAATACACTATCTCCATTGATTATCCCATATCACATGCTTCGCAAAAGCTGAAGGTAATAAGCTAAATGTATCTTGTGTTCCCTGTAGATGGATTTAAAAGAATGAGACGCTATATTAAACCATCTAAAATATAAAATACTTCAGAGAGATTTAGGAAGTTTTGTACTTGATAGATAAAAGGTATCCGTTATACTCGATCTTATATACTGTATGTATTTTATTTAACGTTAAAAAAGGATGAAAATGTCTAAGCACAATAGTACTGTAGAGGGAATTTGGTTTGGAATGTTTTATTTGCAGAAATCTTTCAGCTTCACTTTATATTCTTTTCTGTTATAGCCAAATGACGTGACATTAGATATCATTGCTCCTTCGCCTGCAGTTAAGATAACAGGATATACGGTTATTCTCACAGATTATAATATGAAAACCATTAATGCTCATAACATATTGAATTCATCATGATACAGTTTAGAAAATTATTGGGTATGATTAAGAATGAATTAAGATTGTGAACTATTACCTGGCTATAAATCAATTCAAAGTTAAAATGTCAAGTGATTGAAATTTCTTATCTTTATTTATTGAAGCTACGAATTAATGCTGTACCTTTGTTTCTTACCCCACTTGTCTAATAGTCAGTTTAGAGATGGCAGTCTACTGACCTCAATTACTCTCTATTTTGCTTTAAAACATACTGTAGTTAAGGGAATACGTGTAAAAAGTGTTCCAGGTCACATAATTTCAGAAGGAAATTCGCATGTTCTTCAGCGTTTTTCAATGCGAGGGAAGTTTCATGAAAAATGAATTTGGTAAACACTGTGTACCATTCTTAGTGCTGATGGTTTTGAAACAACAATACGGATGGTGAATGGGTACAAGTTAAGAAGTTGGGTTTATAGAAAAATGTCTACAGGAAGGAATTTAAATATTTTATTGTGAAATAAGGGTTCCCAGTTTCCTTGTCCAGAGCTGTCGGAGTCATTCGACTTTAAACTTTCTACCGGACATGACTACCTACAAAGACATTTACATCGAATTGGAGTAGCGAGATCAGATATCTGTCCGTGTAACTAGACGAAATGACTAAAACCACCTGAAGGACGGACCTAAAATTCCTGATGATACAATTGAAAATGCTTTAGATTGTGTTTTCGAAACATATTTCATCACTTCAGACCTCTATCGGGCATGTTCGTCGACTAATGGCTGAAAGGCCAAAAGCAGGCGTAAAGTAAAAAACTTAAGAAAGCAAGAGATACAAAAGGATGAATTAACAACTACACATATATACATCTAAGTATCTATGATCTAATTAAGCTGATACCGACAGAAGAAAGAGCCCTTAACATCATTGCAAACAATTTGACATTTAAAAGTCGCGCTATAATTTATATGAAGCATAAAGTATAACGATAAATTTAAACATCTCATTCCAGTATCAATTTTATTAGAATGATGACTTTTATGTTGCAACGGCCATGTAATTACACTTCAGACAGACATTTGGAAACTTTTCACTTCCATTTTCGGTACCAACGAAGTGGCCTGGTCACCATAGGAGTATTATTTCCTGTGCTTATAACACGTCGAAATCTCAAGTATGATAAATGATCACGGACCTTGATGGCAGTAATGACTCTTTGAACACGTCGTAAGAAAAGACAAATTAATATTCTCTTAATCGACCGGCGGCACAAAAACAGGAGTTCTTTTTGTCTTGTCTCTTTTCTTCCACTAGAAATGAAACATCGATAAGGGCGAAAAGCCATTTTGTCATTGGAGGCAGATGATTATCGGGGTAAATTTTGGTTGTTAAAGGTTGCTTTATAACAGACTTCTTAAGAAGACTGGAAATCTGTTCGGGATATATTCGTCAATAGATTTCGTTTTGTTCTTATTCACAAAACCTAAGTACGATGTAACGTTCCTTAAAAATTAATAAAAAAGACTTGGAAAATGGAAAGGATATTGTAGAAATTAGAAAAACTAATTAAGATATTCTACACAATAAGAGACTTTATCTTTAGTAACATTTAAATTATTCAAATGTTTGAACACCAGTAAACAAAAGAAAGTGTAACTGGTATAGTGATCATAGCGTTTGTCTGCTGGCCAGTAGGTTTCTGGCGTGAATCTCGGTTTGTACGCGCATGGATGTTAATGATTGTTCTTCTTAGGAATAACGGTGGTTAACCAATTGAGTTCTACCTAAAAAATGCCACCAGTTCTCTCTTTACAATGCTGAAGCCGAAGCGGTCAATGGTCGAACAATAAAAAATAATTTTTCAAAATTCAAAACTTCATATGTATAGTTCCGATTGTACTAATTTGGTGTATACCTGAGATATTTATACCCGTTTATGCACATATGTTTGTTTTTTATCCCAGATGAAATTTTTATAACAGGAATTTACAAATTGTAGAGAAATCTACCAAATTCATAAATGTAATACGTACAACAGCTGAGAACAAACAAAAACTAGTGGGTTAATAATTAATTAAATAAACCCACTCATGAATATGTGGGGTCGTCGTGTCTCAGTGGGATTTTCGTACTGCTCTAGCAAAGTTGTAGGTGACACAGGTTCGATTCCTCACTGGATGTATTTTCTCTTGTGTCAGTAAAGCTTTCCTTGTGCGTTTGTCAGTTTACTTGATGCTGTTTGACGCAGCTTGGCGAAACACGGCCCTCTAACCATAAAACCTAACCAACCATACATAAATGTGGGCTTTTATGAAAGCAGTAGCATTTCTAGTTACTTTAAAAACTACGCAATTTGTCGTTGCTTGATTTAAAGTTCTGTTTTTACATATAATAAAATATAGAAATTACCAAATATACTGCTGTTCAACGTTTGTGTCAAGCTCTCATCTGTTTGGTTTTGAACACAAGAAAATTATATCCATTTTCAAAAATTAATTTCTTATTTAAATATTAGAAAGCCACTCCAATTATTTTTTATTATTTCCAATTATTGTTTTATCTAAAACCAGTTAATTCATTCATGAGTAGTGGAATATCTGGCGTTCCACCTCCTTGAAATGGTTCAAGTTAGATAAATAAATACCCTAGGTATGTTAAGGCTTTTGATGTATCTAAACATGCTATCATCTTATAACTTCATTTAAAGGAAGGCTATAGGTAGTGTTGTAGATACCAGAGGTCCCATCTTCCCTTAAGAAACGAAAGTACTAAATTTTAATGTGCAAAATTTGTACATTCACACACAAGGATTTCTTATACTTAAATTTAGTATAGTGTCCTGTTATAGAGGCGTGCAATGCTTTGAAAATTTAGGAATCAATATGTTTATTCATTTACAAATTATGCATATACATATATGTACAGTAGATTGTGAATTAAACAAATGCCATGCACTTGTCTTTACGCGATTTGCCATCTGTCCTTCCAATACTTCTGTACTCTATTACTAAAACTATTACGTGCAGTGCACGTGTATAAGTGTCGAGCCGTCATAGTTTGTCTATTATTACATAAAATACAGTCAGGAGAAAGTCAACAATATTACAATAAAATAAGTGTGTGTGAGAGCAGACAGTTTATACCCAGTCAGGAAACGAAACTTATCAACTGAAGCCTTCCTTGGAGAGTGGGACGATGTCACTGTGTGAAGGAAGACATTTCCAAGATTGTTAGAATAACAGAAGAATGTTTTCACATTCAATAAAAGACATTATATACAAACCTGATTTGAGTTCGACATTGATCATGAAAGCACTTGGTTCGTGAATATTTCCTGTGATATGTAGTATTGGAGTAGAGGTAGCATTATGGTTATCGGCAGGTAAGGCGAGGAGTCAAATATGCGCAGAAGGGGAGTTCAAGGGAATGATACTCCACCCCAATAAAATCCAGCTTCATACCCAATACTCTGACAAATGCCATCAAGTCCACTCATCTCATATTCAATCACTGTGGCTGGTTGATCCCTTCCAATTCCTTACATTGAATATGCTGTAAATCGTTCCATTTCGCAATGTTTGTTACTTTTCAACTTGTAATGCTATGGTGAAATGCCTTTTGAGAGTTAACTATACTAGCGTATCTTCAGTAACGCATTTGCTTAGGAAGAATTATTCCGTAACTTTGCAATGAAGCTGAATGAAGATTCTAATTTTTAAATTTGAGTTTCCAACATTTTTCTTGGTAATTTAGTCTTTAATGACAGAGTAGGTATAATCCCTCCAAAATTTCTTCAGTGAATACCATTTAGACTACTTAATCTCCCGCTGTATAAGATAGCATGGTTATTTAACGTACTTAAAGCAAGTTCAGCATTAGAAATGACTTCGCCATGCATCATCTCTAATGACTTCCGCTATAAAATAAATTATACAGGTTCACATTCAGAAATTTACATTGGATTATTTTTTTCAGATTAGAATATAAAATTCGAGTGCTTCAAAAAATTCACATATTGATTTCCCCCTTTTTTATTCACTTAAACTACAATTTAGTTATGCACGGTTCTAAGAGAAAAAAGGCAAAATTACCTTGTTTTTGCATCTTTTATCCCTACTGCGTCATTATTTAATTACTTTCTAGGATGTCTTTGAAAAAGGTTCATTAGGTACGATAATGATAGGGTAAAAAAAACAGCGAATGAAAGCAAAACACAGTTTTTCTCAGTATAAACCCGGCTGAAAACGAACATGTAACTGCTGAGATTTATTAATGGAGCTCTTCATAGGAATTATCATCTGGCTACATCGTAAAGTGCTAAAAAGCGTCGACAAAAAGAAAACTAGAAAGAAAACACCTTCATTAATGGTCTGGTAACTTAATAAACGCGCAAATTTATCGCAACCGTTCGGTTCGCGTAAGCAGAATCGAAGATGGCAAAAAGTCAGCGCATTTCTAATGCAATTTTGCAGTCCAACAGCAATTGCAGAGTTTGTTATTATATAGGATGTGTTGGATGCTTCTTTGGATTAAAAAAACGATTAGGAGGGAAATTTTTTTAACCTAGCATCTTGTAATAATTTAATAAGAACCCATCGGAGAATGGTTGAACAGACATACAAATTTTTTTTCGAACAAAAGAAAATATCTTCAGAGTCGTCGTCTTTTGAGCAAATAATGCCAATTAAGTGAACATATGCCCTCTCGTAACAAAATTATGATAGTGAAGCAATGTAAGTATATTCCTATTTGATTTTCTAAAAACAATTTTTGACAACATGCTGATTTGAGATAGGTTTTCTTCTATGATTTATACCAATGTGGTTATTTTTTGGTATGCTATTCAGTCAGAAATTGATATTTCGTTTGAGTACTCGATACTGTATAAAATAATTGCCTTTCGTGAAAAATAATCCAATAATAATTGGTAGTGCTCATTATTTATTTTTGATTCGATACTTTTCCGTTCGAAAATGGTATATATTTCTGTTTCTATGTTAATTACTACTGTGATTCTTTTTAAACATTTATATACCTATAATTTATTTAAATTAGAAGAGAGAGAATTTTTTAAAAATTTATCTTTGAGTATTTTATGTATAGTAGCTAAGTTAATAATCACAAGTATGCAAGTCGAGTGTTACGATTAAGTATATTAGTTTGGAAAAGATCATAGAATTACATAGCAAAAATAGTTAAATTGAAGTTTCTGTACCACTTTAAATAGCAACTATGCAACCAACTATAACTTCATGATCCCAATAAGCTTGAAATCTAAGTGATCCTAGCAGGAAAAATGAACTTATATTAATAAGGTGATATTCAGGGCACTGAATGTAAGAACGATTCTATTATGAAAACTGGCAAAAATATTCAGAAAAACAACACAAAGTCATGTTAATTGAATGCCCCTAGAATTAGACGTTGCTCTATATGCAGAAATTTATAAAACAAAAATAATTTGCTATGCGGTTTTAATGTGTTTCTGATCAAATAGGCTGAGTGTATACTTAATTTTGTGATATAAAATTTTGTAAATTTGACATTTAAAACCTATATTTAAAAAAATATCGAATTTGAAATAATTTGTTAGCCTTATGTTTTTAACTGCGTAATTTATATTTTTGTGCAATTTAAGTTCAAATTATTATTTATAACAGATTTTGGTTACTAAAGAAATATCTTCATGATGTTTACTTAATTCTAGGTTGAGGAAGTTGAACTTACTTTGCACTGGATCATCACAACCGGCTTTGGCAACGGTCCGAGATCAATCCAGAAGAAAAAAGTTCGTGGACAACACCTAGTAACTTTTAACCACTGTTAGATGACGAGGTCAACACCTGAGGTGACACACTACTCTCCAAACTTCCACATCACACCAACTTGAAAGCATTTGAGACCGCTACAGATTTAAAGTGCCCCAACCCCTATGTACACGACGACCTTTGATTGGATTAAGTTTCGAACTCGCAACCTTCCGATGGTTAATCCGCGACTTTTCCAATTGGGCTACCGTGGCGCATTTAATCCTGGGAGTAACTGTACATTTTATTAGGAGTGTTGTTTGTAGATATATTTTCTGCTAATTTATGCTAAAGATTACAGGAATTTCTGCAAAAATAAACCTATTTGGTGATATAGACTATTAAAGAAAACAAGTTTGGAAACATTTAGAGCGTTTTCTATACAAAATTTAAAAAAAAGAAAATGATTCATAAAGATACTCCCGGATAGAAATTCAGTTTATATTCCCAGGTATTTCTTTTAAAAACGTTTCATATCTTATTCAGAATAGCCATTAAGTTTTTATTCCAGTACCCCTAAGTTAAAAACAAAAGATGGCTTTTCTAACCATTTAAGGAAATATGGTTCACTTTTACTAGTTATGCAGCTGGAATGGATGCAAACACAGATGTAATCTTTTAAATATCGATTGTTAAGGAACAAGTGAAGTTTCTACAGAGTTTAGAAAAGTTGGAATGTAAACGATTTAAGTCGCATCTAGAAGAGCATGGCATTTTGTGAGACGCAAAAGACTTTTGTGAGACAAGTGATATGCAAAAGTTATACACACAAAAGTATTAGGGCACGTAAGGTACAAAGGAAAATTTATCTTATCCCTTATATAAATCTATTGTTATATTACTAGATATGTTCCATCAATTTGTAGAGCTTGGCATTGCATAGAATGCTTAGGAAATCTATAGAACGATCTAAATAGGATGCCAAAGTATGAAAATCTTATTATTTCACACATTTCGTAGGCATTCCATACAATGCCGAAAGGCAAATCGGCAAAGTATAAAATACTACCGTCAATGACGTATTTCGACGATCGCCTCAAATGCAGAGTATTGAGTACTTGCACCATTTGCATTTCAATCTTTGTTCGGGAGTGACTAAACACAATTCGTGGAGCAGATGCTAGCTCATATTGTACAATATGGGTACTGTATTGTTAGCCCATGTTTTTTGTATGGATGCTATACTGCTATTACTGTATTAAGTGCCAACCCTTGCATCAGTTCTGGCTTACGAACTCTAAGAATTTCTATAAGGGACGAGAGTGCCAAATATGTTTATTTAGCGGTTTAGATCCAAGTTTACACCAAGATCTCAACGGAGGCGAATTGCCTCGTTGTTTTTGGTGAACTCGCAGTTGATGCCTCGTTGCTTTTCGCTTACATCGCAGTTGATACTTCATTGCTTTTGGCTTACATCGCAGTTGATACTTCATTGCTTTTGGTTCACATCGCAGTTGTTACTTTAGTGATTTTGGTTTGCATCTCAGTTGACACCTCATTCCTTTTGGCTTACGTTTCAGTTGCATCGTTGATTTTGGTTTACATAGCAGTCGATGCCTCAATACTTTTGGTTTACATCGCAGTCGATACCTCATTGAGTTTGGTTCACACCGCAGTTGATGCCTGCCTCAATGCCACTTCAGTGCATTATATTTTATAATAAATCAGATATTCTAATAACCTAAAAATAATAATGAAGTGGAAATGTGCTATGAAACATTGATATCCAACGAGGTAGTGCACAGTACACCGGAATGATGATCTTTCTGGTTTTCCCAAATAAACCTAGACCATGACCTCCACCAGGATAGCTATGTAGACAGTCAGGATAACAATTTAATGAACAATCTGAACCATACTGTAAAACCGTGACCTCATTCGGGAATGAAAAACAGCCGCATACCCTTGCCCTGCCAATTATAAGTGGCACAGGTTATATTCCTCTAACTTATCCTGGGTGCATTTCTCAATTCCAGTGCCAGTAAAACTTTCCTTTTGTGTCCTTGACATAGTCTGTCTTGTGTTTTGCGCAATATGACCAGATAAAGACCGCCATGTATTTAGGGGCTGGTGCAACTTAAATTAATCGTGGCCTTAAATGTCCTCATGTTGGCGTGATGTGGAAGTTTGGATAATGAGATGCTAGTTAAGGTGCTGATGACGTGGTGAGTGGTACACTGCAGTGTGACACCGGTAAGATGAATTCGTTTGAATTCACATATAGAAAGATACTAAATTTTCCAACATAAATTGCTCACACATGTAAAACATTTATCTTGACGACCACCCGGGATTATTATTTTAGTCAACTCGTAAATCATTGCTATAGCTAGTGGCACCAAACGATATACAAGCCAGAATCTGCACTGAACATGATAATTGTGGAAGTTCTTTGCTTACATTTAACCTATCACCAAATTTTAGGAATAGACTATTAAAAATCATGTGACTCAAATCCCAACTTCCCTGTACCGGACTGTAACCATATACCAGTGAGCTCAATACATGAAACAATGATTAACTGGAGAAAAATAATATGGAATGAACAATCACACGCCAAACACTTATAATTAAATATACCTGCTTAACCTGTAATGTCACTGATGTACACTTTTACAGACATGGAAACAATATGACTATTTATTGTCTTTTTTATTTATTCCGCGTTTTGTAAACTCACTTGAAGTTTACTCGAATGACTTCTGCTATTCACTTAGTTCTAAACGATAAGAAAATATGGAAAAAATAATTTATAAATTGTTTTTTATAATATAAAAACTAAAAATAATTAGTTCTGCATTAAACTTGCTGGATTACTTGTTGAGATATGCGTTAAGTGTACACATTTTTTAAAAGGGATAACAATCTTCGAGAAACAAGTAATATGTAAATAGAAAATAATTGAAAAAATCCTTTATAGAGAAAATAGCATTTTGTAAAAGAAATACCATTTCAGGAGATAAAGAGAATAAAGTCAATTTGATTCTCGTCTTATCGTGACTTAAATGTTAAATATTATCTTGGTTTACGATGTACGTTCTAGCGCATTGTGTGATTTTAAGTACTAAATTCAAAATTCAGGAAAAGTTTATGGTAGTTTGAGATAGTGCCAGGTTCAAGAGTGTCTGGTTTCAAATTCTAGACTTCGCAGTTCATAGTGATCCGGAATCCACTGACTAATTATAATTAGCCCTTTTGTCGACAAAACAAATGACCGTAGAGCAATAAATACAACCCAAACGTTGTGGTTTGGGACAGATTTGCTTGTAGTGTACTAATTAAAATAAACAGTTCAAAGGATTATTCTAACAAACTTAATTTAAATTTTATTCCAGTTAATTACAATTGTATATTAAAATTTTAATAACATAGAACACAATTAACTTTACATTATACTTGCAAATAAAGGTCATTCAACACAAAATTTATGGTAGGTAGGTATTTATTTAACGTTCCACTGCACTGGAGCACCACAACGGGCAATTAGTGACGGTCCGAGATCAATCCCCAAGAGAAAGAACCGAGAAAAACACCACATAATCTTGAACCGCGGTCAGATGACGAGGTCACACCTGAACTGCCACCCCACTCTCCAAACATCCACACCACGCCAACGTGCGAACATTTGTGGCCACAACAGATTTAACAACGTACACCAACCTCCTTGTACACGATAGTTAAAAACTTTTGACTACTGAACTATAAGCATATGCATAATTGTAATTATGAATTCATAAATTATGAATTTATGGTTGCAATTATGGATTCATAGATTATGGATTAATAATTGTAATTATGGATTCATAAATTATGAATTTATAATTGCAATTATGGATTAATAAATTGTGAATTTATAATTGTAATTATGGATTCATAAATTATGAATTTATAATTGTAATTATCTGATATATACATCTATAATACTTGTATAAATATACGTAGTTCTGTTTTTACAGCGAAGGTAAGATATATCGTCTTCAACTACACTTTTAATATTTTTTTCTAAAATTGAAAAAAAACCTGTTTAAATTCGTTTACATGAATACTGACTTTACAATAGAAAATAGTGTCCCAATTAGAATATTAAATGAAAGAAAATATTCTTCCAATAATTAAAATGTTAAATTATAGAAAATATTGTTCAGTTGGGATATTGAATTATGGAATATAATGCTCTAATTAGATAGGTAGGTAGGTAATTGAACTTACTTCACACTGCAGCAACGCAACGGTAAGGGATCAATCCCGTAGAGAAAGATCCGAGGACAGCTTTCAGGTTTGAACCACGGTCAGACGACGAGGTCAACACAAAGCTGGCACCCTACTCTACAAACTTCGAAACCAGGCCAGGACATTTGAGGCCATGACAAATTTAACATGCATCTTCCCCCACGTACACGACAACCTTTGTTTGGGCAGTTTTCAACCCCCAATCTTGCAATCCGCGATTTTATCAGCTAGACAAACGCGGCGCCTCTAGTATTAGAATATAAGATGATAGAAATATTGCTTCAGAGAATATTGAAGGATATGAAATATTGCTTCAAATTAAATATTAAATTGTAGAAAATATTACTGCATTAGAATATTGAATGATTAGAAAATATTGCTCCAATCCATGCTTATTGGCCTTAGACAAAATTGAATAAAGTTATGCTAGCAACAATTTTAAAATTAAATACAAATTCAAAAAGGCTTTAATCTATTTCGTAATGATCGCAAGGAAATAAAAGAAACGCGCACCATTACCAATTGTACCACTTTGCCTGGAGACAAAACTTCAAGGGGGTTAGCGGAACAAAATATGGGAGTGGGATTGAATGCAGTTTCGCAAACGTATTGGAAAATTATCCGCTTTTTATCGTCCTTCTCCATTTCATGTAACGGAGTTTATGTAAATTCAAAGATCTTGTTCTTGTTCCGAAATTAATGATCAGCGCTCTGCACATCCGGCAAATTTAGATTGTTCCGAATAACAAATAAAGAAAACTTTAGAAGGGCGAAGATCGAAGCAGTGTGTGTTTTCGGATGGAAAAGGGAGAAAAAGTCGAAGAGTCCCGATAAAAATGTAAATACGCTTAGTTCTGTTTTAAAGGTTCAGTTGAGTAAGTGTTGCGTTCAGAGAAGTAAAAGTTGATTGGTGTTCAATGTATTTTAAAGCAGTTGGATCGGTTGTGTGTAGAAATTTTATAAATACGGACAAAACAAGAATAGAAAAAGTTATACTTTGGATTTAAATTATAATATTAAAAATCAAGAAATTTACGTTTACAAAATGCAATCGTGAACAACACACATCCAGCAGATTTAAATTGTTCCAAATAAAAAGTAAAGTAAACTTTAGAAAACAAGATCGAAGCAATGTATGTTTTTGGATGGAAAAGGAGAGAAAAATCGAACACTAGTCCCAATAAAAATGTAAATATGATTTATAAGTTTAAATTTCAGTTGAGCAAGTGTTGCGCTTCAGGAAAGAAAAGTTGTTTGGTGTTTAAAGTATTTTAAAGCAGTTGAAGGTATAGTGAGTAGAAATTTCATAAATGTGGTACTTTAAAACAAAACAAAAATAGCAAATTGTGTACTATAGATTAAAAATTAAAGCATCGAAAATTTTTAACTTGCGTTTAGAGTATATAACCGTAAATCGTTCAATCTTAAAATCTAGATTGTTCCGATTGAGACAAAGAAAACTTTGGAAGGATTTCAGCAGTGTAAATTTTAGGATGGAAAAGAGGAAAACAAGTCTTATAAGTGTCCCTATAAAAATGTAAATAAAAAGTTTTACTATGGATTTATAATTAAAGGAAAATTGTTTAATTTACGCTTATTCAATTTTTATCGTAAACATCGCACATCTGGCAAATTTAGCATGTTCCATATATCAAAGAAAAGTCTAGAAAGCGAAGATCGAAACTTTCTGAATTTTCGAAAGGAAAAGTGGAAAAAAGTCGAACACGAATCCCGATAAAAATGTAAATACGCTTATCTGTTTTAAGGTTCAGTTGAGTAACTGTTGCGTTCAGAAAAATAAAAATTGATTGATGTTCAATGTATTTTAAATCAGTCAAAGGGATTGTTTGTAGAAATTTTATAAATATTCCAGATTTTCCCCTGTTTTTGCTATTTTAGGACAAAACAAAAATAGAAAAATGTGTACTATGGATTAGAACATAAAAATTATTTAATTTACGTTTACAGCATATAATAAAAAAGATTGCATATTCGGAAAATTTAGATTGTTCCGAATAACACAAAGAGAACTTGGGAAGGCCGAAGATCGAAGCAGTGTATGTTTTAGGATGGAAAAGAAAGTCTTACAACCGTCCCGATAAAATGTATTATGCTTAGTTCTGTTTTAAAATTCCGTTGAATATGGGTTGCGTTCAGAAAAGAAAAGATTGATTGGGTGCAATGTTTTTTAAAGCAAATGAAGGGATTGTGTATAGTAATTTTATAAATACAGTGGACTCCCTTTTAACCGGCCACTTCGGGACCGGGACCCAGACTGGATGACGATTTGTCCGGTTATACCGTCGTTTCCTTAATAGCATTAAAATACTCTCCCCAAATCGTTTTTATTAGAATAAAACTAAGTATATAGCCTACTTTATTGTAATATGATATATATATAATTAAGAAACCTTAACCTCGAAGAATTTCCTTTGTTGGAAAAACTAAACACATGTTACTGTAGTATTTACAATTATGACCAATTATTATTACACTGACCAATTATGTACTGTATTTACACTACATAATTGGTCAGTGGAAAATGGTTAAAGCGGAGGCCAGTTAAAAGGTTGCCGGCTAAGAGGGAGTCCACTGTACTGTACTTTAGAACAAAACAATAGTAGAAATAGTTCTACTATGAATTTAAAATAATATTGAAAATTATTTAATTTACGTTTACGGAATATAATTGTGAACATTGCACATTCTGCAAATTTAATTTTTGCGATTAAAAAATAAAAAAAACTTTAAAAGAGCGAATATCGAAGCAGTGTGTGCTTTTAGATAGAAAAGGGGAAAAGTCGAACTAGAGTCCCGATAAAAACGTAAATACGCTCAGTTCTGATTTTGATATAAGTTGAGAAAGTGTTGCTTTCAGATAAGTATAGGTTTATTTGTGCTCAATATACCTTTAAGGTTTTAAAAGGATTGCGTGTAATAAATAAATTACTTGAAGACAAAACAAAACAGAAAAAAATTAACAATGTATTTAAAATAGTAATATCGAAAACTGTTTATCTTATGTTTGATGTATTTGTTAACGAATTTGCCGAAATAAAAAATTGCCCCCTCTGAACATCAAAATCTATATTAATTTGTTTAATTTTAATTTAATTTCTGACACGTTTAGCTTTTTATGGTGCGAACATATAACTTTCCTTCTAATTGATTATTTACTTATATGATTAATTACATATAACCACGATTTTAAACCTTTCCCATCTCATGGCCCACAAACACATTACTAAACTTCTGCGGCACATCAAGAAACATATGCTTTTATATGTAAAGAAGAAAATGCACAATTTTGATTGATTTACAAAAGTAATACTGGTAATTACTAAACTTTTTGCTCAAAAGTGGTTTTATAAAAACCTTCACACACAAACACAATTTACTCCGATCATACCTTATAATAAAAAATTAACAACCAAAATTGTTTATACTGGTATTAAAACTAAGGGTATTGTTTGAAATTGTTTGTGAGAATGAAATAAATATGAACAATTTAAACTGTTTCACCATCCGTAAGGCACACCAGTGCTATTTGTGTGGCAAAAATGATTGAAAGTTGCTGTTATATACCCTAGCATTTTATTGAACTTAATGTTCTGTATTCATACAAGCGATATTTTTTAATATTGGAGCTGCTGTCGAAGCTAATTCGCTTGCGTCTGGATCGAAAGGTTCCATGTTCAAATTCGTGTTAAGGCATGTATATTTATCCCTCTGGAAAGAATATATGGCCTCTTTATGAAATGGGTTGTGCATAGAACGTATTATATGTATGTGAGGTGAAGTGTGATTCCAACCCCGTGGTGCACCAGGGAAACGCAAGTTGGTCACAAATCCACCCTGTAGTGCGATGATAAGTAATTGTTCAATTGGCCGAGTATTAGAAAGGAATATTAAAGCTGTTTTAATAAAAGTGTACGTTGCAGACATTAATGTATGGTGAAATAAATTCATATCTTTATTTTCCTTTTAAACTTTTCAATGTTCTGATGGTATAACATAGGTTTGAAGGCTACTTAGAAACTGTTAATGCATTAGAAATATTTATTGTAAATATGAGAACAATTCAATCCCTCTCCTTTCATAATTAAATATGTTAATTTTGTTACAGATTTTTTAGATTATTTCATAATTCATACTAATTAAATTAAATTTATACATCATGCTTTAATTATATTACCGAATTAACTGTATTCTTAAATTTGTATAATTTTTTCACTATTTGGCTTGTATTCAAGTTCACCTCACTCTAATATTTTTATGAAACAATTTCCTCTTCACTTTGACCTTCAAATATGTCCTTTTAGACTCAGATTAAATGTATGAATACCCATTTATTAAAAATTTGTAAGGAATATTAAAATATTTTAGTACAATTCATGTAATTTACATTACACTTTGCGCGTCCGTTAAAATAAAATTCTATGTATTCACAAAACGTTATTAGGAATTGCGTAACTTATTACGAATTATACCTTTCAAAGTTTCATTTTTCAAATAAGATGGCGGCAATGCTTTTAATAAGAACCTTTTACAAGAGACATGTTTCTTCGGTTGGTTAATTGTAGTATTTGCATGAAATTTGTTTTGATTGCCTATCCATGTTCAATCTTATATAATGATTTAAAAAGAAAAGTTATCAGAGTTCTAAAAACTGAATAATTTTTTGCTGAACGAAAAGATCTACTTTCTAAGATTTCGGAGTTCGTAAATGTAATATTTAGAATAGAATCGAACGTAATTATATGAATCGTATGCAAGAGTATGAGTAGTATAAGGATTTGAAAGGTAAGCAGGGAAGCTTGCATGCAAAATCTTGTACTCAAATCCTAGTTTAAGATGACTTTGTTTTGTCTCAGAAATGTCTATTTTTGCCACCGAAAGCAGTATATAAATAATGAAGTAATTTGCAATAACTTTAGCATACAGGTTTATTTAGATGAATGAAATTAACGGTAATGATTCAGATCGTTGAAAACTATTTTTTTCCATGAACACTTAAAATTACACAAATACTGTGGAACTGAAAATAGATATATGTTCTGGGCATTCTGGTCTGTATCCTAATAAAGTGCGCAAAAATCGTAATAATAATATAACCTGCGCAAACTTTATTTAATACATTAAGAGTTTCGGGGCAAATCAGAAAAAAAAAAGAAAATGATGGCACAACAATTTGATTTACTCGAGATAAGACATACGATTTCATTAAATAAGAGAACGGATCCGGCTAGAATAAACTTTTTTCATATCTCATCATTTATCCAGACGGTAGAGCAAACGAATGGACTTTCACTCCTAGGCACTGGCCGCTTAGGACCTAATCATATATAAATACTTTTCTAAATAAATTATCCAAGGAGCACACATACTCTCTCCCAATATTTCTTCTTTTAAATGGTCCTACAAATCGTTTATTTCTTTCGAAGTCTATGTGTGATTCGCGTGACGTAGGTAAGGTCATCAGGTGGTCATCATAGTTGACATCCTGGCTTAGTACCATTCTTATTCTTTCGCTTTCATAGGAAGGGCGTCAGGAAAAACACGGTACTCAGGTGGATAGAGTGTTTATTCTTTGCTTCACCGGGTGTTTTTTCTTCTCCTTCTATCATCCACCTTCGTCTATTCTTTGATCTCTAGAGGAGAAAAATAGATTACCTCTTAGGAAGTACAACTAAGTGCATTTGCTTTCAGATCTGCTTACTGATGTCGACAATTACGATGCATTCAGAAGGTTTTGAGAGCGGGCATGCGTTTGTAATCAATAATTTGTGTAGTGATGTTCTATTTATAATACCAATACACATAAATAATTAGAGATAAATAAATGATGTTCAGTATAAACTGAATAACAGGTATCAATTCTGATATTGAAATTCATTAGCTATGTTGACCTTAATACCAACATTTCTTTGGAATCTTGTTTTTGCTATCAATTCAGTACTGTCATTCACATGTATCTTGCTATGAAGAAATTGTAATGATACAAAATATACCTGTGGTATTTATCTGAGTCATTATGATTTTCAAATGCATATTGTTTGCTTGTAAAATCTCATTTTACAAGATACATGCCTGACAGATGGATCTGAAAACTTTATTAACTTGAAAAGCACCTGAAAAATAAAATGTTATAAATCTTCAGCTTATCGAAGAAATAAAGAATATTGAAATTTAATCAATTGGCGTTGAAGCGAAAGGTCTACCATTTAACCTGCTATATACATTAGTAATGCGTTGAACGATGATTTCTCATAAAAAGTGTTAATATTGCGCATTGCATGTGTATAGTGTCTAACACAAAATCTAACCATTTTTTTCATTTGTATTTTTTCATTTTAGTTTCATTCATGTATTTTTCATTTCAGTTTATCATTCAACAATTATACCAAGCGCAGCCAGATAAAGACTATAATTATGATATTTTGAAAGAAGATAAAGTATCATTACACCAAAGCCTCTGAAAGCGTTCTTTCTAATAATTAACGGGTATAATGCTATTACTGTACTACTTACAAGTAAATAGCACAGAAAGGAAGAACTAAAGACTTTGAAGGGAAATGTAGAATATTCTACAGATAAAAGAGAGCGATTCTTTAACTACACAGCAAATCCACTTCAGTTAAGAACACAAAATGCTATTTGATTTAGTATATCCTTCTTTTTTCTGGTTAAGCTCTATAAAATTTTAACATGGGCTTACTTCAGTCTTTAAAGTATTTTTATACTGATCACATAAGGGCTTCAGAATACAGGGGATTTGGGTTAGTTTTAAGGAAAGCTTACTATTATTTCTGTCTTCCATGGAAAACCTCAAGAAAAATCTGTAATGTTCTGAAAAAAAGAAAAAATTTTAATCCGAAACCAAGTCTTCTGCTCTCCACAGTCTTGTCGTCATCTGACCGTGGTTCAAAACTATATGGTGTTGTCTTCGGAACTTTTCCTTCGGGATTGATCCGGACAGTCACCAATAGCCCTTTGTGTCGCTCCAGTGTGACGTTAATTAAAATACCTTCCTACCATCAACAGTCTTGTTTAAACTATACGTATGGTGACTTGGTGTTTGATGAAGAATAATTTACGCTACCACGAATGAAAAGTGTTCGTTTCCCTAAAGTTAGCTAGCTCATAACTCTGTGTTTACAAAAATATCTAATACAAGTAATGATGAGATCTAATACAAGTCTTTTTAATATTACATTGATAAGTATTGCTTTTTTGTTTATTATCTTCAAATTTCCTTTGAAAATCCAATACATTTAAGCAAATGAAAATTACATACTACCAAAAAAATATAATTTTAAGCATCTATCCTAGGCTTACGCGTGAAACACATTAAGTCAAAAATATAGTTAGGAGAAAACGAAAGGGAAAAAATTGTGCTCACTAAGTTTGTTTTTCCAAGTAGAAATATTACCTTCATGCAACATATTCTGGTTTTGAAAAGTTAAAAATCTTTATCTTGAAAATTTTGACATAGTATGTTTCAGATGAAAGCCGAGAGTTCATCCTCATGACTGCCCTTTTTAGGTATACTTTTCTTCTTAACTCTAGTCTACTTGCACGGTTTAATTATTTTATTTAATTGGTAGATAACTTAAGTATAGAAATTATTGTATTCGCTCTCCGTAATAATATCCATAAAAACAGCACGTTACTAACATCATACGCACATACTCTTCTAATAAAGGATTGACAAATATATCTTCGCTTTCAAAGAGAAAAGGAAAAAGTTCAAATTTGAAGTTGAGATTAATTACGGAAACCCTTTAAAAAATCGGTTACTTTCTAAAGTCCCAACCATTCAGAGAGAACAGCTAAATATTTGTAGCTCTTATTATGTACCCCAAAACCAATAGGGCTAACAAGCTTCTTCAACATGCCAAAAGTGAAATATTCCACAATGGAATAATCTTTTGTGATTTAGCTTCCTCATTAGCGCTGGATCAAAATGCAACAATGAATTAGGGAAGAAGTGTTTAGCAGCTTTATAAGAAGCAAGCAAACGCTCTCCCCACTTATAATAGAGGGAAAATCAATTCTGCTTCTGTGTGTATTGATGATTAAAAAGTAGCCCGAGAAGAAAAGGCTTCTTTAAAACTCTTGCTGAAAAGGGGGAGGGAGCTGAGACAGCCATTCAGTTGGAGATTTAGGTCATTAATCAGGGAAAAGATGGCTCATTAGCTGCAGGGAAGAGACAGTAATGGGGGCTCTCTCTCCTCTAAATTCAACTTTTCCTTATCGAAGGGGAAGAAAGTTTTCAACTTCGGGTACTGTTTGAAAAACAGGGCCTTGGACCCATTAAAAGATACTGAGTATTTTAGCTTTTTTGTTCACGCTTGTTTTTTATGCATTAGAATTGTTGATCAAGGTAATGAAAAATTAAAAGCAACGGGCATTTTTTAACAAGTTTCCAAATCAGTCTAAGCTTCGAGATTCATCCTGATATTTATTTGGCATCAAACATCATTAAAAGGAAGTTGAGTTGGGTGACTACACGACACGGTTGAACAGTACTTACTAATTAGTTTATCAAGTTTATAAATCATTCCATTTCCCTTCTGTCGTGATGATAAGGTAATTCTAAATAATTCTGATTCTGTTCCGAATTTCACATCAAGTCTTTCCTAATCATATATATTTTAATGAGACGAAACATGTACATTAATGGGGAATTTTAGATAATCAAGTCACTTCTACAGTAATTCGTAGTTTAAATTTACACCTAATGGAAAAAATAAAGACTATACTTAGCGCGCAATGTGTTTTGATGATGATACAGGCTTCTATCGACGATTCAATATTTCAATTAAGTGATTCTTAACGATAGTGTTATATCTTTATGAGAGTTGTTTATCGTCATAGTTGGTAGGTTGGTTGGAATTTTAAGGCTCAAAGGACATATTTGATCAAGCTGCACCAAAAATAAGTTGTTTTAATACAACACTCACACCATGGGCATAGTCAAGTGTTAAGAGTCTCACATAGGAGAGTTAAATATTTCAAATATGAGAGTAACCAAATATGAAAGGTAACTTGATTTGACTCATTAATTGCTTAGCTACCTTATCAGAAAAGAGGCTCAAAGACCAGGGATCTGAGCACTTTGAGTATGAAAAATTTATTTTGCTTATGCTGATAATATTTGGTAATAATCAGCATAAGCAAACTAATTTGTTTTCGGAAAACACATGTATAAAGCAATTGGAACAATTGACCGTCCTGATGCTATATTCTAGCAAGACAATGCACGACCACATGTTGCCAGGAATGTTAATGCCTTTTTCTCAGCACTACTTCCTTGGCTTCCACTTTCGCCTGGTATGTCGCTTGTTGAATATATCTGGGATCTATGCAAGTATTCCTTACTTGAAGAGACGACCAATATTTAAGGTATGTGTTTTCCATATTATAAGTATATTTATATACAGTATGAAATTCTGTCATAAGTTTAATCATAGGAATTAATTTTTTAAGTAAAAATTAGTTAACTATTTCTTTAAAAACTTGTAAAAAGAAGTCCCCAATTTCCCAATTCTAAATCTCAAGTTTCATCTCAATTCTTCAAAACTAGAGGTTGCTACAGTGTCATAAATGGCTTGCATTATTTTATAAATCCCCTTACTGTTTACTATTACTAGTAGCATATTATACATTGTGTCCTAAATTATAAATAGAAAGTACTGAAGAGTACTACTCTTACTTTTCTATTCAAGCTATAAGTATTCATGTAAGGTTTTGAATATTTCTCTCGCATTAGTTTTTTATTCTTTATAATTTTATACAATGAAACATCCTCGCAAGTTATGGTTTTTATGTTCGGTTAACTTTCCAACATGAGAGTAAATTTTCTAAAGCATATCTAGTATATTATTAGAATGAATTTTAGAGGACATTGAGCATACAACCCTTAAAGCAGCAATAGTCTTTCAATAACTTTTCCAATAACCGCTTATAAGTACTATAATATACAAAAAAGAAAACGGATGTGCAGTTGATAATAATGATGGAAACGAAGTGACCTAACTTAATTTTAGTAATTTAACGACATTGGACATTTTAATATTTTTAAATGCTTAAAAACGTCGATTTTTAATAAATTTAATAATTTTAAAATACAAAATAGATAAAAAAAATGAACAAAAATAAGATTTTGAAAATAATATTAGGTATATCTATTGGTACAGTATACAAAAAGTGTTTAGTGTCCATACGAGTATACACATTTAACAGTAACAAATATATATGGTAGCTTCACCATCACTATTGGTTCAAAATCAAAAGCTTTCTAAAAACTGAAAGAAAAGACTTCAGTATTGAAAATGAAATATTTTGAATAATTAAATTCTTATCTCAAATATACATGTTAACGAATATAATTTTATGCTTATCAAAATTTACCACAATTGAAACATTCATACTTCTAATTTAAGGGAAATAAACATGAAAAATCGAAGTTGCAGAATCTGTGTAGTTTGTTGTTATTTGATGACCACACATTACATGCATTTTTAATATCATTTTCAATTTTAATATCTCCCATGACTGGAGATAGAAATTCAGATTTGGTTTATTTTCCAATGTTCACATTCAAATTATTGCGAAACAAATTACTTTCTGGTAGGAATATTCTTTCCGTACCATTTTTGTATACATGATACTCCATCTAAATTCATAGGAGTTTCATTTATTTAAATTCATCCGAATGTAGACCTTAAATTTTGACCTTTCATAGTTCCTCCCAAAACTTTATAAAGATTAAAAACAGGCTAAAAGTATCAGAAAAACAAACATGGATCCTCTGTTTACTCACGAAAACAAACAATGTACGCAATGTTGACTTCTTCGATCATAAGCTGGAAAATCCGAGGTATAATTTCCGCAACTGGATTTCAAATATATTTTTTAATATTTTTTTACTATTCCAACTAAATTTTTCCTTCTATTTCTCCTTATTATTTCCAATTTATTGCTGCGATGTTTATTTTACTGAGAGGTTACCTTCTTATTAATTTAGTTGTTTTTCTCTTTTGTTCGCTTTGTAAACTCGGAAGAACATTCCTTTGAAAGCAAAAATGTAGCGTCCAACTTTTTCTCTATGTTTTGAAAATATTTCTAAAGGGTACGTTTTAACTAACAATGTAAGAATTATTTATTTGTAAAACATCTTACATTTTAGTATACAAATGTGTTCACATTGTACCACTTGAATTTTTCCGAAACTAGTTTTACTTGTATTTATGAAAGAAAAATTAATGTAAATCAATCAGAAAAGAATTCAAATTTTGTTAGATTTACAGTTTATTAAAAAACTAATACATTCTTTTGTTGTTTTAATGAATAGTATTTGTTTCATTTTTCTTAATTTCTTAAAGTTTAGTATTTTTTAAAACATCAGAATAAAATATACTACTTATTATAAATAGTTTCCCTAAGTTATGAATTCCGTTGTATGATTGCTTTCAGAAACGTAGATAAATACAGTGATCTTATAAAATATTTGCATAGTAACAATAAGTTAAAGTATTCGCGCGTATCATGCATACAGTAATTCGTTGTATAAGTTTACCTTGGCCTCTACCGATCAGTAATTTTAGTATACCTTTATTTATCAACTAGCAGAATTGCCCGGCTTTGCTCGGGTTGAAATAACTAAATGTTGATTAAAAAGTGATCAGACTAATCACTTCTCTTTCATAAAAGAATACAAGATTATTTAATTGTACGAAAAATAATTTTAACAGCGTTTTAACTTTTTCATAACTTCTACAATTTACTTCGGACGCAAATATGTATACATAATATATCCATCCATATAAGCCATTTAATATTCATCGCACTTCTGCTGTAAGACAAACTACAAAATTTTTATCTAAGGGTGATTACTACAGAAGTCGATTTTGAGTTTTGGAGTGATTATCAATATCCCCGAATGTTCATTTTCAGTAAAAATGGCGAATTTTCGGAGCAGTCTTGCACTCAATTTTCTTATGAATATGTTATACTTGTGGTATTCTTGCTTCAGGTATGCTATGTTTCGAATTTAATCATCAATATGAAAGGAAGGTAAATTAAATTGTTACCGCATTTGTGATTAATTTATTTTGAAGTAAACACATTTTTCTTGAAAATTCCATTCAGCGGCACGTGCAATAATGGATCTTGTTATTAAAATAAATGTCATCAGTGTAGAGACAAAGGAAACTCAATCGATTACAATTTTTCAAAAAACAAAATGCCAATTTTACAGCGTTTTTAAAAAAATAAAATCACTGCTTTCAAAGCGGATGTTTCACATGCATCTAAGTTGCATAACAGCTTCAATTTGCAGAGTAAGCAACCTGGACCTTCTATCATTTAAGACAAAAAAATTCCAATTTTTCAAAATTCCTCACTGACATTATTCCAATATCAGTAAAGTCTTATTTAAAATTATCTTTACTCCAACAGACATTCAGTTTTAAATCGAATAATTATGGAACTTTTTTAAATACAGATATTCAGTTTCTAAATACCTATCATATACGTGGTTAGAATGGTAACTACATCTGCCATTCTAACCACGTACCTATTTAGAATGATAAATGTAGTTACTTGACTATGGAGTACAGCTTTCAATAACAGAAACATGAAAAACAAATGTAAAATTAATTGATTTTAATCGTCTTGTAATCAAAATCTATGTCAAAATTTTGAATTATATTCGAACTACAACGTACGACTACTGGTTCTAATTTAACGTAACACATCTTATTTTAAAGTGATTTTTTTAAACTTTACTTGTCATTTTAAAATAAGAAATTACACACCTTACTGAAAAATGTTTTATTTTGTTTTATTTATTCTTATGAAAGAGTATTATGCAAACCACAACGTATTCAACCAAAGACAAAACATTTGTCGAAATATGCATATACTGCCAAGAAATTACCCATGCCTTGTGATATTTTGTAGAAGATAAATAATTCATTAAATTTAAATCCTAAATAATATATCTGCAATAGGTAAAATACTGGAAAACACAAATACATACAGAAACGATATTCCGGACATTCTAATGTAAGAAGTTATGCATCGTGAAAAGGTTTTGTTTTGTATATTTTATTTATTTTCATGAAACAGAATTCTACAGACCATTACTTATTCAATCACAGATTTGAGGAAAGTTGGTCGAAATATACATATACCTCCAAGAAATTACCCCTATCTGATATTTTGCAGGAAATAAATAAATCATTAAAATTTAACTCCTAAATATATCTGTAATATATGTAAAATACTGAAACACATAAATACAAACAGAAACAAAATTCTGATCCCTGAAAAAAATGCAGAATTCTGAAAAAAGAAGGATATGGGCAAACGTGTCGAATTTTGACTTCCTGAAAATATTCTGAAAAAGAACAATTCGACAAAATACTTTTGAACAATTTCGATAAAGACAATAATGATTTATTTACAAAAGGAACACATATTTATAATACTTGGAAATGCTTAATTATGATCACAACATTTCTGTCTGACTCAAATGCCCAAACACGGAATTCTAAATCTAATTATAAAATTGAACATTAATTCTGACGTTTCCAGATACCTAATTGCAAATTTACTCTTTTATGATCAATGAGTTTTTTTGTTTTGGCTTTTAGTGTTCCATTACAAAATGCAAATTGTGTAAAATTAAGTATTTTAACTATCCATTTCTTATCATTCCAATATTCTTAAATTATTTATATTGTGGAACGAAATAAACATTCATTTCAAACATAATTAGAATTTTAAATTGTTTAAATATAACTTTTCAGAAAAAATTGTTTTTCGAGCAATACTGGTAAAACAATTTGATTTTCAATCAATATTGGAAAAACAAATTGAGTTGCGTACCGCAATCGTTTAATGCTCAATGTTTTTCCTATGGCAATTTCGAATTGGTTTAGCCCCCTCTGCACACCTAGGTTAAAGAGAACGGGGGTTAATACGTCGCTTGCGTTACTCGCAGTGTTCCAAAGTATAAGTGTACCAAATTTGGTGTGGATTGGTCAAACTTTGTAGATTTGTATAGAGAACGCCAACTCAGCCAATCAGCCAGACGCCAACTCAGCCAATCAGTCAGACGCCAACTCTGCTTTATATATAGATTTTGAATGTGTATTTATGATCGAGAATTCAAAACCCATTATTTTTTATTGGATGATACCATATTTTTATGCAACTTCGAATTCAGGATCTTACTAGCATTTAAAATATAATTCAATAATCAATGGGTAACATTTAAACATTAAAAACAAAAAATATAAACGATATAAAAGTTAGAAAAGAGTTTCTCGGATAAATTTTATTTTGTAATGAAGTGTTAAATTCGTTATAAAAGCAATAAAAAAGAATTAAACACAGAAATGTTTCATTTGGAAAAAATAATGGTTATTCAGGTGTTTGGAAAATGAGACATGGTTCATGAGGTATTTATTTATCAAAATCAAATAATTTTTCACAAAAGCACCAGCAAAATAACTGTTTCAAATAATACTTATAACAATGCAATATTAATATGATTTACAATTTTTGAATAACTTGACTGGTTACTTTCTACAGTTTTTGTGACATTGTTTTGTTTGATTTTAAAAAAGGGTATTAATTTCACTTAAGTGAAACCACGTCTTACAGGATAGTGTTTTGAGATTTTTTCAACTTCGTATAAACTTAACGTGGCAGTTGCGTATGCATGAGTTATAGTCGATTCATGACAAGAAATGCAAGTGGTATCTGAATGAATGTATGAGTGTGTGAATCCTGTTTCAAGACTCAAACTGTTTGAAATCAATCTTTTATGAATTCAATCTAAAGCTATTTTCACAAATTCATGTACTGTTAATTAGTGGAATGTTTAGATCAGTTAATAGAATGTTGCTTCAGAGGTAGGTAGTTAATTAGCGTTGCACTGAAACAACACAACGGGCTCTTGTCAACGGTCCGGGATCAATCCCTACGGGAAAGATCCAAGGACAGCGCCTCGTAATTTTGAACCACGGTCAGATGACGAGATCACACCTGAGTTGTCATCCCATTCTCCAAATTTCCACACCACGCCAACATTTGAGGCCACTACAGATTTAACGTACACCAGCCCCCCTGTACACGACAGTTTTTGGCTGGATTGAGTGTCGATTCAGATATTGCGTTTCATGCTGATACTTCGTTGAGTCACCAATGGTGGTAGCGATAGATGATTTATTCGTTTCCCTTTTGTAATGGTACTGAGGGGGCGTAAGGCCCTTTACTCTATAAAATGCTTTAAATGTTCGTCATTTGTATACGAATTGCAGCGATTGTAGATTTTTGCTACCTTTATCTATGTATTTTACCCTTTGTCTTACATGATTGGAACAATTTTCAATCTGACATGAAATAGGGTCTAAAAATACATGAAAGGTCCTCAATTCTGAAACCTACAACAAAACAAGTGATCATCTGTTGGTTGATTGGATTTAGGTTTTATAACGCAAGGGCAATATTTGGCCAAGCTGGGCCAGACGCAAGACAACAACGAGAGAGGAAACAAAACGAAAATGCAGAAGGTTAAACGAAGGTAAAAAAAGAAGGGAGATCAGATCACTAGGGTACCTCGGGTTGTGATACCTGTACACACCAAAAGATGTGCCTCCAAGGCCAAGTGGTCATAGATAAAGCCCGTTTATCTCAATGCAAATCTGAAATGTGGCCGAGAATATTATTGAATTTCTGTCGATCAATTAGATATTTCAGCTTATTAAAATAGCAAAATGTTTCCATTTCTTGTTAGAACAGTAAATACTTTTCACGTGAAGTATTGCCGAATCGTTTCCATTAAAAACCAACACAATTACTACAAATCATTACCCAACCTTTTCGCGATTGCCAAACCAAAATTAATAACTAATCAAACCCCCATACATTTGTGCATACCTCACGAGAAGTAAGTCTGGCCATAGAAAGCAAGCAAGAAAAAGCCATAATGGAAAATCAGAGGAAATGAAATTTTGTCGATTTTCTCTTTCTAGAGCCCGAGGGGACGTTAGCGTGCAGATGGCAGAAGGCTTTGCTGATTACTTTTCCCTTTCATACCCTGTTTCCTCTAATCCCAAGGTATTTTCTTCCGTTCCTCTATTTTTAATATGAATCGTCTTTGCTCACGAAGTCCTTTTTACTCTGCTGTGCAGACAAAAAAGTATTAGAAAATGTTTTAAGAATCAGTGTCATTTTTTCATACTAACTAGTCGCTCAGACAAAGGAATAAACAGTCGCAATTGATGTATCGCGCAAGTGAATATTTTCCCGGAACATAAGAAGAGGTGATAAGAGAATCTGCATTTATTCGCATTTCAGTTTTCATGTGTATATTAAAGTTGCTGTTATGAGACAGACCGTTTTGTTCCTTGCGCTTTTTATGGGGATGCTGCGCTCATAGTGGTGCAAAAAGTACTAAAAACCAATTTATTGGACTCGCGATTTGTCTGGTATGTTTTCCCTCACTATCGAATCTCGTGTTATCAGCACTGTAAGGAACGCAGAGCAAAAAATTTAGTTTAGTTCGAATAATAAATGAGCACCAGTTTCCTGAAATAAATCAATTTCCTTAAGGGGTACAAATATAGTTTGCATATCTATGTGTGTTTGAAACTTAGTTCTTTTTGAAGTTTTAGTTTTATCGAAGGAAACTAAAACTCGTTTCTAATATTTTTTGACGGATAAGAAAAAATTTGTGCGTAACTCATCAAAATGTCTGCAATGCATGAGGCATGTCTAAAAACTTACCAATGTTAAATTATTGTAAGATGTGTAATAATATCAAAATATGTATTCGTAATTTTTGTATGAATTTCAGGGAGTCGTAATAAGTATAAATATACAAAGGTTTTTAAAATAAGGGTTTTGTCAATATAATAGACAATTTTTCTAAATCACCGAATCGGATAAACTCACCAAATTTCATAATTCTTTGATCTTTTTTAATGTTATGTTTTCTACGCTTATTATAGCCAATACCCATGATCATATTGATTCTATCTTTAAATGTACTGAAGCAGTAAATTACAAAGCCCTTTTACAAAGCGTGAAATGTGGGAGTAAATTATATATATATATATATATATATATATATATATATATATTATATATATTATATATATTATATATATTATATATTATATATATATATATACGTATATACGAACTATTTTCCTTGCGTCATGCATTGTGGTATTTTGATAGATTTATCTAGAAAAGGAAAGATTAATTGCCAAAAGTGCATAAAAGGCAAATAACATTTCTTACTTTTTGAAATTGTATAACTTTGAACTATATTCAAATATTGTATATCAGAAATGGGATTCAAAAGTTTAAGAAATAAGGATTGTTTAAATCCTGTAAAAAGTTGGTTATAATTGTTGAGTAGGATTATTTAAGAGTTGATCGGTTTTTAGTTCTTTTATATTTTCATATTAGATTATGATTTTCCACGTTTTAAGAACATTCAATTTTATCATAGTAAATTAAAAAACCTTTTTTCAGAAAGTGTTATCAGAAGATATTTTGAATTATTAAGTATATTTAAGTTTAATTATGGAAAGAAAACTATAAATTCTGAATTTAACTTTTAGCGGATGTTCAATGTGGAAACTTTTTATTACTTAAACGTACCGATAAAAAACATTAAATTATTAACTCATACTGTCACGCAGAAAGGCTACATCCTCAAATACATACCATATATAATCCTCTCCTTTCAATTGTTTAGATCTTGATAGTTAATTTACTACTTTAATGTCACTCCTTTTCGTTTCTTAAATCTCTACTTATAAAATCCATGATACTAATGGAATATTACTTTAAAAGTTACGTGATTTATTTGCCTGCATAATGCATTAATTGCATGGAAGTTGATATGATACAATACCAAATACATTATCAGGGAACACCAATGTAAAATAAAATAAAAATAGTATTTTGAAATTAATATAAACAAAAGTGGGTAAAAAAGAATCGGAAACATTTTTATTTTATAAAGAAATATTTTGTCTCCCAAGTTTTTCCCCAAATCCTTAATTTACTTCTTGCTTCCTAAGTTACTCGGTGAAATAAGGCTTTTGCGAAACTTCTCAATTTACTTAAAGTTCTGTAGAAGCTCCATCGATGTATTGAATTTCAGAGAGCCTTTTAGTTTAATTGACTTAAGTGAATGGAAAAATCTATTGCTCAGCATAAATTTTCTTGTTTGTTTGTTTAGAAATCAGCAAACACTGCCTTTACTACTGCTTTCAATTCTTTGAAGCTAAAGTGAATTTAGCATCGACTGTTTTAATGGAAAACATAATGTTATAATATTTGACGTATTTACTTAAAAATACATTTTCAAAGCACAAAATTTATGGGAGGGTGAAATAGTTAATCTTAAAAGTTTTTAGAACCGTGAAGAAAAGTTCATAAGTTGCATAAAGTGAAGTCATTAAAATTAAAGTATATGAAATAGTTTGCGAACAACGAACTTAGCCAAGGTGCTGATAACGATAAGTAAAATATTCCAAATGGCAATGTGACGACTTTAAGTTTAGTAATTCGCAGAAGAATATATCACTCACTACTATTACAACAACGTTTACACTAACTAGACATGTTTCACCCACTAAGTGGTTTCGACGAGATATCTCGTCCATCCAGATCTTATCAATTTTGCTAATGACGAGATATCTAGTCATCAAAATATTGATGATTTTTTGATGATGACGAGATCAAGATCTCGTCAGTTTTCTTCCAATGACGTTATTCTTCCAATCTCGTCCAATGACGTTATTTCTTCCAATCTCGTCCAATGACGTTATTTCTTCCAATCTCGGCCATTCAGATCTGGTTAATTTTCTTGTAATGACGAGATACCTCATCTTCACATCCACAAGGAGGGCTAAACCGTGTGGTTCTGTTCATCCGTATATAGTCAAATATATATGCGCTAATATTAAATAACTAGAAAGCACAGTTTCATAGAAATTGTAGTAATTTGAATGTCTGTCAGATAATTTATTAAATGTTTACTAACAAAATGATTATTTTATTCAAATGTATCAATAAAAAGTTTGTTGCCGCAGCTTTGTGGGTTTGCCTCCAGAGCTAATAACCTGTGAGTTGCAGGGGCGCAGGTTCGGTTCTTGTAGCTTAACCTTTGTGTGTTTGTTAGTAAAGTCTTATATTTGGCACAGTATTGCCAAATATGATCTTTGAGCTTATAAAACCCATAAAACCAACCAATAAAAGACATGTTAGAAAGAATGTTTATTCGTTTATTTGAGTTTATAAATATAATATGAAGCCCATATTTCCAATTGTTTATTATTAATAATAATAAATTAATATGAATGTTATAAGTACTGTATCGAAAGAAATTCATTAGATATGAATATTTCATTCTCAAAACCTTAAACGATATCCCTAGAATTATTTTCCTATGAAAAATATTGTCGACATACACACAAACTAATTTTAAATGCAACACACTAATCGAAGATGCTTTATCTTGCATTTCACAAGGCATCTCTGGGGAATGAGCAACAGCATGTATATATTATGAAGAGAATCACGTTAATTAGTCAAACTTCAGTCATGATAAGTACGTGTTACATAAACTGTTGTAATGTTGGGTTCGCGCTTTGAGTAATGAAACCAGCTATACATATATGAACAGACTTTTGACTAATCGCATTAATTAAACATATGGAATGCAGAAAAATGCATTAGCAGTTTCTAAACATAATTAATTATGTGTCTATACCAGGACTGTATATCTTAGTCGAAAGCCTGCAAAGGAAAAAGTTATTTAACTATCGAAATAAATAGTGTGTCGACTGAAGAACAGTAGAAAAGTACAACTCAGACAGAACAGATAAAATGAGGCTCACAGATTCAAACTAAAACTAAACTCTTACATTTATTTCACTTAATCTGAAACTTTGTTGAACAACTCCAAGATCTATGTGTTTGGCAATTTATTAGACTTCATATGTACCTCAGAAAGACTTGTAATCACGTAATGTAGTTGTGCAAGCTAGACATTTAGGAGGATGAAGGAGTAAGGATTCATCTGGATGATACTATGAAACGGACAAATGACCAATGATTGGATTGGTCATCTCTAGGAGACATGAATCAAGGGACGAAAGATATCTCAAAGAAATTGCAAAAAGGAAAAACGACGCTTTCAGATTTCTCTTTTTCCATTTTATTTAATAGCAATATTATTGGAGAGAGGTGGAAAGTGATTTAAGTCAAGCTTTGTATCAAGGTAAATAAATGTTCCTTAATGTATTGGAAAACAATTTAAAACACTTCTGTATACATTTTAAATTTATATTTTTGCCCTTCAAATTCATTATTCAAGCCGATGTATGGAGGGGTACTTCAAAAATATGAATTAAAGTTTTGTTTTTCTTGGAAAATGTGTTTCATAAAAAATTATACTTATATTATTTCCTGACCTCATAGGATAGTAATTTAGTGATAGTTACTTTATCGGGATTCATTAGGCCCTTTACATTATAGCTGTAAGTTAATATAGTAAGGTAGATATAGATAGCGGATCAGTAGATCACGGCTATCTTGGTAAGGGCTCAAATATATAAAGAACATTTGCAGAGGGAAATGTTCACAAGCGCAATATTCCTTAATTAGGTCAATCTAAAATTGACGTTATAAATTTCTTTCGTTATTTCGTTTCACATTTGGTAAAAGTCATACTCTTCTGGAACAATCAAGCAACTCTCCGTGGAATTCCATTTGAAGATTTTAAACACATATTAACCATAATTGTATTCCAGTTCTAGAAATATAATCTGCCATTGTATTACCAGTAGAAAATTTGGATAAAAAATTTTATAAATTGTATTTTCTTTTCTTATTTACTTTGGTTTTTTGTAAAAAAACATAGCCACAAAATTAGTTGCCTCTTAAAGACGGTTAATTTATATTTTAGTTCTATAGATTTTAGTTTCCTTGATTTCAGTAAGTATTAATTTCATTCCAAACAAATAAATTTCTACACAGTTTAATATTTGAAGATTCCTAATATACCGCGTTTTTAAATTTCTTCTTTAAATACACTATTAGATATACCCCGGATATTAATGTTTAAATAGAGTTTATATATTATGCTTTTGTTCTTTTTACTTTTAATCCACCTGGTATTTACAGAAGCTTAAAAAATATGGAAAAATGCATTACTGATTTGATGACTATTTTGCCTTAAATGGAATATGTGAATTTCGTTTCTGTGTAGTATTTCTTAATACTGTTCTTAACTGTAGCTAATAGAAAAGCCTTACATAAATTACAACAAGTGACATATTTTCTGCCAGTCATTACAAGTGTTTGAATGTATAAATTAATGAATAACCTGAAGAATAATTACATCAGATATTTCTTTCAGAACCATTTGGATGTACATTAATTTATTGTAAAATATTCTCAATAAAATATTCCGTCTAATACACTTTTTGATATACATTGTATTCCATTTCACATGAATTAGCTTTTCGTGTATGCGCATTGTTTAGACTTTTAATTTGATTAAGCAAATGAAATAAACACTAACTAATATAATGCATGGATAAATATCCATGGAAATTTTAAGAACCGACTTAACTAATATAATAGACCAATCCCCTTATACAAGTCTAGAATCATAGGTAAAATATGTTTTAATAAAACTAGAATCATGCCAAAGAAGTATTGCTCCGTTAATGTTACTCTGAATAGATTTTAAGTGATTGTTGTGGATATCCTCTCGGCTTACTAATGACTTGTGAGCAATAAACGTTTATTTAGACCTATATCATCCACTTAAAAAATTATTTACATACGTATGAGTACAGTCTGGATTCTGACAGCTTAGGTGCTCCTAAGAAAATAAGACAGACAACGTGTGTCATGCTGACGAGGGTACTTGCAGGATTACTGCTTGCGGCAGACGAAGGAAGGCAGGTGCGTATGTAGATAGTTGAATTTACGTTACATTGTAGCAACACTACCGATATTGGCGGTGGTCAAGGATTAATCCCCAAGGAAATATCCGACGACACACCCCTTAATTTTGAACCGCGGTCAGATGATGAGGTCAACACCTGAGTTGGACCCCACTCTACAAACTTCCACACCATATAATCATGAGAACATTTGAAGCCAGGACAAATTTAACTATTCCGTGTACACGATGTTCTTTGTTTCGATCGAGTTTCGAACTCGCAATCATCTGGATGCTAATCAGCACATCTACCAACTGCGCTATCACTGGCCCTGGAAAACAGGTGGGTACAACAGCTATGTCAGCGTTTCAGGTGGTGTAAGGGTAGTTGCACTTTTGGAACTGATGGCAGTCATCCGAGGCATGGCATTCAAATTGGCTCCAAATTTGTAAGCAGCAAATATGTACGACAAAGCGTCACGTTGAAAGAGGAAATTTTGCATACTTCTGGTGTTTTAAGGCCGCGGTAGGTAGGAAGTTAATTAGTTAACTCCACCCTGGAGCAACACAACGGGCTATTGCTGATGTCGAGGATCAATCCCGAAGGGAAATATCCAGGGTCAACACCTCGTAATTTTGAACTTGGTCGGATGACGAGAACAACACCTGAGTTGGCACCCCACTCTCCAATCTTCCACACTAAGCCTACGTGAGGGCATTTGAGACCACGACAGATTTCACGTGCACCTGCCCCCGTGTACACGAAGATCTTTGGCTGGAACCGAGCTTCGAAATTGTCTCGACGAAGTATTCCATCAGTAGCAAATCTAACAAAGTCTTGATGGACGAGATATTTCGTCGTAGCCACTTGGAGGGTTAAGGCACTGGTCTTTTCCTCGCAGATTGAGTGTTCAAAACCAAAACGCTTCGTCAAGATAATCACTCTCCGGGTGGTTGTCTTGACTTATAGACTCACTCAATATAAATACTTAACATTGTAAGGAGCTTCTGATCCAAAAATGAGTGTCCTTTTTACTTTCTAAGTAAATAAATTCGGTAATAAGTGAGCTGCAAGATACAGAGCATGTTCAAAATGGTCACTGAGAGAACTGAATATGCAAATGGTACGTACGTAAATAGAGGTTTTGCAAACGCTAGTCGCAAAGTCAAACAATCGTCACAAAACATCTTCCCTGGCATAGAACTTAGGCCACTTTTTGTGAGATTCCTTCAAAATGTATCTATACATTCAGCTTTCCCCTTCCATTTTCTTCTCCGTTCCTACTGTCGTTTTCGATGGGAAACGAGCATTTCGGTAAAAGCAGTGATTTTCGACGAGGATATTTCTCCCGGTTGCGATAAAATGGCTTTGACATGGTTCCTGAGACCCTGGACATGACAAGGGTTTCAAAGAGTTGGTAAAAATACGAATTCTGAACCACATTGCCTCCAACAAAAAGTCCAACATTTGATATTTTTGTTCGACATTGGAGAAACCTGAGATTGAATTCTCGTTGATCTTGGAGTACTGTTTGCATGTGATCATAGAAATACGGTTGAAAGGACCATAACTCGCCTTATGTGGGGAAATAAAATATCCGTTCATCCGTGCAGTAGAAAATACGAAGGCTGTGTCAATAGGACAGCGAAATCTGGAAATACGTACCTTCAGATCAGCTGGATAATTTTTGACTGTTATTTAAAAAAAATTAAATTGACACTTGGTGTAAGCAATTTCTTTAAGGCAAAATAGATGTACTAGTATTGTCAAGAAACAGATTAAAGCTAATCGAACGTATAATGTATTTATGTTGTAATATTTTATAGGCAGTGTAACGTAATTTTATCTGATAACGTAAATAACAGAAATTTACATAATTTTTTTAAATAGATATTCGTTTTACCGACAACACACTTTATAAATTGTAACTGTCTGGGCGTTGAACTAAAGCCTAATCATATATTCACCTGCGCTGCAATAGTACCTGGTCTTCAAAACATCGATTATTACTATCCTGAAGAACAGCTTTCCAGCGACGAAATACTCGACATCGTTCAAGCCGTGCAAACTGCACACTCCGACATATGACTCAGAAATGGACATGGCAACAACACACTTTATAAATATTATGTGAACACATTTTCCCAAAATATCTAAATATCAGGTAAAATAAGATATTAAATTAGTTATACAACTTAACAAGTGATTTTTATATTGAAACAAACTGTGTATATATTTCATCAAATAGCAGTACAACTTAATTTATCACATTTTTCATTCTTAGCGAATACAGATTCGGTTCGGAATCAGGCAAAAAAATTTAATATATTTTTAGTATATAATATATTTTTATACAAAATATATTTTTACAAATATAATTTTAATAAAAAATTTTTCAACTTTTTCCATCTAATAGCACACATAAACTAATTACTGAAATATGTATTAGTTCTTGCCAATCTGACTAATGAAACATAATAATGATTGATTTACCAAAACATAATAGTAATTACCTACCATTTGTCTCCAAAGTGTATTTTTAAAACAATCTTGAAACAATTTATTTATGATAATTTGCAAATAAAAAAATAATACTGAAAAATATTGATACATGTAAATACTTGAAATTATATGTGTGTATAAACACACTTTTCGAAAGTTCAAACGAAATCATTGAAATGAAATAAGCCATTTTATCCGTAAAGTTCACCAACTGAATTTTTGCTGCACCCTGGTTGAAAATCGCTGCCTCAGACAAACTTATATGAGTCTTTCCTTTATTATAACCTGCATTTAGAAGGTGAGAATACGACTGCAGATACATGTGTATTTGCCAGTATTTATGAGCAGACATAAATCTATTATACCATTGACAGAGCATTATTGAGATCCACAACTGTGTTGAGTTTCTGTCTCTGTGGTATGTTTGCTAAGCCGATACCACTCGCTGTGATGGATGAATAGTGTTATCAGCACCTACTCTGAATGCTGTACTTTTTTCTCTTTGTCTCCCCGTACGAAGACTAGTCAAAAAGGGGGGATTAACAAATAGAGGTGGTGAACTTGGAGCTTAGAAATAAGCTAGTTCTTATTGAATCTTGAGTGTTTGTAGATAACGTATCTACAAATACTTAAGATTCAATAAGAACTAGCTTATTTATACAACTTTGAAGAACTTTTGCTATATCGCTGTTATTTACAGTTTTCATTTTGTTCTTCGTGATTAAATTTTTTACAAGAGCCATTTCTGCAATGCATTTATATTGAAATGAAACAATTTATTAAAAATGGTTGCAACTTGAGGGGCTAAATAATATTTATCAAGTAATCGACATCCCTGATTACATTCATTAAACATTTTATACATGAGTATTCTAAATACAATTTTTAAATACTTCGATGAATGTATGACCTATCTGAATGAAAACTTTATAATATTTTTGTTACACATGTCAGGTTTATTATATTTATTAAATGACTATAGTTTATAATTCTGACATAAAACTGAAATTCAAATCCTATAACAGTTATTTGTATCAGTAAGTTGGTAGATTAGTTGTTTAGATACAAATCCTTGCAATAAAAATTTTTAATTAATGTGTCACTATTTACAAATATCTTTCAAATATCATATGAGTTTATTCCCAATTATTTAATTAGTTGTTCTGAATTGAATAGCAAAACACTTCAAACATACTTTCGTTTAATAATTGTAAACATAATTTCAGTAACTTTCTGGCATTAACAATTAATGTTCTAAGAATTTTAGTTTCTGCTCCTAAAATAAACAACTAATGGATTATAGAATCACCTGCCCCCTTAAGGTAATGAAAACGTTTAAGGAAACCCTTAAATTTAATCTCGTAATCAGATTTCAAAGGAAATTAAGATAATCTACAGTGTAATATTTTAATCAGTCTGTTTCATACGCATTTATTGAAGAAGTTAAAAAATTTGTTCGGGTATCATGCTATTTTCAATCATTTTATGTCTTCCAAATTATAATACAACTTATATTTTTATGTATATCGAGAAAGTGGTAGCATTAATGAGTGTGTTCCCCTATGTAATATTAACGTCAGTATACACTGACGTTAATATTACTCGAGCGATAGTAATAAGTTTTACGAAATGAAATACCGCATTTTCACATTTAAAGACAAAATAAACACTAGATAAAAGCCTTCAGTAAAGTGCATCAAACTTTCAAATGTTAATGCATAGCTTGAGTTAATGAGACTGCTTTTTAAAAACCGACATTAAAATCATTAAGGTTTTTAAACCCTTAATGATTTTAATGTACTCAACGTATTATCTCTTCGCAATTCGAAGTTACGCTACCCAAACTCCACTTGGCACCGCCATTTTAAGAGTTCACATATTTTTATGTGGATATCAGTATAATATTTGCTCCACATATTTTGATGCATTTCCAGACCATATATGACCTTTCGAAAAGGTTTTCCCGACCCGCAGGAAACATACGGTTCTGCAAAGACTTTATCAGGCATAAAGATACGGCTGTCCAAACAGGTTTATCAAGACTCCAGGCCAAATACTGGCCTTCAAATACTTTTACTAGGTCCACAGTTCATATAAATCCCACAGGATAGATTTACCTCACCTGCAGAAAAGATATGGCCAACCGGACAAATTTACCAATTTCGCATACCAAATACGGCTCACCAAATATTCTTAGATTGTCAGAAGACCAGAATCTCCGAATAAGTTAACAGGTTCACAGAACTTCTACTCCCCTTGTAATAGGTTTAACCAGCCCGCAGGTCACATATGGCTTTTCGGAAAATTTTACCGATAGTTTCAGATAGAGAAGAATAGGAAAGTTTCAGATAGAGATCTGGGGACAGGTTTATCTGGCTCAGACTAGATACGGTCCTCCGGACAGTTTTACTCAATCCATAGACAAGATATGGCTTTCCACACATGTTTACTAGGTCCTCAGTCCATATATGACTCTCCGGACAATTTTGCATAGCTTGCAGGTCAATTACGGTCCTACGGATAGGTTTCCTGATCCGCAGACCAGATACGCCCGACTAAATATTTTTATCAAACTCGCAGACGAGATACGGCGCTCTGAAAAAGTTAAACTCTTCCCAGACATTAAGTCCTTCCGAATAATTTTATAGCCTGCAGGACAGGACAGATAAGGAACCCTCCGAAAAGTTTTATCCTGGGCTAGCGGGCCAAATGCAGCCTCCCTTAAAAGTTTATCTGGCAGGCAAATACAACCCTACAAAGAGATTTATTCTACCCACACGTCAGATACAATCCTCCAAACATTTTCATTAGGCCCGCAGACCAGATACGATCATCCGGATAGGTTGAACTGGCCAACTGTTCAGATACGATCCTGTGGATAGGTTTACCCAACCAGCCGGCCAGATATGCTCTTCGAAATTTACCTGGCCCGCCGGCCACGTACGGCCCTTTGATGAGAAATAGTCACTCCGCATATTTATCTGAATTACAAATGATGCACCCTTCGGATAGGTTGAACTGTCCAACTATTCAGATACTTCCTGTGGATAGTCTTACCCAACTGGCAGACCAGATGCGCTCTTCGAAAAATATTTATCTGGCCCATCGGTCACGTACGGCCCTTCGATGAGGAATTACCCAGCCCGCAAGCCAGGTATGGTCTTCCAAATATCAGACCTCCATATCTGATACGGCCGTGAGACCGTAGTCCAGGTACTATCCTCGAAATATGTATAGTTTCAACTATAGTTTTTATAATTTTCAACTATAAAAATATAAAATTCGTCTGCTGATTGCAGTTTCTTTTAAACTTACAGAACTTAATTATGAGCTAACGAGTTAGAATTTGTATGAAGTTTTTAAATGTGTTATTATGTCGAGTCGGTATTAAATATTTAAATTGAAATTATTTATTTAAATAGTTAAATTAAAACTTGATTTAAGTTTCATTTTTATTTCTCATCTAGGTTTCAAAAAAATTCTAAAAAATAGTCTGTTATGTTTGCATTTTGTTCAAGTCCTTCAGAATATAATTTTCTGTAAACAGAAAAGCAGCACATGCTAGAATTTTTTTTATGTTTAAATGTGTTGTCCGCATTCTAAATTAATTCGAGGCAGGTAGGATATTTTTTGTAGCCTTTTACACCTATTGTTATGTATCAAATTTTCTCTTTATAAACAAACGTTATCTGTAAGTTTTAATGAAATTTTTGTGTATCATTTTAACCTCTATATTTTCTATAATTTTAAGTCAGTGCAACTAGTCCTTTTTACATGTTTCTGTCTTTGAGCTTGTAACGCAATTTGAAGTTGTCATCTTATAGTTATACAAAATCCGAAATATTTTGCAGTCAGTACCACATTAATGGATAGTTAATTTAGTATAGGAAATTGAGGTGTATTCTTAAGAAAGTTTGTACTTTACTCGGGAAAATGTTTATACGTAAGAGGAGACATGCAGAAGCAACGTAATCAGAGAAACATATTCTATGAGTCAAAGACTCGCCCATTTCTCATTTCCTCCACTTCCTTGAACTTTAAAAGAATGTAGTTAAAATTACGATTTATAATTTTACAATATAAAAGTTCTATATTTAGTTTTCAATATTTCAATAAATTAATCGAACAAAGTAAAGATCATTGTTATTTTTTAAGTTAAAATTTGAGTAAGGGCTTTCATTTGTTTTTTTTTTGTTTTATTATTGGCTTCTTCAGATATTTTAGATGTTAATATCTTAAGCCGACGTGTGAATATAGTTCAAGCATACTATGGGAACAAAATAGTTTCAATACACGTCTTTTCATTAGATTGGGTTTTGTTCTTAAAAATGTATCCACATTCACTTTGATTATTCAAAAGTCAAATTAACGGAATCATATTTTACTTTTAAGATATGCCTTCCTGTTTAGAAGTATGAAATGTTATGCTGTATCACAAAACTGTGTTTACTGTAGATTTTTCAAAATGCCTCTAGAGGTAGATACTTATAGTCCATAAATAGATAAATATTTTATTTCTCATGTCTGAATATACCTTAAAAACATTTTGGCTTCAAAGGTTTGTATCATATGAACAGTGAATGTTTGAAAATTTAAGTTCAGAAAAAGTATCTCCGAGTGCTTCAAAAATTAAACAATACAATTCAGAAACAAGTTTTTCTTAAGAAAATGTATTTGAGTACTTAAGCTTTCATGTATATCTTATTTGAATTCTTACTAATAGTCATTTTACGAGTATACCAGGGTGGTAAGAAAAGTAAGGTAAGCATTACAGGAAATAAGATAATTAAAATATTCAAGTAGTTTAACACATAGAATAAGCCAAAATAATCTATTTGCTCTAAAAAGTATCAGTAGACAGTCAAAATCGTAAAAGATATTTTATAACATTTTTAGAACAATTTTTTTCAGTATCCTTACGACCTAATATTTTAAGTTAAACTGGATAAGGAAAAAGTATAGATGCTTAGCCAATTCGCAAGAAAATATATTGCACATCAAATTACATCATTTATCGCTTAACGGTATTTTACTCTTTACGCTAGAATTTCCTGTGAAAAATGTTTCCCATCGAAGATTTACATTTTGATTTAGATCTCCCATTTTCCGAACGTCGTCTGGGATCTCAAAAAATACTGATGTACAGACGCTTACACACATTAGAATAGAAAAAAGGAAATATTTCACTGCATTTCCCTGCTCCTAATACCGAGCAATCAAAATAAAAAATATATATTTATAAAGCTCTCAACATTTCCCCCTACCAATAGGAACCTCCGCTGTTATGTCTCGGAGAATATATTTATTTCCAAAATAAAAATCTCATAATAATTTCTTCTCCTAACATCCCACTTTTACAAAACGGATTCAATTTTTTATGTTACTTCATTTATTTACTGGTAACATTTTAAGTGAATCCATAAATCTCTCAAGAATAATGCTCAATTTAAGGAAGACGATAGAATGATAAGAACACAGAAATAATTCACCCAATTCACGAAGAATTGATTTGTACTCCTAAAAATAATTTCCAAAATGAATCTTCAATAGGATGTAAAGTTCAAAGCGCTCCTTTGATTTCCGAAACTATTATAGGTTATGAGTTAACATTTGAACGTTTTCTATTCATAAACAGGCAATCATAAATGTTTCAAACATACTCAGAGTCGAGTTGAATTCATATTTACATCATAATTTGCAACAGAAAATTGTATTTCTATATTACAAATATAACCGAATAAATATATGTATACTTAAAGGGAGCAAAAGTAAAATTTATACAAATAACTATCTAATGCGATAATGATAAATTAATGATTCGTTCTCTTTCCTGAGTAATATTACTTAAAGATAAATAATTGCCTGTTAAAACATCTGCGAAGTACTCTTTACGTGAGTTGCATATATTTATGCAAACTTGCAGTAATATGAATAACTATGAATTATTTGAATGTTTCCTTTGATTATATTGTTATTTTTCTTAAGAAATATTGTCTGAATGCTTATAAAAGGTGATTTGCCTAATCGAGTAAGCTATAAACAATGTAGTATATGAGGAATTCACATTACTTAGTAGAAAAAGTATCTGCTCGTTTATTTGTTCTTTGAATTTCCTCACAAGTAAAAAATAACTTATTAAAAATGAAGTTTTACAGAAAATTATGTTTATACCTTACTATTCCAGACCTAAATAATGTCTGAAATTAGGAAACATTTTGTAAATTTACATAATGAAGAAGTAAATTTGTCTGACTCTTATAAATTTGTATAAGTGACTATAATTTCATAAAATTATTTTTCTTAACTAAGTAATTCGGTTTAACTTGATACCTTAAAATGTAATTACTTAAATAAGCGATAGTTCAGTGCATAAAGAGGGCGATGATTGTGTATTCTTGCATTTAGAACTTAGCATTTCTCTAGAGAGAGATGACCTCACTCTCATATTTTTACCCTACAACTAAAATTGAAAAATCTATTGATATTGTATTAAGTTATTTCTTATATGTTTCCATTATTGTGCTTTATAGATACATGATGTATCGAAACCATTTCTAGAAATAGAACAAAAAGTGTCTGAACACATGAAATAAAAGTTCACTTGCATACGCGCATATATGAATAATATCTAATTGAATAGAAATTTTTAATACTTCATTAGAATTGAAGATAGGAAGTATTGTAATATTCTTGCTACAACGACGAAGGAACAGCGTTTGATCAATCAGACAGAAAAGTTGGACAAATGTGATAAATCTAAAAAAATGTGCCATAAATACATAATAATAAAAGGAATATATGTACACAGAATGAAAATCCGCAGTACATTCGACTTAGAATTTGATCCTTCTCTATAGTGACTCTATTTACGTAAAGGGAAGAAGCACTGTGAGTCATAAGGACAGCAATTTCTGAGCAATTATTATCCTTTTTATTCATGCAGTTATTTATAATTTGAATATCCTGTGGTCTCGTACAACAGATCTATAATTTGGCTGATCCTCAGTTACCATCGGTGTTAACAAAAGTTTTGTTTCCGGAAACCATATTTTCAAGGTTATCTGATCCTATGTTGTGGACATTTGAAGATGTTATTTGACATGCGATTCTATTCTTTACAAAAATGTCGAATTTATCGTCGTCCATTGAGATCTATGGCAGTATCTTTATCTGGTGCGTCAACAGCTCTTCGTCCAATACGTTTTTATCAATGGAATATTTTTGAGGATGTCGCAGTTTGTGCAACAAGTACGGCCTTTTCTACCATCTTGTCTTCGATGTTACGCAGACGCAAGTCCATGAATTCTTCAGAATGTTGAGCATTCCACTCTGCAAGGTAGTCGCGTTCAACGTAGGGTTGCTCTTTCTGTTTTTTGACCTCCTTTTTAACCTGTTTCTTTTTGCTTCGTTTTTCTCGAAACTTCTTTCTAAAATAGCAGGTCGGTATTTATGAACTTTTCAAAAAAGGAAGGACGCATTACATTTATTTAAAACCAACAGCTTACGTAAAAACGTAATTTTAATAGACACCCAAATGTATAGAAATATTAATGAATAAATTTAAGGAAGAGATAAAGAATAGATTACACACATTTGTTTCCTGAACCAATACATCTTGAAAGGTAAATAAAACGCCTGTAAAAATGACGCAAATAGCACTGAAAGTACTGTTTTAAATAAAACGTCTGTCCAATTGACGTAAGTTACTGTTTGTGAAAATTGCAGAGGAAAATTATACAACAGAAAATAGCTTTAATCAAACGTTTATTAATTTCACTTGATGAAAGTTTTAAAAGGCAAAGTTAGCAGTTTGACAGACATAGCATGTATGATGAAATATTTTAAGAACAGTATTGCTTACATACAACAATGTTTGGGTAGTAATGAAATAGCCATTTATATGTTCAGGTAACAATGAACATATCATTATTATAATCAATATAACGTAATTGTTAACGGAATCCATCCAATCCATTTTAACGGAATAATAAACACAACAGAACAACAATCCATTTTAACGGAAAATGGAGTGTGTTCTGTTGTGTTTATTTCCATTGTTGTAGCTAGGAAATTTGAAATGTGATGAAAGAGAATTAATGATATAATATATAATTTCAATTGATTACTTGTTTTAATGTTTAAAGGCTAATACTTCATCAACACTTTATTTCTAAATAATAAAGCTGCTGTTACTTTTTATATTTTTACGACACATGATCTGATGTTTTACTTTATATTTTTAGACACATAACGTCAGTGATTCGATTTCTAAATTTAAACCACGTACCCCATTTAGAACAAAAAATTTAGTTACTTGACTATTGAGTACAGCTTTCAATAATACTCACGAGACATGAAAAATAAATGTATGTTTAATTTATTTTAATCGTCTTGTAATTAAAATTTGCCAGAATTTAGAAAAATCTTTGAATTGAAAATCTACCGGTCTTATTTTAACGTTACCTGTCTTACTTTAAAATGATTTTATTTTAAACTATCCCGATCCTAATAAGAAGTTGCACACTTTATTTTTTTAATTTCCCTGGTATATTTTATTTATTTTTATGAAAGGAATTCTATAAAAATTATGTATTGAACCAAAGATTTTTAAGGAAAGTTGGCCAAATCGCCAAGAAACGAACCCATGTCTTCAGCGATATTTTCAAGAAAATAAATAATTCACTAAATCTGACTCCGAAATAATTTATAAACAACAAGAAAAATAATGGAATACATAAATACAGAAGTAGAAGCTTAAGAAATGTAAATTAAATTCCGATTATTACAAAAATGCAGAATTCTGAAAAACGAAAGATGCACAAACGTGTCGAATATCGACATGCTTGGTCAAGTATATATGTACTTTATAGTTTTACTCAATATATATTTTAACCACTCGACGTTTTACTCACGATGCAGCAAAGAGTATCTGAAAGTAACATGGAGGAATACTTCTTTTATAGGTAGCGAGAGATGATTACATATGTAGCTAAATTTTACGGCACTGTCTCAAGCATTTGCCTCTCACTTAAACATTTGGAAATTTAAAACAGTTTTTTCAATCATTAACCCAAACTCATGAAAAATCACTGTATTATTAGAATTATAAATTCAAGAATAGACCATACTTGTAATAGTTTCAGTGTTACAATTATAATTCTCACAATATTTTAAATTATATCTTGTTTCCGGTCTCAACTGTGGAGCTGGAACATACAGGGCTAACACAGGCAACTAAAAGGGGAATTTTGCTAATATTTTTCAACCTTGACAACTACGGGTATCATTTTAAGCACAACCGTCTCAAAAGTCCTATTCTCAAATTTTTGGGAATAGGAAAATTCAAGGAAGGTCAATGAAAATTTAGTCCTATTTTAAACTAATACAGGAAGGAAAAACATTTTTCTTTAGGGAGAAAATTTTCCAAAGGTGGCCAATTTCGAAGTTTTGGTGCCAAGTCGTGGCAACCATGAAAGAGAAACATCGGAATCTGTGGTTGCTAAATTGTCATATAACCTCATTAAAAAAATATGGAGATTTTTCATTTTAAAATTTAAATTTCTTGGCCATACCTTCAAAGACAGTTTCAAACTTAACACATTTCGTGCTTGGATCGATTCATTTTGTATCTGAGCAACTAATGTTGGCTACTAAAATAGGCTTTAAGAGAAAAATTTTTTTGCTACTATTTTTAAACATTCATACTACTAACGCTACTACTTCACTAGTGCTTTGGTTGCGGCAGTCCTGAACTTGCTTCCTGTTATCTTGGTAGTACTCAGGGACCTTCCTCTGATAATTTCGATCGCCACTGATCTTCGCCACTGCAGGGTTTTGACATTGATTGAGCAATCCTTATCTCTGGAGCGTGGCACAGAATAGTATCATATCAGCGGATACATTAACGTCACAAGAGGTCTCTACAGATCTAAACATCAAGATGGCCCAGCTGAATTCGAAATTTCAGATTCGCTTACATTTCTCTCCGTATTCAGATAAATTCAGAACGCAATACGATTAAATGTGGGATCTTTAAAAGGGACGATAAAAGGGAAGATAAATTATGGGGTCACATAACGTAAGAGTTATTATCAGTTTATTAGCTGTGACATTATTTACATATACTCTGTGGGTCTAATATTTTTAATGACTCGCTTTCTTTTTATTGTGTAAAGTACGTAATTTATGCAATCGCTGTCCTGGAAAAACACGACGCAACTGCTATATTGGGGTGAATTTTCAAAATATTCCACCATGTGGCATTATTCAAAATTAACGTAGTAGGCTATTATTCACACCACTTTCTTTATTATCAAATGTTCTCACGTGAGATAATTAATATTAATAATGAACTGTATTCCAGTATTCGTTTTCTGAATCAATTGATGAATTACACTTGGTTCATTGTTCCTTCGAAACAGAAATATGTAGACTTATAGTAAAAAGAATTGTTTGCTCTGAACCAGGCATTCCGATTTTATTTTTAGTTAAAATTGATGCTTCATCTGGCTAATGCTATACTTAAAGCAAATCCCCATTTCTATAAATAAATTCTTATTCTATTGCCTCCATAATATTCATAGAATTGGAAAACTAATTCTCGTTTTGGCAAAAACTACTTTTTCGATTGAAAATCTCTGATTCCAATTCACCAAAATCCGCTATTCTCTCATTTAGCACAGTTCGTTTTGTATAGTGATTGAATTACAACCAGATTCACTACAAAAGAGACCATTAGAACACTTGTTCAACATTTCCATTGTTTTACTGAGAGTGTATGTCACCGAGAAAATGAAATAAACTCTGCTAACTTCTAAAAATGATGAGAGTTCGTATAAAAGTGGGAATCTGATAACGGTGATAGCAATTCTTTTACTAAAACAAACGTTTACATGTTATTTATCATTTCCTAGTCAGTAAATAAAATAACAAAGCGTATTTTTCTGTGCAGTAAATACGTTTGATATGAAAGATTCTTATTTTCCTTTCAGGATTGTAGAGGTATTTTTAATTTGACAAAATATGTAGCACTAGCATAACAAGTCATCCTAATTATAGATCGTGCCAGAGCATGTGTGAAAGGAATTGAAGTGAGTGTTACAAATGCGTTAGTTAATGACCAAGTGTCAACATAAATCGTTTCTTGAGAAGTTCTGAGAAAATATAGTATTCCTGAAAAGCTATTTTGTACTGAAATAAATCAATATCAATCAATTATCACAGCACATGAATTGCCAAGTTAGTTTTTATAAATGATGGATAGTTTCAAATAATTTTGCAATATCACAAATATATACATCATAATATTTACCTGAATTAAGAAACTTAAAATTTTTATTGTCGTCCTAGGATTTAATTATAATAAAGCAAATATTTATATTGAAGAGTAAAAATAACATCGACAGCTGCATTTTCTGCATGCCTCAAAGTCAACTATTTTCGAACCTGACAAATGAAAGAGTGTGCCAAAGTGTAAAAAGACCAGTAAAAGCGTCGTGAATATACAATATAACAATGCATTACTCAGCATGATTCATACACATGTGATGCATGTTTAAAAAGATAGCGATATGAGTAGATATGAATATGTCTTGAAGACTAAATGGAAGATAATTTCCAATGCATCACAGTTAAAAGAAATCTCCAGTTTATAAATCATGTTGTTATCATAGAATTAAATTAGTATAAATAGAAATTATTTGTATTAAAGCATAAAAAATAACTGAAATTACAGTATTTCCTACAAGCCTTCCTAGCCAACTTTTTTCGAATATCTGACAAATGAAAGAATATTTCAGAGGGTCAGGACACACGTCTTGAAATTGCGATCTAACAATACATTGCTCAGCACGATTCCAATACACATACATAGAATGTATGTATAAAAAGATAGAGATATGAGTAGATATAAATATATCTTGAAGTCTAAATGGAAGCTACTGTCCAATGCATCACAGCGAAAAGAAATCTCCAGTTTGTAAATCACCTTTCGTCCCGTTTCTGTGAAGCACGCAATTGAGCGTACCGGAATTTATGGTTTATGGAAGAACACTATTTGTGCTTACAAAGGCTTCAGGAAATGAAGTAGACTCCAACCAAATGGCAAGTCCGAAGGAGATAATAAAAAGGATACAATGAAAAGAAAGAAACAAAGGTTCCGCTTGGCAGGCCAGTGTGGTCACCAAAGTGTTAGAACTATAGACCGCTTCCAAAAAGTTAACGACCAGATAAGGAGTCATAAATTTCTAACTTGCGAGGATGATTTCCTGAAAGATAGTGCAAGCTGTAAGACTTAGCGGACCAGAAAATGGTTGTAGACAAGAAGCTGTTGTATCCTTTCGGCGTTATTCTTCTAAATCATTGTCTTCTTTGTTTCGGAGGTGCCGTTTACAGCTACCGCTGATGATATTCTCTGTTACCGAAGATCTGGTGGCTTTATCGACAGCTTTTACGAGAACCATCACTCTTTTTTCTGTTTATTTCGGAAAATATCCTGGGATTTGCTTCGGATTGAAAGTTCTTTTGAAAAGAGTTTTATTGTTGGTGATCGTGGAGTATATTTGCAGAACTGTCTTCGTGTTTAAACTTTTTTAAAATTTGTTACTTAACACAATAAAATATACCAGTTTATCTACTAATGATATAAATATTCGTGTAGCCTCTATTATAATACTCGCAATGAAATTATTTTTCAGGAAACTTTTTTCAGAAAAATCTATTTGAAAATCTACCAATAGCCCAGTTTGTCAGAACGATAGTTTACCCCAAACCTTGATATTTCCTTTGACGATTTTAAACATTTTAGAAATTTTTAACTTAGACGTTTGAAAATTGAGTTTTTGATACATTTTTCTCTGGGGTTGGTGATACGATCGTGATTTTTTTATTTGGCAGTATTGTTCTATGTAATTTTTGAATTGTGCTTTTATGATGTAGTTCTTGTTGCATAATTGTACTGCTTTTTCCTGCCATGTAACGGGAGCGATCTGTTAGACAGTATGAATAAATAAAAAACTGAAAGAGGTACAGCGTGGTCACAACTCCAACACCAAATTTTATACACTGAATCCCCATAGTAGTTTTTTCAATAGCATAAGTAAATTGGATTTTCAAAAGTAAATTGGGGCATTTGGGATGACAACAGATCTGATATTAGATGTGCACATATAAGTAAACTGGCATGGAGACGAAAAAATGCAACTGAAATACAAATCCCCATACGCTATTTTTAATATTCAAATGCATATTAATATATTTTTGTGATTCCATATCACATGAGAAAATATTTAATTTCCGAACACTCATAAATCTTTGAGCACAGCATACATAATGGATAGCTAAAACCTGATATTTTCAGACATTGAAAACTGTTTTCCTAAAACACAACTTAAAGTGTTAACTACATAGAAGGAAGCTGTTAGAGGTACACGGTTTCAAAACATATCAGATTTCATTTTTTGTATGTCATATAATTGCATATCATATATTGAGATTATTGAATGTAAAATAAGATTGTGGACACTAAGCTATTTTCATTTAATATCTATACGGGTTTATAAATTATTACTAATTATTCCAGTTACGATTATTACTAATTATTTGAGTGCACAATTTTGAGCTAATATGTAACTACTCAATATAAAATTTATTTTCATTTAATCTGGCACCATTCATAACCATTGAAGTTAAAGTTTTTCTTTTGACTTAGTTTAGTCCAAATTAATTATTCAAGACATTGCCACTTATTAGTTCCTAACATTATAGTGATATTCTGGTAGAGTTACATACAAGCGTAATATGTAATACACCAGTTATATACGTACAAGCTAACTCGGTCAACAAAGTCATTTGTCATTATTCCTAGTTAATTAGTTGGAGTAAATACTTCTCAAAGATTTCAAACAGTATATACTTTGACATGAAAAGTTAGTCATTCAGAAAACAATACTGAAAAGGGAATTCATACTAATAAGCGGTACTTCAAAAGGGATATTAATAGTCTGAGAACTAATACTTCTCTTATGAATTAATTACTTACTTTTCAAGTAGTTTGTCTTACTTTTCAGCATACCGCTTTTTATGGATGTATAGAATATGGGTTTTTTATTGAAGTTTATGGAGTGATCAATAAATATTAAACGTTTTTAACTATTGTTATAGGATTATAAAAAAAGATACAGTTACAAATTCAAGTTTGGCCATGCTTTTCAGATTGCTTGAGAAGATGCATCACGAACTGTTCCATGCTAACATTGTTCCACTTTCATCATGTTGTGAATGAAAGGGCTAAAGAAGGATTGAATGTACAAGAGCCATACTTGTATATTCGAGAATGATAAAGTTTGATCGTAATACCTATTTCTTTGGATAAAGTAATTGTTCACTTTGAAGTAGAAAACTTCCACTGCCATCAATCAGTTACCTTGAGACTGAAAATTCGTTCAATCTCCTCCGTTTTGTTCGAGATACTTCGGGATTCAAATTACAAGATCTGATACAATATCTCTATGCGCCATGTACTCCATTTTTATAAAATTTGTGTTCTCCTATTTCAAGTCCATAACTTTAATTTCATTCCAAACTCGCATCGGCAGCTTTTGATAATTTATTCCCAGTAACAAGAATCAATCAATATTAACAAATAATCTTCATTTATGACATTTGTTGATGAAAACTAGGAAGTTCCCATATCTAATTTTTCAAAATTCACTATGGAAAAGACAAATACTCGTATTTAAATTATTTTAAGTGCCACGATTTTGTTTTATTTTTCAAAATAGTATCTGTTATGAACCAGAGAAACGATTCGTTTCATTCATTACCGGAAATAATTGGTTACTTCTACCATGATACATATGAAAGAGAGATAAACAAAGGTGAAGCATGCCAGTCATACTTGCATATTCGAAAATGATTAAGTTTGATCATAATACCAACTTCTTTGGATGAAATAATTTTTTAATCTTCTATAGAAGAAAACTTTTGTTATCAATGTTTGTTATCAATAAAAATTTCTCTACACTCAAGTGTTCTGTTTGAGGTACTTCAGGGTTCGATTTAGAATGTCTGATACACTACTATCGGTATGCTCCATGTACTCCATTTTCATAACATTTTTGTACTCCGATTTCAAGTCTATAACTTTAATTTCATTCGAAATTCACATCGGAAGCAAGCTATTGATCATTTATTCCCAACAACATGAACCGATCAATACTGGCAAGTCAGTTTCATTTACGACATCGCTGATGAAAACCAGCAAAGTGTTTGGTTTTTTTTTACAATCTAATTCTTTTTACAAAATTCACTCCACAAAAACAAAAATAACGGTAAAAACAAACGTAAATAAAGACAAATCCGAACTCAAATTATTTTTAAGTGTCGCGATTTTCTTTCACTTTTGAAAATGGCGTCTGACAGGAACTCGAGGAACGATTCGTTCCAGCCATTACCGGAAATAATTGGTAACTTAACGCCGGTTGCAGGAAACATTGCGAGCCGTTTCCCGTCAAAAATTAGTCAGAGGCGAATGTAACGTCAGGTGTAATCTTTTTTCAATTACCTGCCCGTTTCGTTACACCTCCCACCATCCGGCAGCGCGATTTATTGGGAAGCATCGGGGAAACGGGGATATTCCTAAACGGATTTGAAAAAGACGTTTATTCAAATGAAACGATTTCTTTTCTTTTCCAATCGGTTTCCCTGGGGGTCTTGACTCGCGAATTTGCTCGAGGTGGTAAAACGGAATGTAAGATAAGGCTTAAAAAGGAAATAATTTGGAGTCACTTTTCATCAAGGAGATGGATGGGCCAGTAGTGGGATTGAAAACATCCATCAGGTATTGGATTGGGATATAATTCGAAGAATATTTGAGAGCATTTATGGGAGAAGGATGTAGAAGATGACACCAGAAATGAAAAGGTTAACACGTTGTTCCATTTGCTGATCATTTCGGAGTTATTCAAAATTGAGATGGAATTCAATATCAAATAATATCATCCCATGGCTTTGTAAAGGAAAGAATTCGGCTAGCAATTTAAGTAATCGATTTCGAGGAAGTCATCTCGCAGAATTTTCGTGTACCAATCAGTATGAAATGAGATTATTCGCTAGCGAAAGTTCAATTTCATAATAGTAATATTCAGAAAATACATTTTCGCTTACTTACCTCTAGCCAAAATAAGGTGGTTTGCTTAATGAGCTTTTGAAATAAATATAAATTTCATGATAATTATTTTCTTAAATTTCAGGGATTCACGTATATTTAAATTTTATTTATAATGCATACCATGATTCATGTACCGTGGAAAATAGTATTATCATTATTTATTTTGACCTACCATACGTGTATTTGAGGATTTATAAAGCCTTTTGCACGCACAAAATTAAAACTTTTGAAATAAATTTATTTTTAATTTCAGTTAGATAAATGTAAATTTAATTAAACTAGCTTATGTTAAGAATACATAACGCTTTATAGCAATAATGGCAATAATATCTAATCTAACATTTGAAAAATGTATTATGTGCCTAATAAATTGAATCTCCAACGAAGTCAGTTTTCGATCAGAATGAAATTTAGCATGTGGGATGTATATGAAGAGATAAAGAATTGATCACATTATCAAATCAAGATTACTCTGTTATTTTAGAATTACATCAGAAAAGTCATAAATTTTTAAGCTTTAAAGTCCCCTCTGAAGGAGAACATACCAATATACATGGAGTCAAAACCCTTATGCTATCCTGTGAAAAATTCTACCAAGTATTCTTCAACTGCTGCTCTGAATCTTACATTCCAGAGATATTGAAATAAACGGCCTATCATATTCTAGTGATGCTGAATGGATAACAGATCTGGGGATTTCGCTGGCCTATGGAAGGGTTTTAGAGAACACCATTTTTCTTGGAGCTATAGCGGTATGCATCTAAGACAGCAAACTGAAGAATGGTATAAGAATATCGTGGTATGCATCTGGAATGGCCTAGTCGTGTATAGCTCTGTCGTGGACAGGCAGGAAATGACAACGTATGTTTAGTGATAAATCCCGCTTCTACATTGAGGCAGATAACTATCTACGAATGGCGGAGACCCGGCCAGTGCTGCCATTCGCAGTTTTGTCGAGCGTCATAGAGCTCCAACTCCTAGTGTGAGGAGCCATTATTTAAGACAATGGGTTATTACTAGTAGTGGTGAGAAGTTCTTTGACTGCATACAACATTGTCATTAGTTTTGAAGTCATATGTCCAAGGGTATATTTACCAGTACGATAACACCAGGTCACACACGGTTCGTCTTTACCAGAAGTGCCTTCGTGGTATTGAAACATTTTCTTGGCCAATGAAATCTCCTGTTGAACAGGTATAGGTCCCACTTCCAGAATTTAAATTAAAAATTTGACACAATTTACTACAGGGGCATACGTTCCTTTTGAGTCCATGCCACAACGTAAATCAGCATATATCACCACAGAGGGTGCTTAACAATTTACTAATATATGATCTTTTATATGTAATTCTAAGCCTCCTTGTACTTGAGATTTTATATTATGGTTATTTCTTTTGTTTTGTACATCAGACATGCCAAGTTTCATTCCGATAGAACACTGGCTTCGGGCAGTCTCGATCTTTTTTTGGCACAATGTATATCAAATTTTTATGTTTTCATTTCCTTTAACACAGATGTGTGAGGTGTAGATAACTCGGTCTAATACTACATACAACTCGAACTATTGTTAATGAAATAATGAGTTAGTTACGATTTAACAATTCTACTACGATTAGTCTTATGAGTTTATTAAAATGTCAATTACATAAATACTAATCTAAGAAGATAGTTTGTAAGTCATTTAGTTTGATTTGTTTCTATGAGAATTTAATTACAAATATCATACTTAGTTTATTAAATAATTCTACAAGCAGTGAAAATTGGAGATTGGTCAAATGAAAAATCTATTTAATTCGATTACTTAACTCAAAACTACTCAAAATGTACATTTATTAAACAGAATAAACTTTCTTAATAAGATTTAGTTACTTTAATATGAATTCATAGTTTAAGTAGATAAAATATTTCTACATTATTTTTCAAGTATAGATGTTCTCATACTCTGCATATTTGCATCCAAAAATCCGCATAACATGAACGCCAAAAACTAATTCAATTGAACGACGATGCTGAAGATAATCTGCCATTGATGGAGTACTTTTCTGTTACGAATTCCACATGAAGAATCAAAGCGCAGATCATGACGGACTTAAATGGAAATAAAACACATCGTGGAACGGAAACAGGATTAACAGTCCATCAGCCCTTATTCAATGGAGAGTCATTCTTCACATTACTCTTCGTTCGCTTGCAAAATTCATAAACCATTGGATTAAATCAGCTTATTGTCATTAGTCATTATTTAATTCTCACAAGTTTTATTCGCTTCCATTTAAATGACTCGGAAGATTCGTTAGAACAGAAATAATCAATTTCTAGACGTATTTACGTTGGGGCACAACTTTTTGACATGTGCTCCCGGTGGATTAGTTGACTTCGCATCTGTAAATGCTCTAGAAGCTTAGCGTAAATGCTATTAAATAACGCGAATGGTGGAAATGTCTGCATTGTTTAATTTTGGGTGGAGTAGGGCATTGTTGGTCCCATACTTTATTTACTTGCTTAATCAAAAGGGAAGTGGTAGCAAAGGATTTGTAACCTATTAACTTATATATTTGCTGATTAAAAAGAATATTGTAATGTTAGTTTCTATGTTCTATAATCTCTAATTTGAAATTCAGACTTATGAGAAATCCTTACTGAACACAGACGAAAGAAAATCCCGCTGCCTTTTTGCAATTACGTTTGGGAAATGTACCAGTTTTCCATTTTCCTTTAAAATAAAACATATACTTAAATAGTTGAACAAATTTAATTTCTCTGCATTTTGATGAACTATTCAATGATTCTTATTTCTTTTCATTAAAGTCATTGCATATAGCATAAATATAAATTTATTGAAAATTTCACTCACAAAACTGAACTGAAGCATACATTTGGATATTTAGAAGAAAAATCAGAATTATAAGTGAATTAAGTGAAGTATTTTAGAATTATATCTACAAATATATCATTATCTTCTTAATGCTTCATTAAAGCAATACCTTAAAATAGGAAAGTACATACCATTTCCGAATTTAATTATTGTAATGTAATTAATGGCAAGTAAATTGGTTATGGCAAGGCTGATGGTAAGTTATTATTGGTGAAGTAAAATGTAATGCATTTCACTCACGAATTTTTATTTGAAATTTAAGAAACTGTTTGTGTACCTTCCTTAAAGTTTTGAAAACTCATGCACTTGTTGTTTGAACTTTGTTAAACTGTCTCAATACAAAAATTTCTACTGAAATATAGATCTTATATTTAAATATTACGTCGTTACTTTATAGACGATATCAACCAAAATATAATTCTACATTGATAAATAAAATTTTAAAAGTGGGATCGACAGTATTATGTGTAATTTATAACGGTAATTTACTGAGTTTATTCATAAAAGTGTACTATAATACTCTAATTAATGTTTTCTACATAATATAGTTTTATCAACTGTGCATTAAATTTGTTAGTGTATTATATCGTTCTTTATTTCTCTGATGGACAGAACGCACTCGTATTATGACATAATTTACTATTAATAGTTTCTTGTTTTTTAGAAATGCTCTGTAACTTCTTAACATCTCTAATCAATCAATGCTGATTTTATGTAGAGAGATAATTTTTTTATTCATGATCTGGAATTTATCCATTATCGTACAAATCATGTCTTTCAAAGGATAATGAAGATAACTGTATTGAATCATAACAGTTTCTCACCACATATTAATATTGTATATACGTCTGTTACATTGAGGTCACTTCAAAAAAGATTGAAATCAAGTTAATTAATGCTTAATGAAAGAGTTTTTAATTAAACAAAGAAAGGTCTTAAGTTTTTAATGTCCACTACAGTTAGTTAACAATTATACTAATTTATTATAGAAAAAGGAATAACTTCCTCAATAAGAACAGAATAGGCAAGTAAAAAAGTTACCAATCTTCAAAGAAATATCTTGTTTACTTAAAATGGATGCATAATTCAATTATCCATCTATCTACCAAATACTCAGAAATACGTTCCTTTAAAATTAATTTAATTGGAAAGAGCGGAATAAAACAAACTTTCACTTAATTGAGTTAAGGTTTAATTGGTAAGAACATTTTTGCACAATAATTCAATTTAGTGTTTTATCTCAAAGTATCCGAGTTTGTTTGGTTGAATGATTTTTATAATTTTTTCTATCGTGTCTTTTCGGAAATTTGTTTCACCATTACTGTAATGGAGAACTTAGTGAGCCTAATTAGGACAATTTTTGCTTTATATGATAACCTATGTCGATATCTCAATTATATTTCAAAAGGCCTTCAAACGCAATCACTAAGTAACTATCGTGAATTAAAATAGACTAATAATGTGTGACTTATTGAGAGAATATATATTTTCGGAGTTGTGGGGAACTATAGTACATAACACACACACACACACACACACACATATATATATATATATATATATATATATATATATATATGTATCTTAAAATTTGATTGTTATAACAATAAATAACTTAAGTACCATATCTGTTAATATTTGTTATTTGTGTATTTTCTCTGGTTCCAAAAATTAATGAGAAAATCCAAATACCCTATTACTCGTCAAAAATAAGTTAATTAGTACAAAATTATATGTGACTTTAAATAATAATGATGCATCAGAATGCAATATGAATCTTTGTGGAGCTGACGTCTTTTGACGTATAAAAGACACTAGTATAAAAAGGGCATTTCAAAACGTCCGATAATTTGTGGTTTAGAATTTGGATCAAAATATCTAAGATAGCCATTTTGCAAAAATTAGTTCTATATATAATTTACTACAAGACTTGTTATGGCGAGCTATTAGTCGATTAGAGGTAGGTCACAGAGTAAGAAAAATAATGAGTAAGATTGCTGAATGTGATTCCTTCTGTAATGTACTGACTGCTATGCATCTTCAATAACAGATGATTCAGCATCTAAAAAGAATGCCTATAGCTACAGCTTCTGTTGATGGCCGATAACTGTACGAAAGCGAAGGACTTAAACACCAAATCTGCTCAGCTCTTCTCTTTCTATCGGGACTGGAAGTCAGATATCAATTTAAACTGCTCGCAGGTTTCGAGAGCTGATATGATTGTTAGACGTTTAGGAGACGACACCATCATAATGAGCATGGATCATCGCTACAGGTTTTGCATATATGTTTGAGGTGACCACACTTCAAATTGAAGTTGCTTACACATTCAACTCAGGTATCCAATTCTTGTAAAAACTATAGCTCTGGTGTATTTTTAGGAATTTTTCTTCCGAAAAATGTAATTCGTTAATTTCAAAATATCATGTACCCAATGCCATTTTGTGCCAAAAATTAGTTTCTTCATTATGCTGGTAAAACAAATTGTAATGTAAATTAACGAAATAAAATATTTTGTTTAACGCTACATAACTTAAAATTCATTTAATTACATTGGCATTAATCTAGCTAACCATAAGTAATATCAGATATGAAGATGATGCAAAACAATTATTGAACTACAGAAAAGGAAAACGGTTAGAGTATATCAAGCGATCAACAGAACAACCAGTTCTCTTCTTTTTTAAACCAGAAGCTACAATTTTCAAACGGAGCACATGCACATACGAAAGTATGGGCATGATTATATGGAAACAATCGGTAATAGTATCTCACTACAATGTCTAAAATATAAATACAAATGCACTGGAGTTCAAAATTAAGAGAATTTTCACTTTTGAGCGATTATCTCCAGAACTACTAGGCCTATTTTAATGGAATTAGTTATGCTCATAGGTTGAAATAATACAAAAAATAACCATACAACAGTTATCGTACACACGCATGATCGTGCGTAAGACTCATCAGCGCAAGAAGGTCTAAAACAGAGGTTACAATATCGACACAAAAAATGGGTTAATATGGCCCCCCCCTACAGTTATACAGCTCTCACAACGTTAATTCATACTGGAAATGAGGCAGTTTATGAGTCCATGTGGCAATCGGTCCCACTCCTCCAGCAACACTGTTTTCATGTCCTGGATGGTTCTGGGAGGGGGAAGGGAGTTGAAATCGCCCTCCTAAGAGTCCCAGATATGTTCTATAGGGTATAGGCCTGGAGATCTGGCTGGCCAATCCATCCAGTGAATATCCTCACTTTTCAGATATTCGTCGACCAGATGAGCCCTATGTGGACGAGCATTGTCGTTCATAAAAATGAATAGTGCTCCAAGATCTTATCCCTATACCTCACAGCAGTCACAGAGCCTCTGTCAAAGACATGGAGGTGTGTGTGCCCATTCAACATGATGCTTGTTCAGACCATCAAACCTCCGCTGCCATAGTGGTCTCTTTCTCGGATGTTGGAGGACAGGTAGCGAGTCCCTGGTTCTCTCCAGAAGAACGTGCGTCGAGAATCAGTGGTTAGGTTGAACCAGGACTCATCAGTGAATAGAACGGTCCCCCACTGATCTCTGGCCCATAGTCGATGCTCTCGGCACCATGCTAAACGGGTTCTCCAGTGCGCAGAAGTGAGTGGGACGCAAACAGCAGGTCTTCTTGCAAACAGACCTCTCTCATGTAGCCTTCTGGAAACAGTAACTCTTGAAACTCGGCTTCCTGTGGCCGCATGAAGGTCACGAATGAGTCGAGAAGCTGTTTCCCTCCTGTTACACCTCGCTGTAATGGACAAATATCGATATTTATTGGCTGTCGTGGCTCTTGGACGACCTTGCACAGGCTTTCTCTCTACGGATCCGGTATCCTTAAACTGTTTCCATAAGTTGGCACGACGCAGGGCGTTACATTTAAGTCTCTAGCAATCTGCACTTGAGACTGTCCTGTTTCCAGTCTCCGACAATTCGCCACTTCATTCCAACATCCAAACGTTGGTGGTTACTAATTTTTAAAGTTTTCTTTTGAATTTCACCGAATGTTGAAAAAAATACCACGAAACTCGCCGAGGTATGCGAGCGAACGAAGAGTGGATATTGTTAAATGCGCTAAGAAAGCTTGATCATCTAAATACACCGCCCGCACGCACATGTATTCTTACGTATTCGACACTAAAGATTTGCATCTTTGTTTCGAAGCATTAGTTTTACCTTTCGTTCAGTACTTTTCGAGAAATTCGACAAAATATGCAAATTCTCTTAATTTTGAACCCAGTGTACATCAAAATAATCAGTGCAAGTAACTTTATTACCTGTGCGTAATAAATATGCAAAATGTTCTGAAATATTGTGCAAGAAATACATAATTTATTCGAAACCTGGTAGAGGCGACTCTTGCTTTATAAAATCTGCTTGATACCCTTTTTCAAAGTTTTGCCATATATATATATGTATATGACTTTTTAATTATTGAACTCAGAAGACAGATCCCAAAAGATTCATTTACTGTTGAACTAGGGAAAGAATTGAAGATCAAAGGTTAAATGAAATAAATTATATTAGAATGACAACATAACGACGAAGCGAAAAAAATAACCCTGTCGTTAGCTTACGAGTTTAATTATCTAAGAAGCATCCTATCAGCATTTTTATTCCCCGGCAGCATTCAAACAAATGAATCCTGACATAATGCTGACTTCAATTACCTCGAAAAACCGCATTTACGCTCAAAAAATAGAAAACGTCAAAGAATTGATATTTGCTTCATGAATAGTGATATATATAAGTCCCGCTTACGATTCTCAATTTCGCTTCGTTGCTGTAAATTCTTCGAGCATCATTTAACTCTTTATTAAGGAGGGCAATTTATTTTTATAGCACCAAAGTGGCTGTATTACGATGACATAAAGTTTAAAGATATCTTTTCATTGAGCGTAATGATCTTTCAGCTATCCGCTTGTGTGTTCCCTACTTATTGCATTATCTTAAATCCCAAGTGACAGCTTATATACGCCCACAGCAATGCACATAAGTTGTATTAATTAGTATCACCTTCTCTCCTCAAAAATAATTTTACTTTCGACATTTCTACTTAAGTCGATGAGTGTCAGTCTGGCAGTTTTCGGAGGCTTTGGGTATGCTATAAAAAAGCTTAAAATTCATAAATCGTTCTGCTAAAAAACCTTGGGATACAAATAATGATTTAAAATTGAATAGTAGATTATTAAAATAATTTTAAACAATTGATTTATGCACTATATTCACTAAATTAAATTGTTTACTAATTAAAAGATTAAGAAGTTAAACGTGTCTTTCTCATTACGTGTACGTATGGGATTTAGCTGATTAATATGTTGAAAATTTTAAAATTTATGAAATCAGTACTTTTGGTATTCTTTCAAAATTGATTAACATATCTTAAGAAGATTTTATTTCTGTATAAAATTTGAGAATGATGATGAAATAATGGTTCTGAATTTATGGTTAATTATGTTATTTTAAATATTAAATGGTTATCATAAAATTAAAATAATCAAACGTATTTTTCATAAAAATAAGCTTGATTAATCACATATATCATATTCCATCAAAACATTGATTAAACAGTTTGCTTAAAAATTGAATTTGAAAATTTGAAGTAGTTAAAAATAGTGGTTTGGATGCTTGTATTAAATTTTATATTTGAACTAATTGTAGTTCTTTTATTATTCTTTATTGTTTAAAGTTTAATAATTTGTTAAGGAAGTACAATTTTGAATAGTATTATTATTGTTGAATTTCAAGTATTAAAAAGATATGGTGCTGATACCATCTATGATTTCAGCTGCTGTTTATGTAGAAAGGTTTAGGTGGACTCAGATTTTTTCTCCTCTGATGAAGCTATTTTGTGCACTGGTGAAGAATGTCGCTTGCATTTGTTTCGTCCTTGTATGCTGACCTTTTTTGCGTATTCCCGTGACTGTAAAAAACATAGTTTCTCCAAAAACGTCTCATACGTATTATTTCTCGATAATCCTACATTATATTCATGAAACGCATTGTATTTCTAGTCATAAAGTTATCCAAGAAAGCATAAGCAATGCATTGATACAAACGTTATTCTTTAGATTGACATGAAGTATTTTATCTTTTAGGTACGAAACGGTATTATTTCGTATTTATCAAAGATTGTTGGTGGAAATTTATCTACCGTTGAACCGGTCATACGCGATAAAGTACTTTATGAAACAGGATATCTACCATGATGTATCTTTTGGAATATTGCAGTTCGCCATGTTTTAATCTCCTGACACATGTTTTACTCACAAATGGTATATATTAGTAGTTTGAATAGCATTAAACTTTGAAAGAGCTAAGTAATATAAATATAAGCGGATAAGATAACCAAAATGTTATGCCTTACTATAATTTATACAATCATGCGTTATTTCTATCATAAATAAATTGTTGGAATCAGTAAATAAAAACTCTAAAGGTTTTAAAAGTATGTTTTATTTGTCTTATTTTATGCAATTAATTTAGCTTTAAAATCCATCCCAGATCAATATGTCAGTCTAAAGATTTCAAGATTATTTTTTTATTTATCTTATTTTGAGAAATTAAATTAACTTTAAATTTTATAACAGCTAAATAAATGATTCTAAAGATTTTAAAATCATATTTTATTTATCTTATTTTGTGCAATTAAATTAGCCTTGATAATTTGTCACAGCCCAATACCACACATCATTAAAAACAATAAAAAAGGTGCTGGCCCAATGGACACCACTGAACCCATTGTCGAAGGGAACCTCGACAAGCACGGGACTGCTTCTTTAACAGTCGTTTAATACTTTTGATCGTCGTATAATGCCCGACCACAAACGTCACAGCAACAAAAGAAACACTTTGCCCTCAATTTGTTGTCAGATACTTTTATCGGTTATCCCTTGTTTGAGGAGGACGGTCCCGAATTGTCTGTCCGTTGGTCTGGAAACACAGAGCCCCATGGGACGGGAAGCAATCAAACAAAGTGGCAGCCCCGGCCGCAGAAACTCTTAAAACAAATGGCTCGAAAGAAGCTTCTCTTCCTCTACAACGGTTCTTTAGACGGATTTTTTTGCTTTTTATTACCATCCGAGTATATTTGCTTTTTTCCGTGTGGCCTCTGAAAGTGCCGTGCGCATACATATCTCTTCCGGATACCCCTTGGTGTGAGTTCCATTCCATATTATGGGGGTTTTCGATTATTTTTATTTTATTGCGAAATTGCCCATCTCAGACTGGACTGAGATGTCTACATCCTTATGACGGAATTAAATGGAAATGGTCGGATGTTGGTTGTGAGACATAAAATAGTCAGGAAATTATTGGTCTATTATTTCAGAGCAGTGTGTATCTTACTTAACTTATTATTCTTACTTACACTTGAGATTTATTGTACTTCAGTTTTAATTTAAGAGAATATTCAACCTAAAGTAGCGAAGTTTTTGTTTCGGAACCACATATGTAGCCTCAGCCAGGACAGGAATATTTCATCTTATGGTGGAAGGAAACTGAACTCGTCGGCCATCAGGCGTGCGACAGACATAATATAGTCAGGAAAGAACTAGTCTATGTATTTCAGTAGTGTATGCATCCTACTTTACCTACTGCACATACTTGTACCTGAGATTTATTTACTTCACTGTTACTTTAAGAGAATGTTCACCTTAAAGATTTTTGCACATTCTTCAAACTATAACGTTGACTGATGCAAGTAGCAATGTTTTCATTTCAGAACAACATTAAGAACTAAGACAGGACAAGGATGTTTACATCTTATGGTGGAATAAAACTGAGCTTGTCGGCCATCCGTCATATAACAGATATAACGACAGTTAGGAAAGGAGTGGTTTGAGTATTTTGGTAGAGTATCCTACTTTGCTGTGTACACTTGTACTTTAGATTTAGTATGTATTTACGTTTTACTGAAACAAAATATTCAACCCAAATATAGACCCCTATACATATTCTGCAACCTTTATAAAGTTAACATAGTTACTAAATAGAAGTTTTTATTAAAACCGCATGAAGACCTCGGTTTACATTATGGCGAAATTAAACTGAAATTGTCAGAGTAGCCATCTGTCGTACCTCAGATATACAAGAAAAATAATGATTTATGAATTGATTTAGTGTGTTTAGTTCTGTTAGTACTTAGTAGTTAATACTTCAATCCAAAACTTATACTTTAAACTGTTTAACATTGACTGATTCAAGAAGTAAATAATTAATTTAAATTTAGACACCACATGGACGTTACGTTCTAAATAAACTGAAGTTGTAGTATTTGTTATTTTTGAGTGACATACAGTGGGTCAAAAAGTATTTGTCTACCTCTCCTGGGTTTTACTATCTTCATAAATTTCATAAGGATGCAGTCAAAATTACGATTTAAAATTTTACCTCATAAAAGATCTGTTTTTCTATTAAAGCATCCCATTAACATAATCAAATAGTTATCAAACATTTTGCTAAAAATGTTTAAAATGTAACATAGCCCATCAAATCAGGCACAAAAGTATTCGGCCTCCAGTAGTAAAAAAGTAATGTTAAACAAAAACGCGAAAATCAATGTTTATAAGATTTCTTTTGCATTTATTTTGACTTACACCTTAGATTGTTTTAAGGTTAAATATCATTATTTTCACCGGTATTTGGTCAAACTGGGATCAATATAATTCTACTTTGCTACTTATGGATACTATGGATTTCACTACTTAATGATATAAAAACTGATTTCTTCAGATGTCTTTATAAAAGTAATGATAGAATACAATTCATTAAAATGAGATCAGATTTTAAGTCGTTTAGATTTCTTATATACCAGATTTTTCTTATACGTATGCAATCCCTTCTTTTTTGGATTACTGACATGATACACCAAAATCTGTATTTTAATTCAAATTTAACACCAATATAAAATTTCTTTTAAAAAGATCAATATATGCATACTGGATTTTAGTATTTGCTTGTAATAAATTCAAGTCACCGATGCACACCCCCAAATCATTTCACTGTATCTCTGAGAGTTTGACAGTTAAGCGGATATTATTGACCCAACTCTAATTTGAGCTTATTTTACTCAATTTTTTTCTTGTTTGAATAAATTTCCAATAACATTACTTCAGTATTGTTTTTTACTGTCAACACTTCAACCCATCGTTGACTATAACTTCTTAATTTGAAGGAGGCTCTTATCAAACTTTGGTGAATTGTCACTGTCACATGCAGAGCATATTCTGTAATGATCAAGGTGTGTGTATTGACAACTGGACTATTGACACTTGAATTTATAGCTATTACTAAAGTTGGGTATGCATAAATTGATCATTTAACTCTCCTGATGGTTTTCTAGACGAGGTATCTTGTCATTAGCAAAACTGACTCTGGCTATGATGAACGACATACCTCTTCATTAGAAAAAAATTACTAGATCTTGATCCCGTCGTCATAAAGAATCAGCAATACCTTGTTGCCGAGGTATCTCGTCATTACAAAATTGATCAGATTTTGATTGACGAGTGGGTCGAAACCACTTAGATGGTTAAAAAGAAATTTGAAAATTTGTGTTGATGAACTTGAATTAAAGTATAGATTTTGGTCCACCATAACAGTAATCTAAGCACACTGATATGCATACAAAGTAGACTGGCATATAAAAGGTCTAAATGACTTAAAATCTGACATCATCTTAAATATTTGTATCCGTTTTTCTTTTATGAAAAAATCATACATTTTTTCTGTCATAAAATAGTAATTTTTCTATTTTACTATTTTCTGTCATAAATTAGTAAAATTACTATTTTACTATTTTATGACAAAAAATGTATGATTTTTTCATAAAAGAAAAACGGATACAAATATTTAAGATGATTGAAAATTGACATTGAAAATCTACATTCAAACAGTATAGGAAGAAATTGACTTGACCAAATACTAGGTACAATCAATGATATTTAGACTTAAAAAAATCTAAGGTTGAAGAGAAAAGGCAAAACAAATCGTACATACATTGATTTTCAGGTTTTTAGATATTTCTACTTTTCACAGAAGGTGTCCGAATATTTGTGCGTATCTGATTTCATGGGAAACTTTAGATTTTTAATATTTTTGTCCAAAATTTTAATAACTGTCCTCTTTTTTATGGAAATTTAAAATAGAAAGACAGAACTTTTATATGGTCAATTTTAAATCACAATTTTATCTGCATCCTTATAAAATTCATGAAAATTGTAAAACAGCACGATATGGACGATTACTTATTACGCACTGTATTAGAAATAGACACAACATCACTGTTTTATGCTTTTATTTAGTGCATTTTTATTATAACTAGAAGAAAATATTTAACCAAATACGGTATATGCATATTCTTTATGTTACTTTAAGAAATTTCTAATTAAGGATTTTAAATGATAATACTTGCATTTTTCATGGCCGTTAAATATTCTATTAACTTAAAATGTAACATAGCTTTCAAAATTTCATTGTTGAAACAGTGTCAAGATTGAAAAAAATTTAATCTCACATTTCGAAAATTATATTCCTATACCATTTAGCTGGAAGGGAATTCAGCAAGTCTAGATGGTATTCATAAACTTTACAGCGGGCTGTGTGTCTTACATAAATGACATGCAAATCGAATTTTTCTCATTCGATGATAATTTTTTATTTCTAATGCCCAACTACTGACCACTTTGGTCTTCGGCACTACATGACAGAATTTATGGCTATTTGAGAAGGAGCAGTAGTGAGTAGACCGTCTCTACTGCTAACAAGAACAATCACAAACATCACTGCTCTTTTAAACTTGAATTCGAAATTGGGACCTAATGAATGGCAAACACTGTGATCGCTAACTTTTACGGAGGTCTAATTACAATCATTTCACCCTTGTATCTTATGTCATTAGTAGTATATTAAATATGACTTTAACATCTATTTTGTTCTTGGTGTTGCAATTTGATGGTCAAGAGGGTAATAATGTGTGTTATAATTTTATCATTTTATGTGTTTAAATAGAAGGATAATTACATTTTTATGAGCATATTTTTTATCCCTTTTTATTTTGTACGATTTTTATTCAGTGTCTAACAAAACACAAAGTTACAAATAGGCTCTAAGAATTAACTAATTTATATTTTATATTCATATATATTTATTACAATCTCTCACTGTATTTATTGCATGACTTACAAATTAGCTCAACTTATAAATTAGGTCTTCATAAAATCACTTTTAAATGAGTTGCGCTAAACTATTTTCAGTAGTTTTATCGTATTTGTAAGCTGATCTCTTGAAGAATCTATTAATTATCAAGTTCAATGTTTGCATAAGAAATAAAATTTTTTTGAATAATGAGAAAATCAAACTTAACAATTTGTTTGTTCTTGACAGTTTTTTAGATGTTTAAGTTTCTGTAGCGCATGTGAACAATGAATTATGTATTAATGATAACTTGATCATAAAACACTGCTTAGCTTCTTTGGGGTTAATTAATACTGCTCTATCGGATAATAAATTAATTTACACTCAACAGGGAACGAGAATATCTGCTTACATACCAAATAATAAATTATTTATATGTTTTAAAGAGCCTCATCCGTGAAAAGTTTTGGAAGATTTTATTTTAGAATTATTAGTGAATTAAGAAACATTAAAGTAAATTAAGGAAAATTAATTTTAAAGTACAACATATAATGAAATAAAGACGTTAGGAGTGCAGATAATGATTCTATGCATTTTAAATGTAATAAATATGTCAAATAGCTTTTTCTGCTTCGTACTTCAATAATAATTAACTTTTTGAAGAACAACTTTCTCATTTTAAATCTATCTCAGATGTATTATTTAATTTATACGTTAGATTAAGACAGAAATCTTTTTCACCCAGAAGCAGAGTATTACTAATAAGATGTCTGACAAATTTTATAATTTCAAATTTAACAAAAATTCTTAATCGGTTGTAGAATACCACTCAATTGCAGTGTTATCTATTTTTTTCATTACGTACGGAGTCTCTTATTATATAAATAAATTTGAGTGAAGCGTTAAAATTTTAATCATTCATTCATCACTACTGTGATTATTAAAATAATTACTACTATTTTTGGCATACACAAAGAGCAATTGGTATTAGTCATTGCATAATCGGCGAATTCCATAGCCCATATCACACATGCCCACAAATTATCAGCTCAATATCAAAGAGTGTTCACAAAGCAGACCCACTCAAAATGTTTAATAAATATTGGATCAAATACAAATATACGCAAAATAAACTTAAGATACAATTCCAGCCTAGATCGCCAAGTAACATACACATGTTTCATTTTAAAAGTCACGTACTATAATGACTAATCAACATAAACGAAGAAACGGTAAAATCAATAAATACATTTTTGTAATATTGGTCTAGGGATCTTCTAAATTATAATTATCAAAACGAATCTGTTATCTATCTGCCAATAATATGTTCAGTATATTCAGAATACTTCATTCAGTATACTAAAACCATATTTTGAATTGATATATGAAAATTAATTGGAAATCCTCAAAAACATTACCTGGAATCAGCGTGTAAAGGTGCGTTATGCAGTAGATGTGGTGATTTGACACCTTTGAGGAAACATCCCCTAGCGACTTTTACGTGCAGGATTCTGCAACTTGAATTGATATTCCAACAGTATTTTAATTAATGAAATGAGTATTGAATTATGTCTACATTAACCCTCCTAGTGGTTTCGACGAGATATCTCGTTCTCCAAGATCGAGGTGCTACTAGGAGATACCTCGTCAGCTGATTTAATTCCGAATGATGACGATATTAACGTTTTTTGATGTGATGACGAGATCAAGATCAGGTAATTTTTTTGTAATGTCTATATATCTTGTCCATTAAGATCTGGTCAGTTTTATTAATGACGAGATACCCCATCAACACTACCACTAAGAGGTATAACGAAGCTAATTTGACGTGTGAAGAGTTCACAAGCATATATCAGTCCCGCAGTTTTCTCTGTATTATTTACACGACACTCTTTGACAAGTAGAACCTTTCATAGGTTTCTTTCAACCAATTGATGTGGTTATTAAGTCATTATATGTATTGTGATGTAAAAGCAATATTACACTAGTCAGAAATCTTGTGACGCTCAGAGGGTTAGTTTACTAGATTACATATGCTGCTTCCTTTCAGATATTATAAGTTATCCAGTATATGCTAATGTCATTATTACTTATAGTATAATTAAGAATTAGAGCTGTAAATCTTCTAGAAGTATAAATGCATTTAAATAATAAAACAAAGTATTAACAGGTTTCATATATTTCAGTCTAAATTTATGAAGGCAATTTTAAATAAAATAAAGAGTGAAAACTTTGAGTTACATTTATGCACTGATACTTCCGTGTTATTATAGCAGCTACAACTCTTCCGAATGACTTGCTTGTCAAAAGTAGTCGGTTGGATCAGCTCTGAGCCTGAGTAATTTTTTTAGTGTCTTACGCCTCATTCTGTACGTGAGCTGAGAATCAGGCCAAAAGAATCGCATTCAACAAATAAAACAACGGCATGCGGCACGAGCTTGCATTATATCAACCCCGTCAGGTGAGCTTCTTGTTTATTATTTTTTCATATATTTATATTTTACTCTGCTTTCAAAAGAGGAAAGAAGCCCAGGTTCTATTGTACGTATGATCCGCGTCTTCTTCATCATAATATACTCCATCCAAGAGGAGGAGCTTGAAAAAGTTCCAAGAATAACGCTTTAACTTTATGGCGTTCATAAACGTTTTATGGGTTTAGGCGAACAAAGGAGTTCACCTTTCGCAAATTTAATGAAAATATTGGATCCTCAATGGACAAAAACACGGGTTTATCGAATTTGTCCGCGTTTCTTTTTTATAGGCGGTCTTCCGAGGCATTAATATTTTATAGCGCGGTATAGGGTATTTCGGTTTTTAATATACTCTCCCTCACACATAAGATTTCGGAGATGCGTATGGTAATTTTTTCCATTTTCAGAAAAGCTAGCAGTTTCTCAAAAGGGACGAGATTGAAGAAACTTTAGGAATAAAAGGAGTCTGGAAGTATAGTCGCTAAGGAAATAAATTCAGAAAAAGGGAGGACACAGATTGGTGTACTTTAACAATAAAGAACTGTAGATGGATTTCCTCAACCTTAACGGAACTTTCTATATTGGTATTAATACTTTAACGATATCATAGCATATTTTTCCCGTCTAAAATGTCTTATATAAATATGTTTTGTTCACTATTAGAATGACATGAATGCGATTAACAGTTTTTTTTATTGAAATTTTTAAGTTTATACTGGATCATGAATTTTAAGCTGGAAATTTTCTTTTGAGTTTAATTTCTATTTTTGGCATTTATTAAAAAAACAAGCTTTTTGCAAACACTGACAAACTAGAAATAAAATGAATCTGGAAAAGCGTACTCGGATAGAAAAGAAATTCAGAATAAGGAAATATAGAAATTGATGTACATTGACAATTAAGATCTCCAGATGGATTTTAAAATTTCTTCAAATTTAGAGGAACTTTCTTAGTATTAATGCTTTAAAGATGTACGTATACAAAATATTCCTTCCGCTTCAAAATGTTCATATAAATGTATTTTATTTATCTGTATTGTCGAGTAGAAATAATTAAAAATTCTAAAGAGGAAAATTTAAAATTTTATTTCAGCAAACAGAAACACAGTTAAGTATAACAGAACGATAAGTAGTAATTAACGTTATATATATATATATAAAATAGTACACATCGTTTGAAGTCTGATGATTCGTTACAAGATGCTTCTAGAAAGTTGTACGATGCGCTTATCAAAATTACAAACGTTAATGAAAAAAATTAATTGCTAAAAATAAAGCTGACATCAAAGGCTTTTGGGCTAATGGCTTTTTGTACCTGCTGTAAATCTTTCTGTTTTCGTTCAGTTATTTATCGTCTGCATAGTTCAGTGATGGCAATGGTATGATCTAAATTTTATGAATATTTTTAAAATTTATAATGTATTTACTGGATCATGAATTCAAGAGATGAAAATTTTCTTTTCAGTTTAATTTCTAGCTTGAAATATTAAAAAAATATGCTTTAAATTCAAATTACTATTTTTAAAATACCCTGTGAAGATAAAGTAAGTATAAATTTAAGTATACGCATTGCAAAATATTCCTCAATCATTATTCCTACTCCCGAAAGTATTATGTTTAATTCCACCGTTTTAATGTCCGTTCACATTACAATTTTAATACTAAGAATAATATTGCTAAAATATCAGGAGCCCAATAGGGAAAGGATTTTAAACCATTACAAAAATTACACGAAAAGGGCTCTTCATATCATGATATTTCAGAGAGAAATCCGTTTTTATAACTATGAGGTTTGAGGTTTGTCCTTATCTCGACAAGGATGACTGTTCCGAAGCTATAGCATTGGCACAGAAAGACAATGTTGGCATTTCAAGACAGTATTATAGCAAAGTCTTGGAAAAAAATTATTTAAAAAAATAATTCTAAAATATTAAACACATTTTTACTATTTTAAAATGTTCATGAACAACACTTTAATTCGGTTAAAAATTTGAATAACTTATTTTTTTATCTGTTAAGTCAGATATACTATATAGTATATCTTAAACAATTCTTCATTTATAACATCCATATGAATAAAAATTTAGTGTTGTACATTGAATATTTTTGCTCCATTCCAAGTTATATATCCGTTTTGAGTCATTTTAATGCAAAATTAGTGGTTTTCGCTTTTCTTGTCTGTATGTCTGTGCCCGCTGTCAAAATGATTCTCAACGGGAGGCAATGAAGATAATAATCCATATCTTATTTGATAACTTTTCTTATTAAGCTGACATGTTTCACAATGTTTAACAAAATTTTTAACATCCAATGTAACATGCGGCCAATAATATTGTGGAGTGATTAAATTTAGCCTTTTTCGAATACCTGGATGACCAAACTGGTTATGTGTATCTTCCAATATTTCCCTTCTTAAGTTTATTGGTACGATTTTCTTAAAACTCTTTTTATGTATTATAATAATATTATTTCTTCTTTATATCTTTTATCATTGTACAACGCAGCTTGCTGATGCTCTTTTATGATCCTTAAGTCTAATATATGAGAGATCTGAACTTTATGATGAAGGAAATGGGAAATAGGGTTTCTGGATAGCATGTCAGCTTCTACGTTGGTAGAGACTTTCAGATATTTTATTTCACAATCATACATGCTAAGTTTAAGAGACCATCTGAATAGTCTTCTTGTAAGATGCTTCACATTTTTAAGCCATACTAAAGTGGCGTGATCAGTATGAATTGTAAATTTGGAACCATGGACTTAATGATTAAATTTATCAAGATAATCTATAATTGCTAAGCATTCAAGCACTGTGATAGCATAATTTTTTCATAATCTCTTAATCGTCTAGAATGAAAGGATGTTGTGTGAAGCACACCATCCGGTCCTTCTTGTTTAAGAATGGCACTAATTGCTTCGGTCGAGGCATGGACAAATATATGACATGGATAATTAGGATTAGATCATTTTAAAATAGCTTTGGACATCAAGACATCTTTTAACATTTGGAACGCTTCCTGGAAGTCCTCAGTCCAATTCCATACTGTATCCTTTTTCAATAATTTGTTTAGAGGATCTCTGATTTTAGCATAATTTCCTATGAATTTATTATATACATTTATACTACCCAAAAATATCTGCAATTCCTTTACTTTCCTAGGAGATTGTAGGTTTCTAATGACATCAACTTTGTACAAAAGTACATTTTGCAAATTTCAATTTTAATATGTCTTGTTCGCATGTTTGAAAAAGTGTCCTGAGGTGGTCTAAGTGTTCTCCTTCAGAAGCAGAGTATAATATCATCGAAATGGCAAATGTATCGTATGTTTTGACAAAATCCTACGAGTGGTTCTTCGAAACACACTTGGTGCATTTTTCTATCCAATAGGTGGGCGGCACCATTCATAAAGCCCAAAATTAGAGGCGAAAGCTAATTCTTCGGTATCGTTAGGATGTGTGGGCACATGCCAATAGCCTGAAACAAGGTCTAAAGTTGAAAACACTTTAGCAGAATTTAGTTGATCCAAAATAACATCTATTCTTGGAAGAGGTTCTTTATCATTTTTTGTAATATTATTTTCAATTAAAATTCAATGTACATTAGAACTAATTATGCAATATTAACACAGGAGCTCTGACAGACAAACATACACAGAAAAAAGGTACGACTATTCACCTCTCGTACGATAGATGGTACATGGCGATTCTTCTGCGACTTTCGGGATATATTCCTTTTTATATACGTAAATCATAAGACCAGAAGTTTAACAAGTATTTGACGATTCTTGCATTGTGGACATTCCTGGTGGGATTACCTTGCTTCCTTCTAGATCAATTGAGGTAGGGAAGGTGTGCTTGTACGTCCGGACTTTTAGGCCTAGAGCTGGGAGGCCAGGCCTAGAGCTGGGAGGCCAGGCCTAAGCTTTATGTTTTTTTATGTAGGAAACTACCCTACCGGCTCCTGTAGTAATCCCAGAAACAGGGGATTACTCTTTAGTAGTCGTGGTTAAGAATTACCGAGTGATCATACGTACAATAGAACCTGGGCTTCTTTCCTCTTTTGAAAGCAGAGTAATGTACGGAGCTTGGCCATACGCCGCGTCCTCCTAACTAACATCTCTCCGAGTGACCGAGGTAACCAGCTTGGACGAAAGAGACTCGAGGTCAGAAGAAAAGTAACGACACAGGCGCACGACCTTACGACCTTGTCCTTGGGCTGATTTAAAATATGAGTTTTCGGTTAGGGGTTGGTTAGCTCGAGGTTAGATTAATCGGAAAGTTTACAGATGGGGTTATATATATTTTGTAAGTTTGATTGTTATGATATATATATATATATATATATATATATTCGTGGTACCGGCCTTTGACACTTCAGTCGCCATCTACCGCTACGAGACTTGATGCTGCTGGCCAACGCTATAATAGCAGACAGTGTTCGACTGTGTACGACGTAGGACTAACGACGACCGACAATGTTAAACGATGAAGTAATTAATGTATATAGTCTATGTTAAATGTTCCATGTAATCGTCCGTCTTAATATATGTTTGTATTGTATTTAGAATTGAGTCTGAGTGCTTTTTGAATACCAGAATTCCTGGACTGCGGTGTTCTACAAAATGGTGCCAGAAGCGGGATGGACTTAACATTCGAACTGATCTTTTAAAATAAGCAACAGTTGCAGATTTCCAAGCGTCTCCGGTGAGTTAGCTTTTTTATTTCAAGATGAAGTTAAATGACATTTCTGAATTGGAGGTTGCACTGAAAATTGAAAAGCCATCGAAAATTCGATGTTTGCATAAAATTATTTTTGGAACAGAAGGCGATCGTCAAAACAGAAAGCGTATTAGAGAATTTGACGGTTTTGCTTTTAAACCAGAAGAACCCGCTTATAAACAGAAATTTGAGTTTATTGACAAAGAATTCTCTCTTAATAACGTCATAACAATTTGTAATTTGTTGTGTGTAAGTGATGAGGGAGCAAAACCTGAAATAATAACTCGAATTCTTGCATATCTTTGCGATATTACATTACTGAATAAAAATATCATTCGTGAAGACGAAGATAATGAAATTGATGATCAGAGGGCTACTGATTCTTTAGAAGATTATGATCAATCTATAGATAACAAACCAAATAAAAACAACAGTTCCGTTCAACTTCCAGTTCAAGAATTATTCAGGCGTAACATTAGTTTTTCTGATATTGAAAATGCTATTGTTCCATTTAATGGTGATTCTTGGCAAAATATTGATAAATGGATTGATGATTTTGAAAATGTTACTGATTTATTTCAATTAAGTGATTTGCATAAGTTATTGTTTGCTAAACGGTCCCTAACTGGAAAAGCAAAGTTATTCATTCAAAGCGAAAGTAGTATAAATTCTTGGATTAAACTTAAAGAACTGTTAATTTCTGAATTTGGTTCAATTTTTAACTCTGCTGAATCTCACGAAATGTTATTGAATCGGAAAATGAGAGATAATGAATCACTCGATGAATATTTTTTAGTTATGCGAGAATTGGCTAACAAGGGTAATATAGATTTTCCCTCGTTGATGCATTATGTAATAAATGGTATTAATGATTCTGCTAACAATAAATCTATTTTATATGGAAGTAAGAATATTAAAGAATTCAGAGAAAACTTAAAAATCTACGCTAAAATTAAATCGGATCAGAATTTTAAAGAAACCACTCGTTACAATAACAAAGCTAGAAAAAGTCAGGATTCAATGCAACATCTACCTACCCGTCAGACATTTTTATCTGCCAACAAAACTATCCGTTGTTACAATTGCGGCGAGCTAGGCATAAGAGTAAATTTTGTTTAAATAAGAAAAAAGGATTTAAATGTTTTCGCTGTGATCAGTTTGGTCATAAATCGAACGAATGTGTCAATAACAAAAATGGTTTTCGTCAAGTCAGCGGTGCCAATGTGTCTGCTTTGAGCTATCCACACCCTTTGGAGGTCATGCATAAACTAATTTCCATTTCCGATGTGTCGATTACAGCACTTTTCGATACAGGAAGTGCTTTGACTTTGATTCGAGAGAATGTTTATAATAAGTTACGAAGGTCTAGTTTGAATCCTTTTACTTCTGTTTTGTCTGCAATAGGAGAGAATAAAATCAAACCATTAGATTTTTTTCACGGTTCGTTAAAAATAGATGATGAGATTTTCGATTCAAAAATATGTGTAGTATCTAATAGTGTAATGGCTTACGAAGCTATATTAGGAATGGATGTTTTGAATCAGGCAGAGGTTAAGATAAGCAAAAATGGTATAACTGTCACCAAATCGAAAATTGATGTGGTCTCTGATGAATTCGAAATTTTGAATATAAACATTTCTGACACATGTAACGAATTAAATATTTGTAGTAATGTGTGTAAAACAGTTAGAAATGAAATAAGTAATTTAGTGTCAAATTTATAAACCGATTGAAAACAAAAAATCAAATATTGAAATGAATATTGTTCTCAAACATGATGAACCTGTATTTCATAGACCTCGAAGATTACCGTTTACAGAACGCAAAATAGTTGATCAAATCCAGGAATGGTTACATATGAATATTATTGAACCTTGTTCTTCGGAATATTCTAGCCAAGTTGTAGTGGTTAAAAAGAAATATGGTACCCCGCGTGTTTGTATCGATTTTAGAAAGTTAAACAAGATTATAATAAAAGATAGGTATCCTTTGCCACTGATTGAAGATATTTTAGATAAGCTTCAGTGTACACGGATTTTTAGCACATTAGACTTAAAAAATGGTTTCTTTCACGTGAAGGTTTCAGAAAGAGTAAACCATACACATCATTCGTAACGCACAATGGACAGTATCAATTTTTACGTACTCCTTTCGGATTATGTAATTCACCTGCAATTTTTCAAAGGTTTATAAATGATATATTTCGTGATTTAATTAATAAAGGTTTTGTATTGCTTATATCGACGATATTATGATTTTAGCAGATGATGAAAATGAGGCAATGAAACGTCTTAAGTTAGTACTTGAAATTGCTCAGAACTATGGATTAGATATAAATTGGAAGAAAAGTCAATTCATGTTTAGTAAAATTGAATATTTGGGACATATTATAGAAAACGGAAAACTCTATCCTTCCCCGCACAAAACGAAAGCTGTTATTAATTATCCTGAATCGAAAACGCTCAAAGAGGTTCATTCATTTTTTGGACTAGCAAGTTATTTCCGAAAATTTATTTCCAATTTTGCTTTAATTGCCAAACCCCTCAGCGATTTGTTGAAAAAAGAAAATACATTTCAATTTGATGAAAACGAAAGGAATTCTTTTAACACACTGAAAAAATTACTCTGTGAAAAACCAGTTCTAAATATTTTCAATTTAGATAGCGAAACTGAAATTCATACTGACGCAAGCCAATTTGGTTTTGGTGCTATTTTAATGCAGCACGACCTAAAAGATAACCAGTTCCACCCAGTGTATTTTATGAGCAGAAAAACTACGGATCAGCAACAAAAATATTCAAGTTATGAACTAGAAACTTTAGCGGTTGATGAGGCTTTAAAAAAATTCAGAACGTATGTTTTAGGTCTTCATTTCAAAATTGTTACTTATTGCAATGCATTCAAAACGACAATGAGCAAAAGAGATATTTGTACAAGGATTGCTAGATGGGCTCTCTTTCTCGAAGATTTCGACTATGAAATAGAACATAGGTCTGGAACGCAAATGCGACACGCTGACGCCTTGAGCAGAAACCCCGTTATGATGATAGATTCCGAAAATTACGTGACAGCTAAAATAGCAGTTGCCCAACAAGATGATGATTACATAAAAGTATTGCAAAATCTAGTTGAGAATGGGAAAGATGAAAATTATTTTATAAAGAACAAAGTTTTGTATAAGTATGATGCTGGTAGAAATTTATTAGTGATCCCTGAAGCCATGCAAACTGAAATTATTAAGGAAAATCATAACAAAGGTCATTTCGCTGTAACAAAAACAGAAGAGCTGATTAAGAGAAATTTTTACATACCTGGACTCAGGAAAAAGATAGAAAGCGTTATAGCAAATTGTATAGACTGTATTTTGTATAATAAGACGAAAAGAAGCGAGGAAAAGGAGGACTCTTAAACCCTATACCGCAAGAGAATGTACCTTTAAGTACGTATCACATTGATTTCATCGAACCTTTACCATCTACAAATAAAAATTACCAGCACATTTTCACTATAGTGGATGCATTTTCAAAATTTATTTGGATTTACCCGGTAAAGTCGACAAGTGCCAAAGACGCTATAGACAAACTGAAAGTTCAACAAGCAACATTTGGTAACCCATCCAGAATTATCAGTGATCGTGGAAGTGCTTTTACCTCAAAAGGTTTTGATGAATATTGACAAGCCGAAGGTATTCAACATTTATTAATTACAGATGGAATTCCGCGAGCAAACGGTCAAGTTGAAAGAATGCACGAAACTCTAATACCAGTATTATCAAAGTTATCCTCTAACGATCCTTCAAAATGGTTTAAATACACTGACGTTGTTCAACGAGTAATTAACAGTACTATCGCACGAAGTACTAAAGTAACACCTTTTGAACTATTGACTGGTGTACGGATGAAAAATAAAGAAGACCGTAGAATAATAGAAATTTTAGAAGAAGAATATGAGAAAAGTTTCATGAAAAATAGAGAAGAACTTAGGGAAGAAGCAAAGCAAAACATTTTTAAAATTCAGGAGGAAAACAAAAATACCTACAATCGGAAAAGAAAAGAATCGCGAAAATACAAAGAAGGACAACTTGTAGCTATTCAAAGAACTCAATTTGGGACAGGACTAAAATTGAAGCCTAAATATTTTGGTCCCTATAAAATAATAAAAGTCAAACTCAAAGATCGCTATGATGTTGAAAAGGTGGGAAAACATGAAGGTCCAAATTTTACATCTACAGCTGCCGATTACACGAAGCCTTGGAACCAAGTTGAAACAATGTCATGATGTTCACATACCAAATTAGACAATTTTCACCCCGATTTTGTCCAGAAAAAGTGTTAACAATTTTTTTTTTGTTTTACGATGAAAATTACGGAAATACTGAAGAAGACGAGGACCACATGGTCTTGATTTTAAAGATGACAACGACGAATAGGCCATAATAATGAAAACGACGATGACTTCATTTCCGACGAGGATGGCAACATCACCAATGACGACGATTGTGGCGACATCAACGACGAGATGACCACAACTCAACGATACCGTCCTAGAAAAATAGTTATGACGATAACAGACTATAATTTTTTTTGAATAGATATTTTCTGCTTGTTTTCTTTCTTTTGCAGAGTTTGTTAAATCTTCTAGACGTTAGGATGCGGAGGACCGTCATCCGTCAGGAGGGCCGACTTGTGGTACCGGCCTTTGACACCCGCTGTGAGTGACGCTTCAGTCGCCATCTACCGCTACGAGACCTGATGCTGCTGGCCAACGCTATAATAGCAGACAGTGTTCGACTGTGTACGACGTAGGACTAACGACGACCGACAATGTTAAACGATGAAGTAATTAATGTATATAGTCTATGTTAAATGTTCCATGTAATCGTCCGCCTTAATATATATATATATATATATATATATATATATATATATATATATATATATATATCATAACAATCAAACATACAAAACATTAAAACATAAAGTAACAGAAATGCAGACCAGCTAAACGCCAAAAATGAAGATAAGCAAAAAGCCAAATGGCTAAAAAAGCCAAATAATGGCAGTATAAAAATAGTCAAACAGAAGCCAGAAAGCAGAACTGTCTATGTATGCGCGCTGAAGCTGCATGGATAACAATATAATTCAATATTACAAAACAAAAAAAAAGAGAAATTTAGGAATTTAAACTTAAGAATACCAAGAAAATTTCGAAAAAATTAAGAAGTGTTGGTGGATCAGGGCGTCATCAGGGAAGAGCCTCACCCTGTCAACACAGTTGAGTTATTGGGTGCTCAAAAAACACAGTTGAGTTTTTGGATGCTATGAATGGCATTTGCTGGCACTCCTCATGTAGGGTGCGGCGGGTTGATGTCGAGTTGAGGTTTATTAATGTGGGTAAGTTTGAATTCTCTTCTATAGTTTTGTATTGTACTTGTCTTTGGTGTCTGATTTTGTTTTTCTAATTTTGCCTTTCAGCTTATGGTGTTTGGAGGGGTGTATGGGCTACTTTTGGTGAACTGCCGCCCACACGCAGTAAACACCATATCGTGATGACTGGGTGAGGCTCCTCCTGATGACGCCCTGATCCACCAACACTTCTTCATTTTTTCGAAATTTTCTTGGTATTCTTAAGTTTAAATTCCTAAATTTCTCTTTGTTTTGTTTTGTAATATTGAATCATATATATATATATATATATATGGTTCGATTGTTATATATATACATCCTCCCTACTCTATCATATTACTGAATCCTGCTGTGAATCTTGATAAAATAACTATAAGACACTATAAATGGAGAAAATATTATCTGTCGATGAGGTTTGTTATTCAGAAGTATAAGCAAAGAAAATATTTACAGTATATTTAAGAAAAAATATTGTTTACACTTTGTTTTTATACAGATTTTAGTACTGTAAGATTGGACATATTTACTGTTTTCAGTTTAATTCTCGCAACGTATGTACTTTATATACTAAAAAGCATTGAAAGATGCGAAGTATCATGCAAATATGAACATTTCTTTTAGTCTTTAGATTCAGATTAGTATGATATAAAGGTTTCCAGTTAATATAAAGTAAAGGAAACTGCGCTAGTCTAGGAAAAACGATTTAAAACTTATAAATATGTTTTTGAGCATATTTTATCGTTTCATTCAACATGTACTTTTCTTAACTGAATGAAAAAATGTGTTTATATATCATAGTATTTGATCATCTGATTTGTTTGAAAACAAAATTCAAGGATTGCTGTTTTCTTTAAAAGCCTCGTATGGTATTTGTATTACCTAAGCGTTTTAAATCTGCATCCATTTCACCTGGAATTTAAAACTCATTTACATTTGTACGTTAATGCGGATCGGCTCTCCATATTCGGATCCATTGAAAAAATGAACGATGAAAACATGAATGATTAAACCTGTTAATCATTATTCCTGTTCTCGTTACTCATTGGATCGACTGAACGAGATATATAGAGTGGATTCGGATTGCAGTACAATTGTAAACGAACCATTATATTTTTTATTTATTCATAATGTAATGAGAGAATTCAACACCTCTATTATTTTCTCTGAGATTACATGTATTTAAATTAGGATAACATGTAATAAAAGGATTTTTTATATTGCCATCTATGTTTATAGAAAAAAAATTCATTTTGGATTTATTTAAAAAGAATAATTTGGAGCTTAAAAAGTAAAATAAAGCAAAATCATGTTTAAATTTAAAAAATGATTATATTTATTATGTATTAAGGATTCACTTCAGTCAGGAGTGATTGAATTTAGAATTAGTACTTTAAAATGTTGTGTGAATCAGATGAGTCATTAAGTGTGATTTGAAATATTTGACACTTATACACTTATTCTCATATAATTAATAATACATATAACATTAGTAGCTACATTTATAGGATACTAATAATTTACACAATAGCAATTATCAGACCTCTCTTTGGTTGAAATGATTGAATGTTGATTGACAAAGTAATTAAGATAATCACTTTTCTTTCACGGAAAAATGCAGAAATCATTAAGGCGTACGGAAAATAATTTTTGAAACAACACTGTCATTTCTATAGCTTCCACAATTTATTTTAGCACGATATGTATAATCCATTTCACATGCATCACAACCCTTTTATAAGACAAAACTAAGAAAGTGTTACTAATTTTAATAGTTTTACTAGTTTAGTAGTTATTAATTTTGAGTGTTTATTAGACAGAAAGAATACCTCTTAGGTTAATTTCCTGTAAAAATCACGAATTTATAGCTTTAGTCTTGCAATCAGTTTTCCTCTAAAAGTTTTTTGTCTTGTGGTATTCTGGCACCAGGGATGCGATATTTTGGAATTTCACAATCATTATGAGAGGATAAATTAACTTGATAAAATAACCATGATTGATTTTTGATGCAAATACATTTTTTTAAATTTTATTCAGAGAAACATGGAATAATAGAGCATGTTTTAAAATTAAATGTTTTCGATACAGATCACAGATGACAGAGAAAAGCGGTAATCGATATTACAATTTTTCCAAAAACGGAGGGTCGATATCACAGTTTTAAGAAAAGAAAAACACTGTTCTTAACGAAAGTTTCATGGATAGCTAAGTTGCATAAGAATTGCTTACATTCGTATTAACAAAGCAACCTCGATCTTTTGTCAATTTAGACAAAAATTTTAATTTTTTTCAAACTTCCCAATTCGAATATTTTCTAACACTAATAATATTCCAAGATCACCAAAGTTTCTAAAATGTGCTTCACTCCAACTAACGTGCAGTTTTAAATCAAATCTTCGAGATACGTTTTTTTTTCAATTTAAAGTTAAGTTCAATTTACTAAATGCAAACAACGTACCTATTTAGAATTATGGATGTAATTTCTTGACTATTTAATAAAGCTTTAAATAAAATCCAGCAATATGAAATGAACATGAAAAACAAATGCAGTTGTAACTAATTTTTGTCGTTTTGTAATGGAAACATGGCAATTTTTTTTAAATCTTTGAATTGCAACGTATAAGTAACAGTCTTATTTTTGAACGTTAACGATTTTAATGTTAACAATCTTATTTTAATACATTTGTTTTTACATTTTATTTTTTATAAAAAGAAATTCCACAACCCATTGCCTATTGAATGCAAGTAAAGTTGGACAAAATATACACATTACTCCAAGAAATGTACCCATATATTTGCACAACACATAATTCTTAAAATCTAAAACCTAAATATTTTTTTTTCAAAATAATATAAATAATGGAACACATAAATACAGCAGCTTAAGAAATAGAAATGAAATTCCAATATTGAAATGAAGAATTCCGAAAAACAAATCTGAGCAAACATGCCGGATTTTGACTTGTTTCGACATGTCGGATCTACTCGAAAACAGAACGATTGATAAAGACAGTAACAATTTGCAATAAGAATACATTTTCTTATTACCCAGGCTAAAACAAGTTCGCAACATTCTGTTGCCTTAACTCAGATGCATAAAATCTGAATTCTAAGTCGAATAAAAAATGAAACATTAATTAAGGAGTTGCCAGATAGTGAGTTAAAAAATTACACTTTTATTATTAGAGGATTTTTTGCTTACGCTTTTCGCTTAAAATAGGATAGTTTTGTAAAGAATACGAGAGACATTTTCTGCCAAGCTAAATGTAGGTAGGGGTGGGTGGTGGTTTTTGTGGCGGAACGTGTTTCTTGTACCTATTTTTAAAATGCCATTTCTGCTGAAACGCTGTATTGTTAATACGATTTCAGCTCTTCCCCAATTTTTATCCTACAAATCTTTTGGCGGAGATGAAAACATAGCATGCCAATCAGAAACTCTGTGCAGGATATTCCTACAATTTAATTCATTTTCAACTAGTCCTTTACAAGTTGTAAAGAGCAGCAGAGAGTCCTTCATTGTTGAAAGATACATCACCCAGTTCTCTAATTTAAATAATCTAGTTCTCAGTTCAATAGCCCAGTTCTCTAATAATTTTTATTGTTATTGACTGCAACTGTTGACTCTTACAATTAATACTGGTAACTGTTAACTCTTACATTTAATGTTGGTAACTGTTTTCAATTATTTACAGTGTCAACGATACACTTCAGTTTAAGGCTTGCTACACAAAAAACAATGATCCAAATCCCTCCACGAAAAATAAATATAACAATGTCGAATCTTCACCGAATTTCACTGTTGGCAAAAAGTTCGATAAAAATCGTTCACTGATCTGTTCAGTTAGTTCCCTGGTCAGTCACCAAATCTAAACATGTCAATCAGGAATGTTGAAATGTGATTGATAACTCCATATCTGTCGACTATTCTGCAGAAGCTTCAGATGCGCGTCAATCTAACGTCTACGAATTAAATGTAGTAATTTGACGTTTGTAGTTCGTATGTACAATGTAAAAGGGTGCATGTGGGGCTTACTGAGCCACCTACATTATTTGCTATATTAACATCGGCGCTGTATTTCACCACCCCGTTGATAAGTGTTAAGTAAAATATTGATGCAAACCTAAATATGATGGGACGCTTTTTGACAAGATAAACATACCCCTTCCATTGCTGAGAGGGCCACGGTAGCCCAGTTGGAAGAATAACGGATTAGCAACGGGAGGGCTGCGAGTTCGAAACTCTGTTCGGCGAACCCTATCCAACTCTGTCCGTCGTTTACATGGGGGCTGGTGCACGTTAAATCTGTCAAGGCTTCAAATTTCCTCACTTTAACGTGGTGTGGAAGTTTAGAGAGTGGGGTGTCAGCTTAAGTGTCTTCCGTCCGTGGTTCAAAATTATGAGGCGGTGTCCTTGGATATTTCCTTTTGGGATTCTCCTGGACAATAACCAATAGCCAGTTGTGTTGCTCCAATGCGACATTAATTAACTACCTATCCCCTTCCACAGCAATAAAACTTAAAACAGATTTCGAGTTCTCGAAATGAGGGTCTCGAAGTAAGATCTGAGTCCTAGAAGCAATGTATAGATAAGATCATCATCTTCATAGCACAGGGCAGTTCTCAATTATTCGCTAATGTCCCTTTCGGAGAGGAGTGTCGTTTAATCAGCACATTGAATTCGTCACGAACTCTAGAAGAGAATATTATACAGGGAGGGAAAGAGAGAAAAGCTTAACATATATCTGGAAATGACTTTAATACAACCTCAAACGAGTTATCTTACTAATTTTACAAAATTAACTAAATTGTCAGTGCTAATCATGATCAATCCAAACCAGGTGCTGCGGTAGCCCATTGGAAGAGCAATAGTCCAGCCAAAGACCATCGTGTACACGGGGATTGCTGCACATTAAATTTGTGATGGCCTCAAATGTTGCCAAAACCTCAATGTTGCTTTGGTGTGGAAGTTGGGAGAGTGGGTGCCAGATCAAGTGTTACCTCGTCATCTGACCGTGGTTCTAAATTACGTGGTCCTGTCCTCGGATCTTTCCCTCTGGGATTGATCCCGGACCGTCATCAATAGACTGTTTTTTTCACCAGTGTGACGTTAATTAATTACCAACCTTCAAATGAATCTTTTCTTAGAAAATTTTGCAGGTGGTTTACTTCCTTTTCTTGTAAGTTGAATTACATAACAAGACTCTCGAACCTGTACGTTGTGCATTCTGAAAATCGACATATGCAGTAGGAATGCTATTTATACATATTCCTTTTCAACAAAACTCGGATCGAGTATAACTTTGAAAATGGGACGTACTTGATTCTGTCAGAGAAAACACTTCATTAACTAGTAAGTGTATACTGATAAAAGGATCACATAGAATATTCTGTATTTAACTATATTTAATTAGTTCTTCCCATTGATCATATTCACAAAACCATTAGGTACAAAATTTAATTAAATAGTTACGTGAGATCTTATCAGTTTCAAAAAGTGTCGAATATTATAAGTATGCAGAAGGACTATTGCATTACCACTTCAGTTGAAAGCTGTCATATTCAAATGGACAACCCTCAATGGAAGTTCTACCTCACTAAGACACTAATGAGAATTCAGGAAAGCAGGTTTACTAATACAAGAAAATTGCAGAAATTCAAATGAAGGCATTAGGAAAATTATATGCTTTTGAGCAGGAATAAATGAAGATTATCTAAGAACACGAAATACGATGATTTATTGAGCCCCTTTTCACTAGACTTCACCTAATTTATATTTCATATTATCCTTTCAACTATTTGACAAAAAGTAAGAGCCGAGACATATTTTGTATCCCATCTCATTCGGTCATTATAATAGCGCAGAAACACAGGAACAAAATAAGACTTTTCATAATTTTCAGAATTTAAATATAGTTAAATAATTATTTCTATTGATTATATTTACATAATCGTTATGTAACAGAAATTTAATTAATAATTATCCCTCTAAACTACACAAAATTTCCGAAAAGTGTAGGATTACTTTTACCCCATAACACACAGAATGACTAAGTAACCACATCTACTGGTTGAACGAATCCCAGGAAAGTTTATATTGGTTAAGAAGGTCAATTAAGAAGTCATACAGGATTGAATCTACTGGTATCAATTCAGAATCTACTGGTAACAGGGTGGAATCATGCGTGTGAAGCCATCAGAGGGTTAAAGGACTTTATAAATTTCAAAAGGGCTTCTAAAAATATAAGGATGACAAAGGGCTATCACATTACTACCTCAGATGAAAAGCACCATCTTCTCAAACATACAATCTGCAACAACAATATTGACTCATTAAGAGACTAATGATATTCAAGAAAACAGGTTTACTAATACAAGAGGACCACAGGAATTCATATGAAGGCAGTAGGATAATGATATGTTCATGAACAAGAATAAATCACGATTGTCTCAGAACACGGTGATTGATTGAGCCTTTGTTCACTGAACTACGCCTAATCCACATTTCACATAATCCTTTCATCTACATTTGGAAAGAAAAGCAAGATTTCAGACACATATTTTGCATCACATCACATTCAGTCATCATTACATCGCAGAAACACAAGCACAAAATAAGGCCTTCCAGTTTTGAAGCGTGAAATATTCTTCACGCCATGCAACAGCAAGCAGTCTCCGACGTCAAAGTTGAATTTCGGCGCCATGCGTCAAAAGAGGTGAAATAAGTGGTAGGACGGGACCGCAGATTCATCGCATTAGCTGTGTACGGGAACTATGTTTTTCACATTCAGTCCCTCCCTGCCTTTGCTATTTTTTTTTCGTTTGGAGAGACGCCAACTCTTTCAATCGATCCAGCAATTTCTGATGTTTTCGAGTTCCTAGGCATTGTTTTCTTTATATTTTTCTTGCTTTTATGATATATCGCTTGCGTATGGATTGCAAGAAGGCTTTAGAATGCCCCATCATTAATATGGAAGCCTGGTGAGAATGCTTTGTTGTAATCAATTTAGGGAGTGTTATTCTTCGAGGAGTCAGGAATATATAAACTGACATTACTTACGTGCAGTGTATCATTAAGATAGCTGGAGTTGGGCTGTATCTATTAAACTTTGTGTTGCTTTTTTGTTTTGCTAAAAGTAAATAATGGGAATGACTGTTAAACTTAATAGATGGGATTTTTTCATTGCGGTATCACACGGTAACTAAAAGATTTATAAATAATTCTGAAATGATGAATAGTTTGAATATGATACTAAAAACCAAATTAATTCCAAATTCGGCAAAATTAATTTCAAAATAGTTTTTGCTGCATTTTAAATAGGGATAAAAAACTGAGCACATACGTGTATAACTAAACTTTTAGTTTCAATTTGGTATTGCATGGTAACTAAAAAATATTAATAAGCAATTACTGGAAAACAATAAAATTTGAAATTTGGTAAAATTAATTATCAAAGTATTCTTCGTTATTCTTCGTTAAAAGAATGTATAAAATGAACATATGCGTGTAGAACTCAAAGTTTGCTATCGTGGTATTGCATGGTAATTAAAATATTTATAAGTAATTCTGAAAGGATGGATAGTTTGAATACGATACTATAAAATTAAATTAAATTCCAAATTCGGCAAAATTAATTTCAAATTACTTTATGTTATATTTTAAGAAGAACGTATAAGGGAACTTGATACATGCGTGTAGAACTTAACTTTTGGTTTCGTTGTGGTATTTCAAGGTAACTAAAATACTTATTAGTAAATTCCGAAAAGATAGATTTTCTGAATATGATAATAAAACCCAATTAAATTCGAAATTCGGCAAAACTAATTTCAAAGTATTTTATGGCACATTTTAAAAGAACCTATAACTTAAACTTTTGGTATCACATCGTAACAAAAATATTTACAATTTTGAAGAGATGGAAAATTTGAATATGATACAAAATCCAATTTTAGTCGAAATTCAGCAAAACTAATTTCAAGGTATTATTCTTTATATTTTAATAGAGACTCATTATTTGCATAAGTACAGTGTTTCCTTACAACACACATGATGACTAATTAACCACATTGATTGGTTCGTTCAAAGAATCATAGGAAAATTTATATCGGTCAAGAAGACAAAAACTAGTTAGAGGTCATGGAGGGAGGACTGCGGCTTACAAGGTGAAATAATGCGTGTGGACCCTTAAGAGAGTTAAAAGAACGTATAAAGTGTTTGTGTAAAACAGCTTTAGATTTCATAGTAATATCATATGGTAAACACCATATTTGTAAGTAATTCTGAAAAGATTGGTAGTTTGAATATGATATTAAAAACCAGTTTAATTCAAAATTTAGCAATATTAAAATTATGGTATTTTTTATTATATTTAAACGAACGTATAAAGTGGATGCATGCGTGTAGAACTTAATTTTGGTTTCATTGTTCAAAAGTTCTTATTTGCCCATTCTCTATATTTGACCTTAAATTTGGCAAACTCGCAGAACTTGGTACTCAAATGTTATTTTAACTGCAATAATATGAGTTCCTTAAACGAATAGCAAGGTTATAAGAAAAAGCAGGACTGCCATAAAATGTACAGAAGTCACGAACAAGATTTTCTTCCAGTTCAAAAGAAGAATATTTAGACGTTTGAAACATAACTTGGTGAGTTACAGACTTACTTCTAACATTAGTATCCACCAGTCAAAAATACTGGTACTAGAATAGGTATTTCCACAATTATCTGAAAGAAACACATTGATTATTAAAAAACTCTTATGTTCTCTAAAAATTAACACTCTATTATATGGTTTGCATTATTTTAAAGGTGACATTTAATGATAATTTTTCCATAATTTTGTCACTACTCAAACTTACATATAAATTTTTATAACTAAAAATGTTCAAAATTATGAAAATTAGTTTTTCACTGCATTTTGACAATACTAAAGATAGAATAAAATTTTCAAGCATTGAAATCAAATATAGATGAATTATATGGTTTATTTTTAATAGGATCTTATATATTCATGAAAACAAAAACTCATTTTAATTTAATATTTTATTTAAAGTTATGAATTTGAATTGTAATGAAGTATGCATGCAACAAATCATGATCCGAAAATTGTAATTAATTTTTTTCACAAAAATGATCCGATGATTAAAACATTTGATTATATTACTCACATTTTGCATAAAGAAAGCAGAGTTGTTTTCTTTTCTCTCATAGTCTCATACTTAATCTACTATTTTTTCTAAATACCTTTAAATACACTATTGTTAATATTTTATGTTTCATTATATTATGTATGGACTTAATAGACACAAATGCAGAGATTAGATCATTTTTAATTATTTAATCGTCTCAGAGTTGCGGGATATACGAATAGCATAGTGTCGTTTAATGAATAAATAACATCTTTCTAAAGATTTCAAGGATTCTTTCAAGCTTTTTGAGAGAAAGGTTCTTTTGCTCCTTTCTTTAGAATAAAATCCTTGATAATATTATATTGACCCTTTCTTTAGAGTAGAACACTTTTGAAAGGTTGTATTGATAATTTCCATAGAATAGAATTCTTTGAAAAGATTATACTGGTCCAAATAATCCGAACTGGTTAGAAGACAAGCATGGAAGATTAAATGTTGCACTTTATATAAAATAAAGGTACTAATAAAATGATGAATAGTTCTTTTTTAATTTCAATCTATTAAACACACAAACCTACGTGCAATTTTTATTTTCCGTCAATTTTGAAGCTATGAAAGGTGATCAAGGAAATACATTCAAGATTTAAATAAAAAAAATCTAATAAATAGAAATATACAATATATATTAGGTTACTAGCAAGAGAAGGAATCGTTAGATTTTTCGTTCATTTTACTGTTAATTTTATAAGTTTGATAAACTCATATTTTAATTTCATTTACTCATAATTTCATTGTTCTATCTGCTTCAAGAGGGTATCACGCTCCTAAATATCTCTATTAAATTTAAGGTAGTCATCATAATTTGGTCTTTCTTCTTTCCACTACATTTTAAAAACTCAGTTTTTAAAATTAATTTTTTAAACTTTCTTTTGTTGTTCCATCTCCTTTTTCTTCTGCAACTGTCAGTTTCATTTTCAAATGCTAGGCTCCCTTTTTCTGTTTCGTATTGAGTTTTCTTTTTTATTTATAATATCAGTTTTCGTTTGACTTTTGCTTAGTATATTTATTCATTCTTGCTTTTTGGGAAGTAATTTGTGTGTGTCCAACCTTTGCCTTGACCAATTGCTTAGAAACTCAGTCTTGACAACGTGAGCAGAGATTTTCATATTTAATTTATTTAGTTGAAAAGTTTCAAAATTTTTGTATATTTTAAATTCAAATTCTGCGTTTTCTGCGTTTCCCTTTAAATTTAAAACTTACTGATCTCCATCCCGCTTTTCAGTGCATTTAGGCTACATTTAAATATTTGTTTGGCTTTGTATAGTTGATATTTTTATAGATCTGTTTGTATTCAAATTTATCAAGTCTTGCGTTTGGAGTAGCATGTCCGTGCTCCAAAAAATATAAAAAATTACACCAGAAAATGCTATATAATAATATATTAACTGTACCACAAAATAATATCGTTGCGCATTTTTTAAACAAAGCAAACCCAGTCTTGCCGCTGATAGCCATAACTTCTGGAAACGCATTAGTCATAACCCGCATTACTTTCGAAACTCAAGCCTCAAACACGACTTGGGACAAAACTTCATTCCGCAGTCGGAAACTCTGAACAAAATAAAACGAAAGCAAAAAGGCCCTCATTTTTAAAGACCGCGAAGTTTTACTCCTTCTTTTCCTCCCAATTCAACAACGACCCCGCCTCGGACCAACTTCCCTTCTCCTGGCATGCGACCAAGCCCCCCCCCCCCCAAAGATGATGAATGAAAAGTGTTCCCCTGGAAATTACATTTCAATCAGATGAGTCCGGCTCTTGTAATGCTGAGGGGCGAGCGGAGACGTTTCCAGGACCTGTCATTCCCCACAGCAGTGGCAGACACTGATGAATTAACCCGGACTCCAGGGCCCTGGTAATTGCGGGCACGGGGAAGGGGCAGAAGACTCAATGCCACCGGTGCCATCTGATTACCCGGGAGAGATCTGAGCTTCATTAAAAGGGTAACGCTATCGCTGAATACCCCTCGGCCTTAATAATCCTGTCCCCGTGCTTCAAGCTTGTAACGCCTATTAGAACACGCTTAGCATTGAGGAGCGTAATAGGTCGGTGATTCCAGATGCAGCGCTAGGACATGTACTGTGTGGCTTGTTTTGATGCGGTTGGTTTTTCGGAACAAATGCCTTGTCTCGTGAGCGATTACATTAGCAATTCCTGCTGTGATGTAGTTAGTTGGGAATCGGTTTTATTTAATAGAGATTAAACTGTTTATTGTTAAGATTGTATTAAAACACGTGTGAAAAAGATTTTTCACCAAGGTCATACACGGTAAGCGTGATTCGTTTTCGGGAGAAATGCCTTGCCTCGTGAACGATTACATTAGCAACTCCGGCTGCTATTTAGGAATTGGTTTTATTTAACAGGGATTAAATTTATTTGTTAAGATTGGATTAGAACACGGCTGAAAATGATTATTTAACTAGGACATGAACTGTACATGTGTGGTGTTTTTATTTTTCTGGACAAATGCCTTGCCTTGTGAGATATTACATTAGCTACAATGATGTACCTGGTTGGGAATTTATATTATTATACTAGGTGTCACGTAGGTGTGTGGACTGAAATTCTAAATCTAATAAAGCTGTCAAAGTTGTGTAAATCCGCGTTTATTAAAAAGTGAAAGATTAACAACTAAATACGCAAGAACAGCAAATAAAATGAAAAACATCCCGATAAACTACAAGAAAAATGAATGCTCTATGGTTGCTTGCTATTTAACATTCTAAAAAATCATCAGAGCTTGTTATCGTTTACCAGACTAATCATATTCGCTTTACCGGACTTTCATCCTAAATTCTATCACACAAATAATTTGTCGAGGAAGCCTATCTTAAATTGTAACAATAGGGAAAATTATTTCTTACTAAGATTTAGTTAGAACACTTCTAAAAAGATTCTTCAGCACTCGCTTAATGCAGTTCTTTTACATAACATTTGAAGAGTTATAATAACAATATGCATAAAGTTAAACTACAAAAAAATATTATTAGAGGCTGTTGAAGTATTCATAATAATTAACGTCATCATAAAGTTAATTAGTGTCATAATAACGTTAAGATTGCCATAATAATTTTGTTATCAATGAATCTATCAGAAACAATCATATGAAGGGTTTGTTTAATAGTGGTACAAATTCAGTTCGAAAAATCTGGTTTGAAGTGTTTGAAAAATAATGGAATGTTTTAGGTGGCAGAGGTTATTTTTTTGTTGATGAAACTGGAGTGCAGTTTTGAAAATAATGAATTAGCAACACATGCAGTGTTCTAAATATTTGTGAATTGGTGTTATTATGGTGCTCTAACAGGAATTAAACTGTTTATCTTTAGTACTGAATGATAACGTCTAAAAACATTATTCAATACTCACTTAATACAGTACAGTTCTAGTACACATTTGAAGAACTATAATAAAAATAGACATAAATCTAAACTAGAAAACTATTACTGGCTGCTATTAAAGTATTGCGCAGCACGACATAAGATTTTGTTATCAGTGAATCCATCAGAAACAGTCATGTGAAGGCGTTATTGTAATAGTGGCCTATTGAAATAGGCCTATTTAAAGTGGCCTTTTCAAATAGTGGGCTATTGCAATAGTGGCCTATTTAAAGTGGCCTATTTAAAGTGGCCTATTTAAAGTGGCCTTTTTAAATAGTGGCCTATGCAAATTCAATTTGAAGTATGAAATACTACTTGAAAACTAATGAATTTTTTTAGTTAGTAGAGGCTTTTTTCTCTATTATTTTTGATGAAAATGGTGTGGTAACAAAAATGCGAGTAACAATTTCACAAAAAGTGAAGTGGTTCTCTATTAAAGCAACGGCTTCATAAAATTGTGTTTCCTGGTACATTCAAAAAGTCTTACAAACTATTATGCTCACGTTGCATTTTAACAGCTTCCAAAACTATTTTAGTAGTTCAATTGTATACTTTTGATATTATGCGATGATATTTTGTAAGAGAAATGTTGATCATCTTCTAAGATGCTCCGCCTATAGCAGCATTTATATTGAGTAAGTGATTAGTAATGTATTTTGAAGAATGATTAGAATAAAGAAAGACCACATTTAGAACACCTAACTATCTAAGTGAAAAATGTTTTTTCCCACTGCCATTATCGATCTGATTATTGTAATGATCAGCAAGATCAAATTCATTTTTCTATTTATTTAGAAAACTCAACAAAGATGCTCCCATGAGCTGATATAATTAATAAAACGAAAGTACGTTATGGACCATACCATAAACGGATACAACAAAGAAGTTCGCTATGGACCATACCATGAGCGTGAACAAGGAAGTACTCAGTTCAATATCGAATGCGCCGGGCACGCCCTCTCTTGGCGACCTAAGGAAGTCGCCAAACCACCAATCTCGCCAAATCGCTGCTAGTTCACAACATTTATAAAGACTGAAAAATAAAGCCATCACTGAATCATTAATAAAATGTTAATATTGCATTAGTTTTGATATTTCTGGCATGAAAAAAATGACTTAAATACAATTTATTCAAATACATTGATTTTTCGATATTCAAATGCATACATTTCTAAAACGTACTTGAAGTAGTAAGTGAGAGAAAAAAGTTTACTTATACAACACGATACAATGGAAAAATAGTGTTTCCAGAAAACTAAAATCTCAGTTTTCCTTGTCTCAGATAACTATACTTATCAGCACAATTTTAACCACCTTCTAATAAATATTGTATTTCAAGAACAATACAGCCTCGTTCCTTCAATGTTGGTGAATTGGAATTTACTGGTCTCTTTTGCCATTTTAAAATAAATGTTTCAACCATTGCATTATGGAAATTGAATTTGCGAAAAGGATGCATGGAAATACATATACAGCCAATAACGGTAAAATATTAATTAGCTGCTTTAGAACTCAAAAACATTATTTTGATGGATTTTGCGTAACTTTTTAATAACATGCTTCATAACAATTGGAGATTATAAGAAACAATAAATGATGAATGATTTACATTAAAGGAGGAAACAATCTAATGCATTTTAATTTACAAAAATTTAGATAACAAACTATGTTCAATGGAAATCCGAAACAGATAAATATCATTGCTCATTTAAATTCTTTCAAATTATTACATTTTAAAGTACATCACGAAAATATCATTTTTTACATTTATAACAATCTTAAGTGAGTGTATTGTATATTCTCGTTGTTATTAAAGTGTTTCAAGTAAATTGATAATTTTGAGATGTTTTTAAACAATTTAATGTATCATAGTAACACATCATTTATCACTGTATAATATTACCACGCGGACAATCAATAGCAAACTGTGTAGACGATAAATAGCAAAAAATGTTCTAGAATAAAAAATGATATGGAATACTTTCTGTTACGATATTTTTCAAAAATTAAATTCAGCTTTAATTGCAGATGAAAAATATCGTAAAACAAAGAGTTACAGATTCAAATATGGCATTTGATTATTTTTGCAAAAGATATTTTTCCTTAACTATTTTTTAATTAAATTTAAATGAAAAATAATTAAGGAAAATAACGTCTGCAATTAAAGTAAAATGTCATTTTTGAAGCTGGAACTCTTTCTGCTATTTATCTTCTACACAGTTTGCAATTTACCGTCTGCATGGCTTTATAAAGCTTAATTAAAAAAAGCATTTAAGGAAAAATATTATCTGCAATTAAATTCATATTTCACTTTCGAACCTGAAACTGCTATTTATTGTCTATTTACTGTACTGAACTCTGCTATTTATTGTCTATTTACTGTACTGAACTCTGCTATTTACTGTACAGACAGTTTTCTATTTATCGTCTGCGTGTCATTGTAACTTAATTTCTAAGGGGGACTGTTTGCACATAATATTTGATTTATCATCCAGACTGGGAATATACTTAATTTGTATCCATCAAAAATTCAAATACTTATGCTAATATTTGACTTCATTATTATCTATATCTAAACGGTACAAAATAACGTGCTCTGAAAGGGACTTAATGTTTTAATAAGATAAGCAAAATGATGGCGATTGCATAGCGAACGTTTCGTTACCTTAATAAGCATGGTACGTCATGCTAAAAAGCTAACAAAATTAAAATTTACAGTTTTGTTAAGTTTTGCATGGTCCTAGCTACCAAAATTAAAATCTATGTATTTAACAATATTGTCTTTATGTGCTGTACTATATTTATTTACGAAATACCTACGCGTTAGTGTGGGTAACATGGCCCATACACTATTGTATGGTTATAAATGGACCATATTTTATCTCACCCCATTCAAATTTTAATAATAATTCTAATCAGTGTTGTGAGGAACACGTCAATGTAACATCAAACTTTCAGGGAGTTTGATTGGAAAACATAACTAGAATAGATTAAAGGCACTTCAAACATAAAATGGTATCTTTTTCAAATTTGCTTAAAATTCTTAAAGAATCTCGATTGTTATGGCTCTTGAAATGAATGTTCGTAAATGTATTGTTAGTGTTGATAATAAATTTAAGATATAAATTTTATAGGTGTACCTTAAGTATTATTCAACGGTTGCTTAGATGTAATAATCAAGAATTGTGTTTATTATAAAGCGGTATTTCATATTCAGGCCACACACACCTCTCATCAAATATCATTTTTGAATCAAAATGGCATGAAGAGGATTGTTGATATGTTCAAAAAATTATTTTTAACTGTATCAAGTTATTTCACTTATTGCATTAAATTTTACTATCTTTTTAATAATTCTATTACTTAGAATGTATTTTATGTGGGGAAAATACTTCAATAAATTATCATTGTTTCTAAAAGTAATTTTAAGAACAGGAAGTAATTTAAAACATAAAGGGTTGGTAGGTATTTAAGTAACGTCGCACTGGAGCAACACAAAGGGCTATTGGTGACGGTCGGGATCAAACCCGAAGGGAATTGTCCAAGGACAACACCGCGTAATTTTGAACCACGGTCAGATGACGAGGTCACACCTGAGCTGGCACCCCACTCTCCAAACTTCCACACCACGCCAACGTGATAAAATATGAAAAGGAAAACTCTCTTAACTAATAATATTTATTTCCCCTACGTGATGATAAAGAGCCTTTTCTGCAAGTAAAAGTAATGAAGAATTTCGACAGTGTTGCATAACAGAAATATTATGCCCTACACCTAATGATAGTTATCTAGCAAGTAATAATTGTCTTAATAAACTATTTATCACAAATTATACCACGGTACTACAAATTGTAATGAAAAAAACTTCGTTGTGATATTGGAAATACTAGTTCTGATTTAACGTATTTTAGGAAAGCAACGCAGTTCCTGTTCACGACATGACAGAAAAATATTGCTGCTAGCGTTGTGGAATTCTAGCTGAGTATTGTTTACAGTAAAATAATGACGCCAAATATGTAGATAGATTCTTAACCATTATATGTAAGCTTATCCAGCAATTTTGAATTTTGAGATAAACCAATTTGATAACTGAATATTGAATTATTTTCATTTATCAATTTGGTTTAATTTTTATAAAAGTCAAATTAGGCAAATAAATGTTCCTAAGGAGTCAAAGAAAATAATGTTACTGCTCATATTATTCTAATCAAATTGTAACATATATATCCCTACAGGGACTTTGTCAACTCTTCAATTTTATACATTTTATGCCTAAGATGATGCTTTTGAGATATATGCATCAGACTTAAATGATTAATGAAAGTATTAATATTCTTTGTTACAGAATCCCATCAAACTATTTCAACTGGTCATGTTGAAAGTTCGACAAAGTTTAGTATAAGGTTGATTTATAGTATAATAAATCATACAATAGAGAATCATATATAGAAGCAGGAAAAATGCTGCAACCATATAATTTCAGATTTAAGCGTTTTTACGAATGTTTTATGCAATTTATAATTGGTATCATGTACCACAATCGTTATGTACAAGCACATGACTTTCACTAAATTAAATTCTTAGCAAAAAAAAATTCAGGACAGTTCTGCTTTTATCTGTGCTCTGTAGAAAGTATATTTTTCGATCAATATCTTATAAAATATGCTTTATTGATTCAGTAATTTCAAATAATATTAATGACGTAACCAGACTACCTTTAATAAGCAGTTTAATGACTTACATTTCTATTTTGAATTATTTTGTTTACTATAAGCATAGTGGACAGTTCAAATTTTTATTATCAATTCTTTTTAAAAAACCAATAAATGTTTTGTAGTTCTGCATTTTTATCTATTTAGTTTTGGCAACAAAATCAATTGAGGTTTCTAATAATTTATCACAAAATATTTTATATCAAACTTTTATAGTTTTAAAATTTGTTCAATTAAATATAATTTAATGCAATTTTTATAAAGTTAGAATACATTCTTAAAATTTATTACAACGGTTTTCTAATTTTTGAATATGGAAAACTCGATTACGTTGAAATTGAAATGTAGTATACTGTATATGAAGGGCTCTACAACATTTACCCTGAGCATGAACTTATTTTTCAGCGAAAGTAATCATTCCCTGTACAACAACAAAAAACCATGTTTTCAAATAAACACTCTCTGAATCAAATTCAAGCCATACCCTGAGGTTACTGTCATACGTTCCCATGTACATTTTTCGTTAACGGAAGGAAATGGAATTTCAAGTCTTGAAGGGAAAAAACGTCGCTCGCTCGATAAGGCAACACTTCACACATTCATGAACTATTCAATGATGTTGGACTTGAGTTGAAAAGAATATTTTCCGATATCCAGTAACGATTACGTTTTAAAGCTGGAGCCATGATTGATGAAGTTGGGTCCATCGATACGAGTTCCATCGACTACAAGAACTTCTAACGAACACGAGAGCAAGGAATAGTAGTTTCTAATGATACCCCCATGAATAGATATCCGATTTAAACTTTTTTACCTCTAGCGTGGGACTGCGGTTTTTGTTCGGTCGGCAGTTAGGGAAATACCTATATAGTGAAAGTTATTGTCTATGTATGGGTTTGTGTTATTAAATCTTTTTCTCCCAATTGCCAATTATTTTTATTTCTTTAAATTGAGATGCTTTTGCATCGATAGTGTGCAATATCGCATTCATTTAGAAAGATATCTTCATATAAAATTAATGTTATACGCATTAATCAGTGTTCTGTTAACTCTGTGATGTGTTCACACGCATATATCCGTTCTAAAACCTACAGTCATCCCAGCATAATTTCTAACTCGTTTTAAACTTCTCGATTAATAGAATTTCCTAAGATTCTTTCAGCCAATAGCGTTGATTATTTAGCCATTTTTTTGTGTTGTGGAGGAAAAGCTACTGTGGCCACTCAAAGGGTTACCAAATCAGTAAAAACATGATTTAAAAATTAGGTTAGGCTGTTGGGCCCAATTGAAAACATTTGCCTTTTAAATCCATTTAATGCATGGGTATTGAACTTAACATCATAAAGTGCGTTATAGAAAACGAAATGAGAATGTTCAGTTGGATTTCGATCTTTAATGAAGCTAATGTGTGGCCTTGACTGTCATGGTAATGTCTGGTGATACACACAGGAAGTTAGAAAGACTCAAAGTACTTAAAGTTTATATGTTACCGTGAAAGACCGAAATTAGAGAATGTCAATATTCTCCGGTGAATGTCGACACATACCAAATACGTCGGTGAAAGACCGAATATTTGGTTATATTCTTAGACATTCGGACCATCGCCGGTGTATGTCGAAACGCACAGATCAGATAAGCTCTGGTGGGGGTCGAAACGAGAAGCCGAGGAGGCGGAGAAGACAGCCAGGAGTCCTCTCCGCCTTCTGTTTAAGTTGTTGCAATAAATAAGATTGCATAACGTTAATCGCATAATTTATGTGTAAGTTTATTATTGGTATTATTTTCTTTTCTCATTTAGAATGTACTGTTCGTTTTAGGTTCAACAGTTTAATTACATGTGCTGTTACTTTAGCTTTCTCCTATTTTGACATATATCATAATATTTTACTAATGAAGTATGATTTTAAAAGTTGCATTTTTGTCTTAACATAACAAAAATATTTTTATTCAATATTCACCATCAGTGAATGCTGAATGTCGACATTTGCCAAATATTTCTGACATATACCAAGCGACTACGTGAAAGCTGAAATTCACCGGAGAATATATATATATATATATATATATATATATATATATATATATATATATATTTAAGTAATTGATTCTATACCAGGTAATTTAGAATTTACAATTATTGGTATTTATCAAATTAATTTGAAGTAACAGTAAGGCTCTTGATAGGAAACTGTTGATAAAAGAGCTTAATTCATAAGAAATTTGCACTTTAATCAACCGATTACGTTATTCTTATTACTTAAGGAGGAAATGATAAAAGTATGTATCCAGTATGCAGTTTTCTGAATGAAATAAAATGTAATTTAATTACAATTTGATATTGCTTATTGCTTTTGATTGTGAAAGCATAGTAAAAATTAAAAAAAAAATGAAAATAACATTAATTCATGAAGAAACAAAACAATATATATGAGACACCCTGTTTTCCAATAAATGTCGAGACAGCAGAAGTTTTTTTTAATCTGAGCAATAATAAAATTTTCACACTTTTTCCATAGCGTCACATTCTTTGAAAGCGTATTTACGAGTGAATTAAATCCATTACACTTGAATATTTCATAACAAATTTAAAATTATGTACTCTTAATAAATATTTCTAATTAAAAAACATTTAGTGACTCCTTTTTCATTTATTTTTCCTGATGCAAGCGACAGTAGAATACATAAGCATTATAAACCATCATTCCAACTAACAAAACTAAAATATAAGTTATTGATATAGTATTGAATTTATTTTTCTTAAATTTGATTCATCTATACCGTATGAATAATAAGATTAATTCCTTTTTTAAATTTTTAGTGTTGTTTCTTATTCTGTATTCTCGTAAATTGTAAATTTTCTGTTTGGTTTTTTTCATTTTAATCACTTTATAGAGAAAACTTTATATAACTTTATAAATTTTAAAGAAAAATCAATCGGGTACACAGTTTAAATTTTCCCGATGCGGTGTTGTGTACGCTTACGTAGTTAACTTTTAAAACGAAATAATAAACTTACTTCCGAATACCTATTTAATTAAATTTTGGACGAAATTCGATTTCTGCCTTTTTCCGAAGTATTGATTTAAAGTAAGGAATAAGGATTGTGGATAATCCATAAAATTGGATTTCTTTAATGGTATAGAAATAATTAGCATATTTTAAAACTTTAAGAGGTTCTTATTGAATTTATGTGGTTAGGTTATCATATTACCACATTACTTCGTAAATTTACATACCTACTTTGAAGGTTTCTACATTTACCATTTCAATATTTGTTGTTTTTATATGGAGTCGAAAAGCTTGTAACACAATTCACTCTAATATTGTAACAAAATTGAAACACGGATTAAGTTAAAGATTGCATACAAATTGAATTCATTAACATAAGTTATATTTGTGTTTAATACATATAATAGTAAAAGGTTCTATATATTTTCAGAAAACAGTGTAGATAAATGTTTCTGTTCCAGATCCTCAGAATCAAAACAGAGGAGCATTTTGAAATAATCTTTCAAATGCAAGAAGATCTTAGTCATGAGTAAGTTTGTAAAGAGATTCAAAAGCGCAGAACTGACAGAAGATGTCAAAAAGCGGCCTGCCTTAAGTGACATTATGCAAAATTAAGTACGATGAATATTATGTCAATGAATAATATGAACTTTAAAACGCAATTCTTCAAAAAAAAAAATTAAAACTGCATATTTTTTGGGATGTGTGTTTGAAATACTGTTGAACATTTCGATGTGTGCAGGATACTATTATCGCAATTATTCAATCTACTCTTAATAATTTAAATATTACTAAACCTTCACTCACTGAATAATTAAATTGATGTAACATTTCAATGTGCTTCATTACTATTGATAGATACTTTGGACACGTTTGTTCTGTGAAAAATCTATCAACAATTTTATTAATATGTATTTTTTATATTAAACCCTTATCAGACCCATTAATATTTGTACTTAGCATAAAGGAAATAGTTATGAACAGCATACATACAATGAAAAGGTTTACTATTTGTTCCTTGACCACACTCAAAGAATCAACAACTTTTAAAAGCATGTTGGCGCAAAAAGCATATTTAAAAGTACATAGAAATTAAGGCATATGATTACAAACAAGAAAACATAAAACTCGATAAAAGTAGAATATATTCCTTTTGATGTGGACTAAATAAATCTGCTAGAATGAGATAAAATTGGAATGAATCCCGTAATTTTATCAAAAATAACCCAAGAATTCAAAGCAAAGTAAGACTTAATTTTTTTAATAATTTCAAGGAATATTGATTATTTACAAGGATTTAAAACAGCACATATCCTCAATTTGTCAGTAGTAGAAATGTCAGGAATTGTATAAATTTTAATACATGAACTCGTTTTCCTGACTTATAAAAATACGAAATATTTTCCAAATACACTGCTGGCCACCCAAATTGCAACACCAAGAAAGACAAGAGATATCACAACAAAATTTATTTTGTAGATAATATGTTGACCAAGTATCAAATGATTAAATTTATAGACTTCTGTGAAGTGTGGTTCCTGCCAAAATCAGTAGCCAGAGTAGCCGCCATTGTTGGAGATCACCGCTGCCACACGCCTCGGCATTGATTCAAAGAGACTTTGGATGTGTTCTTGGGGTACAGCAGACCAAGCAGCTTCCACACGTTGCCAAAGTTGATCTGATGTGGCAGCTGGGGATGTATTCTGGGTCAATCGTTGAGCAACCATGGACCACATGTTTTCTATCGGCGAAAGATCCGGAGAGCGAGCTGGCCAGGGAAGCAATTCAATCTGGCGATTGACGAAGAACCCTTGGACAATGCGTGCCACGTGTGGTCGCACATTATCCTGTTGAAATATGGCTGTGGGCAAGCCCTGAAGATAAGGAAGGACAACTGGCTCCAACACCTCGGAGATGTAGCGCTGGCTGTTTAAAGTACCGGCAATGCGTACTAGAGGAGTGCGAGAGTGATATCCAATACCGCCCCATACCATAATACCCGGTGCAGGACCAGTGTGGCGGTGCATAACGCAGCTGTTCAGCATCCTCTCTCCACGGTGTCTCCAGACTCGAATCCGGCCATCGTGGTGTTGCAGACAGAAGCGTGACTCTCAGTAAAGACAATTTCATTCCATTCTGCCGTCCACATCCTTCTTTCATCGCACCATTGGCGGCGGAAACGTCTGTGGTTCTGCGTCAAGGGTAGACGAAGCAATGGACGTCTTGCGGACAGACCACTCTGCTGTAAACGGCGTCGAATGGTACGCGCAGACACTGGATGATGCGGTACAGACTGAATGTGCTGTGCTATGGTTCGTGATATGGCTGAGCGATCCGTCACTGCCATACGCACAATATGCCTGTCATCACGTGAAGTGGTGCACTGAGGTGGATGCGATCGAACACGTCGGTCCGTCGTACCCTCCTGCATCCAACGATCACATATCCGCATTACAGTTGTTTGGTTTCGTCCAACACGACTACCGATTTCCCTGAAAGATAATCCACAATCTCGGTAGGCCACTATCCTTCCTCTGTCGAACTCGGATACTTGATCAAAAGATGATCGCTGTTTTCTACGAGGCATAATTGATCGTTTTTTTGAAAAAACCACAAGAAAAACACAATTGCCGTACTTGTAATCGTCGAAATCTCCAAGCCTTAAATAGCGCATTGAAGTGGCGCCACAGGCGCGCGTGATGTGCGTCTGCGCTGAAATTCTAATCATTTGCATATCTCACCTCCGCTAATGCATGTTGTAAATTTCATATTATTTGCATGCTTACTTCAGGGTGTTGCATTTACGGTGGCCAGCAGTGTATATTTGATGCATACTATAAGTATATTAGATTCGTATTATATGATAGAATCTTGCTCACTCAGGAGAGTGCCATGCTAACTTAATTTTAGTTATCCTGCAGTTTTCGTCAATAACGTTTTTGGAAAAATATTGAACATTTATTACAAAGTATAAAAATGTGTTTTTATGACAGTTCTTGAGAAGTTGTTCTTTCTCTCTCTCAGTGACGAGTTTTATAATCTTAGCTTTTCTGCCATGTTTATAATAAAGTGAATTCTGATTAATTTAGGGCAATCAAAAAATTTAGGTCTTGTAGAGGAGCAGTTTTCTATCCCCAATCGAAAGATCGTTATCAGTTTTCTTCATATGCTTATGCACTTGCTCTCATCTCGCATGAGTGAACCTTTCAACACAATGTGAAACTCAACGGGAGGTGCATAGTGAGCATGTCCACCGGAAAGGGGACGAGTTTATTTTCGAGCAGTGGTATATAGAGGGGGTATGGCACGTATATATGGGAGGTTTTATGGGTTGAAAAACATAAATTGTGTCGATCTTCTAGGGCGATCTTCTTTTCGCCGTTTTTAACATTGTTTGCTGCAGTTTCTGGTACTGGATTTTAAGGTGTTGCGCAAAAGAACAAATTGAGAAGCGCTTCGAATTTTTTGGATTGAGCTTACATAAACGAATTACGGTTCGTATTACGAGTTTCATTTACAATCATCCCTCCAAAAATGTACATTTGAGACTGATGGACCTTTCCATGCGCAGTTAGTATACACAGATCACTCTCCTATAGAGTTATGGACTGAGTTTGACGATCCGGTCTAGCATGTTCCCCATTTGAAAATGGTAGCGTATGGTTCACAACAAGAAAGCATTTGTTCTGTATCCCTCGCTTCACACATAACCGTTGTCTCCATGATATAAGAAATTATGTCTCGATTACATGATTTTATTTATAAATAGCAAGATGAGTGGTAGTCTTAATTTTACTACCATAATTTCTTCTGATTTGGGTAAAATTTATGTTTCGCAGGAAAACGTATTTCACTTACTTCAAAGTATTCTATATGAAAGGTATAGACTCAGAATAGTCTATGTAAAAAGCGAAGAAACCGAATATCCGATGCGAAACGTGAAGAATCAGGATATTCTATATGAAACGTATTGAATCAGAATATTCTGTATGAAACGTATGTAATAAGAATAGTCTATATGAAAGGTATGGAATCATAATATTTTATATGCTGAACAGCTCTTGACTAATAAATCAATATTAATATATATTACTTACTTTTGCAAAGAAATAGAAACTTTCTTTCATCTTTTCATCATATCAACGAAGTGTTATTGATTTTTCCTAATGCTTATGATGAGTTTGAAATATTACTTCTTAAAAGAAAAAGGAAGCAAACTTGAAATTAATTCTATGAGAGTTCATTTCTTTCGCAAACTACTCATTGCACTTTAAATTGCATCACTTCGATGGAAAAAATTTACAATTCAGGAGAACTGAAATTTTTATTCTCCGTTCTCTCTGTATAATGATAAATGAGATTTATTTTTCGCTTCAATTCAGAGCCTGTTTACTTTTCAAAAAATATTTAATTCAATTAAATGATGAAAAGTTAATTCCAACTGATCTCCTTTTGCTTCAGAACGTCACTTCCGTCAAGTTTTTCAAACGGAAGAATTTGCAACTCTTACCTTCAATTTATGGCTTTCAATTTAATTAGCGATTTCACGTAAATAAAAGAAGTAATCTATTAAAACTTCGAAAACAGTGACTTTCTTGGCCGAATAAATTTCGTGACTTGCCAAATGTATGTTTTAAATTAGGGAAAAGTTTATTTTGTAGACTTCAGCCAGCAGTTGTGAAAGAAATTGTGCTCTCCAACGGCTGATATTTTCACACGCAATCTGTCCAATTCAGATATTTTTATTTATTAAAAGTAATTTAATTCTACAAAATAAAGAATTTAGGTTAGTTTTATACATTAAAATATCAAGGACTTTTATTTTCAAAACTAACTTGATGCACTTCTATTCCTATGAATACGGTGAATAGGAAGAAAATTGCTGAATTTTTTAAAATTATTCATTTTAATCCAATTTTTTCAGTCATAAGATCTAGATTATTTTCAGAAACACGGTATGCATGTTTTAAATTAGTGATATGTTTCAGTTTTTGTCAATTATGCAGAAAGATTAGTTTGATTTTTAACATCTAAAATATAAAGTTATTATCTAATTTAAGTAATAGTGGTAAATATGTTTTCCAAGAGCAAACTATTAGTGCTTACATTAAGCAGACAAACTCTTAGTTTAGATATATTTTGCTATAAAAGTATGAATAAATCCTTGTCTGATAAAATTCGTGTACTTTTTAATATCCCATTTTCAGCACACTGGTTGGTTAAATCGACCAATTGTCCTTCATTGAATCCATTGTCTTACATTGAATACATTTTAGCTTCTTTGTATTATTTAATAGATACCGAGTGTGACTATTTTATGATACTTCTATAAATCTTGCAGATTCAGTGAATGTCATATGTGCATTAATGATATGGCTTGTGATTTTCATCTCCGATCAATTAAAATTCAAAATTATTATTGTATTTTGAAATACATTGCTGGGGCCATTGAAATGCAACACCATGGAGGAAGCATCCGATAGCCTTGAAATTTGCAATATGTGTAGGTCATGGAAGGATATGCAAATGATTGGTACTGTAACTTATATGTAAAACATGTTGGTCATTTACGCCTCCTATAACAGTATACAGTATATTTGACTACACCAGACGCATCTGGGGCTGCAATAGTAGATAGAAAGCCTTACCTGGTCTAACAAATTGCACGAAATCTTATTTTCAGACAAATCTCAATTCTGTCTACAGCATCACGATTGTTGGATCCGAGTCTGTCGGCAAAGAGGCAACAGAATGCATGACTGGCACAGTGCGTATCATATCGGTCCGTCACCGGGCATTATGGTATGTGGTGCCATTGTATTCTAATCCAGCACCCACATAGTTATCATTGCCGGTACACACAGCAGCCACTATAATATCTATGCAGTTTTGAGACCCTTATGTCCTCTCTTATCTGCAACGGATATATACTGCCAATTTTCAACAATAAAATGCGTGATCGCCATGTGGCTTTCAATACACGACAATTCCTCAACATTCACCAGCTTTCACTTCTTCCATGGCCAGCCCGTTCACCAGATATATAGCCCATCAACCAAGACTGGTTCATGATTACCCAAAGTCTGGTCAACCAGCAACCAATCATTCGCAGTTACGCCTGATGAACTTTGGTAACGTGGGGAAGCAGCATGGGACTGTCATACACCAAACATACATCCAAAACCTCTCTTTCAATGCCAAGAAGTGTAGCAGCAGTTATTGCAGCCAATGGTGTCTATAAAAATACTGATTTCTGCGCGTTCAGCAAGTCGAACAGATCCTGTAATTTCATTCATTTCAATCTAGTACTTTAAGTTATTTATACAATAAAAATGGATTTGATATATTTTGTTTTTCATGGTGTTACATTTTTTATGGCCAGCAGTGTATTATCTATCGAGCACTTTCAAATAATTTAAAATCTTTTTGATCCTTACAATTAACAGCTACAAGAATCATAAAATAATATTATTGTTACGTCTTACAACCTAGCACCATTGAACTGGCTTTGTATAGCAAGAAACTTGCATATAAAGTAGCCCAGAGTGGCGGATTAGCAAACTAAGGGTTGTGAGTTCTAAACTCGATCCCACCAAAATCCTTCATTTACGTCGTGGCTGGTGAACGTTAAATATGTCGTGGCCTCAAATTTCCTCATGTTGGAGTGGTTCAAAAATTTGCAGGGAGATTTCCAGCTCTTTTGCAGACCCTATCACTAAGAATTTACGCGATGCTGTGCTCGGGTCTTTCCCTTCGGGTTTGATTCCTGTCCACCGTCAATTGCTGCAGTGAGACGTAAATTCAACTACCTACTTATCTTCGTGTTATTGTAAGACTTAATAATCTGTATATAATTTGCAACAAGTAAATAAAATGTTACCATTAAGTATTCACATCACTTTTATCACAACATCCAAAGTTACTTGAATAACAATTTACTGTGACCTCTCCACTACAATCCTTCACATTCTGGGGAATGGATTACCCCGTCCTTCTCATCACAGACCCAGACGGGTCTAATCCAAAGTTCCAGGACAGACCCCGTCTCTTTCTGAATACGGAATTTCAAGTGGAGTCTCATTTATTTCCCAACTTCGAATCGCAACTTCACACAACTCCAGAACTCCTAAGGACAATCAATGGTGTGTGAGTGCGAGAAACCGCAAAGGAGATCTCCGGGCAGCAGAGAATTCAAAAGCCTGATAAAGCGTTTACCAACACAATTCCTAAACTTTCCTCACCCCTATACAATATTCCAAAACTCCAATTAATGCACTCTTCCATCGTCATTAGTGCGTCTGTACTTTTGTTTCCAGGCGACAATGCTGAATAAATTGAAGCGAAAAGATAAATTACGGCTTTTTTGATTAAACCTCGGTAATAAATGTGTGGAATAGTTTGTATTGTTTTAAAAACTTTCCTTCAAAGGACAATGAGAGTCTCATAAATAAGTAAGCAAGTTTCCCAACTTTGTGTGAATGGGAAAAAACGCTTTTTTATTCATCAACTGGTAATTAATATTATCAAAAATGAAACTAAAACTAGTTTTAATAATTATGCCTCAATTCTACACTAATCGAAATTGCGTTGTTCTGAAGCTTTTGAGTAAAATTGCTGGGAGGCTGTACAGGATTTATTTAGGTGTTCTTCAGAAACAAAAGGAGGTATATATTTACATATGCTAATAGGGTTAAATGTGTTTGTTACAAACACCACCATTTTTAACTTCATTATGCTTTAACAAATTTCAAAATATATTTATTCTTTTGGTAATTAGTTTTATTTCTTACTGTGAGAGTGATATACGGATTACTCGTTCTATCTGAGGCAATTAAATTATATAAAAGGTGGAAAGAAAAAAACTGGGAGATTAAATAAGAGATTAAGTTGGCGTTTCAATTTATAGTTAAAACAAGTAAAATAGGATTTATAAAATACATTAATAGATGTAACTAAACTATTAATACCACCTTTAAAGAATTCTAGTGTTAAAAACAAAGCACATAAATTAAATAGCGTAAATAGACTTTCATTTATAAATCCTTTTGCAGTCATGATTAGTGATATTTCTGTGTATTTAGATATCCTTCAAGTTAACATTCCACATGCGTGCTTCAGAAATAATTCATTGGTTTCAATTTCCTACTTCGTTTGTTATAAGATTTGATCAATAAAATAAATTTAAATTTTGCTTTTACTTTTAATTACTTTATTTTCATGTTTCTTAATTAGATATTTTGCATATATCTCTCTTGCATGCTACATTTATTATACATATTTGGGGCAATATAGATAATTCAATACTATTGAAATAAATTATTTCATATTGTCAGAAAGGTGCAATATTATTACTGTATTTATAATAAAAAATGTAATTTCTTAAAAATATATATTTAAAAATTTACTTTTGATCAGCATGTTCGTAATAATGTTAACCTTTCATGTAACTATATATACAATCAAAATAAATATTCTTTTTGTGAACTAAGTACTCGAAATCTGTTTACAAAAAGTTTAGATTCATTTATAATAAAGTATTGCGACGTATTTGTGTAAATATTACTTTAAGAAACTGTGATGTTTTATACGAATTTAAAGAAAGTGATTACATGTTATAATAATGACGAGAGATGTACTGCTGCATATATGTACGGTCGTTGTTAAATTTTCTTTCAGAGTAGACAAATATAATTTTAATAAATGAGACACAATGGGAAAATTTTCATTCGAAGATGAAGTATATAAGATTTTTGATAAGAAGAAACGAAATATTCTTCGAAACACCCATGAAAACAACACTAAACTACGGATTAAATCAAGATTCGAAACAATAATATTTTCTTACTTTATTAAAAAACTATATTCTCGTGTTTTTTATTCCTCTACAATAGCGAAATATAAGATTGTTTTCATTTTTACTGAAGATAAAATATATTATAAGACAGTGAACAAGAGTAACGCATAAAATACTTTTTTATTGACACTAAAAGAAACCGAAGTCAATCCACAAGAATCCATCCAAAGTTTTATATTTTGTAGAAAAATCTTAATCTGGTTTCTTCTAGAAATTGACTAGTCAACCAAAGGCAACAAAAAACAAAACTAGAGTGCTTGAGAATTAAAAAAAAACGAGTGGCTACTAGGAGTAGGGATTAAGAATGGGTTTGTGGTCTATTTCTATCAAAAAGTCTAGATCTCTGTTGCTGTAGCACTGATATGCTTTCCTGCAGTTGAAAAAGTAAAGGTATTTGTAATATCTTCAAGAAATTATAACTGCGCATATAAAATTCGCAATGATTCTTTAAACTCGTATAGAGTTCAAATAAAAATAGATAAAAGAACCTGCAAAACATTTTCTGTTTTTAAGAAAAGATTTCAATTACAAGTATATTTTTATTTAGATCAATCACACAAACCAATTTATTGTCGACTTACAAGTGAAACGCAGTAAATAAACATTTTCAAAAATGAAATTATTAGTTTTTCTAGACCAGAATGTGGGAATTTTTAGACTTCTGACATCCACTAAGTGATTTTTTCTTTGCATGAAGTTTAGATAACTCCTTGAGAAACACGCCTTTTTAGTCAAGCACAGAGAGAAGAATTTTTTCTACTTCGTTGTAGGGCTGCAGTAGCCCAATTATTAGAGAGAAGATTAGCAATCGGAGGGTTGCGAGTTCGAAAGTCGATCCAAAGAAAGGCCTTCCTGTACGTGGGGACTGGCGGACGTTAAGTACGTCGTGGCCTTAAATGCGCTCACGATAAGATGGTCTGGAAGCTTAGGGAGTGGGGTGGTATCTCTGATGCGACCTAGTCATCAAAAATTAATGGTGTTGTCCTCAGAACTTTCCCTTCAGGATCGATCCAGACCCTTCTCCAAAAGCCTGCTGTGTTGCTCCAGTGTAAAGTTAATTCGACTTCTTACCTACCTTCTTCAACAGAACTATAATTTTTGACTTCATGTGTTTCATTTCTAAGCTGACGATATGTAGTTATAGACGTTATATTTAAAAATATAAACTCTTTATCTTTTATTAGTTAAAACATCCTTCAGTTATTCTGAAAACATTAATAACTTAAACTAACAAGCAATTATTTTTTATAAGAGCCAAGTAATCTCTCAAATACCCTGACAGGATTGTAATATTAAAGGACAATAATAGTTAATGAGAAAAAATATCGGTGCTTTTATCTAAATAAGGGTGTGAATGTTTGATTTTATCAAAACTCATGATATGCAAAGATAATTATCAAGCCAGTTTGAAATATGCTTGTAAAAAATGAAATAGTAAATTACTGGACATTAAAGAATTTTAATAGGTGATGGTATTGCTCTGACCTAAACCACACACATCACGTCGATGGTTCACAACACAGTTGAGAGAATTGAAGAGGTTTTTTGAGTGTAGAATGGGGATTTCCATTTCTTAAGAATAGGGCTTGTTGCATTCTGGGGTCCATCTAAAAGGCTGGACTTCTCACATCCTATGCTCAAAGGTGTCCCACACCGTGTTCAATTAGATTTAAATCCAGGGAGTAGACAGGCCACTCTATTCACTAGATCAACTGCAACTTTTCTCTATTCACTAGATTCTGCAACTTTTTACCACCCGCGGCCCGGCGAAAATAGGAGAAATATTTCGCGGACCGGCATCAGCCAGAAATAAAAACCAATGTAGGTGGAATTTTATTTATTAAATCTAGTGTTATAAAATTACATTTTTGGTTAGTGTGACATCCGCTGCTGCTTCTTTGTAAACAAATTTGATATACGTGGTTTCAGTGTTGTTTCTGAGAGACTGAGAGACGAAGCGCTGCATTAACATCCATTCGATTTCTGTTTGGTTTTTATTACTGACATAGCTGAAAAAGTCTTTTCACACAAATAGGAAGTCGGAAAAATGACCACCAATTTGATAGCTTTATAACTCAGAGATGTAAATTCTTTATTGAGGGATATCCAAAATTGAGACAATGATTGCATTTTATGTCTGGACACCAGAGTGACATCAGAAGGCAACTCGATCAGCTTTTCTTTCTCGCGAGGATCAATTGCGCATGATTTTATATCTTCCAAAAGGGATTATTAATCCAGAGGTTACCTTTACGTGGATCTTCATTTTCAGGAAAATAATTATTAAAGCTTTCTGCTAACGCTCTTAAATGTTGGCTTATTATGTTGAATATGATTTTATGGTTGATATCAGTAGCATTCAAAAATTCTCCAAAAGTGGAAACATTTCTATATCTTCCTCTTGTGCGCGACTACCCCAAAGGGCCAGCTTCTTTTTGAATGCATCCATTTTATTTCTTAGTGTAAAAATATACGTACAAAACCCCTGAAGAGAAATATTAAGTTCGTCCAGGAGGTTAAATATGTCGGCCATATACGCAAGCTTAGCCATCTATTCCACATTCAACAGACTCTATTAGGTCAGATTTTCGCTCTCGCAGAAACTGCTTTATTTCTTCCTTCAGTTCGAACAGGCGTGCAAGAACTCTTCCTCTTGATAACCATCTCACTTCTGCATGGAGTAGGACATGTTGGTGATGTGAATCTATACTCTCTCACAGTGTCGCTAACAGTCGATTTCATAGATCGACTAAGAATTTCGTTAATGATCACCGCGTAATTCATCACAGTGTTTAGTTCAGTAGAAAGCTTCTCTGCAGCTAAATGCTCCCGTTGGATCATACAGTAAGTGAACAAAACTTCTGGTTGCTCGACTTCCTTTATTTTCGCAACTACTCCTGAGCGACGACCAGTCATGCTTGCAGCACCATCCTTACACACAACAACGCATTTGCTCCAGTTTAAGCCCTGTGCTTGAAAATACTCATCAAGAGTTTTAAATATCTCTGAACTGGTGGTCCGTCCAGGTAAATCAAGGCAACAAAGAAGTACTCCGCTTAAGTCTTCATCTTCACTATACCTCACGAAGCAAAGTAGGATAGCATGGTTACTCACGTCAGTTGATTCATCAAGTTGAATCGCGAAATATCTCGATTTATTTATCCCTCCTCACTAATTTGCTTTTCAATATCAATGGCCATGTCAACAATTCTCTGAATAATTTAGTGGCTTAGTAATTTTGTAGTGGCTTGAGGACCCAAAATTTCTTGTACGACATCTAAGATGCAAGGCTTACTAACTCCTCACCAATAGTAAACGGTGTTTTCGCTTTAGCTATTTGAAGAGCAACTAAATAAGATACTTGAATCAGCGAACTGTCACTAGTCGTCATCGTTTTCATTTGATTTTTCTGAACTTTCATCTGGTCACGTAATCTTTAATAAGTTCAGTGGCTTATCAGTGAAATCTCTATGCTTCGAATGCAAATGACGAGCCAATTTGGACGGTTTCATAGCCCCATTGGAAAGAATTTCGGAACATATTACAAACAAAGGCCGTGGCGATAGTTCACTGCCAGGGGCTACAATTAAGCCAAGCTTTGAATATTCCTTATCGTAATGCCTAACAAAATTTCCTTTTTTCTTTTTGGTTTGAATTGCACATTCCGAAGTATCAGGATATTTATTTTTCTTTGTTTCTTCCAAACTTGAAACACTAATACTTGGCATACTTTCGGCACCATCACTAATTTTCTTCTGAATATTGTCCTTGCCTTTACTAAGAAAGTTAAAAGATTTTGCTGTTTGACTTTTTTATCCATCTTGTAGGGTTTCAAATTTTATGAAAGAAATAATTAGTTTTCCGAAATTCCACAACGCAATGTTAAAAAACAATACGCACGAACGCGATAAAATAAAAATTCTTGCACCACGTCGTCGACAGGCGAGTTGACGCAATACTGGCATTCGTCACTCGCGCACTTCGTCTATACTCGTCGCATACAGCGCACCGCTTGCTCCGCAAGAGTGGGAATTCCCCGAATCGTGTAGCGACATAGTCGGGTGAAAGCATGGTGAAAACTTTCGAGAACCGGCAATAAATTCCCGTTGACTGGTGCCGGTCCCCGGACAACCGGTTGAAGAACACTGCTCTAGATAATTTCACTCTTCAAGTAATCTGAGGCGAATTTCAAAATGTAATTATCGTTTACTAAGTGGAATTATTAATTTCTCTAAAACGCTGTACATAAGCGCTCTGAATCTCGTACCTGATCACTTACTGAACCTTCTGAAATACTGGCAAATTGATCTTTATGCATCTCAAACCATGATCAAACTACATATAAAACGTATCTTTCTAGTATATGGTTGTATTGTTAGATTGTCTAACACAATGTAAATATAATACAGTTAATTCAGTTTCCATTCTGTTCTACATAAACTGCTTCTATATCAGCTAATATTCGCTGTTGCCAGAAGGCAGCTTTCGTTTCATTACGATAACAAGTTCTAACGTTAATATTGTGAATAATGTTCAATACATGAGCCTTTAAATTTAATTTTATTCACTTATGTTTGGCTCTACAAAAATAGCAGTCTCAATGACTCTCGTTCTTGCTATATCTTTAAATGTCATTACAAGAAAGGCATTCCTGATCCTCAACTAAAACATATATTTTTGACTTGTAATTGGTGCGCATGGTGGCTTAGATTTCTATTTCTTTATAGTTAAATTCAAACTTACCAAAACAAAAACTTACTCTCTTGAAAATGAGTAAAATTGCATATAAATCATTTCAACGATGTTTTAGAAATCAAATGATGAGTTACAAGCAGTTAAAGATATTGGATCACTTTCCCATAGACCCACAACTAAGACTATATCATTGAAGGTTAACAAAGCGCTAAAGTTATCATTTGCGATAAAAAGAAAACCAGAGTGGTTGAATTAAAACGGTCTACCTTTCTAAAACCGCAGATGAAAATATTCCAGAAAGAACAAACATTATACAAGAATCAGAACTCATATAGGTTACTGTTATCAATTGCTGAATATTAACATCATTGCCATACATGCCTTCGAATTCTGTTTTGGAAAGATTAAAGAGCACTTCACTAGATCACTATAAAACACAACCCGCCATAGAACTTGCAAACATTTTATGCACATTTGGGCAAGCTACGCCAAACAACATCAAGTACATGGACATACACACACAAGGAAAGCCAATTAACCAAATAACGTCCCAGGAAATGTTCACAGATCTGCAGTTATATTATATGCAGAAATACCCCTACTCATGATTGGTATAAGGTGAACTCGTACAGTCTATGCTTTGGAGGTGTTGTGGAATCGAAAATCAGATTGCTTTGTTGCGATTCAGAAGTGGCCACACTAACACACAAATTTAAAAATAGCCATGGAAATTTTCCTGTTTGTCCTAAATGCAAAAATTCTCCGGCTTTCCCTTGCTCACATGCTTTCGTGAGTGAGTTGGGATACCCATGACTTTTTTGAGAATCCTTTGATGGTTTTGGATCTTTTAAAGACGAGTGGTTTCATGGACGTCTAGTATGTACTAGACCAAGAGGAATTAGAAAGAACAGACAGCAACATGAAAGCTTTACAGACGCAGAAGATAGAAAAACATTCAGGGAAGAAACGAACCTGCGCCACTTATAACTGGCAGTTTGACAAACCCACTGAACCAAACCGACCCCACACAAGTTCTGAAAAAACAGTTCATATAAATACCTGGGAAACGTATACTAAATAATTGTGAAAATATTCGTTATCTTGTAGTTTAAATATCCTACGTGATCAATATGAAATGTTGAAAAATACTGATTGGAATTTTCATATGGCATATCATTTTTAGCGATATAAATGAGGAAATACAATTAGTCACTTAAAATATATACTTTAATCATAATCAGTGATGACTATCGAATTTAGAAAAACCTATGAAAAATACATGTTCGTAGTTTTTATCTATTTAATCATTCAACTTCAATTGCTGCCATAATTTTTATGATGTACAAAAATACAACTCAACTCACCGGTCACTGACCTTTGCAATTCTAGGAGATCGTGAATAAACGAAAAGAAAGAGAAAAAATAATAAGAAATAATAGATGGAACATATCATCTTTGAGGGTTGATTACAAAAACTACACGACAGATGTTTCGGAACAAATCAAAGTTCTGTTATTGTGAACTCGGAAGAGAATATGATGGTCTCAAACAACAATTATGTCTGTGAATGGAGGAAAATCTAAAAAATGATCCGAGACAGAGAAATACCATCAAGAGAGCAGAGACTTTCAAAAGGAAAGAAATGCAATTACTTCTGCGTTATTTTGAGTTGCTGTAAGTACAAGAGATAGCACTAATTGCGCGATAAATGACTCTCTTGTCCTTGGAGAAGGGAAGTCGTATATGGTATTGGAAGTTGGAAAGAAATATGTCTGCGACTGAATATTCAGACTTCCTGATGATTTCGATCACTAGCGATGAGAGAAATGCACACTTCTGCTTAAAAATGTTACTGAATTTAACTATAAATATTTAATTTATCTCATATATATCGCCGACTTAATGCAGAAACCCATTAACTGACAGTTTTTTCATAACAATAAATGCCTTTGATGATGAGAAATACTCGTACATTGTCATATCATAATCGGTTAAAAAAATCGAAAAAATAGAATATATAAAATAGTATCAAAATACTTATAATTTTTTTAACCAATCGTTAGTCTTTAAAGAGCTGTACATTTTAAAATATTTTTGTCAGTCAACGAGTTTTTGCTCTAAACCGACTATATATGTTTTAAACTAATAAAAAATGAATGTATGTATAGAGATATACATACAGACGTATAGATCAGTAACAAATTTGAAAATTTTGAATAATATCACCTAATTTTTTTGTATCCCAATGTGATCGCGGCCCAGTGAAAAAACAAAAATGGCGTTGAAATTTTACCTTTATCTCTTAGAACGATTGCGCAAGATTATTGTCAAAGATCATGAGTGTAAACGACGTAAGATGAAAGTAGGGTAACAAGCAATTGTGTTAATGCATGTAATTTTTCTTAAATCACGCCAATGGCAACCACCGGTTTTGGTACGTCATCGCAACCATTTCTTATTTATATCATTTACGATCACATTGAGCGATAAAAAGTTGTAAATTACTTAACTGTATGTGTAAGCAGGAGAGCTTGATTCTTGTTATTTCGCAACACTCGATCGCATGCCTAGGAAATCTCTAGATCTCGAGTTTCATTCCGATTCATTGAAAATTGAGGTCGCTAGGGGCTCGTTTATTGGGGGTAGTTGAATTAACCTTACAATGGAGCAACACAACAGGTTATCGACGATAGTGATACAATAGTTTCAATCACGAAAGGAATGACAGAGAACTACCTCGTAATTTTGAACCATGATCAAATGATGAGGTCAAAATCTGAGCTGGCACTTCATTCTCCGAATTTCCACACAATTCCATTGTGAGGACATTTGAGGCCACGGCAGATTTGACGAGTACCAGCTCTCATGTGCACATTCGATTTGACTGAGTTTCGAACTCACAACCCTCCGATTGTTATCCGCTACTCTGTTAGCCGAAATACTGCTACCCCCCTCGTATTTAAAGAACGTTACTTTATGACCACCCGGTATATAGCAAATAATTTGAACATAAATTTGTTCGAACATCTCTGCATTAAGTAAATAAGTATTATAATAGAACATTTGCAATTTTGAATCAAATGTTATTTCAAACTATTATATTTTTCAAAGTTTTCTTCTCAAGAACACATTTTAATGTGTTTTTGATACTTTCATTTATAACGATGGTAGTGTGATTCCGAGGTGCACTATAAAATATAGTGATAGAACTGGATACAAGTCAATATTCTACATAACTTGATATATAAATGTATCGAGTTATCGTGAAGCACATTAAATATTTTCATGCAATAAGAGCATTCTTCATTATGAACGCATCATTTATCTATATATATGAAGCAGAGTCGGCGTCTTACTGTCCGTTCTCTATACAAATCTACACTGTTTGACCGATCCACACCAAATTTATTTTAGAACTCTGAGGTAATGTAAGATATTTATTAACCCCAGTTCTTTTGCTTTTAAGTGTGCAGAGGAGGGTAAAAACAATTTGAAATCTCCACAGGAATAATATTGAGTATCAAAAGATTGCGGTACGCAACTGTTTGTTTTACCAGTATTGACGGAAAAATAACTTTTCCGATAAAATTGTTTTACCAGTATTGCTCGAAAAACGATTTATTCCAAAACAAATTAAATTCTAATATTTATGCTAGAACAGATTTTTTATTTCCCCTAATTTTTTAAATAATTTAGGACTATTTAATTGATGAAAAAAGGTTATTTAAAATATTTAATTTTACATAGCTTACATTTTGTAATGGAACATGAAAAGTCCAAACGAAAGACTCATTAATCATAAAAGCATAATTTTTCTATTCGGTATCTGTCAACGCCAGACTTTATCACTAAACATGGGTAGTTTCTTGGCTGTAAATGTATATTTCGACCAACTTTCCTTATGTCTTTGGTTGAATACGTAATGGTTTGTAGAATTCTGTTTCATAAAAATAAATAAAATATACAAAACAAAACCTTTTTAAGTCAGGTGTATAATAATATCATGCATATATATTTGCGTCCGAAATAAATTGTACAAGTGAAAAAGTTATAAAGGATGTTGAAAAATATTTTCCATACGCTTAAAGGATGCTTACATTTTTTATGAGAGCAGTGATTAGTCTGATCACTTTTCAATCAACATTTAATTAATTTAACCCGAGCAACGCTGGGTAATTCTGCTTGTAAATTATAAACAAAGGTGTTAGAAAAATTAAACGCTAGGTATGACAATAATATTAGATCCCTAAGTGAGTAGACATTACGCCACTTAAATTAAAAGTCAGTTGAACTATATTAGCTCGACATAAAATGCTATGACTAAAATTAAATAATTTAGAGTAACAGTACTTTCAATCAAGGAACGTTCTATAAGTTTAATGGAAAATACTGACTCTATTCGGTTCTTACAATATTATTCGCTTGGAATCACTAAGAGTGTTGCAAAACCTTTGATCATGTTAGGAAACTCAAAGATGAAAGGCCATTCCGTGTAAATACAATCTAAAATCATTAAAGTTGCTTTAATTACAAACTCAGACTATTTTAATTGGAAGTTCTGATGTTGAAGGAATCAAGCAGAATGTACTCGTTAAGAATTTATATAGTAATATCTTTCCAAATATCATTTCCTTAAATTATCGAGAGAGGTTGGAAAGTCTAGAAACCGTTGAGTGGAAAGAACCGTTGTACCGTTGTGTTGTTGTTGAGTACAGAAACCGTTGAGTGGAAGTTATAGCAATTAAAAAAGCATTGAAAGATGTGGTTCATACAATAATATTCCAAAAGGTCTTGAAGTTGTGATTTTTAGATCACTGCATATAGATCCAATTTCATAAGTTTCAAGAGTCGAAAAGCAACTGTTCAAGGACTGATTTTAATGAATAAAATAATATTAATTACAAAAACGTTTATCAATTCTCAAAATGAAAATTTGATTGTTTGAATGAGAGTTCATTATAAATTAAGATTTTTATATGCAGTGAATTTTTAGCAGTTAGAATTATCCGAATATAACTCAGTGGATTGGTTTCTTTTAAAGGTATTGCATCAACGTATACCTTTAAATTGCATTACGTTGAAATGATATCGTATAACTTTATACGATATCAATTAAACATACAATAAACGAAAATGAGAATAAACTGAATCGTTTGTATTTGTCTAACAAAGAAATAAGCATAGAAAAGCTCTTCCACTTGACGTGATAGAAACCTTTTTAAATGAAAATATCTCTATAATAAAGCAATACGTCAAATTAATATATTTGATTAGCTATGTTTTTTTTTGTCTTAAGCTACTTCTAATATTTCTAAAGAATTAAAGTAAATTACTTCTTATTACCTTAGCAAAATATATAATTTTATTAAAAGTGGATAAAGGTGAGTATTTACAAATCAAATAAAAAATTGTTGAATGCAATACTAAAATATTACGTCTTACAGCTAAACTGCACCATAAATTTTAGGTTTTGTAGTTTCGAAAACTTATATGCGTGAAACAATTAAACTTGTATTAAATTAACATTTTAAAGGTAATTTGGAAAATTTCTTCCAGAATCCTGGTGACTTGCATAAATTATAATACTGGACATTGCTAATCTGCTAGTAACTAGCAGACTTTTAATAACTGTTAATATCTCTATATTGGAACACAATGTATATCACTATCCTGTTGTGGTTACGGCTACTTCAAACAAAACAAAAACTACAAAATAATCTCTCATTTTACGTTATTAATTTGTACCAATTGTAAAAAAGCATAAATATGAAATCGTGTATGGGTAACACGTGCACACACGATCAATTGCTTTTAATTTGATTAACAAATGTGTTAACTCGTTTTTTACAAGCATTTATGCAGTTTTACATAAATGAGAATTAAAACTCATTCCTCTGGAATTTCATGCATGCATGATACATTTGCTAAGCCTATTTACGTTGCTTAATATGATGATTTATATTTCTGTATAACCTATCTTCATATTTCTTAATCAGTATTTCAAGAATTGTCTTTGAAGTATATGTTCGACTGTCTTCCTTAACACATTGAGGGATACAGTACTAAGTCTCTAATACACGGTTTAATACATGTTACATTAATATATAAAATAAAATTAAATATTTTACATGATGTATTATTTTGCTATAAGCAGGCTCACATTTTTTAAAAATCAAAAAGGAAATAATTCTATAAAAATGTAGGAAGTTTTATTGAATGATATTGCAGAAGATTATATCTTTGGCCACTTTCGTTGTGTTATAAATTGTACCATTATTTGATTGTGTACTTTTAATTTTAAATAATTGATTGATGTGTGATTATTTCCAAAACGTGAGCTATTAAAAATGGCATGCATTTTATGCCAATTACCCTTCTTAATAAACTAGTATATTATAACGCGACTAACAAATTCGTGATTTATAGTGATTGTCGTTTCCTATGCTAAAAACAATAATTCTACTTGAAAGAAAAATCAGGTTTAGTTTCTTACGCTGGCGGTATTTTCTTCACCTTCCATGTCACCATAAATATCTTTATCAAACGTGGATTGTAAGACACAATTCTGAGATTAGATTTGCTATTTGGAATACCTGCTTACTCTGAGATAAAATCAATCAGGTTTTGAAATTTGAATCACAGTTTTCTAAACATTGATAAGAATAACCGTGTAATGCTAAATTAAGTGATATTACATAACAACCTCTTTTCGTTTTATTAACAGTTTAAATATTCACATTTCGCTGACACAGGAAACGACACACAATTTATAATTTAATTCCCCATATGTTTTAAACACACATTTTAACAACTGTTTATTACCCACCTACCCACATGTTGAAGAGGAAAATTACAATAAAATGAAAATAAGAATTATATAATTAACCCTCCAAGTGGTTTTGAGCAGATATCTAGTCCATCGAGATCTGACCAATTTTATTAGTGACGAGAAGTTTTCGTTATCAAGATATTTCCGATTTTCTTATGATAACGAAATCAAGATTTGATCTCATTTTTTATAATAACAAGATATCTCGTCCATCAAGAACTGGTCAGTTTTACTAATGACGAGATAACTCGTCGAGACAATCATCAGGAGGGTTAAATTATTTATGGATTTACACAAGTTTCACCATGTTATCCTCATTTCCACCTCACTGAATCGACACACCAATTGGTGTCACAGAGACTAAAAAACACTCATTTCGTGACTTAATTAAGATATTCTTGCAAGTGTAATTATCTTCTCCATACCGTACTGACAGATCTGACAACAGGGTCACAAATGCGAAAGACAAATTCTAACTTTAAAAATTCGAAGAATCAAAGGAAACTACTTTGTTTAATTTAAAATCTCTCTTGTGTTGAGGAATTAAACAAGGATCAAATTATTCGCTCCCAAGAATAGTTTCATGAAATATGTTTCTGAAAAATATTTTGTGCTGCAACCCCAAATGACTCCAATGATCATTTTGGTTATGTTTCGACGCGCAATGATTTTCAACGAGTCCAAATAAATCTAAAGGTATCTGTGCGAACATATTTTAAAGGAATATTTTACAATATTTTGGTGCAGTAACTAATGAATATATTAAAGCAGTCCAAAAGATTAAACGAAAATATTTTTGGGTATGCGTTTACCTTAATTGTATTTCGTTGCATTGACAGATGATTTATGCCCGTGAAACTAATTATATAAAATAGGTGTGGTATTAATTTAGGTTACGATCCAAGCATATTTCATATAAAATGACATATGTGTATGTTACCACATGTGTTCTTAGGAGAGAAAAACCTATATCAGAAATGTTGCTTAAATGAAGAGGAATGTTTTATGTAAAGCATTTTCTGTGGTTTAAAGATAAATGTTAACAATGCAATGGTACTAGCGATTAGCTTGAAAATATTTGAAATCAGTAATCCATAGCCAATCCTTTGATATTTAAAGGAGAGAATGGCTATTTCAATGGATTTACGTTCCTATCACTGTTGGGCAAAGTTTAATTTGACTAATGATTGAAAACTAATGACTACATAATTAATCATGACTAATGAGTAACAATTCATTAGTTTTAGTCCTTCCAAGTTAACTAATGATTAAATTAATTTTAGTTTTAATCACGTAATCATGACTAAAAATTATGATTGAAATTGTGCTCCCATTCAATATTCTGAATCCAGTAAAAATAGTGCTAGAGCTTGAGAATTCAAGCGCGATATTGATATTTCAATTTATTTTCATTTTTATTTATTTTTTAATACCATCCGCGCATGTATTTGATATTTTGATTTTGTCTTTAATCGGAATTGGAATTCTCTGATTCGGAAGAACGATAAAATTAAATTAATCAGAATTAAATTAATCAGAACAAAATTAAATTAATAGTTTTCAGAACAGAGTTAAGCGATTCATGTCACGTAAATATGCAGTTGTAATAAACGTTTTATTGTTTTAGTTGTTTTGAATTTCAGTGTAGCTTCTATACATGCACCTTTCGAAATTCAGTCCACTTAAGAAATTTGAAACGAAAAGGTACATCGTTGTGTTCATGCGTACTTACATGACGAAGGTCGTTGAACTCTGTACTGGGAACTAATTTTATCGTTCTTCAAATCCGAATTCCGATTAAAGATAAAATCAAAACACCTGCGTGAGAAAAGTTACACGTGCAATAAATATTAAAGTATGAAAATTATTTTAAGCATCAATCACACGGTCGATTTTACACGCTTCAACATGCCACCCATAGGGATCTCATTAGTCCATGTCATTTTGCGAAACCTCTACAAAGCTACTCTCATTGGTGCCCAAATACCACTTTGATACCACAAAATCCTTAAAGCGGAGTTTTCTAGCTCCAACGTTGATTATATCTGTGAGAACTGAGAAGTAGAAAGTGTTCGAAATAACCGAGTTTTTCTTTCGAAATTCTTTTATTCATATTTGATAGTAGTCTATTAAAACACTTTGTTATCTTAGACTTTCATTGGACACATACCTTTGTTAATTGTGTAAATTCTTCCCCTAAATTGCATATAGTTTGTATTATTATTATTATTATTATTTTGTTCTCTGTAAATTTAACAAATTTTGTAATCCTTTTCTTACGTAATAGTGTATTTATATGCTTACATCTTTTGTCCTCCACTTATCTTACGTTTTTTATGTATTATCTCTTTTTTTTCTCAAATGTTTTATCTGTATAGTTAATTGCTCGTCTCCCCTAATCCCCGAAATTACTCAGTAAGGCGGATTATATAGCTGAAAGCTGCACAGGTGAAACAATATCCGCCTACGACGTCCAATCCAATGCCGCCCACGTTGAATGCTTAAAGATTTTCAATACAATATAGCTCAGATCGAAAATTCGAAAACCAATTACACACAAAACACAATAGAAAGTGCTTAAATTATTAACAGTTATAGAATAGTGAAAAATAATGAATGCAATATAAAATGCTACACAAAATTCAAAGTACATGAAACACATAAATTATTATTATTAATCTACAATTGAAATATCATTGAATAACTAAGTTTCTATGGGCACAAGAGAAATCTTAGAAATTGCCCGTTTCTATCTCCACACTCTAGTGATGCAATTACTCTGGTAGCCCGAATCTAGAAGCGCTCGGCAGGGTTGTAGTTGTCCGAGAACGTTTTTGATATGAACAATTGCTGTCGAAAGAAGAATTGTCCGAGTGTTTGCAACAAACCGCAAGTGATGGAGATCACTCGAGATGCTTTATCTTCACCCCCGGATGTGTCTCCCCTTTCAGATGGAGGATGGGAGAATTTTTTATCCTCTGTGTGTTGAGGTTTCTCTCCAGGTATTTAAGGTTTCCGTGGGTAATGAAGTGGCGTATGATGCTTTTTCGAGCAGACTGCACAATTGAACTTTCGATTAACAGTTCGTAACTTTATACGAGTATCCTAAATAGTTCAGACATATATCCAGAGTTTTCAGCCTTATACCGTTAAAAACCGTACCGTATATGAACTAGGAATTTTGGAGTAGTAAAACTTCTTTGTCTTAGTGACAGAGAAGGTAAACGTTGCCTAATTTATAAGTTGAAACTATATTTATATAGAGAAGCAACGTTTTATATTTGTAAAGAGTTTGTTGAAAACAGTGACTTTCATTTTAAAAAAATACGCTGTCAAATTGACCTACAATTTTTTGAAAAATGGTTATCATTTACCTTCGCTTTGTCTGTTCTAAACACATTAAATTAAAAAACATTCTTCCGTTATTGCAAGTGCCACTAAATATTTTTAAGAAAAACTGTATCCCCCTTTAAACATAAGTCATGAATATCTTATAAAAGTAATTTGTAATCGTTACATTAATAGAGGCAAAGTTCTAAATTGTCACATGCCTAATGCAGGTGTGCTACAAGTCAAAAGGTATTGGAAAGAAAACCATGATAGCTAGATTATTCACCGTAGATTCGTTCTTTTTAATGATTTGAGTTACGGCAATTTTACACGAAACGGATTTAAGAGGCATTCATAATCCCACAACTCAAAATCGACTTTTGTAGTCGCCATCTTAGTGTCACCTTTCGTAGTTTTGTGATACAACAGGGGTGCGACACGTGTAAAATGTATTACATGGATGGATATTCATGTATGTACGATTTGTGTCCCAGTTAAGATGCGGAAATCAAAATGTCAAAAACATGATTGCCAATTATTTTGTTGACACTTAAATAATGTTGGAGAACTTTACGAAAGAGAAAAGTGATTATTCTTGTCACCATTTTCGCTCTTCAGTTACCTAATTCAGCCAGAGTAAAGTAGGTGAATTCTACTAATATTAATAAAAAATATATTTTTGTTTTTAAGCAGTCTGTTGAGAAACTGTTTACAAATGTTTTTAAAACCTCTATTTTGAAAGAAATGTTTTCTTTCATACCAAACCTTTTATAATTCTAGATCTGAATGGTTAAGCAAATAGACTTTTGAAGGAAACCGTTCATGTAGTATTAAAGGCTCTGTTAAATAAATACAGTTTCAATTTATGAAGCATCTATTCGACTAAAGAATAAAATTAATCACACTAACTCCTAATCAAAATAATGTACGTCTTTAAAACTATTAACCAGAAGTCCACTACATGAAATTACACATTACTTGCACTTACGATATCCCTCGGTGTTAATGGTAACAAGAGTCAGTAACACTGTACCATATTGCTTAGGAGGTCGGTTTGATGCAAGACTATGGCTTTATTCAAGGCATTCATTATTTAAATGCAATCTGTAGTCTGCACGAACTGCTATTTATGGGTTAACCTTCCTTTGAATATCACGTTTAGGTCAACGGTACGGAAAGCGAAATGCAGATGCATGTATTTCCTTAATTCTGATACTTAAATCTACTAATTTGGAATTCAGACGGAGATTTTAATTTCACTGATGGTCTCTTACAAATGGTAGTACATTCCCTGAAGTGAAAAATATAACTTGGAATACATATAAAGCAACGATTATGATGTTGTGTAGTACATGTTGAAAAGACAGTATGTTTCCCGAAAAAGCTACAACACTACTACACTTTCAATTTACAGCTTAGGTGAAGATGAAATTTGAAGTTTTCTAAAAAATATAGATTTTTTAAAATTGTTTTCAGCAATTTCAGCCCGGAACTGTTGGCTCACCTTGAAAAATTAATGTGTTAAACTTATGGTTATTTAACCCTCCAAGTGGTTTTGACAATATATCTCGTCCATCAAGATCTGACCATTTTTATAATGACGCAGTATCTCGTCAAGATATTGTCTACTTTCTCATGATGCGAAAAAATCATCTGATAGAAAACCGACAATGTCAAGATCTGATCAGTTTTCATCTAATGACGAGATTTCTCGTCTATCAAGATCTGGTCAGTTGCGTTAATGACCAGATACCTCGTCAAGTCAACCACCACGAGGATTAAAATATTGTTAAATTTTGAGTTATTTAAACCTCTGTGATACCAGATTTCAAAGAAGCGTAGTATTGCTTATATACCCTACATCAAATACAATGTCTAAATAACTACAACTATTCGTTGAAACAATCATACGAAGGTTTATGGCCAAGAAGATCAAAATTGATTAGAAGTCTTGTATAGAAGGCAACAGGTTGCAGGACGATATAATCGTGTATATTTATTGTATAATCATTGCGATAAAAATGAGACAATAGGAAAAATTTCGAGAAAACTTGCTACAGAAAACAATGAAGACAGCTTAGATGCTCAAATATAACGAAATGCGTAAACAATTAGTAATTAGCAATTTTTAACGATTACATAATAGAAAATGTGACTCAAAAGTTAGACTTAATAATACTTTTGAAACAGTTGCATCCAATAATTATAATAGATCTGTTCATTTGAACTAAGTAGTTTTAAATTCTACGTTTTTAGAAATTAGTCTTAGTGAAGTGCATTTAATATTTGTTGAAATAATTCCTTTTATATATTCATTTTTGTATTCTGGTTGGCTGGTTGTTTTTTATGACAAAAGGGCCATATCTGGCCAAGCAAATTTTTTAATGTTCAGATTCTCATACATTCATTGCGTTGTATTTTTTGTAACTGTTTCAATTTCGTGTTTCGTAAAATATTAATTATTGTAATGAATAAAAATTTTACTCTTAAGTTTTACTCATGATGTCAATAACTTTTCATTTTCTTCATTCAAAGAAAACCTTGTAATTGAAATCTACTTCAATTTTTTTTATTTTCCGTAGTTCAAGTTAACGCAATACAAAGAAATTAGCTTTGTGCGAAAGATAGATAAATCTTTTCTATTTAAGGACCCGATATGAAGATTTATGTCAATTATCGAAATTTGATTTTTGAACACTCTGTTTTGTAATGCCAGGTGAATTTTTAATGAATAAAGCTAAAATGGGTGCTGAATTCTTCTTTTGTTTAAATCATTATCATGCACCAAATAATTTAATCCACTTGTTCAGAAGATAAAATGCAAACAAGCAGGAGAGAGATGCTCTAACTCTACTCAGCAGATTAGTATGAGAGGCATTTTTTGACAAGAGCTAAATGTAGGGGGCAGAAGCTTTTCAGCGGTGGAACGTGTTTCCTGCACGTATTATGAACGCGACGATACTCTGCTTGTTTTTTGAACACGATGTTGGCACTTCGTCATTAATATTCCAAAAAATGAATTCTGAATTGATGTATCACGTTGGCGTGGGGTGGCCTGTTTAGGTTTTGACCTCTTCATCTGATTGTGGTTTAAAACTGGAAGGTGTTGCTCTCGGATATTTCCCTTCGGGATTGATCCAGGACCGTCGCCAATAGCCAGTTGTGTTTCTCCAGTACAACGTAAATTTAACTATCTACTTACCTACCAAAATAATATCTGGTAGTTGAACGGTAAACGGCAATTAGCTTAAACGCCAAACATTGCAAAACGATGATAAACTGCATTTTACTATCTGCAATGTGAGAATGTAGTACTTATTCATTGATCGTTTACTACAGCAATTGGCATTACAAACTAAATATTATTAAACATGACTTACAGGCGTTTCAAACACTTCACTAATAAATTAGAACGGGACAAAATGTGGTAATGTTTTGGAAATATATTCATTAAATGATTCCTAACTGATGAGCATGATGATGGATGATGGAAAATGATGGAGAATGTCATCTTCTTTGAGTAATTTTTGGGAAGTATATTCATGGAATGAATCTTAACTTATACTTAAGGTATATATGATAGACCTTATTTTTCATGTTGGATATTTTGGTGCTTGTAAGATTTGTGTATCGAATCGATTGCGTTAAAGATATAGTATAAGTAAAGGCTTGAGACATTCCTTACTTAGTGTATATTTTGAAAGGAAATTCACTTAATCTATCTTCTCATGACAAGAGGCTGAACTGAAAATGAAAGCTTTATTTTTCAACTTAGAACATATCTATTAAGATAGAACAGAAATCAAATCAGGAAATATACTAAGTTTTAGGACGTTATCAAGGAACTTGACAAAATAAATCGAGGAATAATTTTTTTTAAAGATTTTCGATCCTTTTGGCTCTTTTGAAATGTGTACCTCTTTGAATTGTGTTTATTTTCTCGAGGAGGTGCAATATGAATACATAAAATATTGCGATAAAGCAAAATAAATTATTTATTTTAATTACATTTTGATCATAATTTACTAGTTATTAGTCAATTTGGCCAATAACTTCTCACTCTCTAAGTGATCCAAATTACTTGAGTGGAGTCGTCCTTTTCTTTCAGAATTAATTATTAATTGAAATTAATTTAGCCCAATCATTGAAGATATTTATTATCTTTTATTTATTATTATTCACAACAATTCAACTCTCAAATGGTCCTTAAGAAAAAAATATTTCAAAAGACATAACATAGTAATCAGCAATTGATGAAGAATATAATTTAATAATAGCTCGTATAAAATGTTGCATTGGAAGATAAATTCTGCATACAAACCGCTGTTTCATTGTTCGTATTAGAATAGGAAATAGTACACATGATTTTTGTCATAATGTAATATAAAATGTATTAACTAATTTTACTTTACAATGCAACATTTATTTTTACAAGCAGAAAATAATGGAAAGAGAGAAAACTAGGAAATTATTTTATCTTAAACTTGGGTATTAAGTGTGAATGCGACATTGTATGAGCTGTATTTTATAGTAATGTATCTATTGTGAAGTCTAAATACTTGAACGAGTAAATAAAAAGTGCAATGTTTAAACATTTGAACGAAACAAAATATTTCTTTTACCAGAAATTGAAATAAAATTATGGAAATCATTCTAGCAAATTCTTTGCTTTGAATCACCTTCTAAGTGATGTTCCATACCCACTTCAAGTAATGTATCCCGGTCTAGTTGGTACAGTGTTGTAAACATCTTCGTATGGCTGCAAGCCACACTTAACTAATTAAGGTCTAAAGAATGTAGCTAGAATATTTACGCAAGTCCATGCTAATTGTTTTAACGAAGTGGAAGCAAAATGCTAAAATTTTCGTGTGCTCGTTAAATTGTTAGTTGTACCTTTTTCTACAACAGAGCATAAAGTTTGAACGTGTATAGAACCCAATTAGAATCATACTTTATGTAATGGTAGTAACATATTGCGTTATATTTGAGGAAAAAAAGAATCAGAATGAATAAAGGGAAATAAAGCATTTGAAGAAACTATTAATACTAATCAAAATCATGTCTGATTTAGGTAGAAAATAATTTTATACCGGATAAAATATTAGTCTAAATTAAAATTTTTTTACATTTCTATTTAATAAATAATGTAATTGTTCTACTATGTGGGGATTTCTTTTATTGAGCGAAATGATGCACATAATTAATAATTTTAAACTTTGCTTCCAATGAATTTAAATATTACAATTAATGGTATAAATTTGATTGAATATACATCTGGTAAATATATAAAACTTCAGTAGAAATATTGTCTTCAAATTTAGTCTTCATTGAATTTCGTCATAAAAATTTTCGTCTAAAAGTCTTGATTGAATTTACACCACAGAAATGTAGTCCTTACTGGTTTCAATGGGATTATTGAATGAAATCAAGACGAATTTAAGTCACAGAAGCATTTCTGTGATTTTAATTCCTGTTTGGGCATGTCTGTATGCACACTTATTTTATTGTAATATTGCTAACTCTCCTGATTTCATTTTATAGAATAGTAGACAACCTATGAAGGCTCAACACTTAGACATATGCACTGCACTTAAGAATTTTAGTAGTAGAGTATAGAAATATTGGGATGCCAGATGGAGAATGACGTAAAATCAAGTTTCTGGTATTTGTTTCGTTCATTATCGTCTTCATTTTGGTTGTCAGTCATTCGTTGCTACATCATGTTGTGTCACTTTCCTGTCCACCCTATGCAACAAGCATTTTGAAGGATTCTCATAAATTAATACACGATGTTTTTAGATAATCATTCATGTGAATTACAATTACAAGAATACACAGAAGTACAGAACAACAAAAGAGGTATTCTTCATGGGCGTCATTTACCGGAAATACAAAAGAACTGTGTTCAGCTGAAACATATTACATAACAAATCACTCAAAATATAGATGACATCAGCACCATGTTTGTCAATACACGAAATCCTACAATGATATATATTGATTATTAAACTGATACGAGGAAATGTAGTTTTCTATTACCATCAGACGATAAATAGGATATCATACTAGTGTATTGGAGATATGAAACCAAGTTTCAAAGCATAAAAAACTTTAATACTTAAGGGAAACGCAAAATTCTATTTTGAAAGATTACATGTTCTTACATATTCTGAAAAAAAGATTATTTTACCTATTTTTGTTTATTTTACCCAACGAAATTTACTGATAAACATCTTCAGAGATAAAAGCTAACGTAAACCAGTTAGGTAAAACACAAAAGATGACACCGAGCTCAAAAAGTAATGCAATTTACCCTCGTCTGCAACCTGCATAACGTAAACTCTTGTTTGACTGCCTTTCAAAATACAAACGCGTTCCGCTTAACATACCCTCTAGAAAATTTCAGAAAACTTCCACACAGTTTATCTATCCCGGGTCCCTCAAGAATCGAAGATAAGACTTCTCCGAACGATCGGAAGAAAAGGAAGAAAACTAAAAGAATATAGAAGGGGGAGGGAAAAGAAGAAAGAGTACTCCCTCGCTACAAAACACGCATTCAAACAATTCATTTTTCATTTTTCAACTGCTCTCCCAGTGACGGATCGATTTGGTCTGTAGTCAGCCAGTTTGAACCTTAACTGAACAAAACACACGTAGGATCGCTTAGCGCTTCTTGAAGCAAACTTTGCGAAAGCTGCTTTGAAAAGCAAAACGGGCTGAATATTTAGCTGTTGTTTTATTCCCCTTTCCGGTTCAATACAAATGCGAGTTTCTTCAAGAAGAGAGGGAACTGTTATTTCGTCATCAAGAAGTGGTTCGTCAATACTGGTTGGGGGGAGAACCTCGAGAATATCGCATCAACGGGGTGCCAAGTGGAGTATTTGCTTATTCCCAATTTCCTGGGATCTGCGCATACTTTGTACTTGGAATCTACGCCTGGGACCTTCAGATTCAGAGGATGGGATAGATTGTTTCGTGATATTTTCCGTAAAGAATAACAATTGGAGGGAAAGATGATGGGAGAATAACTTAAGGGGAATTTATTTTGAGTGGGATATTTTATGAAAGCCTGGATAACAAATGAGTAATGGCTGTTTTGGATCTAAGTTGTTGAAGAGATCTGGACAGTCTTTATTCATGCTTGTCCGACTATGGGTAACATTTAGTGAAAATTCCGTTACTGGTAGAGGCGATTTGGATAGAGTTTATTCATTGCTGCCCAATTTTAAGTTGAATTTAGTGAGAAAGATGGACATTTTTTGCTTTGTTCTGAGAAAGGTTCAGTTATTTTTGTCTTGATTTCCTTCAACGAAAGAGGAAACTATTTTTTTCATCAAGAAATGTATCGTAAACACTTGGTGAGGTTGGGGAGAACCTTGAGAATATCACATCAACCGGGTGCCAAGTGAAGTATTTGCGTATTCCCAATTTCCTGAGATCTGCGCGAACTTAGTATTTGAAATCTACTCCTGGGACCTTCAGATTTAGGTGATGAAATAGATTATTTCGAGATATATTCCGAAAAGAATAACAATTTTAGGCAAAGGTGATGGGATAATAACTTAACGGAAATTTATTTTGAGTAGAATGTTTTTTATGAATGTCTGGATAACACATAAAAAATGTTTGTTTTGGATCTAAGTTTGTGAAGCGATATGATGTCTATTAATTTTGGTGCGACTTGGGCAACTTTTAGAGAAAATTCCGTTACAGGTGGGGAAATGGATATATCTTCTTTTTTTTGTTTTACTATGAGCAGTTTTGTTTTTTTGAAGGCTTATTTATATTGGTTAAAATAATCCTACGAACATTTTATTGGTCATGGGAGCTAATATTGGTTAGGAAAACTACATATTGCATATTTTAATAATGAATTAATGGCACACAGAAGATTTAGTTATTAGAATCAGCAGATATATATTTTTAAATTTACCAAAAGAAAGACAAATATTCACTCATCAAAATTATGATACGTCAAATGATGTGTGATATTTTTTCCAAGTAGTTACAGGGGATCAGTGGGTTGGGTTTCCCCACTGCACTTGGAACCTGAACGAATTGTAGGCAGAAGAGGTACGATTCCTGTCAGGTCGATTCCTCCCTGAGTGCATTTCCCTCTCTTCTGTGTCAGTAAAACTTTCCTTGTGTGTGCATGCCTATTTTTTCATAACCTTTGTCTTGTGCTTGGCACAACATACTAAATATGGCATTTGCACTATGAAACTCAACCAACCAATTACAGCGCTACAAAAAATGCCCTAAATGATTTATTTGATACAAAGTATCTTGAACAGCTTCGAGAATCATTCTGGAAATTTGAAATTTCTAGCTCGGAAGCAGCTTACACATCCGCACAAGATCACACACGGCAGACGTTTAGTACATTTGTACTGAAACGAAAGACTAAACTTATAAAAGCTGTCTTAATTGAAATTTTAAGCTATTTTTCTCTTAAAGGAGTTTAGTTAATGAATTACTTCATGAACTAATTTTATCTCATTAGTTACTGGTATGAATAATATATTAGTATATATCATTCATGCTATAATAATGAGCTAAACATCCGAGTGTACAGTTCAGTTAAACAGATAGCCATACAAGTGCAGATATTGTTAACAGAAAAAGTATGAAAGTAAACTAAGTATATAATAGCTTGTGTTAGAATATACGCTTATAAATCGCTTTTAATTTTGCCCCGGCGGTATTTATAATTTACAACGCCTATGTAGGAAGAAAAAATGCAATGAAAAATTACTTAACACTGAGAAAGATCTATTTTTGTTCATGCGTAAAAAGTTCAAAAATGTATAATGGAACAAACATAAAAATATAATTACTGATTGTAATTTTCTATTTTAATTTAAGAACACGCGTATTATTTTCTATCTCTGTTAGTGAAACTTATCAATTTTCAGAAGTAATATATAATTTCCTCTTTTCTTGAAAATTTTATAACTCTTCAGGGAAATAATAAAATATGCGCGTGTGAGTTTCACTTGTAAATTAAATTTGATTTTAGTTCTTTCGTTTTGTTTTACCCCTTAGGGGTTTGTATAGAGATTTAAATATTTTTCTTTCTATCTAGATAAATTTGTTTGAGCAATAAATAATAAACGTTCATTTCCTTAAATATTATACTCTTCCTAATTAAGAAAAAGCTATATATTTATGTATCGTTATTCTCTCACGTTTTTATATTCTTTTAATGCATGTGCACATACAATAGTATTTCTTTAGTCTTCTTCAAATCTCATTGAAACGAAGTAACTATCTTCTTCCAGAGATAAGAATGTCAAATGGATATTTTGAATTCACTTTCTAATACCTTTAATATTTGTTTTACTTTAGAGAAAGGTTGACCAATCTCATATATGTGGATACATACTTATAATTTTTTAAATCTATTTTAATGAATTAGCATTTATTACTGTGGAGATGTACACACAGGACTAATAAATGAACGGGCGGAGCATGTGCAAGGGCATATGCAGAACTTCTAGTATAAGCCAGGAGACGCCCACAGAGAGATGACAAGGATCCACGGAGGTAGATGAGAGCTTGACAAGTCGATGAGTTAAGAGATTTTATATCTTTTTAAAAAAAGGTCTTCATATTACTGTCCATTCTACATTTTTTGTCATTCAATCATTAAATAGTGTTAATTTATAAATTTATACCGAAATATCTGTCCGTGTCCTCCTTATCCTTACAGTACTTGAACAGAATCCATTCATGTCTTCGATTATCGTATCCAGAGATACGATAAATTCCTATCTCTAAACACGTATACCGTTTTAGGTTATGATTATAAATTGGATCCGAATTTCGGTAAGTACGCAACTAATTAACGTAGCACTGGAGCAACACAACGCGTTATTGTCGAAGGTCCGGATCACTCTCAAAGGAGGAAAGATCCGAGGACAACACCTCGTAATTTGGAACCACTGTCAGATGACGAAGGATGTCAATTTAGAGAGAGGTAGATGATGATGCAGTGAATTCTAAGCTATCTATGCGAGATGTAAATGATTGTAAGTAGTTTTTAGAATGAAAATGCATCTTACGATATACTTGAGTACCTGATATGAAAAATAAATCTATTCGCTTAACACATCATGGATGTGTATAAGAAAAGATACTTTTACACGCCTTAGGTATTTATTGTTAAGTACAAAAAATTCTAAAATGTAAATCTATGTGGATAAATACACAAAACAAACTAATATAATATTGAGTTTCCAACCAAAATATAAGACCGCAGTTTTGTTTATCATTCCTAAACATGTCAAAGAACAAATGTTTGTCTTGGATTCATATATTTGCAAACATATATATTTTATTTTATCATTTCTCCTCTATTTAAATAACAGACTTAAATTGTATAAAGAAGACGTAACCTGCTTTTGCAGCAATCCAAATATACTGTTGAATTCACGATTTTCTGACTAAAATATTCAAGCATTCATATCAGATGACATGGTTTATTTACAGATTAAATCTAGGAAATGTTTCGTCATTTATTATTGTTACTAACTTTATCTTTCTTTTGCTTTACAGTAGAGGTATATTTGTCTTGAATTATAAGTACCATTTTCTTATTCGTTTTATTTTTAAAAAATCTGGTATATTTATATAGAAGCTAGTAACCAGATGAAAACATAAGGATCATTTCATGTCATTTTAACACATCGCTATGCCTTTTTGAATTCAATTTTAACAAAGATTAGTGAGAAAGTACCGTTTGGGTAGTAGACCAAACATTTGATTTGTTTAAAAATAACAAAGATTGAAATTTTGAATTTGCGTGTATTTTTTAAACTTTTAATCTCTCCCTCTGGTTTTAATATCTGAGGATTATATCTATGCTTTTTGTGTCAATTGGTAGCTTATTAAAATGACATATTTTATGAAACCCTTAGAAGAATAATTTACCTAAAACATTTTAAAAACTGTAAATTTTAATAATTCAAAGTTTAATTCCACAAAAATATGCATTTTAAGCCTTGAAAAACTAAATTACATTAGTTCTTATCAGTCTAATACACAGAAAAAATTCAAGTTGGAACATGTGTATTGTCTACTGTAATAATAATACAAAATATTACTATGAACATGGTTTCGAATAGCATAATTTAAAAAGTATATGGTTCTGTATGAAGTAAAAATATTTTAGAGTTTTAGTCATTTTCTGTTTTATGGGATAAACGCAATAACATACTGCTCTTAAATCTCGTGATGCTCAGAAGTCACGAGATTTCCGAGAAGTGTAATATTGCTTTTTCCCCACAACCCACATAAGTAAACGCATTTAATAGTTCAAAGAATCCGTCTAAAGATTCTATTGTTCAAGTTGGTCAAAATTGGTTAGAAGTCACACAAGGAAGACATCAAGTTGTAAATCGGATATATGCGTGTAAATCCCTCAGAAAAGAACCCCCTATTTAAAGAACCTCGTATGGCGCAAGTAATCCTAAATCTGGCCCTTTCATCAAAACCCTTTCGTTGTGCTTGTCTCGAAGAGGTATGAGAAAAGAGGTTCATGAAAAAAGCTGACCAGATCTCGGTGGCCGAGATATCTCGTCCTTAGAAAGAAACTGATCATATCCTGAAGGATGAGATATCTCGTCGAAACCACTGGGAGGATTAAACACTAACTAACCATAAAATGAGATAATAAAAATATGTCCATCAAGTACGTTCTTATATTGTAACCTACGAGAAATTTATTAAGTAATTGCTTAAACTAAGTTTACTTTTTCCACCTCAAATTATTGCAAAGAACGTATTTTTTTCACTGTGGATCGAGTGATCGGTAAATATGTACAAGCGACTCTTTAACTTCCTCTAAGAACGGCACTTGGAAAAGTATCGATCATATTCAATAACATTATGTCCAAAAAAGATTAAGCAATTTTTGTCGATGGGCCCTATGAACTTCCTTCCACCACGCCCCCTCGGCTCCTTCCTTTGTTCGAGGTCTTTTATATCAGAAAGGCGAGTTGTTGGAAGCAGGAAAAAAGGGAAGAAACATTGGCACCGAAAAGGATGAAACGCAAAGGCATAAAATACCACCCTTTTCTTTGCGGAGGGGAAAGTCGAGGAACTCTTGGAGAGGTAGTAGAGCGGGGGTAGAGACGTGACAACCGAAAAGCAAGAAGAAACCCCGCTAGATGGAGTGGTGGGAAATTTTTCGATAGCAATCGCGAAGAATCCGCGGGTCACAATCAAAGAGTACTTTTGACACAGCGACGGAGATCGACTCGCGGTGTAAGAGGGGAACCATTGTGGCGTGCTAAGTCAAATGGAAACTCCGTGTTAGTTTTGTTTGCTCTAACCGCAGGACTCCTTTTTTTACGTCACGGAGGGAAGAGCAATAGAAATTTGCATGCTCTCGATCGATTGCGCATTTGCAGCGAGGCTTGCATCACTAGATGTACTAGTGTTTCTTTGGAGTTAAATAATGGGGAAGTGGAATTGAGACTAAATCTGTGGGTACACATTGTGTGAATAATTCATGAGGGACAGTGGAGAGCAAATTTGACTAAAGCAAGCTAACCATTCTTAACAAATGCTTGGATGGTTAAACTGAAGTATAATACCAATAAATCGAAATTTTATGTTTGAATATCTAAGAAATGTGTTAAAGGGAGTAACCATGTGTGAAAGTGACTTACAATTTCGGTAATAGAATGTTTGCTGCTGCTCCACCAAAGAAAAATCCAAAACCTTACATTATTTTTAACTGAATGGTTTATGACTATTTTTTAACACAAATGTGCAGGGATTTGTTTATTGTTATTAAAAAGTGGAAAAATATATTTCTCAACTCTTTTTTTCCTTAAAATATAAGGCAATACTAACTTAAATATAAGATTAAGCAAAAACTTGATACAGGGGAATTTATGGGTCTTCGGTAGTGAAACAGCTTAACCATTCTAGCTGACGCATCGCTTATATATAGTTTGCGTTTATTAATTAATTTAAACACATTTATTTCTATCATCATAGTGGCTATCAACATATTGATCAGACTCTCAAACTAGACGTGTCTTTTATCATCTATGAAAAATCGTTTTTCCGGGTCATTTAAAATGAAATTTATTTTAATCTTATACATCCTTGCGACTTAAAATATTCCCATTATTTGAAAGAAAATTCAATCATCGAGTTGATCTTTAAACTCTAAACTAATTTAATTCCATTTTGCCTCATGCCACTATAGGATTCTTGTATAATACATGGATACGGAAATATGCTATTTTTTATTCGTATTGTTTATAAAACATCATGCTTAATAAGGTTTTAATACATGTTTTATTTAACTGAACACAATAAACTTTAAACTTAATGAGATTATTTATATTAAAAAATTTGTAAATGGTGGTGAAATATTAAAAGCTATACAGTGTCTTATTCCTGACTTTTCTACGCCTGCATACATTTTTCTATGCTTTAAATAATAGAAATATCAAAAGTGTAATTGTTTAAAAACTATTAATATTCATTAAATTTACGTTTTACATACGTTTTAAGATTTTAATGTACGTTTTACGTATAAGTGATTCGTTTCAATCAAAAGACCTAAGTAACAAGGATCATACTCTGACTAACACTAAGTAATATAGAAAATATAAGCCTGAAATCATATTAGACAAACTAAGATATTTGTAAAGGAATAACTACGTTAAACCACATTTACTGAAATCAACATTTTACTTCAAATACACATTTAATGACATTTTTCATGTAAAAAACTTAAAGTGGATAAATTAGGAATTTTCAATAAATAAACTATACATTATGAAACTTGAGAGCTAATTTCTTTAGATTTTATGTTACCAGACCTGATTTTACTATCCTGAAAATGCATTTATTCTACAGAGACAATTTGTTTTATCAGGGGTGACAATTGAAATTTCATAATTTTAATTATAAATCTACTACATTACATGATAATGTTTGTTAATTTTTGGTAAATTTTAAATTGGCATAGCTTAAAACTCCACAAAAAATATCAAAAATTAATAGCCATTCAACTAGTACAGTTTGGCAGAACTTCTATTATTTTTTTAAATTATAGCTTCATAGAATGTTAAAATTATTTAATGAATGCCATTATGTGTCTTCCTGTCTAAGAGAGATAGAGACTATTTCTATATTAATTGCAATTATAAATGCATTTCTAAATCTGCACATTTTTATTTACTGCACAAGTATTTTCTCTCTATAATTTAAAAAATCATGTCTTAAAGAGATAACTTTAAGGGATGATTTAGTATAAAAAAATAACACATGAATACAATAAGGACACTACCACTGTATGCAGGAAAAGTGAGTAAATTTCAAGTAAAAGTAAAAACATTATTATTAATTTTTAATTTCATCAAAATTTCACACCACAAAGACTTAAAGTGCGAAATTAAAAAAAACTAATTTTCATAGAAGGAAAATTTAAAATTTCTAAATTTAACTCAATCTTAATTGGAAACAATGCCTGGCAAACAATAATAGATGTTCCGAAAAAAGCATGAAGTTAATTATCTGGTGCAGTGTAACGCAACTTCCAGCTTTCGAAGTAAATAAAATGACGCAGGAGAAAATACTAATTTCAAAAGTAATTAAAATCTCAATTTTCTCTGGTTCTTGTGTTAATCCTTAGTTTTATATATTTGTTTATTTCAAGACACAAAAGCCAGAAATAGGTTTTCTTTTAAACATCAGTTGATACAAAATTTTTTAATTAAAACATTATATATTTACTTTGATCACGTAGGGCATTTTTATACTTAGATTTTTATATTGAAAATCCATCCAAAATCTGTGTGCTTAAACTCAAATATCACTAAACAATAGTAAAAGTTTAAAAAAATTCCAGTATTAAAGTTTCATACATTTTTAAAATTGCAAATTACCAGAATCACCAGAAATTAAACGATATTTTATTAAGTATATTTTATCAAGCCATGATCATGCACTTTCGCAGTTCGAATTTTAACAGGACTCTTATCAATATCAGTCTAATTTTAAATTTAAAGATACTCTTAGTACTTACCAAATTGCATTTTATTTTTTGTGTGCAAAAAGTATTCCAGTGTTTGCTTAAAATTAAGAAAATAGTAATCTAGGAAGACATAATTTGTGAGTTATTAAGCAGTAAGTTTTAACATTCGTAGGAGTGAAGTAATATAATTTTTATCACGAAATATATTATTTGCTCATATTCTAGTTATTTCAAATAATCCCGTCGACGTTTTACAACATCACATCTCTCCACTTCGACAGAGGTACGAAAGCAATAAAATACATTAGATTAAAAGAAAAGTGCAGAATAAATCTATAGGAAAGAAAATGTCGATAACAGAGCGAAATAAGCAATTTTCTCATGTTCTTTTCATTTCAAATAGTCCCGTAAACGTTTAACATTACATATCTCCGCTTCACAGAGGCACCAAAGCATTTAACTAAATTAGATTAAACAAAAAATACCAAATACATATATTGGATATTAAATATCAGAATGAAATTAGCGATTTGCTAATGTTCTTTTAATTTCCAATAATATCGATGTTTCACAGCATCACATCTGTCCACTTCCATAGAGGTGTTAACTATTTATTCTCCCCCATTTTCTCTGACACGGTCTCTAATGTCAGACAGTATAAAGAACCTTATTGGTAATAATTACAAATGAAACCAACTAACTATAAAACGCTTGGAAATCAAAACCCTTTCACTTGAAACCTGTTATCTATAATTTTTCGTTAACAAAATATTAAACTGAATTGGAACAAACTAAGAAAACAAAAAATACAATATGGGATAGGAAATGTCGAAAGCAGAACAAAATAAAATATTTGCCCATTTGTTTTCATATCAAATCACTCTATCAACGTTTTATAGTATCGCATCTCTCCGCTTTCATAGAGGCTCTTACTATTTACTCCTGTCATTCCCAAGGACACGGCCAATAATTTCAGACAGTGTAAATAATCTTGTTAGTGATAGTTACAAATCCAACCAGCCAACTATAAATGTTTGGAAATCAAATACCTTTCACTTGAAACAGGTCATCCACAATTTTTGAGTATCAAAACATTAAATTAGAAAACATAAAACACAAATAGCAGAAGGAAATAATGCATTTACCAGTGTTATTTCATTTCAACTCACCTCATCGACGTTTTACAGCATCGCGTCTCTCCACTTTCACAGCGACGATAATTATTTGCCTTACACATCCTAACTGGACAGACCTTCAATTTCAGACGGCTCACAGTGCGTTATTTTCGCAATCTTGGTGGACAAAGTTATTGCATCAAAATTAACTGGTTTTGAGTGATTTTAAGTCATTAATAAATTACTAGTTTGAGTGTATGTTTAACATTTTTTGTCAGTATTTAAAAGCAAAAATATGATAAAATTAAAGAAATCGATTAATTTTGCTCGTTCATAAGACACAAATTAGTAACCGTATTTGGAATTTTTTGTTAATATACTCTTGAATAATACTGAATACTTAAACTATTTATTTTTTATAATAAAGCAGATACATGTAGTAGGAATAACTGAAAGGGAACTCAGAATAACTACTCTCTAAGTAGCTTACTGATGTGTTCAAATCAAGAGTAAAGATTCTTCCAATAAATTCAACACTTCTGGAAATATTTGACTGTATTTAGTTTTAGTCTTTGCTCGTAAACTTACAATGAATGGATCTGAAGTGATAAGTAATCTACTCATTAAATCTGTATTCGTGTCAGTTCTTGACGTTTTTCAAGTAAATAGTTCTCTATATTGCCTGTTATGTTTAGTTCTTCCTTCTTGTGCTTCTTCAGAGAACTGAGCAATTCGAAGAATCAAGATACAATAATACCCTTTCTATGGATCAGTATTTTGTGTACAGTTACGGACATTGGATACCAAGAATACTCTCTGAGGTAAATATACTGTACGTGTTTTGTGTACATAGCAAACTTTCCATGTTTATCTGGAAACCAGAATTTAAACATTCTAATATGACATGGAAGCGCTTGATTAATTCCACATCAATCCCAATTATTTCGGCATACTTCTCAGCATTTCTCAATACCGCTCGAAAAAAATTTCGAGCGGTATTTTCTACTTTAGTATTTCCAACTTGCTCTTTGGGCATATCTACCAACATACTGAACTCAGCTTTAAACTTATCTTGTACTTGCTTCTTTTTTTTGGGTCACTTTGTTTTTATTTTCTTATCCCCGAACTTGCCACAATTTAATTTCACGCCTGTATGAGATATGCCAGTACACAATCAAAGAAACGTATCTACGAATGCAAGGGTGAGGATCCAAAATAAAGAAAGTTTTTGTCTACTACTTTTTGTGAAACAATATTCGGGTTATTCATTTCGCTTAGTTTTCTCCTCACAAATAACGTGTTTGGGTTGATTTATATGATACAGCATTATACATTTTAGTATCTACCATACAAAAAATAATGTAGCTTTTACAAACATTTCCATCTCATTTAGAAATACTTTTGTGGGTGAGAGCATATTAATTTGATTTTCGACATTATTCACTTCCATAATAATTAAATCTACTGATTCCTTGGCAAAAAGAAATTTGATAGGACGACCGTTTGTGGTCGAAAATGGTGCAGGATTTTGCCAAACATTTTTTGTTACTCTCGTTTGTACTTGCAAAAATTTGTAAAGGTATCATATAAATGCTAAACAAACTTTGATTTGATTGATGTTCCGAAAATTTTTGTTGGTATCTATTTTGTTCAGCTCCATCACAGCCCCACTTTATAATTATATTTAAGGCACTATCTTTTGACAAAACCAAAGTCTCAAGGACTTGTTCTTGAACTGAACATAACCGCCTAACTGTGTGGTCGATAAGTGACTGTGCTTGTACTTCAGCTGATGTTTTCGTGATGATGATCCCGGAAGGGTAACATAACTGTTTAGCTGCTTTAACTTCATAATCATGTGGATATAATTTAAAGTTGATGTCCTTTACTTGACGTATAATTTTGTATTGGTGAGTGGAAAGATAGGCTTGAACTATTAATGCAAGTGCTTGATTTGCAGACAATTTTACTGTTTTTTAATAAAAGACCTACGTACCATTTTCATTACTTTACCTCTTTTGGGGGAAGCAACAGAGTTCTCTGACAATTGAGGTGGAATCTCTTTTCCTGTATTTCGTAATTTTACTTCTGTGGCCATTGACAATTCCCCTTGAGTCTACAAGGTCTCTACAAGGTTTGTGACTCTTCGTTTTTTGGACTTTACTGCAGGCTTGAAAATCTTTTTGAGGCCTTCCAGGCCTATTTGTTATACCAATTTGTGAATTACTAGATAGATCACTACTTATATAATGCAAAAACGAAAGATTTCCTTGAAGCCAATGAAAATTTTTTCTAAGGAATCGTTCTTTGTCTGCCCACTTTACTCCACTTCTGCTCGATGTTTTGACAGAAACTTCGAATTTTCAATTTAATACTATTTAAAACACTATCTGATAACAAAGATACTCCCAGTTTTTGAAACATATATGTCGTAATAGCATACATCCTTGTTTGCTTCGAATTTTTCACCCAAATGTTAAAAATGGACTGATGAGAAATTTCCAGTCATTCTGAAATTTAAGGAAAATTTATCACTTTCGCAAATTTGCGCAATAAAATTTTTGTTGTGCGCACATGAAATGAAGCCACATGTAATGTTTTGGTAATATACGGTTACATATTGTGTTAAAAGTCTAGTTAAATTTTAAAATTTGCATTTGCTTTAAATGCTAATTAGATACAAATTCAAAAGTATCTTGCAAATTAATGAAATAATATTTAAGAAGATAATAACGCGTAAACATACCTTGATAATCAGAGGATAATGACAGTATCCCGCAAATAACGTCAAAGAAAATATATGACCTGTACTTTTCAATTATACTCCAAGAACTGATACGCATTCGTAAGGATCGTTTTGCAGTCAACACAGAAAGTCAGACTTTGAGCCCCTGTACTTCCTATTAGGATAAATTGTTTATAAAAATACCCACGTGACCTTGCTAATTGGATATACTACTTTTGAGGTATGATGTATTCTTGACAATCTGCGACACTAAGAAAATTGAATTTTGTCCACCTAGATTGCGAAAATAACGCACTGTGCGGCGTAAAGAATCTCGTTAGTGATAGTTACAAATGCAACAAACCCACTATAAAACGTTTGGAAATACAAAACTATGATATGAAACGGGTCTTTATCCACAATTTTTGGATACCAAAACACTAAAATAGGAAAACACAAATTACACATTTATTGGATAGGAAATATCGATAGCAAAAAGAAATAAAATATTTGCTCTTGCTGTTTTAGTTCAAGTTACCCCATATATTGACTTTTTACAGCATTACATCTCCACTTCCATAGCGACGCTAACTATTTACTTCTTTCATCCCAACAGTCACGGTCTTTAATTTCAGACAGTGTAAATAATCTCGTTAGTGATAATTGAAATCTAGCCAATCAACTATAAAACTTTTGAAATAAAAACCTTTCCCTTGAAACTGGTTTTTATCCTCAATTTCTGATACCAAAGCATTCAACTAAATGAAATTAATCTAAAAAAGACACAAAATACTTACATGGGATAGGAAATATTAATGGCAGACCAAAATAAAATATTTGTCCATGCTTTTTCATTTCAATTCACCCCATTACAGCATCGTTTTTCCACTTCCATTACGACGATAGGTATTTTTTCTCTCCTTCTAATTGGTAAGGTCTTTAACTTAAGACAGCGTAAATAATCTCGTTAGTGATAGTTATAAACCGAACCAAACCATTATAAAACGATTTTAAATAAAAACCTTCACTTGAAATTGGTCTTTATCCATAATTTTCCGTTACCAAATAATTAAACTAAATTAGATTAATCTAAAAAAATCTAAAATACATGCATGGGATGGGAAATATTGATAGAAGAACGAAATTAAAAGTTTGCTTATGCTTTTATATTTCAAGTCACTTCATCGGCGTATTACAGCATTGCATTTCCACTTCAATAACGAAGCTAACTATTTACTTCTTTCGTAACAGGCACGGGCTTTAACTTTAGACATGGTAAATAATCTCTTTAATGATAAATACAAATCCAACAAATCAACTGTAAAACATATATGCTTTTGGACATCAGACATCTTTTACTTGAAACTGGTTTTGTGCACAATTTTTCCGATACCAAAGCAATGAAATAAATTATATTGAGCTGAAAAGACATAAAATACCAACATGAGGTAGAAAATGCTGATAACAGAACACTGAATAAAATATTTGCCCTTGCTTTTTCATTTCAAGTCACCCCATCAACGTGTAACAGCATCGCATCTCCATTTCCATAGCAACGCTAACTATTTACTTCTCTCATCCTAACAGGCACGGCCTTTAATTTCAGACAGGGTAAAGAATCTCGTTAGTGATTTCACTTGTCTTCCAATTGCAGGAAGGGTCAGACGTATCAACTAATTTTTGTTCTCGCGGCCGCAGATGGGGCTGGAAGCTCCCCCGGACGACTGCGCCTTCTCTGGGGCATTGGCGGGGAAATTAAGGTTTGCAGAATCTCCCCATTCCGCTCTAAGAGAGCCCACGAGGGCCTACTTGCGAGGATCAAAAAGAAAATTACCGCTGAGGAAGTTGTGCATAAAAAATACCGACCGAAATTAGATCCAGACACAGGGAATTGAACCTGCGATAAGGTCGATCTGTGATGGTCGCGTTTGTTCCTCTTGTTAGAAATATTGTCCGAGAAAAGATTTGTTCATATTAACTGCTATACTCATTATTAAAAACTTAGTTCCTCCATCACAAAGATATAGATTTTAAATTTATTTAAAATGTTTACATCATATTAAAATAATTTTATGCTTCTTTCATATAATCTTATATAAAGAGGAACATATTTCTCTCGATTTTAAATGAGGTATTTGAATTTTTCTCAAAGATCTAATTACTATAGTAATTTAACTAATTTATATAATATTAAAATAATTAACGACATTTTTTGGGTTGAATTGGTTTACTGTAGATTGAAAAGTAATCACATTAATTTATTTACTTTTTGATAGAAAAATGTAAACATTTGATATACGGAAATTTATTTATCGATATTCCACTCCTTGATATATTACATATAGTCTTTTATAAGTATTTTCAAATTTTCCGATCAACTAAGTTATTTAAACTTTAGGACAATCTAATTATTTCGGAAAAGATTTAAGATTAATTTGATAGGAGAGTTGACAGCAATGTTTAATAGAGTATTTGAAGGAATCAAAAATTTTCCAAACGTAAAATTTAGTTGTATGCAAAATAGACGGGGAATTTCAGATGGCTATGGAATTTCTATGAGGTTTTAATTCATATTTTTTAAGTTAAAAAACTTCTTAAGTGTTCCTTGAATATAAGCTCTTCATTTAACAATTCGTTTGTTCTCCAAATAGTTCAGATTAACTTTGAATTTGGTATGACATAAATATTATATTGAATTAAAATGTATCTTATTATCCTTAATTTATAATTGAACAATTCCTCTTAAAAATTGTGAAAATAAATAAAAGCTACAGAATAAAATTGTAATAGCTAGTTGTTCGAAAATTATTGGCATACATCATACAATATTCAATTTAAATACAAGTAAACAATTTTGAGGGAAATATATTCTAAATTCAAACTAACAACCGAGAATGTAGTGATAGTTATGATATTTGCAAGTCTATAGAACATATATTTTGGATAAACAAAATCATAATTAATGGGAAGCTAATTATTGTTCAGATAAAAGAATAGTTCAGTGAGGTAATTTGAACTTTAGTAAAGCGTTTCACTGACTTGAAATTTTACTTAATATACTTAAAATGTTTGCAGCTTAGTTGTTTACTCGTTGCTTGAACAGAAAACTTTCAGAAATGCATATGAAAAACTTCGGACAACGCAATAATAAGCCAGTTTTATAATTTTTAGAACCATTTTTAAGTTTAAAAAAAATCAAAACTAAATGGTTTATCCATTATTAAAGTGGTCATTTACCTTAAACTTTCAAATACTAGGTGCACATTTAGGTAATCAGAAATTATTTCGTTCCTCTGAATAATCTTTCTTTCCTTATTTTGTTTTTCATTGAGGAACACATTTCTGTAGCTTATCACTTTATTGAATATAAATAATGCAAAATCAAACACTACAGGAGTTTTGCCGCTTATGCCTCATTTCAGCTACACAGCTGCATAATTGTGCTAAAATTCTAGAGAATAACTCACTGATCTAATGAATTTCTCTAAAAGTGTAATTACGGAAAGCAATGAGAAATCTGAAAGATAGAAATCAGCGCAAAAATAAAATGTTAATGAATGCAAAGATAGGTTTCGAGAAAAACGACGACCGTTCTTTAACAAGTGAATGTGATGCAATTGAAGATGATGTCCAGATGCTAATTGTGGTAACAGACTAAGGTCCGCACTTTTTATCATTCACTATCAGAAATAAGAATTAACACCAGTAAGCATTTCGTAATTTTATTCCATTTGAGGTATAAATGTGCATATAAATACTTATATCTATTATAATGGATTTAAAAAAGGTAACAACTGCAACTAACGACACTGCCATCAACATAGAATATTAACAAACTGAAGCGTAGATGTAGCTCAACCTGTATCATAATCCACATTTAAAAAGTACACAACTGGCGTATACAAGATAATATTAGAGAAAAACTGTTCAAAGTATTTATAAAAACTACCATCCCTTTTTTAACCAGAATATATCAGCTCAAATACGATGAAAGTTAAGTAAAATACGCATCGCTTAGAGCTTAAACAGAAAACCCTGAGAAAGTTGGATCATAAATAACGTCATCCTAAAACTGATACTATTTCTAACAAGGCATGGCAATCCTCTTGAATAATTTGTTTTTAACTTTTTTCATTACTGAACATATTTCTGTGGCTTATTGCTATACTTCCCTTCAAATCTAAAATAATACACATTTAACATAGTAATAACCCTTAACACTTACTCAACGTCTGGTATACACAAACCTTTAGAAGTATTTTTAAAAATATAATTCCTTCCTTAACCAGAATATATAAGCACGCGCGGGATGAAAGGTAAATGGAAGTCGAATCGTTTAGGGTTGGGTTGGGTATTTCAATTAACGTCACACTGGAGCAACACAATGGGCTATTGGTGACGGTCCGGGATCAATCCCAAAGGGAAAGATCCGAGGACAACACCACGTAATTTTGAACCACGGTCAGATGACGAGGCAACACCTGAGCTGGCACCCCACTCTCCAAACTTCCACACCACGCCAACGTGATAATCGTTTAGAGTGAGCAGGAAAAAAGGTTCCGTCATAAACTATATCTTCCTCAAATTGATACTACACCTAACAAAGCATGGAAAACACGAACTGCATTTTAAAGATTGTCGATCATACTAACAAAAGAATCCAACTTTACCAGGTTGCTGTTTTTTATGAGCCCGATCATTGAATGCTGCACCACAGAAGAGACTATTCTTTTCCCCGAGTTTACGATAATACATCGCCTTTGCACCGTAACTCAGTTTGTGAAGCGTGTCAGTTCTGACCCCGTACGTAGTAGCTGTGAATCGTTAATGGCGACAAGTAGGGTTCCTTCTCAAAAAGTTTTATAATGATGCCTCAGGGAGCCAGCAAAGCTTTCAACGGCACGGGCAGAAAAATAAATTTAACGACTCGGAGCCGTTACACAAATGTTTAATGGCTGCGAACGTAATGCCCGAGAGCGTGCGACGCTTTTTTGGTGCTGTGTAGGTAACCCGGATTTTTACCCTGCTTTGTGGTCACTGTTTATTATCATGGGGGACATCAAAAAGCAGTAGAGGCAAGTGGTAGTTAGAATAACGCGCATGGAAAAGATGGAGGATAAAAAACACCACAAAAAATCCGAAAGTGGCTTGGAAATCATATTTTTTCCCGGGGCTATATGGTTTTATTTTCCTGATTTATGTTTTTAATGCGCGTAGTCGAGCTTCAAGCAATGCAAACGGTTGTTGAACAAAATGGGAAGAAAGGCCTTGTGTGAGGACCGTAAGGTGGTTATTTTATGCTGCTTGAAATAAATGTCCCCTCCCAGTATGTGTGACGGAAAAGGAGAATAATGTCTTCCTTTAGTAGGTATCAAGCGGTGAGAATGGGCTTCATGAAGTGGAGATCATTACAGAGAATTTGTTCACTAAAAATGGTTAGTGAGTGAAAAGATCTTTTTTGGTCAAAAAAGAACTAATGGAAGAAGTTATTTAATAAACTGCTGTATATGTGCATGAAGTATGTTTGGATGGAACGATTTTTACTTACGTGAACATGATTGCTTAAAGAAAAGGGTGTTATTGGCAAAATATGTCATTTTTGTTCAAACAATTATTACATGAGATAAATTGATAAACTAATTTATTTATAGGATTGAGATTTTTATGATTATAGTCTTTATCTGGTGTAAAAGATTGCCAAGTATCTTGCTGTCTACCGCTTACTTAGAAACTAACTGCAAACACAATCAGTGTAGTAATAATTTTAAAAAATATTATATACTTTTGAAGTAATAATGAACGAAAACTATTACACTTGGGTAATTTGAGCATACATATCTGTGACAGAGGAGTACAATTCGTTATTAAAAGTTAAATATCAGTTTATTCACGCATTTGCAAATTATGTATATATACATATATGTACAGTAAAATTATTATCATGTTGAATAAATGGTGCCTAACACGAATCAAGTTTGAGGTACACATTGATCATAAAAGCACTGAGTCCGTAAATAGTTCATGTGATATGTCATATTGGGGTCGACTGAGTACCATGTTTATTTTTAGGTATGATGAGTAGTCAAATATGAATAGATAGGAAGTTCAATAGAGTGATACTAACAGACTGGTCTTTGGCATTGGGTGATGGGGTATAGCTGATTCAGGGAATGCTGCGATCACGACGATTCTACGGAATCCGGTTTCACTTCTGAGGTTTCTGAGGAGCTTGCACTTAGCCTTTCGCGCATTCCCAGCATTTTCCAGATATCTGTCCCGAGAGATTCTAAATCTCTGCCTTTGCCGTTTACTTCATCCCCAATAAAATCCAATTTCATATCCAATGCTCTGACCTATCGAAGGAAGTCCGCTCATCCTATATTCAATCACTGTGATTGCTTGGCCCCTCCAAATTTCTTACAATCACAATAACATAAGTAGATCCATTTGGTATTAGTAATACCTTTCGTATTGCCTTTCACTTTTCAACTTGTCCCGCTATGGTGACAATATCTTCAGAAAATTGTACCTTCATGACAAGAACAATTACACAATATAATAATATAAGAGGAAAATATCCGACTTCTTCAATCAAAATAAGTATATGCAGGTTGAATCAGTGGTGTTATTTAGGATGGAAAGGGTTAGGCATTCCCCTTTGAGTCTACTTTTTTTAGAAATATTAGTAAATTTAGGAGTACTAGTAAAAAGATAAAAGTGAGAGATGTGCTTTTAATAAACTCATGTCCAAAAGTTAAGCATATTCGTAAAATACGAAACAATCAGAGTAAATATGGATACAACGGTTCAAAATCACTTGTGCAGAATTTTGAAGCGAAGGTAAAACAATATGCAAAACAGTTCAGTTGACGTCGACATGCGCAAAGCACCCTCGCACGTCTGAACGAGCATAAAATGGCCTCGAGTGGCATGCCCAGTTAAGGTAATGGTAATTAATTAACGTCGTACTAGAGCAACACAACGGGCTATTGACGACGGTCCGGGATTAATCCCGAAGGGAAACTGGCCAGTTAAGACAGAAATTTCGCAATTGCTGTAGTACGGAGCTTCGTTAACAATCAATAAAGACGAAAAATGTCACAAAAATGCCAACTGTACATGTTTGTGAAGGGACGAATTATTGGAATGCTGGAATCCGGTCGATCCCAAACCGAAGCGTTTCGAATTCTGCATGTTCCTCAGTGTGTGATCTCCAGATTGTGACAGAGGTATCAAACCACTGAAGATGTTTACCCGTTGACGAGTACCAGGTCGACCAATGGTAACAACCGCTCGACTAGACCGATATTTGGCGATAACTGCGCGACGTCAAAGGAACCGTTCTGCCAGACAACCTGTTTCAGCCCTGACAGCCGCCGCAGGAGTCATAGTTTCGAGACAAACTGTTTACAGGAGACACAGACACGTTGGTCTCTATGCCAGATGACCATCAGTTTGCATCCTCCTGGCGTCTGCATAGAAACGCTCGCGTTTACAGTGGAGTTTGGAATATCGGTAGTAGGGTCGAAGACAGTGGGGCAATGTCATGTTCAGTGACGAGACCAGATTGTGAACCTTTTGCTTTCAACCCTTTTCTTTGGATGATAAATGCCATTTTATCCTTGTTTTGTAGTTTTTTTTATTTTCCTCTAACCCTATTACATCCGCATACCGCGTTTCCTTCCATTCCGATATAGATTTTATGAAATATTCGCTATAATGCTTAACTTTTGGACTTGAGTGTATTAAATATTTCACTTATATGGATGCAAAAGACGACATTTGTTGGGAGATGTATACACTCATATCCAAAAGTTAAGCATAATTGCTATCTACATATGTGAATATTTCAGAAAATCTACATCGGAATGGAAGGAAACGAGGCATGCAGGTGTAATTGGGTTATAGAAGAAAAAAGCAATGCAAAACAAGAATAATAATGACTTTTATTATTCAAGGAAAAGGGTTCAAAGAAAGTCCACAATACGAGTGTTAAGTAAGTTAAGTGAAACAGAATGATTAAAATAATGTGATGCTGAAGTTTAATAGGGTGTGTGGGAACCTCTGGTAGCCACACTTGCTGCACAACGATTTCCCATACTTTCGATGAGGGTATGGATGAGTTGTGTGCTCGAAGAGTTCCAAGCCTCACGGAAAGCAGTTTTCAATTTCGGAACGGAGCTTGGTGGGTGGCGGAGGGCTGCAATATGTTTCTCGAATATATCCCGCACATGTTCTATAGGATTCAGATGAGGAGAGCTGACAGGCCACTGATGTGGTGGATATGTTCACTTTGAAGATAGGCGTTGACCAGGGCTGCACGGCGAGGAGGCACGTTTTCACCAAGAATATGAAAACAGGACTGACAGCACTTCGAAACAGGCGAATGGTAGGCTCAAGCACTTCGTCTCTGTACCTTTGACCGATAACAGACCGCGTGCCAAAGATGTGGAGGTTTGTGCGGTCGTCCAGCATGAGGCCTGCCCAGATCATGACTCCATTGAAGGAAAACGATGTCTTTCCGTGATTTTTCCCGGGAGAGAGCGTGGAACACGTTTCTCCCGGGATCGCAGATCGTGGTACGACGAGAATCAGTTTTCAGACTAAATCTGGACTCGTCACTGAACATGGCATTGCCCCACTCTTGTCGACCCCCCTGCCGATGTTCCAAACTCCACTGTAAACGCGAGCGTTTCTATGCAGACGTCAGGGGGATGCAAACTGATGGTCGTCTGGCATAGAGACCAATGTATCTGTGTCACCTGTAAACAGTTTGTCTCGAAACTATGACTCCTGCGGCAGCTGTCAGGGCTGAAAAAGGTTGTCTGGCAGAACGGTTCCTTTGACGTCGCGCAGTTATCGCCAAATATCGGTTTTGCCGAGTGGTTGTTACCCTTGGCCGATCTGGTGCTAGTCGTCGGATAACATCTCCAGTGGTTTGAAACCTCAGCCACAGTCTGAAGATTACACACTGAGGCACATTCAGAATTCGAGACGCTTCGGTTTGGAGTCGACCGGATTCCAGCATTCTAATAATTTGTCCCTTCACAAACATGTCCAGTTGGCATGTTTATGACATCTTTCGTCCTTATTGATCGTTAACAAAGCTCCGTACCACAGCAATTTCGAAATTTCTATTTAAACTGGCCGTGCCGCTCGAGGCTGTTTTATACTCGTTCTGAAGTGCGTCGGTGCTTTGCGCAAGTCGACGTCGACTGAACTCTTTTGCATATGAATAGTGTTTTACCTTCGTCTCACGACTTTCCAAAAGTGATTTTGAACCATTTTATCCTTATTTACTCCGATTTTTTTCGCATTTTACGAACTATGCTTACCTTTTGGACCTGAATGTATATTCCATTCGAGAAATATTTCTCACATTAGTGATCCTCATTATGGGTTATTAGGTGGCAATCAAAAGTTTGAAAACGTCTGAAAAACCTCGGATAATAATTTTTTTCGGATCGTTTTCACTTGTATAATAAATATAATAATATAAAGAATCATTTTCACTTGCATAATAAATTTAATAAATCTCGAAACGTTTGCACGCGCTGGCAGATATGTTTGAAATAATAATAAAATTTCAAATTTTGGTAGCTACAACTACAATTAATCTCGATCTACGAATAGCAATTTTAAATGTGTAGATGATCCTTGAAATTGACAGCAACTTTAACATTGAATATCTCCGGATATAAGGATAGTAAAGTCTTGCAATTTCATATTTAGACTAATTTAATTATGCAAAGTCTGATTAGAGCATCAAAACAGTGTTCCTATTCGAAATTTTGTCGCTTGTGCAAAATTTTATATGAGGACGTTTCCTTATGCAATTTGTTTGCATTTGAATTTGTAGAGGACGTTATTCCCTATTGAATGATCTCTTTGAATTTGCTCTACTATAAATAGTGATCGAAATAAAGGGTTTGGTTCGTTTTTTTCCGTGAATGTACGTGCAAATTTGGAATTTATTGAAATTTATGTGATAGTAATAGCGAGGGGGTTATATGACGCCTATAATGTAAATGAAACAGAAGATAAAATAAGATATAAATGTTTAGTACTGCAAAAACGTGTGAGAGTCAACGCCAACTGTTTCTACTAGTCACCTCTACAGCCAAAGTACAGTTTGTGTTGTATTCCAGGCATACATGTGAGTTTCAGTATAAAATATTGTTTCTTGTTTTGGACTATGGGGTATACGTGACAAGTGTTTTGGGGTATTTCTTATATTTCAGCTCAAGAACTTTGCTGTGAATTTGTTGGGAATGATGAAGGATAATTCCCAATTTAAGAATCAAAATTACAATTAAATTTTTCCTCTATAAAATATTTATCAAATGGATAGTTCGTATCCTGTACATCCTAAAAGCTCATAATTTCTTCAACTCATACATAGTGGGCAATCTATAGTATTCACATCATTCTGTGGCATGGGCATGTCCCCATTAGAATGTACTGGTAAGTGTAGGGGTAACTTTTAGAGAAAGTTCTAAAAGTACCGCTAAGGATGTAAGATTGCACAACAGTTACAGGACAGCTAAGTCAGAACTGAAGAACACTTACGGAACTTAATGCTACATCTGAATATTTTACTAAAGGATAGATCTATATGAAATAATTAATTAGCAATCTAAACTCAATTTTATTTTGAAAATATTTCTTTCTTTCTCTCTGTCATTGGAGTGGTGTGGAAGTTTGAAGAGTAGGGTACCAACTCCGGTGTTGACTTTGTCATCTGACCATGGTTCGAAATTACGAGGTGTTTCCCGAGCTTTGCCCTCGGGATTGATCCCAGATAGTCGCCAATACACCGTAGCGTTGCTACAGTGCAGTGCGACGTACATTCAACTATCAATCATCTTTTGCTCTGTTTACATCAACCTTTTATAGTTTAGAAAATATTTCGACCTAAAAGTATGAGGAAACGAATACGGAAATATTTTAGAAAAGCACAAAATTGTTTTTGTAGTATAAATGGTTATACGTTTTCGATAAAAAGAATATGTTGTTGTTACTAATACCTTTTTTCAAATACTACGACCAAATTTTTTAAAAATTTGATTATCTGGACTATATTTTGTATATCTTCACTTTAGTAAGGTATCATAGAGGCTGAAATCTGATTTAACCTCAGAGACTAACATGAATTCAAATGTTTCAATTGCATTAGGTTGGTAATTATATTAAACTCCTAAGTGCTTATATTTTACGTAACACTGTGATTTCAGTAATATTTTTTAAATATGTTCACATAAAAAACAAAAGATGTTTTTACATTGTTTTTAATAACATGGGAAATATATGCCGTTCCCTCTTTATCTGTTTATTTATACGTTATAATGTTTACATTTATTTAATGGAACTGATGCTTTAAATATAATAAATCTAAAATCAACCACAATATGAAAGCAACCACAAAAGAGTAAAGTAGTAAAAACAGAGACGCGTCATAAATTTTAGTTTGTTTTCTGACAAGCTCATTTTTGGTGTTTTATATAGGTTCTGAAGAGAAAAAATACAGTGCCAAATAAACTGCAAAAAACTGAAAAGTTGTTGCATTATGTACGCTAGATGCATTTTGCTCCCTGCATAAATTGCCGAAGAAAGCCATAAAACTCCAGATTTTTGATGAAAAGAAATGTCACCTTTAAAATTAATATCCTTCTTGCAACATTATCGTTGCAGCATAGCTTCGCTTATAGGTCAACTTCTCAGGTATTAAAATGATGAACGGTGTGTTTACAAAATCCTTAACTATCGCGCTTTTATATAGGTGGCAAATTTCTCGCCAACGTGACTTTTAAAAAGTAATATACTCAGTAGAATGGGTATGAAATCTTTTAAAAGGGAGCGGGGATTTGGTTGAGTTACAGATTTTGCATACCTTCTCAAATCCGAAAATTGTGATAATTTGATTCAATGTAACTGCATTACAAATACAAATAATCATGTTTACATAGAAATTTGAAATCTATGTTATTCTGTATAGTTCTGAAATTAATAACAACTAACAGAACTTCGTATAGCAACTGCACTAAAATTTCTCAATTGTATATCTATTGATGCGAAAGTATCTTGAATCACTCCCATTTCATATCTTATCTCAATCCCTTATAAAGAATATAGCATACATATTCAGAAGAGTAGATTTGGTACCTCTAAATGATATAAAGTTATCCAAAAATATGTAACAGCATCCCGTTCATTATTACTGGTGTTTATTCTTATTTCCAATAAGATGCATGCCAAAAAGCATACTAAAATGTTACCACAATTAGATTCTGAATTTCTACTTCAATTTCATCCCATTCATTTGTTCAAAGGCGATTCGGTATTTTTAAATTCGACATGAATTAATTTGCTGAAACTGACAAATTGTCATAATAGCTTAAGCTCACTGATTCTTATTACGGTACAAAAATAATGCAAACTTAAATTCTTGTCAAAACTAATATCTCTTGAAGATCAGATTTTAAAGCCTTTTACGAGTCTTGCATTTTGGTTTCGGCTTGTAAACTAAACTGCATTTAAAATATAGCTTGCTATCGTCGTTGTACAAATGAAACACACTAAGTCAAAATTTTAGAGATGTGATTCCTTTCAGCTTTTCTAAACCGTAACGTGATACTCTTTAGACTGGTGAGTTTCACAAATTCATTCTTTTGCATGAAGGTTAGAGTTCTTGAGGAGCACTAAGTGTGTGAAACTAGTAAGTGGAGTATAATTTTTCTCTTTCGCTTTCCCAGAAATATGTTTTTTGAATTATATATATATATATATATAATAAAAACAATCAGATTACAAAATATACAAAACATTAAAACGTAAAATAATAGAAATGCAGACCAGCAAAATGCCAAAAGATCGAAAAGCAGACAAGTAAAAAGCCAAAAAGCCAAAAAAGTTGGGGGTAAAAAATAGTCAAGCAGAATCCAGAAAGCAGAAGGCAGAACTGTCCATGTATGCGCGCTAAAGCTGCAGACACAACATGGAAAGTAAAATAATTCAAAATTACAAACCAAAACAAAGAAAAATCCAAAAATTTTAAAATCAAGCAATTTAAGAAAATTTTGAAAAATATGATAGAAGTGTTGGTGGATCAGGGCGTCACCAGGGAGGAGCCTCACCCAGGTCCTCATGTAGTTTGCGGCGGGTTGTTGTCGAGCTTAGGTCAATCTATGTGGGTAAGTTTGTTTTCTCCTTTTTAATTTTAATTTTAATTTAATTTTAATTTTGTATTATATTTATCTTTGGTATGTGTCCTTGATTGTCCCTGGTTTTGTTTTTCTAATTTTTGTTTTTCTAATTTATTTTCTTATGGTGTTTGGAGGGGTGTGTGAGCTACTTTTGGTGTACTGCCGCTCACACGCAGAAAACACCATATTGTGTTGACTGGGTGAGGCTCCTCCCTGATGACGCCCTGATCCACACACATATATATATATATATATATATATATGTATATTCGTAAAAGCTTTATTCGTCAACTTGCTTTTGTTTTCTGCCGAAATCTCGTACTTTTATCTATGAAGTTCGCTCCCAAAAGGAAAAGAAAATTCCTCACGTCTATATGTTGAAAACTTACTTTTCGCTTCCATGAATTCCTGAGACAATATTTATACAGGCATACCGTCCAGATATTTCTTTATAATCGAGTATGTAGCGTGTCCCGATCCTAAACGTCATGCTACAGTTCTCCCCAAGGGCAAAACATGTTACTGTCCATAATGCAGTGGACGAAGAATCCATAACTTAATTAATAGAACTTGCTGACGTTTTGAACACAAAATATCCGATATAGCCGGAGGATTCGGACAGCGTCCAACTTCGAAAATATATCTAAGAAGTAATGATTTTTGTCCGGATTTCCCTAGAGGACTGAATGGTTCGAAAGAGACAGGGAAAGAGGAAAGAGAAAGAATGAAGTAGAAGAAAAAATATATTTCCAAAGTGTGGTCAGTTGAAACCGGTTCCTGTGAGTTATCGTCCGGTCCATTTGTGGCCCGGCTCCTTCCCTTGGGCAAAATGGAGTTTTTGAAGAAAATATGAGCCGCTAAAACGGTGACCGAAGGGACAGGAAAACGCTACATCTGCAACCGCTGTACGACGAATGGAAAAAAGGGACACTAGAAGTGCGGAAAATTTTGACTGACGGGACGAAAGTGAAGGATAAAACTGCGAAAATATGATTTCCCTACTCTTTATAGCTGTTTTGTGATTTATCGTGTTCAGTTTATTCTTAAAATATTCTTCTGCAATTTAGTTTATCTCCCTTCCTAATGGTGTTGGCACGTGTTTCGAAAGGCTGCAGTGGTTTGGTAACTTATCGACTCATTTTACATGTGTTAGATAATTTAATGTGCTGTAATAAATTATGTAATGTGGCTGATAAATCAAAAATTTAAACAGTTTCTTCTGAAACAATTATTCAAATGTGTTTTGTATTAAAACTCAGCAATTGCATGCGATAGATAATATAATGTGTTGTTAAAAAGTTAATTATGCAATCGGATAAAGCTGAAATTTAAACAATTTCTTCTGAAACAATTATTCAAATGCGTGCTGCATTAAAACGAAGCAATTACATGTGTTAAATAATTTAATATGATGTAAAAAATTAATTACGTAATGTGACTGAGTAATATTAAGTTTAAACAATTTCTTTCTTCTGAAGAAATGTTTAAGATTAAGATTAGGAGCCGGAGTGATCCTCTGAGGGGTTTACATGCAAATATCCTTTCTGTAGTCCTCCCTTCATGTTTCGAACCTTCTTGACCAATAGAATATTTCCTATCATTCTTTGAACCAATGGAGATAGTTATTTGGCCATTATGTGTGTTGGGGATAAAAAAGTAATATTATACTAATCATAAATTTTGTGACACTCAGAGAGTTAAAGTCGGAGAAAAGTAAGTGCGTAAAAGTTACGCAATTATAGTAAATTGAGGGACTGATTCCCAGGCTTATGAGAGAAAATTCAATGGCATCGAATAATGTGTTAAGGAATATGTGTTTAGGGATTAGCTACACGTATATCATAAGGCAGTCTTAATAAAACTATGAGTCATAACTAGAAGTAAAATTTTAAACGATTTGGATGGGTCCCCAATTTAAGATGAAAATCCGTACTTAAGTACTTCAATTTTTTATGTTTCACTGACTTTTTATCGTAATTTACAAAAGTAATGGTTCTAAAATACGTAGAGAATATTTAAGTATTTTAAAATTAAATCCTTAATCAAATTTCTCTGGAAAATGATAACTAAATCCTATTTCGTCCGAATTGGAAAGGGCGTATAGTCAGGGATTGGCCTTATAAAAGCGAAATCTTCGAGTTTCAAATCATACCTTACTGAGATTTGAAATCCGTTGATAAAAAGAAAATTTAATTCAGTAACAGGATTAATCGAATTGCTACTTTCTTCACTGGGGCGACTTCCTATTAAATATGAGCCTAATAAATTTCATAAGAGATGTTTACAGAAATGCTTTCGTTTGTCACATTGACGCACTTAATGGCAAATTAAAAACATATTTTGTATGACATAAGTATTTCACAAAAAATCTATACTACTATCAATACTGTCTAACAAAAATTAAGACACCAATCAAATTGTATAAAAATGAAATGTCTTTTCTGCTAATTTTAGGTCACGTTTTATTTGGTATATCTTATGGAATCAGAGTGACTAGTTTCATATAATTGTTTATTTATGTAATGCATGCTCATCATAAATTGTTAGTTTTATGAATACAACATAAATATTACATTTCTGTAGAATATCTTACGATAGTGCTCATATGCTATAGTTACTAAATGGAGATCTGCATTAAATACAAATCCTTGTATTACAAATCATTTTCGTGCTTTAACTTTTGTCCAATTTTCAGAAAAGGATAAATTATAGAAAGTGCTTGCTAAATCTGAGTAGTATAAAATATGCCTGTAAAAATAAAAATATTTACTTTTCCGGTGGTTACCTCGACGAGAAATCTCGTCATTAGCAAAACTGACCAAATCTTGATAGACTAGATATCACGTCATTTGCAGAAAACATGACGACAATCATTAGAAAAACAGGTCAGATATTAATCTCGCCATCATAAAAACATCTGCAATATCCTTATGACGAGATATCTCATTATTAGCGCAATTAATCAGATTTTGATGAACGAGATATCTCGTCAAAACCACTTGGGGGAATGATTATCAATAGCATTTTTACAAAGCAAACATATTTCATAAAGCCTAAATGACATTTATAACAAAATATATTTGTGTAATCATAATTTTACTAACATGATCTGAGAAACGTCTTAAGCTTTTCTGAAAAACTTGTGAAAAGAAAATAAGAAATACGAATTGCATATAAATCACCATTTGATCAATAACTATACTACTGCTCATTAAAACATCAAGGCCAATGTGGCCCGGTTGGAAGATTAACGGACTAGCAACCGGAAAGTTGCGAGTTCGAATCCAAACAAAAGACCGTCGTGTACAAAGGGGGCTAATGCACGTTAAATCTGTTGTGGCCTCAAATTTCCTCACGTTGGCATGGGGTGCCAGCTCAGATGTTGCCTCGTCATCTGGCCGTGGTTCAAAATTACATGGTATTGTCCTCGGGATTGATCCTGAACTGTAATCAATAGCCCGTTGTATTGCTCTAGTATGACGTTAATTAATTACATTACCATTAAAATATCGAAACCAAGAAAGGGTAGTTGGATTGTCTGGGAGTTTAGCAAACGTGTATTTTTATCGTACAAATCAAAATTATTACAATTTTAGCTGAATATGCAAATTGGATGCATTCACAATTTAGACTGGCTGAAATATGACTAGTAAGACATAAAAGAAGGTCTCAGAAAAGAAGTCTTAAACGTTGTGCCCCAGTTGGAAGAGCAACGGATTAGTTACTGGAGGTTTGCAAGTTCAAAATTCGTTCCAGCCAAAGACCGTCATGTACACAGGGGCTGGTGTACGTGAAATCTGTCGTGGCTTCAAATGTCCTCACTTTTGCGTGTTGTGGAAGTTTGGAGAGAGATATTGAAACTTCAAGTCCTATCCCTTATTTAAACCATCCCTGGAGCTATCTTTGAACAGGATAGTGTTAGTTCCCATGTCACCAGAATTGTCCAATCAATGTCAGTGGCCAAGTCACCCGATTAATCCACCTTAGAACACATGTTCGATATTATCGCTCGAAAATTGATCCGTATCATCATCCGTAATCCAACCGAAGACAGTCAAGTACACGGGGTCTGGTGCACATTAAATCTGTCGTGACCTCACCTCACGTTGGCTTAGTGTGGAAGTTTGGAGAGTTGGGTACCAGCTCAGCTATTGTTCTCGTCATTTGACAGTGGTTCAAAATTACGAGGCGTTCTGCTTGAATCTTTCCCTTCGGGTTTGATCCTACACCGACACCAGTAGCCCGTTATGTTGTACCGTTTTGACGTTAATTAACTACCTCCCATCACCCGTAGTCAGAACTGACAATTTGGAGTTGGTTGTTGAATCTGCGAGGAAAGACATTTCCCACACAGCCATCCAAAATCTTTTTTTGGGTCATTGTTATAACTCCTGAAAGTGGTTACTCAAATGTTTTATTTTAGCAAGTTTAAGTTACACTTCTATAATTTTAATTATTTATGCATTATACAACATGTCATTGCGCTTAAAAGAACTTCATAAAGTAACTCAAGTCTGTTGGCGTTGAATTTTCCATAAACAACAGTATACTTCCATAAAATAATTTATGATTCATGTACGAAAACAATTTTTTATTAAAACTAACTGAATAAAAAAAAAATTTTAAATATCGTTATCTATTCTTCAAATTCACTTCTTTTATCACAGTAAATATTTTTACTGAATGCAAACTGAAATAAATAGAAACGAAATAGGGCAAATTTTGTTTCATAGAATGAAATTACGAGATTTTCTCCTGCGAAACGATTTCAGTTGGATAACTTTATCTTCTTTCCGTTTGGACTTAGAGATAGCAATCTCCTGATTTGTAATCCAATTACCTGTAAGTCGGACGAAGTGAAACAAACTGTAAAGTGATACTTCAATTGATTTGATAGTTCTAAGAAATTTTAATGTAATGAATTTAGTAGAATTGTAATCAATAAATTCTAACAAAGTACACTCTTCTGTGGAGTTTATCTGTGGAGTGTGAAAAAATAAAATCATCAAATTTGTGTTTTGGTTTTGAATTTTAAACTATACCTCTGGACTTGATAGTATCACTTAATCCGTATCATTTTGAGAAGAATAATTTTATTCATTTCTCTTTTTTTAAATTTATTCTAACTTCAACCTAACTTTCGAACCTCGTTTCATTTTTCGTTAGTTTTAGGAAGAGCTAATTCAACGAATCTCTCATTTCCCTCAATTTTAAGTATTCGAAATATATAAAAAATGCCTTTAACAGTAAACAAAGAAAACAATAATTAAAGATGATGTATAACGAGTAGTAGAAAATGAAAATAAATAGTAGAATATCAAAATATACCAGCCAATATCTTTATTGTTGACTTTCTTCAGTTCGTCAGATAGCTTCTACACGCTGTAAATATTCAACGTTAAATCAAATAGTGAAGTTTATTTTTCACCGGTAATCACGACAAGAGGTATTTTCGGTCAAACATGTTGCTTATCTCCACGTCAAGCTCCAAACCACCAAACCACTCCATTAGACCAAATTCACAAGTCCATTCACCCACACAAAGTCATACATCAAAAGAGGTTCACAAAACAGGTCGTCTTGGGACAACTCGGACACTCAAGAATGTGTGCTGGCCTGGTCAGACTGGCATTTAAGGCAAACGGGATGAATCTTGCGACCACAGCAAAATGCGAGACTCCTCAGACGGACACTGAAAAAGCGGGAGCTGTCTGAATATGTTTGTCGTAATTGAGAGCAAGAGATCTTTCGGGGTGATCCCCACGATACCAAGAGTGTACCGGGCGAACGATCCATGCCTTCTTATCAAGATTTTTCTAAAAGAATAAAGCTAAAGAAACGTCAATGAGTGGATATTGGGCAAAGGTTCATCGACACTGAGGTTCATCGGACTGAACTCACAACCCTCCAGTTTCTAATCCGCGACTCTATCAACTGGGTTACTGCGGCCCCTTGAAGAGAATGGGCTTCCAATGAAAGAAAAAAAGTGGTTTTGTTAAAGGTAAGCCTATTATTTCGTATAAGTTTCCAAAAAATAATTACCTCCAAAATTAAGTACAGAGGAAAAATAAGCATCGGCTATCATTTAAATAGTATTGCCAGAGATAATAATTCCCATCTAAGTGAACTGGTGAGAAAACTACCATACAGTGCTCAGCAAGGTAAAAAATGTGCAAAAGCTGAGTTTTACTGCGATTGTGAAAGGAATGCTAACGAGTTTTCAAAATCTAAGGTTATATCTGCCGATGTTCACTTCAATTAAATTTCCCAGTAATATATTGCGTGACGTATTTCCTAATTTTTTAAGGTGAGTACAATATACGGGAAAGGATGTTTGTTAGACAGTGTCTCTAATATAAAATAATACATACTGATTTCTTTAAGTGTTATGGAATTTGAAATTTCAGAAGGAAATACATACAGTTCAGCATAATTTTGTATTTACTCAGGATATATACTACAGAGATGTTTAATTAACTTCAGTATAACATATAAAAATGCATTTACAATGATGAAAATAATTTACAATTGAAAATAACGCTCTCAAATTATTCTAACTCTGAGTAAATATAAAAACTGCTATTGCAATTATATTTGAGCAAATAACGTATTTCAATAAAAAAACAATTGCAGAATCTTTGTGGTTGCATAAATTTCCCTTTTAAAAACAGCTAAAGCATAAAATTTTGAGTACTTGATTTCAGCATAGAAACGCAGAGAAATTCAGAATTATGAGAAACTCTACAAACATTATAAATTTATTTGCATATAAATATCATCAATTGAATTTTCAATTTCTTATTCAATTTTTAAAGCGATATTATGACATCACACGCAATAATATTTCATTAATATGCATGTAACGAACAATACATTTTAAGAACCTATCAAATTAGCATAGTTTTCATTAAAAAAATCATTTCATACTACTGAATAATGTAGATTAAATGAGAAAACCATTATGCGTTTGAGACAGAAAAATTCCATCAGAGTAAGAAACTGGTGTAGCAATAACAAAAACATAATTATATACGAGTCTGACAGCATATTCTATGAAACTTGATCCGAGGCCAACGAAACGAGGCAACGCTTGATCTCAGGGGTAATCAAGATAAAAAATTCAAGTCTTCAAAATACGCTGGCATGCAAAACTTAAAGACAGATAATATTTCATGAGATTAAACCCATAAAATGAAACACAAAACCTTGCAGCAATTTGCATAACTAAGCTGATTGGAAGAAAGACGATGCGTATGCAAATTTTTGAACAATAGTTGCACTTCGCGTAACAGTGCTGAACTTGATAAAAGTAGCTTTTCTAAGCAAGGTTAGGACATGAAAATCAAGTGTGATCGTCGTTGTAAGAGGTTCGAGTGAATATGTTACAGACGATACGATGTCTAGTAGGACACATTAAGTTGACTACTCGTAGTCGAATAACTTGTAAGCTGGAGGATAGTTGCTGCGTGAACTGTGTAGCCGAAGAGTTTGGTATCTCCTATAGCATTTTTTGGCGTGCTTGGAAGATTTTCAAACCAGGGCAAGTGTTAGAAAGGTCGGCGGTGGTCGCCCAAGGAAAACAATGACAAGGGATGACCGATATATAGTCCTACATGCCAAAAGACGTCGACGCAAGACTGCAGGTAATATTTCAAAGCAACTTTGCAGGTCTCAGGACGCTCAGTATCGTGGTTCATTGTGCCTAGGTGTTTAAATAAAGGTGGGCTATTTGCCCGACTATTAAAATGTTGCAGACCGGTAACGCCTGCATCTGAGACATCGTTTGCCATGGTGCAAGGATCACAAGGAATGTACTATACAGCAAAGGTGTACAGAACTCTTCACTGAGAGTGGCTTCAGTCTAACAAGGGATTTTGGACAGCAGTTGATATGAAGAGAGGTGGAGACATGGTATCATTCAGTAAACATTACCGAACGAAATCGGTATGGAAGTGGATGTGCTATCGTCTCGGTAGGCATCATGCTAAATGGTCACATTGAGCTCCATGTTTTCGAACGTGGTACTATAAACGGAACCGCTAGGAACTGAGGTTATCCTTCTCCATGCAAATCTTTTCTGAAGTGCCGTTGCTTCTGAGTACATTTTTATGAACGATAATGTCTGACCACATTGAACAAGTGATGTGGATGAACTGTTAGAAAGTGAGGATATTACTTGTATGGATTGACCCGTGTACTCCCTGATTTGAATCTTACCGAACATTTGTGGGATGCCCTAAAGACGCGTATTCCCACACGTCCACATCCACTGACAAATGTCCATCAACTTAAAAAGGCACTAACAGAGATGTGGACAACGTTGCCCCAAGAGCTCATCGATCATCTCGTGTTAAGCATGGTTGGACGCTGAAAAGAAACCATTGCAGTTAACTGGCTCATATTCCCTACTAAAAATCACATATTTGATTTATTCCATCTCTAGGTTCGATTATTTTGTACAATGGTACGCAATGCTTTACAACTCTTTCTTAATAAACCCCGTTTCAGTCTCTATAATCATTTTTGCACATGCGTTTTATCATTCATCAATGTGGTGCTTACTGAGTTCTCTGTGGTATGAATTTCATGTATTCAATCTGCTCCATTACTAAGATGTCGCGAAAAAATGGAACGGTCTTTCAGTTTTGCAGGTCAATTGTACACTCATGTCCAAACGTTAAGCATAAATGCTATCTATGTGAATATTTCAGAAACTGTACATCGGAATGGAAGAAAATGAGGCATGCGGGTGTAATAGGGTTATACATAGAAGAAGAAAACAATGCAAAACAAGGATAATAATGACTTTTATTATTCAAAGAAAGGTGTTCCAAGAAAAAGTCCACCATACGAGTGTCAAGTAAGTTAAGTGAAACAGAATGATTAAAACAATGTGATGCTGAAATTTAATACGGTGTGTGGGAACCTCTGGTAGACACACTTGCTGCACAACGATTTCCCATTCTTTCGATGAGGGTATGGATGAGTTGTGTGCTCAAAGAGTTCCAAGCCTCACGCAGAGCAGTTTTCAATTCCGAAACGGAACTTGGTGGGTGGCGGAGGGCTGCAATGTCTCTCGACCATATTCCACACATGCTCTATAGGATTCAGATCAGGAGAGTTGGCAGGCACTGATGCGGTGGATATCTTCACTTTGAAGGAAAGCGTCGACCAGGGCTGCATGGGAGGGGGCACGTTATCATCCATGAATATGATACCAGATCGACAGCACCTCGAAACAGGCGAACTGTAGGCTCAAAGACTTCGTCTCTGTACCTTTGACCGGTAACAGACCCTGTGTTAAAGTTGTGGTTTGTGCGGCCGTCCAGCATGATGCCTGCCCAGATCATGACTCCCCTGAAGGAAAACGATGTCTTTCAGTGATGTTTCCCGGGTGAAGACACGTTCCACGTTATCTCCAGATCCTGGTACGACGAGGATCAGTTTGCAGACAAAATCTGGACTCGTCACTGAACATGACAGTGCCCCATTGTTGTCGACTCCACTGCCGAAGTTCGAAACTCCACTGTAAACTCGAGCTTTTCTGTGCAGACATCAGGAGGATGCAAACTTCTGGTCGTATGGGATAGAGACCAACGTGTCTGACTCTCCTGCACACAATTTGTTTCGAGACTATGAATCCTGCGGCTTCTGTCTGAGCTGAACCTAGTTGTCTGGGAGAACGGTTCCTCTGACGTCGCGCAGCAATCGTCAAATATAGGTCTTGCCTAGCGGTTGTTACCCTTGGCCAACCTGGTACTGGTCATCGGGAAACATCTTCAGTGGTTTGAAACCTCTACCACAGTCTGGTGATCACACACACTGAGGCACATTCAGAATTCGAGACGCTTCGGTTTGGAATCGACCGGATTCCAGCATTCCAATAATTCGTCCCTTCACAAACATTTCCAGTTGGCATGTTCATGCCATCTTTCGTCCTTATTAATTGTTAATAACTGTCCGTGCCACAGCATTTGCGAAATTTCTGTCTAAACTGGCCATGCTGCTCGAGGCCGTTTTATACTCGTTCCGACGTGCGTCGATGCTTTGCGCATGTCGACTTCGACTGAACTGTTTTGCATGTGCACAATGTTTTACCATCGTCCCGCGATTTTCGAAAAGTGATTTTGAACCATTGTATCCATATTTACTCCGATTTTTTCGCCTTTTACGAATTATGCTTAACTTTTGAACATGAGTGTAGTTTGTATGGCTACTACTTGTGTTTCAAATTTATATGGCGATATCAAAAATCATGTATTCAAAACACTTGCATTAAGTTTTGAATGAATGAATCTTTCCAAATACATGCAATGTTTACTTTCCTCCTTTTAATGTCAGTATTGTGTCTGGCATTTATGAAAAGTTGGTTCATAATTTAAAAATTACTAATAAAAAAAATGTTTTTAAAGAAGGTTTACTAGTATAATATGAGTACAATGATAACAATACAATAATAGGTGATTGATTTCTACTGCCTCATTAATAAAATCCGGAGCTATTTTATGAGAGGGATTAGAAGTGCTTAGTCAACACAGATGTTTTACATGAGTCGACTAGTTTCTACTATTGTTTTCGCAAGCTACAAGGAAGAAGCTGATGCTACTGTGATTAAACAGAAACGAATACGCGCGCGCGAGCATTTAAAAATTTTTAGTTAATCTGTGGAGAAAATATAATTAATCTAATTAAGGTTTGAGGACTAAGGTAAGGAATTCCGGAAACTTATTCTTGAATGTTTTATCAATAATCCCATGTTCAACTCTCCTCATCTGACCGTGGTTCAAAATTACGTGGTGTTGTCCTCGGTTCATTCATTTCGGATTTGATCCCAGATCGTCGCCAATAGTCCGTTGTGTTGCTCTAGTGCGACGTTAATAAAAATACCTACCTTCCAATGATCAACTCAGATTTAAATGTAAAATTAAATTTTCTTGTTAAACGAACGTGTTTCCTTTACGTAAATAGCCCGTTGGGCTGCTCCAGTGTGACGTTAATCAAAATGCCTATCTATCTACCTGCCTTCTACGTAAAATCACAACTTTCATGGGATCCGATTATTCATGAAAACAGTCACTTGTTTGAAAACTTAGTCACTACGTGTGTGGATCTAATTATTTTATGAGTAAACTTATCAAAATAGAACCATGCGGTGTTGTCTTGGACACACATAAAATTAGAAGTTCATGAATTTCTTATTCAAATAAATATTTAATTATTTTTCAGAACATTATTTATTGAATAAATTGAACTCTTTTTTACTGAGTATTATTTACTTGTGAGATGACAGTTATTTCGCTTTTACCAGATATTATAAAAGCTTAATAGTAGGAGGGTTCTGTTTAAATAAACTGAATCATATTTTTATTTTCTGTGATCAACACATATATTTAAGGGTCGGGTACTAAGCTAAACAAGCCGATATTGAATAGTTAATAGAATAATTTATTTCCAGTATTAGTACTAGACGCCAAAAGCTATTTTCACGAGTGAACTACGAACTTCATTTAACTATTTTACCTATATACTAAATTATCATCTGCGGTATGAATTCATGATAAATATGTGAGTAGTTTATAGATATTGTTGGAATTTATTTCATATTGTACTTATGGCATGAAAGTGGACTATATTGGAGTATTACCAATAGTATCCCTAACTTCATAGGATCATCGTAGAATGGCTATAATATAGTTGAGGATAGTATAGGGACAGCAAATTCCATGCATCTTAACCCTCCAAGTGGTTTTAACGAAATATCTCGGAAATAAAGATTTTATCAATTTTGCTAATGACGAGGTCTATCGTCTTCCGGATATTGTCGATTTTTTTATAAGAAGTTCAATATCTGGTCAGTTTTTTCTTCTGTGGACGAGATATTTAGTCCATCAAGATCTAGTCAGTTTTGCTAATGACAAGATACCTTGTCGAGGCAGCCAACAGGAGGGTTAAGAGGAGAGTATTAAAAAAATTTTTACCACTTGGCATATATGTAACGAAATTATTCATCGATGGAATTATATATTTATAAACTACATAATTATAATGTTTTAAGTGTTTTAAAGTAACGGCAAATACCAATTCTAAGCATGAATGTATTTCGACACTGAATAATTCTAACATACTTTTTACTTTTAATCCACCAGCTGCCACCATACATTCTGATGTAACCGCAGTATGCACGGTGCGTCAGTAGCTCGTAGTTAGTGCACTACGATACCAGTGTGCACGTTGTACGAGGGGAAAGTTCAATTCCAATGGTCCCTTGGTATACTTCTAGTCAGTAAAATTTTCCTCTTTAGTATATTCATTACTTAACGACGCCAGATAAACTGATCGTAGAGATCAAACGCACAAGGGGTGGCTGCGTTTTATGATACAAGAGCCATATTTAGCCAAGCTGCGCCAAACACAAGACAGACAATGTCAAGTGATGCACGTAGGCACACAAAAAAGTTGTACTAATACAAAAGAGAGAAACTCCCACGCTATAAGTTAAGAGTTAAGTTATATGAATTAAACCTGCACCGCGTGCAAACCACAGGCTGCTAGTATAGCAAGATAATCTACAGATTCAGCGCATTCCTGCTTGCCCACTGGGAAAACTGGAACACAATATTGTTTTCCCCTTAATTGCTGGAAACTCTAAATTATGAATTCATAATAAAATGCTCATATACAAAGCTAGCTTCGACCATTAGTCAGATGCGTTACTCAGGTTTGGGGATACGCTGCTAAACACACGTCAATAAATTAGAATCTCTTCAAAATTCTACTCTCCGAATTATTATGGACAGTCTGGTAATACTAAAATAAGATAACTGTGTTTTCGAGCCAAAGGAATTTTTCAGAAAAATCAGTAAAAAAAATTAACGACTTCAGTTGTTCAGTTGCAAATGTAACAATTAATTATTCAGTTATCTTAACTTAAAAATATCTCTAACTTCTTAAACTCTAACCTTGTAACCATTGAATAATATCCTCTCTCCAAAACTCTGGTTTTATCTAGCATATTACTGGGTAGGTAAGCTCCACCTACCGACTAATCTAATATCAGATCTCAGATCCAGTCCCACCATTCGCCTGCTCGACTTCCAAATCCCCATATATACACGAGAAAGCTTCTGGAAACCAGACAGCAGAAATATCAGAAAACGTGTTCTCACCTGGAGACGGAATGACTTCGGCCCAGATGATTCACCAATTGGGACACATCGCGGTTGGTGGAATCACGTGAAATAACCGATCACCAAACAGGGTAAATAGGATAGAACCAATGGCTTATTTCACTGATAGTTAAACTTTTGCATCAAAGGAGCAGTTTCTATGAGAGGACCTTCTTTACTGTCTGTAGCTTATCGCCCTAGGCACCGTGTCCGATGTCGCAGACCGGATTGGGTCCTCACTCATCGACTTACGTTATTCCGGGGCCTATCCCTTTACCCATAGTAGCCTAAACAGGTTGAAGCGGGGAGGGAGCAGTGCCCCGATCTACGAAGGTGCTTCACCAATATAGACTCACGCACGGGGCCACTCGTCTGCCATTATAATATGCATTACAACATTGACTTCACGACGGAACGAGGCATATTCTGAAGATGAGCTAGTTAATTTAAATTTCTTGAATCAAACGGGTGATGCTTACGAGCCTTGAGCATAATGCTTGATGCGATTGATAGTGCTGACTTGGAGTAGTGTTGCATTTTCACTGCTTAAAGAAGCATTATAATTGAAGATAAATTTTGTTCTATGCTGTTTGGAAGTTTTCATCAGGTTTAGTATAGACCAACATATAAAACTTTAAAAGTGTTTTGAACTTGGTCTTATATTCTTGGTCCTCCATTTCTCGAACTTGCATTTGTTGATTTTGACTAATATTTTGTTGTTCTTTGGTTTGGTTTTGGTAACAAGCACAAATGAAATATAAATCCACACAGCACTCTTACTAATCAGCAATTCGTTATATTACGCCTCCATTACAAAATACCACGAGCACAAACAAACCATAAAATTATTAGTTACAATTACTCTCCTCATCCTTCATCCCAACTAGTTAAATACCCCATAACACTCCCAAACTTGCAGACGGAACCGTCAAGAGGTAGCACAACAACCGCCAGCCGCGTCTCCTCCATTCTGCTGTCTCTCCTTGAGTGCGATGATTTTGATTAACATTTTGTAGTTATTGGTTTTGTTTTTGTTGTGCAAAGACCATATTTGGGTACGCTGTGTCAATCACAGGTCCTACAACGTCAAGTAATAGACACACAAAATTAACGTACTGCTGATAAAGATAGAAACACAGCCAGGCAGGTTAACCTTCTTGGTAGTTGTCTCGACGAGGTTTCTAGTTGACGACGATGATTGTCTCGACGAGGTTATTAAAACTGACTACGTCCTTGATGGACGAGATATCTCGTCCCTCTAGATCTTGTAATCTCTTGTATTTATAAGAAAACTGACCAGATCCTTGATAAATGAAATGCTTCATTCATCTAGATCGTGTCATCTCTTGTCATTATAAGAAAACTGACCAGATATTCATCTCGTCATCATAAAAAGATTGACAATATCTTGATGACGAGCTATCTCGTCATTAGAAAAATTGGCCAGATCTTGATAGACGAGATATCTCATGGAAACCACTTGGAGAGTTGACAAATCGAATATGCACATCCTACAATTTGCAGGTTGTTATCGCTGTGGGCTAAACCAGGGCTGCACATGTAGTATTATATAACTTTATTCAACTGCACTCTTCACTATACAGTAACAAGAAGCACATAAATCCACTCAACACTCTTAAGAATCCACGATTCGTTATATTACGCCTCCATTACAAAATACCATGAGCAGAAGCAAACCATAAAATTGCTCGTTACAATTACTGTCCCCCATCCCAACTCGTTAAATACATATCCCCATAACACCCCAAAATTTCTGCAGACGGAACCGCCAGGAGGTAGCACCGCAACCGCAGCCTCCATTCTGCTACCTCTCCTTGCGTGCGATGATTTTGATTAAGTGAGAACTGTCACGACCAATATCCCATTCTGAGAACGGAAATGAAACCCAGACAGCTCGTCTCAAATAAATTAAAATTAATAAACGGTGTGACAGTTTGAAGAGTATTCGGAAGACGCCCGGTTCAGAGTGTTTGTTTTATCCTATAAATGCAAAAGCATGGGGGGAGTTCTGATTCACGAAGCCCATCGCGTTTGAGGCAGCTTTGAAAGATATTAAATGGATTCTTAAGAGTTCATTGAATTTAACAATGGGACTGTCAATATGAATAACTCTCGAGATTTTATTTGTTTTTGGGGATGCGTTTTAATTTACAGTCAGATGGTACTACAGAAGAGTTTTAACAGGTGTTCAGGACACGATCTATGTAAATCACTTAACAATGAGATGTTTAATGTATTGTGATTTAAATTGTAAAATGAAAAATCAGTTTCATTGCAAGTGGCACGTTATTTGAACAAAAAGGGCCATGTTAAATTTAATTTTAGAGAGTGTAAACACGGGGGCTTTAGATACAGCTCATTTCCTCCAGCCATGATAGCATTGGAATATAATTTTTCTCAAACAGTAAACATACTAATAGTATAAGTAATTCAAAGGAACTTTCATTGTAATTTACGTTTTTTTCTGAGTTTTAGAGAATAAAAATTCTGTAATTATTCCGCAATATTTTATGTATGTAAATAAAGAACTCATCCAATATCTTGAGCAATGTTTTATTTCCAACTTTTGAATCTGTTAGGCATATTTAGTTAAATTTGATAAAAGATAGTCGACTATTGAAACAATTTTAGCCACTCAGCAAAAGCGTAAGAAATATTTCAGTTTTAAAAAATACTTATTTAAGCATTTTTACAGCGAAACGAAACAGTAAGGGAAAAGTGATGAATATTTTCATTTGTAATGGGATTTAAAAATTCCCTGAAGCCGTTCAGACAAAAATATATCTGGAACTTTACACCACCTTTGAAATGAAATTTAAAAAACTTGCTTTGGAAAGAAACTGGTATGTAATGTAGTGTTTTCTGAAGCAATTGCATTTCACACGTTTGAAAATTAGAATTTCTTTCGGTAGGAGTTTTTTAGCCTAAGGTAGAATAACCCTTATAAATATATATCAACACGTAGGTGCGAAAATTTTCTTTTTCTTTCACATTGCGCGATCTCAGTTCCAGAAAAAGACACTTTAGAGTTTTAAAGAACAATTACGAATGATTCTTCTACTGAATCAAACAATTTATGTAAATTAAAAGATAACATTCAATAAATACGTTGAATTAAGCTTAAGTTATTTGTTAAATATGAAAATGAACAATGCTGTGGGCAAATATGGACGAACTTTTAGAGAGAGAAACGAATTTAACTTAATATTTTATGTGTGTCAAAGACTCTAGTTTCGAAAATAATATATAATTTCACAAGCAAAGTATATAACATCAACGTACATTAAGTTAGTGGGATATTCAATTTTAAATTTTAATCTGCATCTTGACTGTTTCATCTTTGTGCTGCATCTTGACTTTTCAATAAAAAAGATGAAGAACATTGTACTTTCAAGTCAATCAATTCTTATAAGAATTCAAATGCGGTAACAAATTAAAAAACATGCAAGAAGCATTTTGAAATAGACAATAAAACGTATTAAGAGGCATGAGGAATTGTAGAGAATCATAAAGAAACTTACCTAAATGTAATCAAAAAATATTTATAGATAAATATAGGAATAAAAAATCAACATGGTTATCTTAAGACTTTTATTAATGTTAATAAAGAGTGAGGGAAACAATTGTATAACTATCATTGATAAATGGTTTGACAAATAATGGAAGTGTTAACTCCCCATTTCGATATTATGATCAGGATGTTACATAATATCGAAATGGGGATAAAGATTGTAAATATTTAGGACGCGATAATTTGGTCAAAAAGTACTAATTTATAATAATAATTTAACTTGATTAGAATTATGTGGGATATGTTGTTTGCTCAATAATTTAATTTAAAAATTATGAAAGGCTTTACAAACAAAAGTAAAGGAAGTATTGTATTGTATTCATATTGCATACAATACTTATCATATTGCATCGTTCGGCGCATAATAATTAATGTATCATTTATAATTACTGTTCTAATAACGACTCGTAAGAAGTATGCGAAGGTAATATTCTAGTGTTCAAGTATTTAAAAATAGAAAGAAAATAAAATCCTGAATACTACTATTTTACTTTATGCTTTGGAGGATTTGGTTATAAGTTTGGAGTGTTTTCTGATAATTTTATGTAATTCTATGACTACTAGTAATTTATTAAAAATTATATTTAATTTTTTTCTTGAAATTGCTTTACACAGCAAATCATAAATTCCATGCTTGAAACATGTTCTGTCTTACAACAAATAATTGCTGACAGAACAACTATTAGCATACTTCTTATTCTAATATATTATATTTTGAAAATAAATCAAACCTTTGTTTGGTTATTTTAATTATTTTAATCAATATCGTAATTAAACTATCTTAACCTATTTCCATTACTTTTTAAAAATAATTATTTAAATTTTTTTGTTTTTAATTTTCAGCAAATTTAATTTATTAAATTATTTTATTTTACATTATATTATAATTAATACATCGAAAAGCAAAAAATGAAATTTCTGCTCTCCGAAGAGTTGATAGCGTTACTGCGTCGTTACTGTCACATAAATATCAGAATAAGTATAAATTGAGTACAGAGTACAAGGATAGTTTTTGATTTAACGACATAAGCTAAAACTATTCTCCTCAAGCTTTTAAATAACCCATTTTTTTTACTTTGCTTGTATATATTTCGATTTGCTTAAGCACATTGGTATGATGATGAAAATAATTAAATCAAAATGAAACCACGTGATATCAAAAAGTTACTTTCGATAAATCACTCACATAATCGATAAGTGTTTCCTATTTGAATTGTAAAACGATAGTCATTTGTCTTTTCAGAAAGTTTTAGCATTTTTTCATGTCGACAGTAAGGTTGCGCTTAGCGATACTTCTAACCAATCATAAGTTTCTAAAGATAATTCTGACCGCTTTCTTAAGAACTCAAAAATTTCATCAACAAGTTTTGGAAAAATAATCACTGTTTTTTTTAGTCTTAGGATCCAATGTTTATCCTATTTATTGAAAAATATTTAGTTTCTTTCCTTCGACATTCTCTCAATATGTTATTGTTTTTAAATGAATAATGGTGTCTAATACAATTAATGTACTTATAAAACAATGTTGTTCATATTTCTATCATCAATCTCCTGATTTAAAATGAAATAAGGTGAACTTACGGATATCAGAACTGGTGCGGCAACTATCAAATGCGGATAACTTAGAATGTGTTATTTTAAGAAATAAAATCATCTGATAACATTCAAATTCTGAATACTCTAGGATACTAATCCCCAATAGCAACTAACCAATCCACCTAAATATCAGGAATCATAAAATATAAAGGTAATTGTCCTGCTTCCATTTTGAGAAAAATATGCAGTTGTTTTTAATTTTCTTTTAATTTGTTATAAGTATAAACTTTTGAATGTTAGCATTAAGAAGTGTAATAAATGACCGTTAATGTAAACTTTATTTAATATTGTTAGTAGTTCCAAGTTTACAATTGTATTCACTAATTTCACTCGTGTGTTCAAAAATTTGAGACTACTAATTTAATTGTGTATTTACAGCTTTCTGAACATAGGAAGCATTACGGAATTTCTTGTTCAATTCATCCACGTGGACTAATACTTATGATATATTATTGCGATCCTATAAAATGTAAGACAGCCAATGGAGTATAATCAGCTTGTTCTATCTTTGGGAACTGTTCTACTTTTTAAGCTGTTGCATAAAACTATGGAGAAGTAATTGTTAATGAATTTTGCTAAAGGTAAAGGTAACTCGATAATTTATTATGAAAAGTTGCATTATTTTTGTTACACTAGCAATTATTTTACTGTTGTGATAAAGATAAATCCTAGCAGTAGTACTTTATGAATGCAGAAAACCACTCATTGTCGAGTATTTTGCTTATAATTCAATAGCAAAAGAAATTTCAAATGTTTATTTTGTTAAAACATTTAATGTTTTATTGCTTCCCTCAGAAGGAGATCATAGTAAATGATTGATATTGTAGTAATTGATATGGATTGGTTAGCAGATGAAACTTTATGTATGGGATTTACATTTGTCTATAACTAAGTCATGTATAATAATTAGATACCATTCTTTTTAATACCTTTTTAACTATTTCACATAACTATATTTAAAATAATCGAAATCAATATTGATCATCTGAGTTTATTTGTTCAATTGATGACAAAGATATGCCCAAATGTTAAAAAAATATGGGGTAAGAAGCAAATTATTACTAAAGAGCTAAAAATAAAAGAAGCAGCAATTTTCTCAAACGTATAATTCTTCCATCTTGAAACCTGCAGTCTGTCCTTCTTAACTTCTAACCAATTTTGATCTTTTCGGGCCAGCCCAATCTTTCCTAAGGATTCCATTCTAAAGAAAGGACCAATAGAACGATTCTAAATGATAAAGTTGTAAGAAACGGACCAACAGAATCTTTCCAAAAGATTCTGTTCTGAGGAAAGGACCCATAGGATCTTTCTGAATGTTGAAAGGACCCATGGATTCTTTCAAGATGTGGTTTTTAGTTATTATGGATGATGTGGGTTAAAAGCAATGCTACAGTACTCGCAAATCTTGCTATATTCAGATGGTTAATGACTGACCAACAAGAGACGAAATAGCGATTATTTGAGAGAGCATCCAGTGGCAGTCATGGCTATTACAATCATCAATATACATGCGATTACAAGCATAGATGCAACTCGAACCTACGGATGGTAGATAAACGCTATGAACACAGTTATGCTGCATATAAGCTGCACTTGCGAATAGTAGAATCGTAATGCCAATGGGATGGAATTAAAAGTTTAAATTGAAAGGAATTATTAAATCCGAATGAAATGTTGTCTTATATAAAAGGAGTGTACCTTACTTTTCAAAAGTTTCGGTCAGAAATATAAATACAATTGTACAAAAATCGTACATATCAAAAACATTAAAGCCAGCGTATCTAGGATTATTCCAATATATATGTATATGCTACAGGGATTTGTGATAAGTTGAACAAGATCGAATAGCGCTACTACATAATTTTTCAGCTTGAAATGTGTGTTTTCCAGTTATGGGAGAATTAATCGCTACAGAACCACCATTTAGAAGCCATTTTTATCTTAAATAAAATAAATAATTGACTGGATGGGGAAAAGGTATTAATATCTATACTACAATTGCAACAATGTCTGCTATTTCCAGTTCTTGTCATAAATTTGTCTAAACCAGAAATATCACTGGACAGCTGTATTCGAAAGAATAAACCGTTTCTGAGTTTATATATGTTCTTTATCCGCCATTTCTCTTTTTATACAGATGTTAAATCTACTATATATACGGTGTAAAATGCTAAAATCTCCTTTTCTAAAAGGATATTTTATGTGAGAGTATTTTGTGAAATAATTTTGATTTCTACATTATATACCTACTGTCTACAGTTGACTTAGGGTTTCAATTTTAGGGCTCAGTTTTGTAAGCTATATGCGTTTTTTGGATCATGTTGATACTACACAAATGAAAAATCAAATTTCGCTGTGTTTACAGTATTAGAGAGAGTACTTGTTTTACATTATTAGATTTATATTTACATATAAGACATATCCAATTAAATATATTTCTTGGTACTTAAGATATACCAATAGAAAATTGAATAACAAGGCTATTTAATGTATCGAAATAGGCTATTTAATGTATCGAAATAGGTCTAATCTAGGTCTAATCGAATAAATCTCCCTATTTAATGTATTGAAATCGTCAGGTATTTAAAATAATCCTGTACAAACTCCACTTGATGGTAAGTAACATCTAATTAAACGGTGTTCACTTAAGAATAGATATCTGAAAGTGCAACCTGCATTCGGAATAGGCTCTCTTTGGCAGCGCGGAAGTTACATAGGGGGAGTGTAAAAGTTGAGTGAGCAATGGTAACCTCTGTATATGATCAGGATCCAGTGGTCAAAACAAGTAGTAATGAGTCCATTAGATTCTTTCATCTGTCGGTTGGAAACGAACATTCATGAGCTGATTGGTCCACGGAACAAGAGAAGACGTCTATCCATTAATTCGTCATCTGATTGGTCGGTGCAACATAGTAATAAACTGAAGATTTCATAATTTTTGTCACCACACTACAGAAATGCGCATTCTCTCACCTACCCTGTCATAAGATGTTATATCGCTTAACGAAGCAATAAGATGCCAAATCGGCCAACAAAGTCAATTTTTCAGGGCAGTCACGAGATTTCTACTCAACATGTTGGTCACACTTTTTGGAGCTCTTGTCAATAGCAATGCTTAGTCTACTTACATTTTACGTATATGGGAAGTTAACTACAGCTTGAGTCATCGTCATTTTAGACTGACTTCATATCGACAGCATATGTCATTTCGCGAATGCTGAGATGGCTGACCTTACCTAGGATATGGGGCAGGACGTCGGGCCATCCTGACTCGACGGGTGGAAATATCTGGAAGATGTAAGTGTTAACAGAACTGTTGAACTGTGTTCGTAGCCCAATATGTTGTCAGCACGACGTGGATCGAGTATATTTCCGCATTACTGACAGTGATTATTAACAATACTTTCAGGCATGAAGGATTCACATGGGTGTACCCACAATTTGGCCACTCAGATCACTCGATATTTGATACATTGATTCCTTCGTATGAAGATATCTCAACGGCATCGTGAAGAGATTCTCATTAACTTCGAATCTTACCTCATTTCAAGAGTTACTCTCACGATAAAAGTGTTTTGAAAGGCCATGTACAGCACTGTTCATGGCATTTCAGAGCACACGAAGCATGTACAGCAATCCACGTGTCAAAGGCATGGTAATTTCAACTTTGAGCAGCTACTGTGAAACGGAAAGAGTGTATCTTCTGTCAAACTGTAAAATTAGGGCTAATAACAAATCTTGTCCACATATTTGCTGTCTCAATTCTTTCCTTCAATGCACCCCATTCTAGAATACCAATAAATCGCTTGCGGATACTTATGAGAACATGGTTAAATTGTATGTTCACTACTTTCCCTTAAAGTTCAAACAGGAAGTTTCGAAGCACTTTGAATGGAAGCATATGAGTTAATTTCAGTGGCAGCTTTTGAAACTTTTTCAAAGCTGATATTGGTGTAAGCATAATTAGTATCACAATCTGAGTAAACAACGAAATGGAATTCTACAAACCTGACTGAACCAATGACTTCTATGAAAATTTGGTCAAAATATACACAAAATATAATTTTTGAAAAATTAATGTTTTTAATCTTTTCTTATCATTAGTCAAGTATTTATAAATTATTGATATTTTGGAAATAAATAAAAATAAGTTCAAACATAAGTATTGAAATCTGAATTCTATTAAAGAAACATTTTGGAAAAAAAGTATTTTTCTAGCAATAGTATAAAAAAAATCTAAATCTAAGTTTCGTACTGCAATCGTAATAAAAATGTTATACGTATTGGTCTTTAATTATCTTTAGCCCCTCTGCAGACCTAGGACAAATAAAACGTGGTTTAATATGTAACTATGTAACTAACTTAACCGCAGGGTTCTAAACAATAACTTGGCGTGGATGGGTCAAACTGTGTAAATTTGTATAGAGAACAAGCAGACACCAACTCTACTTTAAATAGAGAGATTTAAACATTACGCAACATATAAATTTAAAAGCGAAGAAATTCTTATGCAAAATAAACTTATATATGCTATACTATGAAACTACGCGCGCGCATATCGCTATCTTGATACTTTTAAACTTATCGCTTGCAACTACTAGGCAGTTCAACATAACAATAAGCATTGAATAGAACACATATGTTGATTGCTCTATATGTAAACTTAACTCTCTGCGGAATTAACACGCATGTATCCATTCTGTAAACTGTAGTCTGCCCTGCATGACTTCTAATTAGTATTAACCTTCTTGACCAATAGAATCTTTCATAGGATTCTTTCAAATAATAGATATGATTATTTAGTCATTATGTGTTCTGTGGTAAAAGAATGCTCTTAAATCGAGTGACGCTCTGAAGGTTGTATGTTAAGCATCATAAATTTAAGTGAAAATATACTTATATACAGAACATAGAATCATATATGCTATATAAAATTACACATGCTGCCATTTTGATATTTTTTATTAATTTTTTACCATTCAATCGAGTGACGCTCTGAAGGTTATATATTAAGCATCATAAATTTAAGTGAAAATATACTTATGTACAGAACATAGAATCATATATGCTATATAAAATTACACATGCTGCCATTTTGATATTTTTTATTCATTTTTTACCATTCAATCGAGTGACGCTCTGAAGGTTATATATTAAGCATCATAAATTTAAGTGAAAATATACTTATGTACAGAACATAGAATCATATATGCTATATAAAATTACACATGCTGCCATTTTGATATTTTTTATTCATTTTTTTACCCTTCATTTCGAGATCAATTTGCAAAAACTAATTTGAATTGACTAGAGTAAACTCCACTTTGATCCTACTACTCAGCGACTATGCGACTCCACACAACAGAATAATCGCCTCCGACTCTTCGTGTAATCGTAACGCTTCAAATTAGCAGTAAAGCACGTTTTATAACTGGAGAAATGCATAGGATTCAGCCATATATTTCAGCCATAGCCATCCCACTCCATTTATGAGAACATTATTTGTATTCAGCGTTGGTCCACGTCGACACTCATGTGAGATCTCATTAGTTTGATCTCCTGAATAGATTGAGTGAAGTCCTGTGATTGAAAGGGATCGTGCTGGAAGTGAGGATTTTAGTTCTAGAATTGTTAGTCGAACCAAAATACAAATTATACTTGGATGTACTACGACTGGAGAACGTTTTGTGAAGCGAATCCGTTTTAATAATTATATACTTTTACTTCATTTCATAAGTTACGAGAATCGATGGATTTAAATGTTTCGAGTACAAAAGATCTCAGCGACATGCGGAATTTTCGAATCAACTAGGATCTGGGGCATGCATTTCAAATCTAAAATTGTTGCATTTTGAAATATTGAATCGGTATGATATATTTCAGTGTAATTCGCGATATTTTAGGAGATTAGAAATTTTATCGTTTCAATTCATGTCAAGATTTTGCACAGGAAACAGCTTTTGTCTGAAAAGTTACACACTACCAAATTGGTCGGATGATGTAATCAATGCAATGGGCAAACAAAACAGCTTAGGTATGGAATGTTTTCACCATACATTAATTATGATCTGAATTGGATTTAACCGAACATCTCATATTCATAATTACCTCTTAAGATAGTGTCACACCAGCCGAAATTTATGAATTTGAGTCGGGTGACTGAAAATCCAATTTTTACGAATAGCAGGATGTCTCTTATGTTTTATTGAAGTGAGATTGCACTTGTTAGGTGAGGGTGACAGTTGTCTGCTGCATAATTATTACTCAGTTATATAACAGATTCTGGAAAATGTATCTGACTATGATGTTTCAGACAATCAACTAATCGTTATGTTTTTGTAAAAAAAATTTCTTACTTAGTCAATTTTAAGCAATACATTTCATTTTTAGCAACAACTGGATTCAAATGGCTCCATTAACGAATGAAATCTGCTGATATAACGTAATCAAACTGGTGTGAGTAGGCAAGGGGGGACGAGCATGAGTATATTAGTTTAGTATTTTATACTTATAATACATGAATTTATGCATTATACACTGCTGGCCACCCAAATTGCAACACCAAGAAAGAAAAGAGATATCACAACAAAATTTATTTTGTAGATAACATGTTGACCAAGTATCAAATGATTAAATTTATAGACTTCTGTGAAGTGTGGTTCCTGCCAAAATCAGTAGCCAGAGTAGCCGCCATTGTTGGAGATCACCGCTGCCACACGCCTCGGCATTGATTCAAAGAGACTTTGGATGTGTTCTTGGCGTACAGCAGACCAAGCAGCTTCCACACGTTGCCAAAGTTGATCTGGTGTGGCAGCTGGGGATGTATTCTGGGTCAATCGTTGAGCAACCATGGACCACATGTTTTCTATCGGCGAAAGATCCGGAGAGCGAGCTGGCCAGGGAAGCAATTCAATCTGGCGATTGACGAAGAACCCTTGGACAATGCGTGCCACGTGTGGTCGCGCATTATCCTGTTGAAATATGGCTGTGGGCAAGCCCTGAAGGTAAGGAAGGACAACTGGCTCCAACATCTCGGAGATGTAGCGCTGGCTGTTTAAAGTACCGGCAATGCGTACTAGAGGAGTGCGAGAGTGATATCCAATACCGCCCCATACCATAATACCCGGTGCAGGACCAGTGTGGCGGTGCATAACGCAGCTGTTCAGCATCCTCTCTCCACGGTGTCTCCAGACTCGAATCCGACCATCGTGGTGTTGCAGACAGAAGCGTGACTCGTCAGTAAAGACAATTTCATTCCATTCTGCCGTCCACATCCTTCTTTCATCGCACCATTGGCGACTGAAACGTCTGTGGTTCTGCGTCAAGGGTAGACGAAGCAATGGACGTCTTGCGGACAGACCACTCTGCTGTAAACGGCGTCGAATGGTACGCGCAGACACTGGATGATGCGGTACAGACTGAATGTGCTGTGCTATGGTTCGTGATGTGGCTGAGCGATCCGTCACTGCCATACGCACAATATGCCTGTCATCACGTGAAGTGGTGCACTGAGGTGGATGCGTTCGAACACGTCGGTCCGTCGTACCCTCCTGCATCCAACGATCACATATCCGCATTACAGTTGTTTGGTTTCGTCCAACACGACTACCGATTTCCCTGAAAGATAATCCACAATCTCGGTAGGCCACTATCCTTCCTCTGTCGAACTCGGATACTTGATCAAAAGATGATCGCTGTTTTCTACGAGGCATAATTGATCGTTTTTTTGAAAAAAACCACAAGAAAAACACAATTGCCGTACTTGAAATCGTCGAAATCTCCAAGCCTTAAATAGCGCTTTGAAGTGGCGCCACAGTCGCGCGTGATGTGCGTCTGCGCTGAAATTCTAATCATTTGCATATCTCACCTCCGCTAATACATGTTGTAAATTTCATATTATTTGCATGCTTCCTTCAGGGTGTTGCATTTACGGTGGCCAGCAGTGTATTTGGTATGTCGTATATTAATAGGCTTTCATTTACTTTTTATTGCATTCAATCTAGCGAATATTATTCTCGACTTATGAACCTAGAGGATCTAAAATAATCTACAATTTGTTTTCTAAACATAAATGGGAAAACATTTGTTCCTATGATTGAATTTGTACTAGAATTATGTCTTTTCGATCCCTTTTGATAATATATTCCGAATTTAGTTTACTAAAGACTAGCTTAATGCATTAAAGAACTTCTTTTAAATGTATTCAAAAACATCAAAGTAGTACGCTAGTCTTTTATGACTAAATTATTTTTAAAAAAATGTTATAACGGATTCCATTAAGATTGAGCTTTTTGTGTTACGAAAACATATTTCTCTAAAATTTCCTTGTGACTAATCGGAGTAAATTTAATGCATTGTATATTAAGTTGTTACTCAAACACTATACAGTAAGCCAATGTTTATTAAATTTAGTTTCATTCTACAAGTATTTGCTCTATAAATTCGATTCTATTTAATTTGTAATGCAATAATATTTTTATATCTTATATAACACATGAAAACGTTAACCCTCTAGATACGGGGACGGAAAGTTTCGAGTCCCCTCGTTACGAAAGGCTCGGATTCTTTTAGACCTCAAACTCCTGAAGAATCGCGGGCCACGGTAGCCCGGTTGGAAGAGTAACGGATTTGCAACCGGAGGGTTGTGAGTTCGAATCCAGCCAAAGACCGTCGTGTACAAAGGGGACTGGTGCACGCTAAATCCGCCGTTGCCTCAAATGTCCTCACGTTGACGTGGTGTGGAAGTTTGTAGAGTGAGGTGCCAGCTCAGGTCTGACCTCGTCATCTGACCGAGGTTCAAAATTACGTGGTGTTGTCCTCGGATCTTCCCCTTTCGGATTGATCCCGGACCGTCACCAATAACCTGTTGTGTTGCTCCAGTGTGACGTTAATTAAAGTATCTACCTTCCAATCTCAAGAATCACCCATTACGATTTCCATCCACTATTTTCTTTGCTACAAAGAGACACTCTCGTGAATAGCCTTATCTCCCGTTGACAAAGATGTAAGGGTTATCGACGGGGAGCCTCGCAAATTGTTTATCCTCGAGTATCTAGTCTATGAGAGGTTGAGTAAATGAAGAGATACATTTAAAAAGTCACTGCCACCCTTTCAGTTTACCCGGGAAGGATCTGTCCCTTCTAGGCATACCCACGACCCGACAATAGAAACTGGCACATTAGGTGATAATGAGATGACACATATTCCCTATCCTCCTGGGGCAAAACATTGTAAAGGCCGTTTCGGCCGGTTTCAGTAAGTTGCCTGTAAAGCCGTTTGGCCAGCTGTCGTAACCAAAGAAGGAAACGATATTCTGCCCGACGTATGCAGAGGGTAAAATGTAATAGGATTTACGCCAAAATAAAATGCTTGAAGTATCGATAACAAGTTAATTAGTATATCCTCTAGTGAGTTAGCTAATTACAGGCTTCAAGTACTAATATATAAATATTCAAAAAAATCAAACAATGCAAGTACATTTTAGAGGAATTTTCATTACTAACAAGCAAATGAAACTGTATATGGGAATTTTATTTCCTGTTACTGAAATGCATTCGTATAATGAATATCGTTTGATGACTTTAAAATGCTGTTCAACGCCGTTACGGTGACGTTTGGGGTTTTATTTAACTTGCGTCGAAGCAGCAATTTTCAACCTTTTTCATCTCATGGCCCACATAAACTAATGACTGATTTTACGAAACACCAAAAGTATATTACATTTTTCCCAACCCGATAAAAAAGTATAATTTTGGTTGTTTTGTACAAAAAAATAATAATTACTTCACTTTTTTTAACAAAGTGGTTTTGTAAAAATATTATTGAAAAAATTATACTTCTTTGCAATAAAAATTATTTATACGGGTATTAAAAAAATTCTTGAAATTATTTGTGAGCACAGTTAAAAGTTTAAAACTAAACCGTTAAAATGAAATATACAATTTAAAAAATTTCACCATCAGTAAATAAAATCAATGTCATCTTTGAGGCGTATCAATGTGTCGTGGTACACAGGTTGAAAAGCGCTGGCCTAGAGTAAACTACCATCTATCAATTAGGAATTTATTCCTTAGAATTTCAATTGGTGACGTGCTAAAATCGTATTAGAAAAATAAGCCATATGACGTCAAGGAAGGAATACGAACAGCAAAGACCGTTCCAACACGAAAACACTACCTCTACCTTCATTTAATTTGACAGCAAACATCTCATACGCGTCGTTATTATCTGTGAAAAATAAACTCTATTTGATTTAATGTTCAATATTTATAGAGTGTAAAAGCTACAACTTTCTTTTACAAGTAAAAACACTTCTGGTTTTTCTTTACCTATCTCCCTTACTGACAAGAAAAGCATGAATGGCAACTTTCTTAAGTATGGAAAAGGCACGGGTGAGCGTATCGGCATTTCGAACCTCTTACCAGTTATCTGCCCAGAATAGTGGAAAAAAAACAGCATTCTCCTCCAACGAGTTACACGGAAACAAACATAGTTTCCGTTCACTGTAACAGGTTAATATGTTATTCTCTACTATACAATTTCGACGAGATCAAAATCTTATCCCTCCCGTGTTGGCAATACTACAAATACGGGTCACTGCGCCCCCTAGTGTATAACGCAGATGCATTTCATCTTTCAAAGTAATCCCCTTTTGTCTTCCCTCTCTGAGAAGGAAGTTTAGCTGCCTTCTTTCTGCTTCAGGAAGAAATGGGTTTATATTTCTCTTTCCCATCTGTATATAGCGTGGGTATTTATTTTTTTATTGGAGAGCATTACCTGACATGTATGCATTTTCGATGCCACATCAGCTACCTTGTTTTTTATGCTTTAAGGTTATAAAATAAATTGTACAGTACCCATCGAATTGTCTTTTCTCTGCAAGATGGTGCAGTGGAGAGTTTGGGTTCATATTATTTAATACTATCGTTTTCTATATCTTTATTAGACGCATTTTTGGTGAACCGAATCCTTTCATATATATGTAAAACGTTAGATAAATCTTACATTTTTTTAATTTTTGATTTCTTCCTAATGAACTAAATATTTACTATACACGCAATTATAAAAATCGAGAAGTAAATAAACACATTTCATATTATATATCGTCAACGTACTTTCTAAGTGTAGTTTCTTGATGTTGATTTATTTATTATTGTAAGGGAAAGCGATAACACTCATAATAAAACCATAATAAATACGTAATTTTACAATTCTTTATCTGATAATGTGAGATGTAAGTTTGAATTTTTTTTCCAAACAACCATTTGTACTAGGTTTTGTGAGAAGATACTGTTACTGTGCTGGAGGGTTTTTCAGTTCAAACATACACTCCAAAGAAAAACTACTTCAAGCTAAGAACTACATAGAATTAGGAAGAATGTAATCTGATGTGAATTCTGGGCCAGGTACTGGTATCGAGGTATCTTAAATGACAAACGAATGTTCCACAACCTATTGGGAATAAAATAAAAACACCCACATGCCTCGTGGGGCTGCTGGGAACTACAGAACTGAAAAAAATGCTCAGGTTGCATTGCAAATACAATGTAGGTTTTAGTCATTGAGAAAGGCAACATGCAGACGCTTTCTACAAGGGCATCGAAGACTTCCAGTGGCAATGAGTCTTTTACTAGAGCACGTTTTTGCTCTCACTAGATTAGATGACTTTATTTGATACGACTCAGTGTCATCCTTAATTTTTGTACATATATGTAATTTGTTTTACCGCCAGGCTGGCGATATTTGGTGTTCAATTATAATATAAGCGATAAGCTAACTTCGCATTCAAGAAATTTGCCAAAATAAGTCACGTTACGAATGCGGTTACAAAATACTTGTGTTATTTACATTGCGCTTTACAGAAAACTCTTCATCTGTAGGCTTCACATTGTGGGATTATTCAGAGTTCTGAATAATCCCACAATGGAACGTATCTATGGAACGTAATGAGAATTCCAAGTAGCGAACTATTGGACTTACATTGCAACACATACAATGACTAAATAGTAGATACATTTATTGGCTGAGAGAATCCTAAGAGGATTTAATTGATCAAAAGTCTAAAACTGGATAGGAGCCATGCATGGAAACTGCAGATTTTATGGTGGAATAATGCGTACATGATCCACAAATGGTTATTTACGTACAGCGAATGTTGCTGACATTTCTTTGCATTATTTTGATTTATATCACAAGTTCTCTCTCACTCTCTTTTGTAAATAAATTATTGTTTCTTTTATAACCGAGTTTTTAATTCAAAATATTTGTAACTCATGTGCTAATGAGTAATAGTTAGTATTAAAAATCCGACAGATGAACTACCTATCACTATTCTGTATTTTACTGAAAAAGCAATAGAGTGATATCTGCTAAGTAGTTACCTGTTTTCATTAGCATCACAGACATCTTCACTCCTGTCTTATTACTGCAGTGAAGATTTTGACACTCCAAGTGGCTTCGACGAGATATCTAATTCAAAGTCTGGTCAATTTTGCTAATGACGATATATCTCATCAGTCAAGATCTGGTCGGTTTTTCTAATGACACGATACCTCGTGGAGTAAAACCTGCCCTATTATTCCAAAGGGGAATGAAATTCCAAATAGGAAAGACAAATTGTCCATTCCTAGAATTGGTGACAATTTGGAATAAACAGGTTTTTGTATCAAAGAGAACCATTACAGGGCAAATTTCGACGAGAAGATAAACCACCAGCAGAGCTAAGATGATAAGAGTCATTTCAGTAACTAGTGTTCAGATTTAAAGTGGATAAGTCAGTTCAATTGTCATTGTTGCGACGTAAATGAATGTAGATCTACTTTCTCAATGCACCAAAAGACCTTTTCCGGATCTGTTTTCTGGAGATTTGAAGGTGTATTAGAGAACTAAATCTATCGATGACTTCACCACGATAGGGAACCAGTATCTGACGAGACGAATGATGAAACAAAAAGAGAAAAGTTCGCTCAGTGGGTTTGCCCACTGCGTTAACAACTGCTCGCCACTGCGTGTTATGAGTTGTAAATGGCGAATTTTTTATTTCTGCAAGTTATCCCAGATGTATTTCTCCTTTCTGTACCTGTAAGATCTTACCTTGTATGTATGTGTGTCCTCGTGGTGTGTTTGGGGCAGCATGATTAAATATGACAACCACAATAAAATATAATCTAGTCAAACAATTCTACTGGCTCATGGATTGTAGGCCGTTTTCATTTGCTAAATAATGTGTTCTGTTCGATTAGCCTTTAACTGACGTCATTCTAATGAACTAATTTGTAATATCCGATTATTTTGGATTACATTTAATATGCATTATTGAAGATATTTCTTTTCGTTTAGAAAATTCTCAAATTTGGCTGCCCTGAAATTCAACTTATCCCTCACCAGTATCATTCATCCTTGCAACCTGCAGTCTTTTCTGCATGACTTTTAGCACGTTTTGACCTTCTTGTATCAATGGAATCTTTCCAAAGAATCCTATTCTAAGGAAGTGAGCAATGGAATCAGTCCAATTGTTTCTAAATATATTAAGGAGAGAAGTAACAAAATCTTTCCAACGGATTCTATTTTAAGAAAATGAGAAACATAATAGAATCCATGGGATTATTTTTCTAAAGAAAGATATGATGGAATATTTATAAAGGATTCTCTTCTAAGAAAAGAAGCAATACAATCCCTACGAGGGCTTCTTTTCTATGGGCAGGACCAATACAATCTTTTTAAATGTTGGAAGACTCCATGGAATTCTTTAGAAATATGTGGTTAATAAATTAGTAAGTGTGCTGTATAGTAAAATCAAAACTACGCTACTCGGAAATGAAGTGGCGTTCAGAGAGGGTTATCTATAAACCCGGCCTTGCGAATGGTTACACGAGTATTATGAGTTAAGGTGGAACCATGCACTCTTCTATAACTGCCGTAAATTCCTGCCTAATTGGGCTCCCTGTAGAAAATTTTCAATTACGAAAACTCGCTCATATGGACTATAACATGATCTTGCTAGACAAATGACGGTTTATAAAGTAGCTAATCATCCGTATACTTGTAATTCACCTAGGCTCATTACTCCATAAAGTGGCGCATGCGTGTTTTACTGCTTAGTAGAACGCCCCTTACACCTTGTGCCACGGTGGAACAAGTACATTGAAGAGAGGCCAGAACTGTACTGAAATGTAATAGCATATGTGTTCTCTACTTTTACTGAAATCGAAACTTCGCATATGCATTGCGAAGAATCATTTATAAACTCTTAATTTTCTTCAATTTTGTATTGTACTTTGAACAGTTTACGTACGTACTATTTATTCATTGTGTTTAACACTCAAACCAATTCAAATTCGAACATTAATAGAAACATTATTTTTTATTTCATAACATGTAAACTGGTCGTTTAGACGTTTTTATGTTAATAAATGATTATGTCACTCGATTTGCCGTTCTCTGGCCATATTTTGCAGCTTACAACATAACCAACTAGCACAATATGTGTTTTTTCCGTCGCAGAAAGGTAGAAGCTGTCTTATGCACGTCGTGGTAACAGAAATATACGAACAATTATGTCTTTGTCACATCTTTTATACCACGTGCTGTAAGTCCATCGCGTCATCGCAAAACACCACCACTAAAAACATCGCAAAACACCACCACTAAAAACATCGCAAATACATAGTTTATTGTTTTCATCTTAAAGCCAAAATTTTAAGATAGCTTTAAGATAGCTATCTTAAAATTCACATCTTAAAATTTTCAATAAAGAGAGTAGTTGGTAGTTTCGATAAAAAAGATCGAAAGGTTTCTGGTTTGAATTCGATGTAAGGCATGAATGTATGTCTTGAATGAATGCGTAGTCACTTTACAAATGGGCTGTCCTCGAATGTGTGGTATGTATTTGAGGTAAAACCCATCAGCCGCTATGCAGAGTGGTCACAAATCCACCTTTGTAATGCTCTATTGAGTAATTCTTAATTGGTTCTGGCATTAGAAAAATGTTACGCTATAAGATGTTTAAACTCTAAGAAGCAATTCCTCAAAAGCTTTTAAATATATCGAAAAAGAAGATAAAAAGTTAACCACACCATAAAAAAAGATCTATGGACATACTGTCCATCATGCTTAGCAAACCCCTATTCACCAACTAGAATAGACGTGCTCAAAAAGAGCAAAAAACTCGATCTTCTTGCTGATCGAGTCGAGAGAATGTTTAAAGTTGAGGCACCGGGAATTCTCAGGAAAAACAATTGAATTGAAGATTTGGAAAAACTCAAACACACCGGCACCGTACACTTGTGCATGCAAAAGTGGGTAGATATAAAGATAAATGTGCATGATGCATCTTTTCCTTTTAAGAGGAAGTAAAGGGAAAAAGAGCGTTCAATATGCATAAGATATCAGAAATGACACTTTAAGAGAGAATATCCGATCCTTTTTTCCTAAACGTTTTCCGGAACGTCAAAGACATCTCAAGGAAATATTTCCGGTGGCTGTTTAAGCAGATGGGAGAGAGAAAATCTTTTCTTAAGTGCGGAACATTTATTGATGAGAACAACCACGAAATAAGGAAAAATTACAAATTGCTTTTATCACATATAATCGTACTTTTGAGTACATTTTGCAGCATTGCAAATTTTCGCAATAGAATTGCATACATTTAGATGATATCTGAATGCGTTGTTCTTAACTCTGAGCATCACGAAATGTCTGAGGAGTGTAGTATTACTTTTCCTCACAGCATACTTAATGACTATTAAACAATTGGTTGAAGAAATCCTATAAAAGGGTCTACAGGTCAAGAAGTCAGAACCTGCTTAGAAACGATGCAATGAAAACTGCAGGTTGCATAATGTAATAATACGTGCTTGACCCTCAAAATTTAACATGAGAAAAATATTATTTTAAATAAATTTAAGACTTCTTCAAGGTTCATGCTGATATGTTTTTAACCATCTGAGGGGTTTCCACACATATGTCCACACGTAAACTGGAGTATTTCTGCATGACTTACGAATAGTTTTGACATTATTTACATGTAGAATCTTTTCTAGGATTCCTTCACCAATATATGTGTTTGTTTAATCATTATGTGGTTATGGGTAAAAGACAATACTATACATCATAGAAATTTTATGACGCTTAACCCTCCCGATGGTTGTCTTGACAAGGTATCTCGTCATTAGCAAAACTGATCAAATCTTAATGGACGAGATGTCCAGTTATTAGATCAAAACTGATCAGATTTTAATCACGTTGTCATAAAAAAATCGATAATATCTTGAGGAGGAGATGTCTAGTCATAAACAAAATTGGTCAGATCTTGATGGACGAGGTAAGTCATCGAAATCACTTGGAAGGTTAAGCTTCAGTCGGGCGCATTTGATCTGACAGGCACAGCGCGGCCATCTTGTCACCTCTCCCCGCCGCCAGGCGGCGTTGGCACCTGGCACTCCCAGTAACTGCCTCTTTTGACGCGTGCTCTATGCAACCTTCCCACTTAGTTTGTCCTTGACCTTTACTACGGGAAGTTGTTCAAGTTTTGTTCAGAGAAGCTCATTGCGCCCGAAGTCGTCATATTTTTGACTTTACTGGAAAAGGTACAGACCCCTCTCCGAAGATGACTGAATAGATATTAATACTGTGAATGTTTTTAAACCATTTTGTAACTTTGTTTATTTTACTTTACGATTTTCTACTTTACTTTATTTACTGTATTTGATAGTAGGTCATAAATTTCATTAAAATTTGTTCGACTAGTTTTATGTCAAATACATGTTTCTTTGCAGAAAATTTTGTATTTTTTCTTCTATTGACACCCCTAATAATGATATTCACCACTTGGCAGTTGTATAAATGAACTTAATTAGGTGTTTATTATGTTTTTTGAATGTGTGCCCATCAAGCACATTGCACACGAACTCAGCTGTCAACATATTACGCACGACGGAAGGTTAAAGGGTTAAGAATTCTTTAGTAGGTACTCATTTACCCTCCAAGTGGTTTCGACGAGATATCACATCTATCAAGGTCTGACCAATTTTATAAATGACGATATCTCTAGCAAAGGAGATGTTTTACAAGGAACCAAAAATTTCAATGCGCCACCACATTCAGAATTTTGAATCTGAGGCACCTGAAAAATACATTTGAATTTGTATTGTTTGCCAACAGACAATTTGGACGTAGGTAACGTAAAGACGTAAGGCTTAACTCGAAATTACAAGAATTGAATATATAAAAGTGAATACTTTGAGAAATCAAAAACGACTATAATTTCTTGAAATTTTTACGAGTCTTAAATCTACCACTCTTAGCATTAAAGGGACAGTGGGCTCTGAAAACAAACCTTTGCAGTTGTTATCCAATAGTTATAAAATTTGCAGACTGTAATGATTTTGCAGTCTGTTTCCTATGAAAATTGTTTTTCATATATTATCATTACTTTTTTAACATAATACGTTGTGTACATATAAATCAAACTAACTCCATATTTATTAAGTGTTTCAATCAATCGTAAAAAAAACAAAGAATCATTTTTATTAAAACACCCGGTATATTTTAAATAAAAAGTGTAGGAAACTATGCATTTTATTCGACTTGTATATTCAATTTATATCTGAATAAAATCATAAAATTTAAAGCAAATTTTCGACTTTATAAAACTATGTAAGGCCTGTTGAGAAGAGTTTGGAAAAACTGTATTGTAATTAGCGTTTATAGGACGTGGACCTTTTATTTATTTAACATTACATTCATAAAATTTAAACCATGAATATATTTGAGTGTTTTTACACATACGAAGACAAAATAAGTAAAACATGTAGCATCTTTCCAGTTGTTTCACTGCAATTTTAAGGTGGAAATTAAATTTTAAGATCTAACACCAATATTGTCTCTAGATGATCTATTTTAAAAATTAGACATTTGATGTTATAAAAAATGTACTCTATCAGAATTTAATACCAATAGATTTATTCAACCATAAAAAGTAGTGTTTTTTATTTTTAAAAAACTTGAAAATTGTAGATTAGTTGACTTTTTATTCATGCCTTTTATGCATGTACTTGTACAATATATAGATGTTTAGTAAAAATAATTCCAGTTTTGGCAGTATTATTTCAATATCAAAGAAGTAACTTAAAAATGATATCAGAACTTCGCCAACCAATTTGGGATGCTTCCACCTACTTGTATCTACTAGGGTATTATTTTGATTTAAACAGGCGACTTTTCGCCAGTTTAAAACCCCAGAGAATTATAATTAGTAGCCTAATCAACCTAAATTGATACTTAAATTTTCTACAAACTTTATTTGTCCTTAACGTTCAACATTTAAATGTTTTCCTCATAGTAACTACAGTGAATATCCGCGCTTTTTGCGTGGTTCCGACGATATATTTTGATTAAGGGACGATATATTTATTAAGACTATGTATTTTGATCGCGCTAGGGCCCGCGTTTTTAGCGTTAAAAAAGTAATTGATACTAAAATATGTAGATAGGAAAATACTGTTTCAATTACGATAGTTTTTGAAGAAATTACATATGCCTACAGCATAAAACATATAGTAGATCAATGTAGTAAGTCTACTACAAAAACGCATCCTTCTCCGATTGAAATTTTGGGACATATTTATGATTTCAAACTGCTTCTTACGCCCGCATCGGATATTTATCAATTTTCCTAAACATTTAAAAAAATAATCTTTGCAGTCTGTTGTATATATATCTAAGTGTAAATGAGAGATTTGCTTCTAAAATTTGAAATTTTGATTGAAACGTTGATTATAACCTACATTTGATCGAAAACTCATTTTTACAACTTACTCGGTATATATAGCTTAGTAAGTGCTAATACAAAAGTGCTTATACAAAATGTAAGTAGCTCAACATGATAATCCAATTTAAGTGTCATGTACAAGAAGACTAATTCATCTTTGGGAATGTGAGTTGTGCAAATATTGCGTTTGCTGGGCCGTTATAAGAAAGTTTAGAAACAACACTGGGTAATCTCTTTCTAATTGAACATATTGCGTTTATGGATGCAATTCTCTCTCAAAGTGTAAAGCTTTGAGAGAGAGTAACGAAGATTATTTTCTAAATCCATATCAGTTTCATCTAATTTTCTTCATGAGAAGGTTTAAATGAAAAATTAAATATTTTCCGTGACAGAAAATTTTAAGTCCTCTAAAATATTTCCCGTTATGTGGTATCACTACATACGCTGAAACTGTCTAAGGCATGGCTGAGAAGCGGGATGTTATGTTAATAAAGCTATTTTACGGTTAATTTAAGTTTTTGAACATCATCTAAATATGTATTGATCGAAATATTCCAAAGAAGACTGATGCTATTACATTGCGGTTAAGTTATGTAACATAATGCAGTTGCTTGCAAAGAATCTCCGAAGTTTAATTTAGGAGTAATTGATGCGTTCAATCTTTGTTTCATGCACTTCGTTCGCCTGTAAAAAGACGTAGCTTAAAGCAATTTTTCTCCGAGTTAAAAATTATTCTGAAAAAAACTTCAGTATTCCGCCAGCAGAGACATCAGCTTTTATGAGACCAAATATTTGGTATTAAAAAGGCTACTTAAAATTCTGCGAAAGGAATTTTGAATATCGTAAGCTAGTCCTTTATGAGAGTTCCGAGTGAGTGAAAAAATGCCACATAGTTATGTCGAAGCACGAAGACGCTGTAAAACATGCATATCTTTAGCGTTCCTTGAAAGATAACTGCACTTCCATTACCATATTTTGGCGTTTAGTTATCGAAAAGCGCTCAAAGCGACAACAGTACGCTTAAAAAGCGACGGAAGAGGCAAAATAAAGTGTTCGGAGGGGTGGAGGAAGCAAAAAAATAAGAATAAAAAAACGACACACCCATCTGTTAAGGGAAAGAAACGGGCGAGTGATCACATCCGGCAGATTTATCAAAGAAAACTTCGACTGGATTGTGAGTGTAAAATGTAAAGAAACGCTCTCTTGCCGTGTTTTTCTTCGTCCATTTCCCATTTTATTTATGTTTCCTTACGGTTCCAGGAAGCTTGTATAATGAGGTGGCGTTTAAAAGATCGTTTGGAAGAATCGAAGTCGTCTGCTCTGCAACCGGAAGACGTCAAGCCGGCATCTTCTGGTCATCTGTCTTTCTGTCCTCATTTGCATAACATCTACGAAACCTCACTTCTTCCATGGCCACCCTCCAGAGGATGGATTCTTTTGTAAGCGGGGGCCGACACGTATGAATACGTTGAAAACGTTATGTCACTTTTAATCCTTTCGGATGCATGTACACGACCGAATGATGTTATTTTTCATTGTGCAAAGTTTACAGTTTGTTGCATCGCCGATACCTTATGTTGCTGCTGCTCCATGACAGAGTGCATCGGGGCATCGTGCCGTTATTCTGTGATTTGTGTACTGCTGAATGAGAAGTTTTTTTTATTCAGCTAAATAAAAAAACGGATAATGTCTTGTTGTACTATGTATTTTCTGCTTCATTTAGGAAATGCGTAATTTGGCATGTTGCTCGTTCCAGCATTTTACTGATAGGAATTGAAATGCATCATGAATAGTCTTTTGAGTTTTATTTTCTACTTCAATGAAACGCTACCTGTCATGATAGAGTAATTCGTTGCGTTATAAGTACTAAGCAAACTACCCATTGAAACAGACAACGATTTTAATTTAATGTAACTGTATAGTTGTTAAAATTATCAATTAGTTGATTCATTAGTACTCCTTACAATTTTACGGTTTGACGATACGATCGCCAATTGGTAATAATTTTACATCGCCAATTGGTGATGATTTTGGGATATGGTAATCCGTGAAAAACCATCTAAATGCCGTTTGACGACGGAAATTTTAGTCGTCAATTTGGTAATGGGTCGGTACCGAGGTTGTTTTACCCAATTTTACATGTTTATTGAGAATCATTGCTTTACTGCATCTATTCAGCCACTGTTAATTGACTGAGGATTAATAATATTTTTGGATTATTTAAGGCGTTTTATTGTAAGCTTGAGGTTAAATTGTAAAGTCGTGGCATATTAAAGGAAAATTGTACTCATCGACACGATCAGGTTGAGTCTGAGACTTAAATCAGGTATGGTGAGTTCTTACAGTGATTCCAGGACGTGTGATATCCTCTCTTACATTCACCAGACGAGCAATCAACAGAATCCTCCACAGGAAAATATTTCACCCTCAAGATGGAGAAATTCAAATTTTCTACAACTTGAAGTTTATTCCCCGAGTCATCCCCAAGAGTAAATTTTGATGTTTTGAACAAAAGCAGACAGTCTACTCAGACCTCAGTAGATCTCAAAACTGTTGGAATGTTAAATGAACCACTCTAGTTCTCAATCACTCAATTCATTTGCAAGATGATTATGTGGCTGAGTGGGTTTGGACACTACTCTAGGCAGCTCAGGTTCAATTCCTGTAAATATGGATGTATTCCTCTCTTTTGTGTCACTAAAACTTTCCTAATGTGGATGTATGTCCATTACTTGATATTGACTTCTTGTGTTTAGGACAGCTTGGCCAGATATGACCCTTGCACCACAAAACACAGTCAATCATTAATTGAGATTTTGAATTCCTTTCCATAAATCTCAGACAACCAAGATGATTATTGTTTCAATTTTTGACATGAATCCATGCAATCATAACTCAAGTGTTATATTTATATGAACTCGTATTTTATAACAGACATTTATTTTAACAAGTTTCTGCCTAGGTGATTTGGAGTCAAAAGGTGTTCGTGGAGTATCTACGTATTTGCGTACGACAAGATTATTTTAATATTCGCTGGCTTTATGATTTAAATGTGCACACTTTAACATTCTGTTAACTACAACGTGATAAAAATAATGTAATTTCTTAATAAACGATTTCAAGCAAGACATCATTACCGCTCCGTAGTAATTCATTGCGTAAAAATATGGCTTTTTTATCGAGATAATTATATTACTATAAATTTGTCTCCATTATAATAAGTGTTAGTTTTAAGCTTTTAGAATTTCAGAGTGCAATTTAATTTAACAAATGCCATAAATTGTAATTAAACCATAATGGATTGTTAGTAATTTTTAAGCCTTCAAACAATTAAACTATTCTGTAATAACACTTAACTGAAAAGTTTATAATTGACTTACCGTAAGTTACCGTTTGATTTCATTGGAAATAGTGTTCCGAGAAATACTAATTAAATTTGGATGATGTAATCTTACAACAATTGCATTCAAACATTTTTAATGACTTCCATAGAATTAGCCAGTTACCACTTACATCATTATCGAGAATAAAATTGTGAAACTAGTTATTTATCATTCAATTTAAAATCCTGACGGTCTTTAGAAATGTCCTAGAAAGAGGCGCTGAATTGATTCCAGTATAAAAGTGATGTTACACCTGAATCAAATCCGCTAGCTAAAATGATTTACTTAAATATATTTTATTAATTATATTTACTTTTAAAGTTTCAATAAAAGACCCACTTTATTCAGTATTACAATTATTTAATGACGGATTAGGAAGACTAATTCATCACCCAACTCAAACTAAATTATAAAACATTTAATCAAGACATTGCATAGGTTGTATATAAAGCACTATAATGGAATAGTCATTAGTTCCCTAAAATATGTATCCACTTCACGGACATTGTATTGTTTTATACAATGCAGTTTAATGCAGCACATTAAAAATTTAACCCCCGAAGCCAGTGTTGAATGAATAGGAATAGACTTCAGCATGTGTGATGCACATGAAGAGAAATGATAAAGGAATAACCAAAATAGCAGATCAATCTTTATAATTGTTTAATTACATCAAAAGGAGGTTATGAATTAGCGAGCTGTAAGGCCCTTCCTGACTGTGACACATGCCGATATATGGCGTGGCATGGATTAAAAGAAATCCCATGCCAACTTCTGTTACAGGTAGGCCTAGCATATCCCAGGCATGCTCAATGAAGAATGGATCTGGGGATCTCAGTGGCCAAGGAAAGGTTTCAACACCATGGAGGCACTTCTGCGGAGAGGTGATCCGTGCGTGGGTTGACATTATCTTGCTGGTAAGTTGTTCCTTGTTCACGTGACATGAAAGGCGTAACAATAGGTTGTAGAATCTTCTGAGTGTGTTGCTGTGCAGCCAAAATTCTTCGTATCACTATTAGATGGGATTTTTCTATTTCCAAAATCCCTTTCTTTCACTTTTGGATTCTTTCAAGTGATATATTTACATATGGCATTCATAGTAGTAAAATGGTGATTTGTTGGCCCGCTAACAAGATGTAAAAAACGAACATGCAAACCTCAATGTATTATGAACCCCTAGAAAGCAAAATTTATCTTTACTAAATGACTGGAAACTCATCCGATTTGGTGTGTCTCATTAAGCTAAATGTCACTGCACACATGCAGATCCAATACAACAGTATCGCCAAGATCTTTCCTAAATTTTACAAAAGTGACAAAAAGTCGAAAATTATGAATCGATAGGTTTGATAAAAAGTGATGTTTCGTGTTTTATAGCTTATATCCATATTTATATTGCTTAACATTGTATGCTTTATTTATGCTTCAATCTCATTAAAATATACATGGAATAGGCGGGCTGAAAGTAACCCAATATTTTTACATTTCCCATCTAGTGCTAGTAGCTAAAAACAATAATTACTATAAAAATAGATGCATTGAAAAGTAAAATGCAGTATCATTAATAAATATATTTTGTGTTTTTTTTATTTCATTTTTTCTTCAACAATCTTTTCTTGGCTTAATGCACCTTTCAGTGATAATATCAAAATTAAAGGTCAATGAATGAAGTGCTGCAGAAATGCTCAAATGTTCAATATTTGACATTAAACGATTATTATTACTGACCCATTTATAAAATATAAATATTACTAGCAGAATTACCTGGTGTTGCTCGGGTTGATTTGGTTAAGTGTTGATTCTATTTCATAGAAAAATGCAAGCATCATTTAAGCGTTCAGAAAATATTTTTTAATATCGTTTTAACTTTTTCATGATTTTTACAATTTACTTCAGACGCAAATATGTATATATGATACATTCATTCATATAATCCATTTCATATTCATCACACTCTTGCTGTAAGAAAAACTGCCAAAGTTTTTTCTGAGATGACTTCAGAAGTCGATTTTGAGTTTTGGAGTGATTACGAATGCCAATTAAGTTCATTTTCAGTAAAAATGAGGAACTTTCAGCGTATAGTCTTGCACTCCGTTTTCCAATCAATATTTATTATTTGTGGTACCCTTGCACCATGGATTCGATATTTTCAAATTAAATTATCATTGTGAGAGGATGGCAAATTAAACTGTTACAGCATTAATGGTTAATTTATTTTGAAGCACACATTTTTTTCTTGAAAATTCTATTCAGCCGCACGTGGAATAACGGAGCTTGTTTTTAAAACAAATGTCATCAGTGTAGACAAAACAAACTCAAACGATTACACTTTACAAAATCGCTGCTTTCAATGAATATTTCACAGGTATCTTAGTTGTATACGAACAGTTTCAACTTCAAGTAAGCAACCTCGACCTTCTGCCACTCATGACGAAAAATTTCTATTTTTCAACAGTCCTAGTTTACATACTTCCTTACTATGATATTATTCCAAGATCATCAGAGTCGTGTTTAAAATTCGCCACGTACCTATTTAGAATGATAGATGTAGTTACTTGACTATGGAGTACAGCTTTCAATAATACCCATTAAACATGAAAAACAAGTGTAAATTAAATTGATTTTAATCGTCTTGTAATGAAAATATATCAAAATTCAGAAATATCATTGAACTAGAACGTAAGGCTACCCGTTTTGATTTAACGTAACGTATCTTATTTTAGAATAAATTTGTTTCAACTTTACCAGTCATTTTCAAATAAGAAGTTATACATCTTACCTAAAAAGGTTTCCATCTATTTTTATGAAACATAATTCTACAAACCATAACGTACTTAACAACACACAAGGAAAGTTGGTCGAAATATTCATAAACCACCAAGAAATTATCCATGTCTAGTGATATTTTGCAGGAAATAAAATTGATTCATTAAAATGTAACTCCTAAATAATATATCTGCAATATGTAAAGTACTGGAACAATAAATACAAACATAAATGAAATTCCGGTCATTGAAGAATGAAGAATTCCAAAAAAACGAAAGATAGCAGCACGCTTGGTGAATTTCGACTTCTTGAGAATATTCTGAAATTGAATCATGAGAATATTCTGAAATTGGATCTTGAGAATATTCTGAAATTGAATCTTGAGAAGTTCGAAAAAAGACTTTTGAAAAATATTGATAGACAATAATGAATTATTTATGAACAAAACACAAATTTACAAAATTTAGAGATACTCAAATAGGACCCCAAAATTTAGTGTCGTAACTCAAATACGCAAACAAGCTATTCTAAATATAATTTATAAAATAAAACATTAATTATTACATCGCCAGATACAGGATTGCAAAATTACGCTTTTATGATCAATGAATTTTTTGTTTGGGCTTTTCGTGTTCCATCACAAAATGTAATTTGTGTAAAATTAAGTATTTTAAATATCCTTACATACAATCAAGTAATCATTAAGTATTTATATTATGGAAATAAATAAAAAAATCAGTACAAACATAATTAAAATTTTAAATTGTTTAAATACGTTTTGGAAAAAATTGGTTTTTGAACAATACTGGTAAAATAATTTTATTGGAGAATTTGACTTTCTGTCAATACTGGTAAAACAAACTGAGCTGCGTACCGCGATCTTTTCATGCTCAACGTTATTCTAATGGCAATTTATAATGTTTTTAGCCCCCACTGCACACCTAGGTTAAAGAGAACGGGGTTAACATGTAGCATGCGTTACCCACAGGTTTCCAAAGTGTATGTGTACCAAATTGGGTGTCGATTGATCAAACGGTGTAGATTTGTATAGAGGACAGACAGACGCCAACTCTGCCTTATATATGGGTCATTCAATGTCAAACCGCACTGTCCGCAGCCTGAAGATCGATTTTTTTAAACTCGGCTAATTTGTTGCCCAGCCATATATAAGAAATTCATGAAATTTTTAGCTTTCACTTCCAATAAATTTTTATGCATATTAATTTTAAATTTGAAAAGTTGGGTAATTTTTCATGATTTTAGACTCACTAGATATTCTGTATCTCTTTACCTATTTGTCCCACAATACTGAATTAAAGCTTATTTTGTAGAAAAAATGTACAATAGTTCTAGTGACGTATCATGACTTTTTTAATTTCAAGTTCATTCAATTCGACCTTTGAATTACAATTACAAAAAAGTTTATTATCTATTTTTTCTAAAAAATATATGTTAAAGGTACACTGTCTACCTTTGCTTTCTGAAAGTTTCATATTGGGACACGCTTGGATTCATAGTAAAAAAAATATTTGAAGTAAAAAGAAGTATGCAATCAGTACCCATAAACATCTATATCTTTTAACATGTTTGTCCAATCCAGATGAAATAGGGCTTATTTTATTGAAAAAGTATAACCTTTCTGATGATATCTTACATGATACTATGAGTGACCTTTCTGATTTTAAGGTCACTCGATTTGTCCTCTGACCTACAATTACAAAAAAGTGTATTTTTATTTTTTCTAAAAAATATATGATAAAGGCACACTATTTATCTTTGATTTCTGAATGTTTCATAGTGGGACACGCATGAGTTCATAGTTATAAATATTCGAAGTAAATATAAGTATGTAATCAGTATCCATAGACACCTCAATCTTTAGATTTGTGTGTCCAACCAAGATGAAAGAGGGCTTATTGTATAAAAAAAAGTATAACCTTTCAGATTATATATTAAATGATTGTATGAGTGACGTTTTTTATTTTAAGATCACTCATAGTATCATGTAATATATCATCAGAAATGTTAACTAGAGGATTAAAGGCTTTGACCTTCAATTTCAAAAAAAGTAATTCATTACTTTTTCCTAAAATATATTCTAAATAATATCTTCAGAAAGTGTATACTTTTTCTATGACATAAGCCCTTTTTCATCTGGATTGGACATAAACGTCAAAAGGTAGAGCTGTTTGTGGGTACTGATTAACACTTCTATTTATTTCGGATATTTTTAACTATGAACCCATGCGTGTCCCACTATGAAAATTAATGAAAGTTCAGAAAAACAGTGCACCTTTAACATATATTTTTAGAAAAAGTAAAATAATATATTTTGGAATTGTAGGTCAAATGACAAATTGAATGACCTTGAAATTAAAAACATCACTTAAAAGGTCATATGATACGTCATTAGAAAGATTGTACATTTTCTACAAAATAAGCTATAATTCAGTATGATGAGACAATTAGGTCTAGAGGTACAGGAGATTTAGTGAGTCTAAAATCATGAAAAATTACCCAATTTTTCCAACTTAAAATTAATATGCATAAACAAATCATTGGAATTTGGAAGCCAAAAACTTTCAGAATTTCATATATATGGCTGGGAAACAAATTCCGAATTTTAAAAAGATCGGAGGGGGTCGGGTCGAAAATGACTTTTCTGTGCATGGAATGAATAATGATGAGAATAAGCAGTCTGTATAAACGCAGTCATCAATCACCAGTCACTTTGAAAACTCAACGAAATTAGCTAGTTTATGCAGAAAATAGGTTTGTTCATGGTTTCAAGTTATGTTTCATTTATGAAATTCATGTTTCGTCATTCATTACGATGCTTATATAATAAACTTGTTATGATTAATCGATTTGAAGTCAGAGTTCCAGGATGATTAAAATTCCCAAATTCTGCTTTGACAAAACTCAAAAAGTAAATTTTGAAGATACTAATGGAGATAAACCACAGATGTTGGAAAAGGAAAATTTGAATTCTTAATCTTAATGTTATGAAAAATGATGTCTAAAGATCTCTCCCATATTTTTTCGCATTAAACGAAGGCTAAATACAAAAACTGAAGAAAAGAGTGCTAGTGATATTTTTTCAAAGCTTACGAATACGAAATCCTCCCATGACATCTTCCAAAGAACATTACTTCATCCTCAACGTTGTTTTGGGCCCTCGCTAATCCGGTGTCATGACGTTAAACCCAGCGGAGATCCTCTCCTAATCACGTAAATGAGGGAAACGAACATGGATGGGTCTTCACCGGCGTACGTCTTCTTTGACCGTTGCCATAGAAACCAACTGGATTTGGATGAGATCTATTAAAAACATGCCGTTATAAGCAAGCTATTTACTACTTGAAATAGTTTTGAGATATAAACCAGAGTGATCATTTAAGATATAAATTTAAATCATAAGAGTAGTCTAGATTGCGAAGCGATTTTTTTTATTCGGAATGAATTATTTGTTTATTTAATGCTTGTAATTATTAAATAATTAATTATATTATAGCAAAAAAAATATATTGCAAATCCATTGTTAAATTGGAAATATTTTATAGAAAAATCCAGTATCCCTTTTTCGAATAGAATAAATTTGTAGTTTCTTAATGTATCGTTAAAATACAGGTTGCATAGTAAAGTATTTATGAACACACGTAACTGTTGAACGCATATAGCTACAGTTATGAAGTTGGTGTACAGATAGGTAGATGAAATTATGTAGTACTGGAGCAATACAACAGTTTATTGGTGATGGTGCAAAATCAGTCCCGAACACCTTGTAATTGTGAACCACGGTCAGATGACGAGGTCAATACCTATGCTGGCACCCAATTCTCCAAACTTCCTCACCATTCTAATGTGAGGCATTTGAGGCCACGACAGATTTAACGTGCACCAGCTCCCCCATTCATGTAAACAGAGTTCCATTTAGTAAGAAATCTGTGATACTCTACAACTTTGCAAATGGCTTAATTTCCCGAGATAGGAGAGCTACTATCGACTTTCACAACTAGGACCGTTGCAAGTGGTCTCGTCTTATAGCAAATAGTCACTTTACTATACAAGTACATCACTTCCATAACTCTAGCTATCTGCGTTCGTTAGTTACGTGGGTTTTTAAGAACTTTACTGAACATTTTGTAGATGTATAAACATGTCCTGAATCTGCAAATTTATGAAATGATGTTTGGTATTATAAAACTGTTGAAATCTTGAAAAGTACACTGCTGGCCACCGTAAATGCAACACCCTGAAGGAAGCATGCAAATAATATGAAATTTACAACATGCATTAGCTGAGGTGAGATATGCAAATGATTCGAATTTCAGCGCAGACGCACATCACGCGCGCCTGTGGCGCCACTTCAAAGCGCTATTTAAGGCTTGGAGATTTCGACGATTTCAAGTACGGCAATTGTGTTTTTCTTGTGGTTTTTTCAAAAAAACGATCAATTATGCCTCGTAGAAAACAGCGATCATCTTTTGATCAAGTATCCGAGTTCGACAGAGGAAGGATAGTGGCCTACCGAGATTGTGGATTATCTTTCAGGGAAATCGGTAGTCGTGTTGGACGAAACCAAACAACTGTAATGCGGATATGTGATCGTTGGATGCAGGAGGGTACGACGGACCGACGTGTTCGATCGCATCCACCTCAGTGCACCACTTCACGTGATGACAGGCATATTGTGCGTATGGCAGTGACGGATCGCTCAGCCACATCACGAACCATAGCACAGCACATTCAGTCTACCGCATCATCCAGTGTCTGCGCGTACCATTCGACGCCGTTTACAGCAGAGTGGTCTGTCCGCAAGACGTCCATTGCTTCGTCTACCCTTGACGCAGAACCACAGACGTTTCCGCCGCCAATGGTGCGATGAAAGAAAGATGTGGACGGCAGAATGGAATGAAATTGTCTTTACTGACGAGTCACGCTTCTGTCTGCAACACCACGATGGTCGGATTCGAGTCTGGAGACACCGTGGAGAGAGGATGCTGAACAGCTGCGTTATGCACCGCCACACTGGTCCTGCACCTGGTATTATAGTATGGGGCGGTATTGGATATCACTCTCGCACTCCTCTAGTACGCATTGCCGGTACTTTAAACAGCCAGCGCTACATCTCCGAGGTGTTGGAGCCAGTTGTCCTTCCTTACCTTCAGGGCTTGCCCACAGCCATATTTCAACAGGATAATGCGCGACCACACGTGGAACGCATTGTCCAAGGGTTCTTCGTTAATCGCCAGATTGAATTGCTTCCCTGGCCAGCTCGCTCTCCGGATCTTTCGCCGATAGAAAACATGTGGTCCATGGTTGCTCAACGATTGACCCAGAATACATCCCCAGCTGCCACACCAGATCAACTTTGGCAACGTGTGGAAGCTGCTTGGTCTGCTGTACCCCAAGAACACATCCAAAGTCTCTTTGAATCAATGCCGAGGCGTGTGGCAGCGGTGATCTCCAACAATGGCGGCTACTCTGGCTACTGATTTTGGCAGGAACCACACTTCACAGTCTATAAATTTAATCATTTGATACTTGGTCAACATGTTATCTACAAAATAAATTTTGTTGTGATATCTCTTGTCTTTCTTGGTGTTGCAATTTGGGTGGCCAGCAGTGTATCACACGTTGCATTGTGGGGCGTCTTATAGAACTATTCACAAATGTTATGAACATATTTAGATTATACTTTAAAATATCAACTTTTCTCAAAACAAAAGCCATTTCTAAGTGCATTTTGAGTATTGCATCAGACAGAAATTTTTATTTTCACTTAATTTGTTTCCAACAAGAAAGTATTACCTTTCGACTCTCTTTTAATTAACTAATGCGCTCTTATCCATAAGTTGTTCATATCCTGTATGAATACTTTTATCCTCTATAAGACAGATAATATCTTAATCTACAGCCTTTCCTCTTTTTTACTAATAGTTTTTTCTATTTGAAATCATCCATGTGTTTTTAGATGTATTGAAAGTTTTACTTTTGTAACTTAATGCTTATGACACGCTTTCACAAACACTATTTGTTCTATATGCCCTTAATTTATTTTATCTGTTTAAGTCATACGTACTCTACTCAGGATTCCAACTTGGTTTGTGCTATGCTTTCTAAATCAAAATACTGATAAGGAGATGCAGAAGGGAATTATATGTTAGAGAATCTGTAGGTGCTGTAACAGTGGTATTTATGTCTCAAAATAAATTTACATTTCTAAGATCTAAGGTTCTCAAAGTGAATACGGTTGGATAAAATGGAAGTATAAATCCTTAGACTTGAAATAAAACTTTTCAAATAGAGACATCATTTCATTGATGTTGAACCACTGAACTAATGCTATTTTATAATAATATCAAGTATCTAGAAATATTTCTTCAATACTAACTAGAGTTGAGTTTTGAGTTATTTACTTAGTCTATACATAGCATAAAAATATTGTAAAATATAGCATACGAGTATTGTAGAATATAGCATACGATTATTGTAGAATATAGCATACGTGTATGGTAGTTTGTACTATAGAATATAGCATACGTGTATGGTAGTTTGTACTATAGAATATAGCATACGTGTATGGTAGTTTGTACTATAGAATATAGCAAAAGAGTGTACTGAATACATCATAAGATTATTGTAGAATAAGAATTAATACTTCGTCATAAATTAAAATATATTATATGTTACGATTATGTAAAGATGAAATTCTTTCAGAATAAAGTATAAATTAAAATTAAATGTGTAAAAATTACTACATTTAAAGCAATTTTATCACTTTAATTAGTATTGGCAAATGCTTTTAGAGAAATTCAATTAAAAAATAATTCCCATCCCTGAAAATCAAGCCTTTAAAGTCTAAAAATAATATCAAACGTTATGTAATTTAATTATAAAATATGTTATAATTTCTCTTGACTCGTGAAATTTGAAACCTAATCTTATTTCAGTAATAAATTTACGTTACTGAGCTAAAATTAAATCCAGTTAATGGGATAAATATAAATCGAATCATGACATAATCTAATTTCTATTTATGAGGCCCAAACAATTCCCATGTGCATCATTGCCTTTTAGATTATCAGAATTTTTTCAGTACTTTTATCAGATCTAATTTCTATGAAAAAATTAAATGTTATTTCAATCTTGCGAATGTGTAACGCAATTTTAATGATATAGAATTATTTTTATGGAATTAAAACTTGATTGAAAATAAATATGACACAAATGGAATGTAGGTAAGGTGTTTATTTTTTGGGTTTGATCAAATACAAAGTAAATACATTTCATAAATATAACTGAATTTTAATGTGAATATAAAAGTAACTCTCATTTCTTTTTTGTAAGATCGATAAATACACAGCCTTTGGTAGTTATTAATAAATATATCAGTCAACAGTATAGCATGAAACCTTTCCCTAGCAATTCCTTGTTCCGTGGTTCATCAATATGGAAATATGTACGTGTATTCATGGAAAAGTAGCATAATGGTTATAAGAATTTATACATTACTTATAATTTAAAAAAAGAGCATTGCTTTCAATTTTTGAAAAACAACTTATTTTATTACCTTAATCTTTATAAAAAATCTAAGAAATGTTTTACTGAACAATTTTATAAGATAAATCATCAGCAACAAAATCATCTTATGTTTAATTATTTTTAGATCAATAGCTGTACAGACTTGATAGTTATTAATGAATACATCAGTCAACGGTGCAACATGAAACTTTTCCTTAGCAGTTCCTTCTTCCGTGGTTTTTAATATGAAAACGTGTACTCTTGTATTCCTTGAAAAGTAGCATAATTGTTATAAGAATATATGCATTAATTATAATTCAAAAATAAATTTTTGAATTATAATTTGAACATTTAATTGTCGATAAAACAACTTATTTCATTATCTTCATATTTATAAAAAATTCAAGAAGAAATGTTATTTGAACAATTTTATAAAAGACAAAAACAGATTTTATATTCAGAATCAAACATTTCTATATAGATATATTACTTAGGATACTTACGAAAAATACAAAGTTTATTTAGGTGCTTCTTACTAAACAGCACAATTCAAATTAAACCCATTGTATTCTCGATAAAAATAAGTTTTAAAAGTGTATTTTGAAGGAGTTTCCATCCCAAGGACCCCCAAAAATGCCCTATTCAATTTCAATGAAAACTTTCCAAGAACTTCAGGAATGTTTTTAATATCACTCCGCTCGACTTATTTTTAATGTTCGCTGAAGCAAGAAATTATCGTTTAATAATATTTCAAATTTATTTTTCCGAGAACGAATGAAAGAGATAAAAACATCTGAATTAAGATCATGAAGACACCGAGCCTTTTCAAGCGAAAAGTGGAAATTGCTCGAGAGAAGCATGAATAATTGAGGATAGACAAGGAAGAATCGCGTGAAGGAGATTACAGATGATTATATTTTTTACGCTCATCAAGTCCCCGGAGTGTTTACAAAAGAGCTTTAGCGAGCGATATTCGACGTTTTCTTTTATGGCATTATTGGACAAACAGACGTGCATTAGATCTGGAATGAAATGATCAAGTTTAGCGTAAATTCAGACTTAAGCTACGGTTTGTTTATTTTATAGCAGAAAAAATTATTTCTTTTTCAGAAATCACAAACCGTTTAAGTGTTTGGGATGATTTTTCTGTCAGTTTTCCTATTCTACAGTCATGTTTAAATGCGTAAATTTATTCCGTGCTTTCTAATGGTTAAAAGTGGAATTTTGTTTCTGTGCTGCTGTGAGATTTCTAATAAGTAATTTATCATTTTATAGAGCAAAAAAGGAATATAAAAATTCAAAATTGAAATTTTGCAAATGAAAGAAGTTTCGATACGATTGGTGTGATTAAACTGAACAAATAATATGTATAATTTTATATATATTTGAGCATATAGCTACGGGTGGAGCTGTGCTTAAGACAAACAGATGAAAGAAAACAAAATGAGTTTCAGATTCAAAAACCTCATTAAATTTTTTGGCAGATGGCAATTTTCAGTAAATGTTTCTTTATTGAAATTTATACATTTTTTGTATTTTAACGACATAGTAGAACTTTAAGAAGATACTTATAACAAATTTGAAAACATCAAACGATGCTTATTATTCTATGTAACGTTAATTCTTATTTTTTATCTTTCCTCGTTTTTCTCTTTACACCAATATTATAAAATGTTTTATTTTTAACCTTTAAAATCTACCATACATTCATGAACTGAATCAAGTAGTTTGAAGAGTTCATAATTGTTTCAATTAAATTTACTTAACCAGTTGTGCGTGTCTATGAAATTATATTCATTACCATTAAATAATAACCATTTTTCATCACTCGTACCATCATTTGAAAGTTTAATGATTCCTATTTAATTACCTTTAGGCAAAAATAACACATTTTAACGATGCAACAAAACGCAACATCCCCACCAGCACTCAACACATTAACTCTCCTTGTGGTATATCTTCCCGTGGAAAACAATCCTGTAGTAGCCAGCTTCTGATACAAAACCTGTTCCAAACTGTCGCCAGTTTGGGGCAGTTTGTGTTTCTTACTTGGATATTCATTCTCCGTGGAGTAATATGGCAGTTTTGCCTTCACAATATATCTCGTCATTAGCAAAACTTACTAGATCTTGGACGAGATATTTCTTCAAAAGCACTTAGAGAGTTAAAAAAAACATTTTAACATTTATACTATTTTTCACCAAATTTGAATGTCTGTCCTATTTATCATACTATCCCTTTAAAGATTTTAGCTTTTTTGTTAAAGGATGTACACTAGACGCTTCGAACTTTACTTTACAGTTATATAATTCAAAGATCCATTAATAAGCAATAACGAGCCCATTATAAAATTAAATAAAACAAACCGATCGATATCTTTAATCCAAACCAGGCCTGCATCGCACTGAATTCCTTAGCAATAAAATGTATTTAACGTAATCATATTAACATTTCGTCCCTTACATTATTGAACTAGCAAAAGAAATTAGCAGTACTAGAGATAAAAACATAAGCAAGCGTTCGACCGTAGCAATACAATATTTTTTCATAACCGAATTCCCAACTCTATGTCTAAATGAGCTATTGACACTACAGGCGTGGGCGACCAGACTCTCCTCTTCGTAATTGAATAACAAGATAACGCCTGTACTATGCCTCCCTTTCCTTTGGACCATGCCTGTAGCTTTCCCTGGTAAACGACACCAGTGTGATCTAACGAGGTTAACACAGATAATATCTTACAAAAATACCCGCGTAATTCAGCCTGTAGATATTTAGCCTTAATCTAATGGAATATTATTGAATTTTTTATACGATCACTTTACTATTTTAATTATGTTCTTTCCGATTAATGCGATTATGTTTTTGACTTTGAAATTCAATTGACGGTTTTTAAGATGAATTCAAGTTTTATCCCTTCAAGTGGGTTCGACGATATATATCGTCCATCAAGGTCTGACCAATTTCGCTGTGATGAGATATCTCGTCATTCGATCTTGTCATCGAGATATTTGTTTCTATTAATATGATTATATTTTAGACTGTAATTGAATTGAGTTTGAAAGTTTTTACGATGAATTAAAGTTTTACTTAACTCTTCAAGTGTTTTCGACGACATATATCACCCATTATGATCTGACAAATTTAGTTGTGATATATTAGATATCTCGTCATCAAGATATTGCAGATTATTTTGATGAAGATGAGAACAAGATCTGGTCAGATTTTTTCTTATTATGAGGTATCTCGTCCATCAAGATCTGTTCAGTTTTGCTGATGATGAGATATATCATCGAGACAACCGAGAAAATTTCTCTAAAGTATAATTTTCGCCTGTTATAGAGGCATACGATGAGTTGGTAGTTTAGATATGAATTTATCTAATCATTTGCAAATTATTCGTAGATATATATGTTCAGAAGACTTATTACATTTAATATAAGATGCCGCATACAAATACTAAAAGCACTAGGTTTGTGAATATTTCAGGTAATATGTAGAATTGGTACGGAGGTAGCATCAAAGTTATAGGCAGGTATGGTGAGGGATCAAATATGTGTAGATGGGAAGTCAAAAGAGTAGTATTCACCGACTGGTTTGGCATTGGGCGCTGAGGTGCCACTCATGCAGGGAGTTTTGAGATGAGGGTGATGCTACTGTGCCAGGAATGGCTTTTTAAAGTTTCACTTGTCGGTTTGTTGATAAGCAGGGTTTTTTCCATCACCCATTATCAGCAGTTTTCAGGTATCTGGTGCTCCCCAGAGAGATTCCCAGATTTTCTCCTTTGTCTGTTTGCTCCACCCCATAAAATCTAACTTCATTTCCATCACTCCGACCAGAAATTCCATTCATCCTATATTCAATCACTGGCTGCTTGACCTCTCCCAATTCCCTATATTGACTATAATGTAAATCGTTTCATTGTTTGTTGTTTTTCAACTTGTCATGTTATAGTGACGTCTGTTAAAGGTATATTTGTATTCTCAAATATACTTCTATTCTGTTCGTGATCTGTAGTGTTGTAATTTTTTAGGATATACACAATCTTGTAAAAATGTTGTCTTGCAAGATGTCTTCCTGTTTAGTATTAATGCAATGTGTGAAAAATATTAATGTTATTTTAACAATATGAGAGGCTTTCTCTGTAAAGCTAAATGAAGATGGCACTTGTGTTTTAGTGGTTGAACGTGCTTCATGTAGATATTCAATAATGTGCAACAGGAAGCAAAATCCTCGCCTTCCGGTGGTTTGCTTGTTTATACTAAAAATCCCTCTCATTGTACTATATAATTTGAAATTAACGTTGGTCAGGATGAATTATATTAACACAGAAGATACATTTAATAGCAGTACCCAGATATTTTTACAGATTTGTAATTTCCTAATTTTTGTTATATCCCAGATCATCCAAACTACTAACAAAGAGTTTAAGAACGGGTAAGGGATGACCGGGAGGGGTTAAATGGTACATAAAAGACTATAAAATGTCAATATAGTATGACAAGCTGAAAGGTGAACGGCAAAGCTAAAGGCAATAACCAATACCAAATCGGCTTACATCATTGTGAATATAAGGAATTGGGTGGGTCAAGAGGCCACAGCGATTGAATATAGGATTGTGGACTTGTTGGCATAGGTCAGAGAACTGAGTGTGAAGCTGGATTTTATTGGGTGGTGGAGAAACGGGGAAATAGTAGGGATTTGAAATATCTTGGGGGAAGACATATATCTGGAAAATTCTGTGAGTGCGTGACCGATAAAGAGCGAACTCCTCGACAACCCCAGAAGTTTAATTATCCAAAGTTAATCCAGACAACATAGAATAGCCGCGATCATAGCGTTTTCTGAATCAGGGACACCCCAATGCCAGAGACTAGATGGTCAGAACCACTCTCTTGAACTTCCCATCATTTCATATTAGACCCTCACCATATCTATCAATATGCATGATGCTCCCACGATAGCATTACGACATATAACATGTACTCTTTAAGGACTTAATGCTTTTATGATCACATTGTAGAACTCAATCAAACTAGATTTGTGTACAGCACCTTTTCTTCTGTATAGCAATAATTTTCCTTAATATACATGCATAATTTGCAAATTAATGAATAAATTGATTTTTAATTTTTAGCAATACCAAAAACGCATTGTACACCTCAGTTACATGCATGAAACAGCATATCCTACAAGAAATGAACAAAAGCGAGAATAGAAACTCTTCACGCTTGACACGATACAGACCAGGTAAAATATAATACACAAAATATATTACACAAGAAAAAAGCATTGGAAGAAATACAAGTGGTAGAATAAACAAAGAAAAAAAAATCGTAATTTTGCAAAAAATAAAAATATTTACATAGAAGGTATTAAATGTATAAACACAATATAAAACATAAATCGTAACCAAGTTGTTCCATAGTAGTTCCCCAATTTTTCTACAGACAATATTCAGCTGTACAAGTGAAAGTGTTTAAAAACTTAAAATTCAAAAGACATGTGTGTCCATTTGAAATCAGTTGCTCTTGGGAAATAATTACAAAGATTTGTTGGCAACAAAGGTTCAAACTTTACCACTCTTTGAGGAACCGGGTCGTTATTCCTGGTCACTCAGAAATGAAAACACTACAATCGAGTTTCTTATATTCTACTACCTTCATTTTGCTACAGACAATATGCAGTTTGACAAGTGACAGTGTTTAAAGACTCGAAATTTAAAAAATGCATTCACGCCTACTTTAGTTAATTGTTCGAGAACTAATTCTAAGGATTTGTAGACAGCAAACCAGGGGTTTACTGGTCCAAACTACTCTTTAATGACCCGAAAGTGCTCGTTATTCCCGATCAGTCAGGAATGAAAATAGTGCAGTCAAGGAATTCCGTAATTGCTCCCTGAAGCAAATTGTATGAATGAATTGATTCGAAGTCAGTTGCTCTTGGGAACTAATTATGGACTTGTAGGCAACAAACCAGCTTACTGGTTCAAACTCTACCACTCTTTGATGGCCCATAAGAGCTCGTTATTCCCGGTCACTCAGGAATGAAAATACTACAATCGAGTTCCTTAAACTGCTACTCTTTCATTTTACCATAGACAATATAATGTTCAAAAATTGACAGTGTTTAAAAACTTGAAATTTAAAAAATATACGTGCGTCTACTTGAATTCAGTTGCTCTTGGGAACTAATTATAGACTTGTAGGCAACGAGCCAGCTTACTGGTTCAAACTACTCTTTGATGACCCGAAAGAGCTCGTTATTCCCGGTCACTCAGAAATGAAAATACTACAATCAGGGAATTCCGTGACTGCCCCCTAAAGCAAATTGTATGCATGAATCGAATAAATTGAGATATCAGTACAGTTTTATCTTTAGGGTCGTAAAATGCTAACGCGTGGCGTTTATTAGCTTATTACTTTCAAAGTAAAATAAGCTAGGATTGAAAGATACGTTTCAACTTGGAAATGCTGTTTTTTATTTCGCCCATTCTGCTGCCTTCATCAAAGGAGAGGAGTTATTCGAAATAAGATAATGATTTTATAATCCATTTTATTTTAAACGCAGATAGGAAAAAGGGAAAATAATAGTTTCAAATGGGGTATAATGAATTCTCGAAAATTGCTTTTCGCCCGAGAAATACCGAAAACTGATTTTATTTCTTCTAAACGGGGATACAATTTCAAAGCTGATTGCGGAAGCTAAAAATCGGAGTCCTAATGGAGCTGTCTTATCTATTTTGTAAATTTTTTCACCCGGCTCTTTTTCTCCGTACTGTAATTAATGAACTGATTGTTAAGATTGAGAGAGTATAAAGAAAATTTTGAAAAACCTTCGATGAAAAAAACCCTGCAGATCCCGGCTCTTCGGCGAAAAATCTAAGCGTTTTGAGAATTTGAAAATAAAATGGCAAAAAAACCCGGTCTTGATCAATTTGCCGCTCGGTTGAAGTAACGTTAACATTTCCCCACATGGAAAAAATAAAAGAAACGTGAACATTTTAAGTAGTTTCTTGCGGCATTTTCTTTGCGACAAAATACAATTACTGGACAACAAAAATTTTTATTAGACGCAGAACGAAAAAAAAAACATCCAACCTGCATTTGACGTCGCTGCATCCTATTTTACCGTAAAAAACGAATTCTTTAAATAAAAATAAAGCAAAGGAGAACACAGGAGAAATACTTGTGGTTTAGACTCATCGAGAAAAAAAGTCGAAATTTAATTTAAAGTTAAGAATGAAGAAGGAAAAAAACTCATTTAAAGCTCAGCAATTACCAGCGCAGATGTTAAATATCTGTTTCATTCAATGAAGTCAAATTCATTCTGTAAAGCAACGAATAAAAATTCAACCTGCGTAATAAAGGCAACTGTGATCAATATAAATGAGTTCAATTATTTTGGTCCAGCGAAGAAGACAAGAATTGGAATTCATTCAATTTAAATGAAAAGCATAAAAAAGGTATGAAAGGGCTTAATCGCTTTGCTAACATTTTCACGATTCATTCTTGCACGAAAATTCAAAAATTCTTAGGCTCTGATTTTTTAAAATATGTAATTAAGTTTGAGCAAATTATTGTGATCATAATCTGGTGTTCAAGTGATTTTTATATATATATATATATATATATAAATAAATAAAAAATGTAAACAGAAACTTATAAAAACAATATATCTTAAGTTATTTCCATATATGTCCTTTATGTATATATCTCTTTTTATACAAATAGCTACATATTAATTTTATCAATCTATCTCAATACATTTAGTTCGCTATGAAAATGTATTATATCGTTATCTGGCAATATGGATTTCAAATATTTGTAATTTTTTGTCAGCAGTTTTTATGATTTTCAGTGAGATACGATTATTTAAGTGATGCATATAAATTAATATTCATATTTTAATTTGATTTTTTAAATTATATGGATTTTATTTTAAATGTTGTTTTATATCAAGACTTTTAAATCCAACTTACGAGAGGATATTCTATTAAGCTAAATGTAGGTGGCGATAGTGTTTCTCTGGAAAACATGCTTGTACGTGTTCTCGGCATCACTTCACTGCTTGTTTTTCGAATACGCGATTTCAGCACGGCACCGACACGAATTCCAAAGATTGAATTCCGAATTAATATGATAGGTAGATTAAAAGCTAAATATCAACAAAATGGCGATAAACTGAATTTTAAGGAAACTCCCGATTTGTACCATGCGAGAGCATTTGGGTAATAGGAAGTAAATTCTCCGTTTTCTATCTGGTTTATTGGTTTGCACTAAAATCTTTGTCATAATTGGACTCAATTTCAAAAAGCAGGTTAGTGCAGTTTTCCTCATTGATTACTGAATCACTACATTTTTCACGCTACCAAAGCAACAAAGTAAGCTATATCAATTGACCATCTGATCTATACAACTTTTCACATGCCCTGTAAATGAATGAAGATTTTTCTTTTAATTCCTGTTACTTACATACTTTCTCAGCACTTTGGTGAAAATCCTATGCCCTTGGTAGAATTATATTTCTATCTCATGGTTGGTACTTTTAAACTTATCAAATATTGATTTGCAGAAACTTTGAGCTTAATCTGTTTCAATAAATATGTTTTTACGTTGATTACTGAATGTATACTTAAAACAGAAATCATAAAATAGTTTATATCAAAATATAAATACTAAACCTTTGGTTCCCTAATGAACATATGATGTAGTTTATCAGTTTTTGGCATTTGACGAACAGAAATTTTAAAAACATCTTCGGCTCTACACTTTTTTCAGTCCAGCAGGATGTAAATCACTTAAAGCAGCTTAATGTAAGCTAGTTTCATTAAATTTTATTATTCCGACCAATGCTTTCTTGATCAATATTATCCTGATTCGATTTATAAATATGTACTTTACTATTCAGACTATAAACAGTCCAAGTATTCGCTATAATTTATAAATCATTTTTAGAATATTAAAAACTACTTGTTTTGCAGAAGAAAACTGCAAAGCACGAAATGCAATATTCTTTTCCAATTAAGAAGGAATGGTACTCAAAGATTAACTACAGAGAATTAAATAATAAATATATATTGTTCACCTAAATACTCTTTCTAAAACTATTTCCCAAAATTAATTTTAATTCTATATACGACTTATAAGACGTTACAATTAATCCTTACAAACAAAATTAAGGAACGTTAATCAAACATTAACGTATTTCAATTCATATTGTGACGTACGAATGTATTTAAAAAAGAAAATAAATAATCGAAATTTATTTTCGTCCAACAAAGTTGGCTAAATCAAACGTCATCCGTTTTTGAGAATAAAAACAGTCTAGTAAGAAATCTAAATATTTTTGTAGTAGAATTAAATAAGATCAAACAAAGAGCACATACAGATGCTAGTTTACGTAATAGGAGTTTGCAAGTTTATCTCTCTTGAATCCTTATTTACAAGGCAATTACCCATCCATGCAAATTGCTGAACCTGAAGATTTAAAACATAGTACTCCTTACACAGCAAAAAATTGAAGAAAACGCTTTGAAACTAAGTATACCGTGAATATTTTCTTTAGCTAGAAGACGTACTTACATGCTGCCTTGATTAATGAGCGGTTACGCTAATTTTTTCTATTTATTTCTCTCTTATCATCTAAATTACGACCAATTTAGGAGGAAGCAGATAACGGTAATCAAAGCTGAATAAATCAGAGTGGAATTACTCCCAATGTTTTCTTAGCGTAATTTAAAGATTTAAAGCTTGGTCTTCAAAGCACACTCGCTATGGGTTCTTTTGTTCTGCGTCCGAAATCTATGCAAACATTGTTGGGAATTGCCTTCTTTATTCAACATTTTACAATGGGCTATAACCAAGCTTAAGACCGATAATAGGAGCAACGTGTTGTATCGAGCTGAGTCATGAGTATCAACAATTAAAGCTAATGGTGCTTTATTTATCATCTTTTGTGCGTTGGTTCAATACAAAGTATTAGAATGTCTGTCGCTTAGAATTATTTTAAATTCGCAACGCTTAGTGATTCTGGTTTGAGAAAAGTTGACCTGATTTAAAACTAGGCTAGATAACTATAATATATCTTTCAGAATATATTTAGCACATGTTAAATAATTTCGTGATAAAAGAAGCCTAATTCGGAACACTTTGCAATTCTGAATAACAAAAGTCGACTCGGTTTTAAACTAGACTAGACATACAATAATATATCGTTCAAAATGTATTTAACACATATTAACAATAGAAAGACAGGAAGTTCCTTTATACCTAAATTTCCCACATAAGGCTATTTTGCAATTCGGGTAGCTATTTTTTGTGTGATTTCCCATGCGAAATCTCCGTACTCTGCACTTCATTCTTTTATTAATGATGTCTTCTTTTATAACAAACTGCGACAAAATCTTAGTATTTGCTCCATTAATTTTAGATGCCACTATGAAGTACGAAGCTCTTCATAAAGCTGCAGGATGAAATAGTTTCTCCTGCTAAGTTTCTGCTTTCCTGTCACTTCTTTATACAAAACCCAAACATTTACCGCAGACATGTCAAAAATATTAAAAAGTACTTGCATAAGCCAGCGACTAGCTCCCGATTTTGTAAGGTACAGGCGTAACATTTGGTCTACAATGTTGACGCAGTACTTAATCTTGGTTATAAAAATGTACAGTTTCTGTGTCTTATAACAGTAGAGTGAAGAGATCTTAATAATCGTCTCTGATAAGAAGTAAGCGTTATATCCTAGCCTTTTCTGAACAATATCGTCGAATGAAGAGGTTGTTTTCCCAACTTTGCTGTTGGTGGCACCTCTCTGTGGTTTTTCTCAGTGTTCCTACGAGGCTTATGCATTTTGATTTCAATTGTTCACAATTTTAAGGATGTAATATCTGTGGTTATGTATGCCACCAATCACTGATAAATCAAATTCATTGTGTTACTAACCTTTGCTCACAGCTGTGGAGGGCTTTTAATGCTTGTAAACAGGATGTTGAGGGTGAAGACAAAATAAAACTACCTTCAATGTTGTTACAAGGTAATTATAGCCATCAATCAGGAAACATTTCGCGCTATCACTGCGAAATGCGATAGGGGCCATTTTGACCCCTTCTCGTCTTTCTAGGTACACAATTTATCATCTCCGCTTCTGTGACATCTAGGATAAAGTGATTAAATACACATTAAGTATGAGCTAAATAATTAAGTGAGGGGCCAAAAAGGCCCTCCTGTCTTTTAGATTTAAATAATTGTGTGGGAATATGATCGAGGGAATGCAGTTTTTATGTGAATTAGATAGGTAACAGTTTTTGCACGCTTTTAATCTAAAATTTAAAGCTACTCTTCAAAGCACACTAAAATTTCTTTTGTTCTGCTTTTGATACGTATACAAACATTGTTTGAAATTGGCATCTGAAATAGCCTTTTTATTCAACATTTTACAACGAGTTATAGCCAAGCATAAGACCGATAATCGGAGGAAAGCATTGTATGTAGCTCAGACATGAGTGTTGATAATTAAAATTGATGGGACTTGATTTATCACCTTTTGTGCTTGGTGAAAGTATTAAAATGTCTGTTGCTTAGAATAATTTTGAATCATCAACGCTTTGTGATTCTGGTTAATGTAAAGTGGCCTCAATTTCAAACTAGGCTAGATAACTATAATATGTGTCATTCCATGTGAAAACGCATAGAAAAGGGTCATTTTCGACCCGACCCCCATTGTTTTTTTTAATTCTGCTAATTTATTTCCTAGCCATATATAAGAAATTCTGGAAATTTGTAGCTTCCAACTTGCAATAATTTTTATGTTTTTATTTTGAAAAAATTGGCATTTTTTCACGAATTTTAGTCTTACTAAATCTCCTGTACCTCTGACCTAATTGTCCAATCATACTGAATGACAGCTCATTTTGTAGAAAAATGTACAAACTTTTCAATGACATATCATATGACCTCTTAAGTGATCTTTCCAATTTCAAGGTTATTCAATCTGATATTTGACATACAATTACAAAAGCGTATTTTTTATTTTTTTCTAAAAAATGTATGCTAAAGGTACATTATTTACTATTGCTTTCTGAAAGTTTCATAGAGGGACACGCATGGGTTCATAGTTTAAAAACATTCGATATAAATATAAGTATGTATTCTGTACTCACAAACACCTCTCTCTTTTGACCTGTTTGTCCAATCGAGATGAAATAGCACTTATTTCATAGAAAAATATATAACCTTTCTGATGATATATTACATGATGATATACTTTAGGAAAAATAATGAACTACTTTATTTGAAATCCAGGATCAAAGCCTTGAATTTCAAAACCTTCAAGGTAACCTTTCTTACGATATATTACATGATACTATGAATTACCTTAAAATCCGAAAGACTACTCAGAGTATCATGTAATATATCATCAGAAAGGTTACTTTCTGATGATATATTGCTTTTTCAAGCTTTTTTCTAAAAAATAAGCCCTCTTTCATCTTGGTTGGACAAACAGTAGTGATTACGTAAATCTATTTAAAATATTTTAAAACTTAAACCCATGCGTGTCCCACTATGAATCTTTCAGAAAGTAAAGATAAACAGTAAACCTATAACATATATTGTTTAGAAAAAATAAAAAATACACATTTTTGTAATGGTATGTCAAAGGTCAAATTAAATGACCTTGAAATTGGAAAGGTCACTTTAAAGTTCATATGACACGTCATTAGAAAAGTTTTACATTTTTTACAAAATAAGTACTCATTCAGTATGATTGGAGAATGAGGTCTAGAGGTACTGGAGATTTAGTGAGACTAAAATCATGAAAAATTGCCCATTTTTTAAACTTAAAATTAATATACATAAAAAACTATTGCAAGTTGGAAGCTAAAAATTTCCAGAAATTATTATATATGGCTGGGCATCAGATTAGCCGAGTTTAAAAAAATCGGAAGTGATCGGGTTGTGGACCATTCGATTTGGCATGGGCCCTTATATCTTTTAAAATATATTTTACAAAAGTTGTTAGATAATTACGTGATAATAGAATCCGAATATTACAGTTTTTATATGAATTAGACAGGTAGACAGATTTTACACTCTTTTAAACTAAAATATTGGTTTTAAAATTAAAAGGACTTACATTTTTGAAAGATCTTGAAAGGTTTAGCTTGAGAGTACTTAGCCCTCCTAGAGGTTGTCTCGATGAGGTATCTCGTCATTAGCAAAATCGATCAGATGTACTTTAAAACTAATACTGCTACAGTTTGCTTCTTAACTTCTAACATTGCTTCTAACTTAACTTCTAACTTGCTACTTAACATTTTCTATGTGATTTATCTAAACATTGCATACTTTCAGTTTTAATCAAGTTGCCCTTGTGCGCAGCCGTTGATCATCAATACCACTTGAAAAAATAAAACTCAGAAAATTTACAGACTAAGTAACACGGCCATCTCTACCATACTGAATAATCAATTGTTTTATGCATATTCTGAGGAGGAATTTCAGTGTAAGTATAAATAAACCTCCGAAAGATGATCTTACTTCATGTTACCTAATCGGGTTGGGTTTCATAGCCTGCGTCAATCAATGGATATCACAAGGAAAGTTACAGGCAACTCGCAAGTTGCTAAATGAATAGCACATCCCCCTCAGCCACCGTGGCCCCTACCGATACAGAATAAGTGTAGGAAGCCCACTCTACTACAAAACATTTGATCCATCTACGTTTAGCTTTACAGAAAAAGGCTCTTATAATACTCTTGGGATGATAAAGGTTAAAAATGTGCAGTTGACAAAGTTCTTGATTCCCAATAACCGATGGGAAACAATCTTTTGGATAAGGACAACGTCACATAATTTAAGAGAAAAATCTCTTTGAATTGCGATTTCAAAGAACAAAACAATAAATGTAGAGTTGGGAAGAAGACTCACCTTATACCCAAAATTAAACCGTCACAGAATTTAAAAGAAACTTCTGCTTTAATTGCATTTTCAAAAAACAAATCAATAAACTTAGAATTGGGGAAGAAGATTCATCTTATACCCAACACATTTAAATAAGAGTTTGTTCTGCTTAGTCTGTAGGTTTTATTGTAGGCTAATAATAGACAGACTTGATATTAGCATGTACACTGTCTACGTGCATGGATTGTAGTGTCGTCTTTGAAAAGCTATCGATCTGTAAAAGCAAAATCATATGCCATCATCTTGTGCAAGACACACAAAATTGTTTAGTAACAAGTGTAGAAATGGCCCCGTGGCGATTGCAGTCGTACAGGGAATGCATTTATATTTTCAGTTAACATGTGGGCCATTATCTCTAAGGTCACACCGCCATAGGCTCTCCTCTTCTTCGATGTATCTATGCCCTTGGTTGTATTCCAATGGAATCGCAACACCGTCTTTTGTCTTGGGCCCAATGTATCGACTATCTTCATGTGGTTTCAAGAATGAGTGTGCAGTTACAACGCATTGTGTTACTATAACAGATGTTTTCCAGACTCCATAAATGTCACAAAGTTTTTGAATAGACGAGGATATTGTATGTGTTGCATATAAAAAAGAACATAGTGCATGATTCTGCAGATAACTATGCATCCTTATTTTAACTTTTGTCACTATTCGTCAAAGGACGCGGAAATTATGCCTATCACTACGATTTTGACAAAACTTGATATTGGTATGAATAAGGTATTGGTTGAAATACATTCAAATTATTCCCATTCAAATATATAACCCCGCATTTGTTTTCAAAAGTTTTGTAACTCTTACAAGCAACAGAACAATGAGCTAATTAATATTAAAAAATATGCAAAAGGTAAATCGCATGCATCATTTTTGTTCAATGAATTTACTCTTCTTGCTGATCATGGTTTTTGGAAAAATGTCTAACTAATCTTTCTGTAACAAACATTAAACTCAAAGCAAAACCTAAACAATAACTTTGAATTTAATCACCACTTATTCAGTACATATCAAGTGAACCAATTTTCAGAAACTACAAGTTTCATATACAATTTCAACGGGATAATATGAGTTAATGTGAACTAATAAGATATGTAATAGAATCATGTACACACACAATAAAGTGATCTTACCAACATAATTTTTCTTTAAATTTGGCATAATCAATATTTTCAAAGTTAAATGTAAATTCATGCTCAGTAATAAAATAGAAGATGAAGATTTTAGAAAAAGGTAGAATTGAAAAAATAAGTGCAATATCTTACTCTTCTATTAGATCTGTAAAATTTTGTAAAGTTTAAAAGCGTTGTGTTATTAAGTGTCACATTTAAAAGCATAGTATTTTTATTAATAAAGCAGAATGAAGAAATGATAAATATTTAACACCTAAATCCAAATATCCCAGAACTTCAAAAAATGTTTTCAGTTATCAGAACTTGAGGAAAGATCGTGGATATTGAAATTCAGTAACTGAAACGGTTCATTTGCAGTATTGATTGCTCTTCTATAAATAGTCGGTGTCCTTATATTTTTACGAATTTTCCTCGTTCTCAAGCACTTTTCGAAACAATTTCGGAACTAATTAAAATTAGGAAGCAGCGAAATGTCCATACGGAACAATCAATTCCTCGTTTGATGGTTCTTTTTATAGCATGGCTTGTAAACCTTTCGCAAGCAATTAAACGGAGCCGTATTTTGAACCGATAATTGCAACACCGATTAAATATATACAATTCTCTAAAATAAGGACATATCTGGTAAGATTTTAAGAGAATAAGCAAAAGTTTAGATATAATTTATTGCTTATGTCAAGTTTTTTTTAATAATATCTACTGTTCTTTGATCTGAAAACTGGTTTTAAATTTTGAGAGTACTATTATTCAAGTGTAATTAGTAGACAGAATGAAATATTTCTACTCTAAGTTCAGAATATTAATATACCATATCATTTTGACATAAGAATGAACAATTAAATAAACTATTGAAATTTTATTTTGATACATTTCATTATCATATAATTGGGGATAAATATATGTACCATTGAACTGTTAGTAATCTCATTAAACAGTTGGCATTATGGTTAAACTTTTATAGAATGATATAAAGCATTAAAAACTTCACAGCTAAAGAAATTTTTAAAAGCTAAATTTTAACTAACAATATTTTTACGCGTATTAATAATCATTCCATCCATTGGTCTATTAACTGGCTATAATAAAAAAAGTATGGAGAAAATTATAAATACTTTGAATTTTCATATACTCAGCAATTAGCAGTTTTATATTATTTATTAATATTAATATATAAGCGTTATAATGAAGCCATAACATTCAAACGCCTATCTACGTGTAGTAAACATCTCAAATCTTAAAATCTTTAAAAAGCATAATTTTCATCATAGCAAATAATTTGAAAACATTTTCATGAAATGAAGGTATGGCATTATGAGTCATAAATCAGTTGTTAAAAAATAAAATCCACTCTATCAGTTTAATTTGAATAATAATGATATTCGTTACCTCATAAATTTGTCAAATTATAAGTTGCATCTGGGAATACAGTTCTCTTAACCAATTAGATCACTAAAATTTAGTAGACTTAAAATGATTATTGCACGGTAATTTATCTCTTTATGATAACGTCAAATAGTTTTGGAATTAAAACGTTTAAATAAAACTAGATAACTGGAAATTTAAATTCAATGACAAGTAAGACGTATCGTGTGTTAAAGGAGTTCATATAAATAAGATATAGTAATTTCGATTACAATGATCAAAATTGGATTTATCTCTTACAAGATAAATTCAAAAATGTTACATAATAAGGTCCAATAGAATGAATGGCAAAAATATCCCATATGTTATAACAAAACCAAGTCATAAAAGAACTTTACTCAATAATTCGTAGTTCTACATTTTTACCCTAAGAGTGGTTTTGACGAGGTATCTCGTCCATCAAGATCTGGCCAATTTTGCTGATACGAGATATCTCATCATTAAGGTATTGCCGATTTTTGTTGATGACGTGATCAAGATCTAATCAGCTTTTTATAATGACAAGATATCTCGTCCATGAAGATATCTTGACAGTTTTGCTAATGAATATATACCTAGTCGAGAGAACCTCCAGAAGGGTTAAATAAGTACAATCACAGCATTTAAGTTTGAAGAAATTAATTGTCCCAATATTGGTCTTATTTTGCTTCTACAATTAGGTTTCTAAGGATATTTCTAGAAAGTTAATCTCATTTATTGAACACGTTTCTCGTAAGAGGCAGAACCTGATAATTGCTGAGCAGGAGATTATAGTACAATTCCGTCATGCACATTTAAAATGAAGAATCTCGCATTTGAAATTTCGCACTTCCAACACTGCAACTTATTCCATCCAAAATGCATGAATCACAACTCACTTGTTAATTGTCATTCCCGCATTATCTCTCAAATTTCCCCACAATTCAGCAACTCAAAGCGGATTTCACGTTAAACGAATCATTAAACACATCGCAAACCTACACACAATCTTGTTAAAGATAATTTATATTTAAATTTTCTCGAATTTATGTAACTTGGCGATCTCCCCTATAATCCGGATTTCTCGGAGCTGGGCGGTGAATGCTGAAAGAATGACAACCATTTCGTGTTGGATGGTGAATGTACATGCACAGCAGGGCCATGAAAAGGAATGATGAAAGCATCTTAATCCCCGGAGAATGCCGATTCTGATGGGCGCGGATTTAACAACTGACTAAGTCATTTGCTTAAATTTTTCCCTCTGCGATTCTTTAGGGTCTTGTAAATTGCTTTGAGCTGAGGAAATTTCTTTGACAATCACACAAATGGGGATTGAGTAAATCTCATTGAAGCAAACCCATGCTTCCCTTTCTTGCAGCAAACTAGTTTTCTTCTCTTTACTTAGAATTAGGGAGTGGGGAAATCGGTTGCACGTATAATGACGAAGAAAATGTCGGGGGTTAAATTAAGAGTTTTTAAAACTAAATTCGTTTTAATGTTATACGTAATTTTTTGTTAAAAAAACACTTATACTCTCAAAGTATATTGATAAAAATTGATTTCTACTTATAAATAGCTAGTAAAATTCGTTTTCATTATTAACATTCTTCCTATTTTACATAATTTTGTAATAATTAATCCACCATTATACGTATTTAATAAGTAATTTTTTTTGTTAAAAAACACTTATGATCTCAAAGTATATTGATAAAAATTTATTTCTACTTATAAATAGCTAGTTAAATTCGTTTTCATAATTAATATTATTTCCATTTTATATAATTTTGTAATAATTAATCCACCAAGCTAATTAATAACATCATCACACAATCCCGTGCCTAGTGTCATGACACACTGTGGTAGTTTAACTCTCCACTCGTTATTAGCAAAACTGACCAGATCTGGATGGGCGAGATATCTCGTCATTAGAAAATAAACTGTCCAGATCCTTATCTGGTCATCTTCAAAAATTCAGCAATATCCTTATGTCGAAATATATTCACGTTAACAAATTTGGTAAGACTTTGATGAACGAGATATCTCGTTGAAACCGTTTGGAGTGTTAAATAAGTGTGGTTGAGATGAATAGAGAATGCTAGAGATGGCATGTCTATCCAGATTGTTAGGTTATTCGCATGTTGATCGCATCTATCCATTATTACATATGTACATTATATTACATCTATACATCATACTATATTACAGTGTACACAACATACAAAAAAGGTTAATCTCTTGGGATTATCAAATCCTGATGAGTCTCTATGGCTAAAACCATGCCAATAATTCTGACCCTCGAGCTCTTGTTATAGGAAATGTTCCCGAGCAAAGAGATTTTAAGGAGGTCAGTAGATGTCCTTATATGCGATGCTGCTGTAAGGGTGACTGCAATGTAGTGCAGGGATGTTCCAATTTCATCAAAGGAAAAATTTAACAGTAAGCAAACGGGAATTTGTCTTATATCATGAAATATGGAGGGGCCAGAATGGTCCCTCTTATTGAGCGATGGATCAAATGACTGATTATTTTTGATAACAGAGAATAGATGGTTATTCAAATAGTATATGTATGACACAGTGACTTGTATTTTAATATATTTTAGTTTCTACATTCTCGGAAGCAATCAGGCACATCTCACTTCTCTCAAGGTGCATTTCATTTTTCGCTTATTTCTGCAATCCGGGAAACGCTTTTTAGGGTAGTTCCTTTTACAAAATCTTTGTGCTCGTCATTTTGATATTTCCTGATGATTTATTTTATATCTACCTGTGTCTTTTTGTATTAGTTGCGTTATGAATTCTAGACGCCACACTTGGAGTGCGAAGCTCTACGGCAGCTTCTATGGCAGCCAGGTCAAAATGATTGCATTCACAATAAATGTGGACCAAATAATTAAAGGGATTAAATAAAGGCATGTTCATTTCATTGGCATTAGAGTTACAGGCTGGCAAACAGCGTGAAGGTCTCACAGGCCCTATAAGTCTTTCTAGTGTTAAAACTATAAGTAATTATTTCTAATGTCCAACCAATGATCTCGATCTTCGGCTTTAGGAGAGGCAAATTGTTGGTTATTTGTGAAAAACATCCTGTAGGTAAGTCTCAGTTACTTCAAACAGAGATAACCACCTATATTTATGCGATTACAAACCAGAATTTGAACATTGGACCTACTGGGTGGCAGACAAACGCTATGTAATCACTATACAAATTCATAGGCTTGAAAAATCAAGCTACAACAATAATTTACACAGAACCAGTGTTAAATAGTTACATATATATATATATATATATATATATTTAGTTGCCATTATAATCTCTCTTCTGAGCAGATATAACTTTAAATTACTTTTATAATTAATAAAGACTTTATTTGTAAACTATTTGAAGAAATTAAATTATTCGAAGAAATGACAACGATATTAAAGATATTTGAACATAAAATACATTTAAAATGGATGTACTCCACGAGATAAGGAAATTTGTTAATTTTTTAGTCTAAAAACTTTGTAGTCCCTAGATAATGCAATAACTAATATAATAGAGAAGTCCACAACTAAAACAAAATACAAATATCTCATTTACACATACCATATTGTCTATTGCTCTATCTAGGGATCTATATGATTTTACTAATATTAAATAAGGAAATTTATGCAATACATGTCACTGCTGATTGGCTACCACATTAAACTAATCGAAGAAGATTAAAATGAAAGCTTATTGAAGTGAGCCAAGTAATTTGTTAAAACTAATTAGAATTGCTTTTATGTATCATAGCAATTCAAATTTTGTAATAAGCCTTAAAGTTGAGATTTAGGAAAAATAACATTAAAAAAATTATGTTTGAATTTGTCTAGAAATTAATTCCTAATTAGTTTATTACTAAAATTAAATTCTAAATGAATTTCGCAATTGAGAAGGGCATTGAGTAATGTTTATATGTTGATAGATTTTGTGTGACAAAGAAGTAGTCTTACAATTATGTTCAACTGAGATATTAATATTTTTAAAATCGGAAACAGTAATTTATAATTAAGTTTTCAAATATATGATTTTGGTGTTTTTTAGGTTTTTTTAAAACTCTTTTATAGGTTAGTATAGTTTTAAACACAAATGCAACAATATTATTAAAGAAGTTTATAGAATTTTTTACAATTATATTTTGGAGAATTGTCTATACCACTTCATAGTTCACTTAATATTACTGTGCTTTTTTTAATAGCAGTAATACTCATTAATAAATTATTTCCTTACATATTGAATTCCCTGCCTTTATGTGTTGTCTTATTAACCTCATAAAACAATAAATGGCCACATAGCGACAAAAATAACCATCTACGCGTGATACTAAACTGGAAATGAAAGGAATTTATTTGAGTTTGCTGTCTTACGAAGCTAGATGAACTTCTGACAATTACACCAGATAGATTTTCTCGCAAAGTTTCTATCACACTACAATTTTGCTGAAAAAACATGTTTTACTACAGGAAATTGAAAATTTTGTACTTTGGTGAATATTAAGGACAAAGCAGATGAAAACATGTTGAGCTAATTAACAAATTAGCTAAAACTATAGACTGTTGATTATGACTAAAATTTATTTCAAAAGTTAGATAACAGTTAGTTTCCTTAGATACGGGAGAGGTTTGAGAAATACCGGTAAGGACGTTTTTAATAGAGTAAACATTTGGGTTTAACATCTAGATTAATAAATTATGAGTATGCATAAAAGACTCCATGAAATATTGTTTATACAAATTATATGGATAAATTTAGTTTGAACTATTCAAGTATTATGTCTCGGTATCCATGATTATTATAGTCTCACCATTCACAGGTAAAAGGTAGACAGTGAATTAAAACGTAGGAAAATTTATATTTTAGTAAAAGCAAAACAATATGATCTTAAAAGTAGGATTAAATTAAAATTAAATTACTATTTGATGATTTTATTATTTTTTGACACTTGTAGGTTAACTTGATACCAATAATTTTTTTTCTTTTATTAAAACAAAACACTTCGCCTTTTCAAGTGAAGTATTTTCAACGCGAAATCACTGAAAATTCTTTGGCTAATTGTATGGAGTTTTTCGGGTAACCAAGTAACAGGCGCTCTGTAATATCGCCGTATGTTGATAAATAGCGTAAAATTTATTCAAACATTACGGTTAATCGAATAGAAATTTCAGCCGCAACTTTATCAAGTTGACCAAGATATATTGAGCTTGAAAGGGTTATTTAATAAAACAGTTCCACCTAATAGCAATTGAATGTAATAATTTTTAAATAATAATATATATTTGAAGGTACTAATATCTATCAACATCAATCGTTACTGCAGAAACTGTTTACGATTCCGGTAACAGTTCATTTTACAATCTTAACCACTTAGGACAACTAAAAACCTTTATTTGATTAGAGAGCCGACATGTTTAAAACAAAGTTTATAGCAATCACCACAGTGTTTTATAGTGAATAGATGGACATCTTTATGCGTAAAAGAACGAGAAAAGAAATACAAAATGCAATATACATGTAACAGTTCACTACTAGATGTACCATTAATACAAACAAGTGATCAAACTCTATCTAAAAAAGAACAATGTGACATGTTTTTAAAAAAAGTGCTAGCTTATAATACAGAATTCAATATTTTACATTTTCTGCTTAGTAATAAGCAAGGTGAATCGTCACTGAGAAATCGGATTCCATGTTTATTTAAACCTGCGCTGTCATATAGCAAAATGGCAAACATTGCTCTATTTTATAACCCGAATAAGCTCTATCGGCCGACTACCGGTAGTCGAGCGTAGAAAAATCCTATTTTACAATTCATATGCCTATCCCCTCACCGCATTTGCACAAAATTCCATTCTGGGAAATAGAATATTCCCAACAATAAATCGGTATGACTATTTTTTCCTTTCCAGCCAACCCTAGAGATCTTACCGTAATAATCCTGAATCCTCACGAAGCACTCAACACGGATCTAGAATATTATTTATGAGTTTCATTTGAGGGCAGAATTTCCGGTCATATTTTTTTCCAATACTCACGACGTAAAAAAAAAGGAATCATACCTTCTTGAACCTAGACTTCATATCTCGTCGCTTCAGGTTGCGTTTTATTGTTTCGACGCGTTTCATCTGAGCTTTTTTTGCGTCTTCGGTTTTTATTGATTCCGTCCATCTGTTGAGTCTTTTTATCTCCTTCTACGTGAGTACCTGAAACTGGAACAAATAGAGTAATGAGGGGAATAACAGCAGTCCCAAGAAAGAGTTTGACTTTGACGTAGTAAACTAATGATTTTGTTCTCTGGAATTTCGTTTACGGATCCCTGTATGGCTAAAAATAAAGTTATTTTATCATAGTTACTTATATTTTGGGATTAAATATTACAAATGGCTTTTGTATATACACAATTACTCCCGAAATTGTATATATACCATGACAAATGTCTACTTTAAAAGTCCAAAACTATGTCATAAATAATAATAGGAACTTGACTTTATAAGAATGTAATGTGTAATGTACATAGAATGAAACATATAAGGATGGAAAAGGACTCCATATATGCTATAATATCTTCTGAAATAGGTTTTAAACTCAAAATATTAAGTCACAAAACTGAGTACACACCTAGCCCATTTCGTACTGAAACGCAATAAAAAAGTAATATAAAGTTTAGTTGCACATATTTTTGTATGTAAAACAGCTGCTTATAGGCCGTGGGGAACTCAATTAATAAGAATTTGTCTTGTTTTTTAAATATTTTTGACCATTTCTCTCATGGAATTATTGTTCTTACTTTCTGTACTATGAATATAGTGTTTTTTTTATTATTTTTCCTATAAAAAGTTTTAAGGCCATTGAGATCCTGAGGTTATGGTGGGGTGTAGATTTCATGGTTAAGGGAAGTACCAAAACTTTCATTTAACTATTCTTGCACTGTATCCCTTCTCTGACTGTGGAGACGTTATCTATAAACACAAAAATGTGAATTTATACAAATTTTGAAAACTTTTAAATATGTTCTTTGTTAGACTAAAATATTTCACTTTCCCTTTATTTCACAAATAAAAACAAAACATTTAACCTCTTCAGCCAGCATACAACTCAATAAAACTAGCAAAATGCATACTATTTGGAGTGGGTACAGTGCGATTAGGAGCAATGCGCTTTCAGGTATTCTTACAAAAATATCAACGGCCATCACCTCAAGAAATATCGATCTTGCTCTAGATTAAAAATTGCGTTATATTTGCAAGTATTGCAGAATTTCAACCGTTTCACCATCAGAAAAACCACACGTCGCGGCATATCGGCTTAAAATCTTTGGGTTAAGACAAATGAACATAAATTACGACTAAGACGACCGAGCTACAGGAAATTTAACCCTTCAAGTGTTTTAAGCGAAATATCTTGTCCATTAAGACATTCATTTATTAAGACATTCAATTTTTCGAATGGCAAGAAATCTAGTCATCAAGGTATTGCTGATTTTTTATAATGACGAAAACAAGATCTGTTCAGTTTAATCCTATTGACGAGATATCTCGTCCATCAAGATCTGGTCAAATTTGCTAATGATGAGGTACCTCTTTGAGGCAACCAGTAGGAGGATTAACAATGGAAGAGGGAGAAAAGTATTTGCGGAATGGCAAGCAGATCGTAAGATTAGACCTCGTACGTGGTAACGTAAATTGCTTTACGTCATTTGGGGATTAGTTTTACTTGAGCATTATTATCTGATGCTTATAAGAACTACCGTACCTTACTTTGCTATTAAATAATTTTTCTAGCTTTTTTATTTAATGAGCAATCTCTTGTAAAAAATGTATCCCCCGTTCCCTTCTAAACCATCTGCACCATTCATCATATCACCATTACGTTCCGAAACTCCTAAATCCTGATCTCTAAGCGAACTGGTTTCGTTGAACAATACCTCCAAGTAAATGTTTGATATTTTTACGATCTTAACTTTTGTCAGAGATTGATTACTTAGGCATTAAACTTTTTTCGAATTTAATGAGTTTTCATTAGTCTGGAAACTAAATATGTGTGGTTATTTGAGAATATGTTCCCTCTAGCTCTAATAACAGAATAAAAATATCAAGTGACATGAAACATTCTATATTTTTATTGAAAGACGGCAATTGGTTACATCATCACATTAAATTACCCATTTTCTGGTTTGTTACACGCATTAATCCCTTTCTGTGTTATGTTACTACGCTGAAGTGCCAAAAAAACTGGAATACACGAGCCTATGCAAATTACATAGCAACGTCACCAATGTACGTCATTGAATGCGCCTGACAGCGCATAGATAAAGTGGTACATATCAAACTGGGTTAATAGTTCATTAGAACTGTATTAAGATATGTATGGTCGGACAATAGATTATTTCAATCACAGACTGTCCTTTGTTACGTCCAGCAGACGTGTGAAGAGAAGGTTGAGTGGCAACAAAGAGTGAAGCCGTGTGGGGAATAGAAACAGTGTATTTTATTACATGGCTTCTAATAATTGTCGGCATCGCATTGACAGTATAACTGTTCACCGCGGACCATCCATCGAAATGTGCTAATTGTTGTTATCGCAATCTGGTGTTCGTTAGACACCAGGTTTGTTTTTGAAAGTATACATGTTCATAATCACGTCAGCTAATCACCATTTATAGCAAGAGTTTTAAAAGAGCAATTTTATCTATCAAAAATAGTTCACAGTGAAAATAGGTTAATTTGTTATAAATATTACAGTACTGCAAGTTAATTTCTGTTGTGGGGCTAAATTCACTACAGATTTTTATCTCAAAAGACTCTTAGAATCTTTACCTTTAGTATATATTTCAATCTAAATTCATTTAATCGGAAGCACAACATTCCATTGAATACTGTATTTGAAAATAATGTTCAACTATGCTAGAAATGTGCAAAAGCGCTGAAAGTAGCATTAAGTACTAAGTGTAACACCTCAGTTTGCAAGGATTTACTTGCCCTTAAATGAATCTGAATAAAAAATTTTGTTTTTGAAACGTAGTTTTTGTCGAGATGATATACAATTCATATTGAAGTGCTCTGAAGGATGGATTTAGAGATTCGTTATCACTTTTCTTTTAGGATAAGGAGACAGGAGTCAAAGGATCTGTTAGCACATCTCTTAGCTTTCTTCCACCGTCTCAGTCAATCGCCGAGACTGCACTAAAAAAGAAAGCGTATAAAAGGGTTTGTCCAGCACACTGATTTATGGCTGTGCTATATGAGGCCATAAAAATACCTGATATCGCCCTTTTTGTGCAGCGTCGTGCAGATCCCTACTATGCTAGACTGGTTTCCCGATTGCGAAAAGTGATAGGTCCGAATAAAAGTGCTGCTGGGAGGAGGAGATATATTAGTTTCTTGAAATGGATGTGAGTGCTTAAGTTTTGTTGGTGCACAAAATTTACACATTCAATGTCTCTTTGAAAACGTAAATTTAGTATTTGCTTGTCGGAAACAAAATCCTCATGCTATTTATTCTTTGTAAACTATTTTCGATGAAACCATTAGAAATATTTATTGTCACGAAGATAAATGTTTTGTTGGAAAATTCTGATGTATTTCGGATTTAAAATATAATTTTAGTTTATTATTAAAATTTTTGACTAGATTTACTTAACACTTTTTCAAGCAGAAAGTAGTTTGGAAAGTTGTTTTGCCTTAAACATTTTACAATGAATTACAATCATTTTCTAGTAGAAACTTCTATGAACTATACAGTAATAATTGCTTTTCAAATTGGCCAAAATCATTAGCAGACATTAAAACGCATTAATCGAAAGTAACGAATGCCTACATAAATATTCTAAATAGGTTTAAAACATTTAAATGGGGCTTTCTTGAGGTTCTTTCTGAGTACTAACACTTTCATTCTGGGTTTCTGAAGAGTTAAATGACAATTTTAATATTTCATTGGGGGGGTAAAATAATACACTCTTTTTATATTTATCAGTAACATCAAGAAACATTTCCTGAGTAAAAAAAAATTATGTATAATATAACTAATCAGCGCTAATTGAAGCACTCAGTCCAACACTGGTTATATTACAGATCATTAATTTTATATTAAGAATGTCACAGAAGTCGATATACGTTGTGATGGATTAAAAATAAATTGATGGTAAGTTTTTAGGAGAGCGTATTCGCCGATTTTGGTTTCTGGCATTTGGATTGGTATGTCGTTGATCATGTTTGTGATACTCCAGGGAAAATGCTATGGATCTTGGGGTGCTGCTTTAAATATGTGTTCATCCATGAGCACCTGTAACACAGATCACACTGTTCCTCCATTATCCACAAGACCTCTACCCGTTCATCCGAGAAATTATAATTCTTTCCTCTTGCCGGCTACATCCCCAATAAAATCCAGCTTCATAATCAATACTCTGATCAATACCAGCAAGTCCACTCATACTACAATGAATTACCATGTTAATTACAATAATACATTATAAGATTATAATTGAATCCCTCCAAATTTTTTATAGACACAGTTACATAAGTCCTCCTATTTTCTATTAGATCACGTTGACTGCGCATAAACCAATACAATTAAAGATTGGATTAAGGTTTTATGTCGATAAAAGATCCCAAACTGTTATTGACTCATTCAAAATGACTCATTCGATGTAATAATCGTTTGTCTTGCTGGAAAATATTTCAGTAAGAAACGTAATGGCTTCAACGCTCTCTAATGTTCAGACTACTTCAGTCTATAAAATCAAAAATAGAATATTCATCTAGTTACAATGATACATTTAGTGATATTGGCTTTTAACTCAAATTAGCCCATTTGGATATCCATTATAATTGCAATTTAGTTTTCAGGACACACACAAGGACTATGCCTGTCTGCCTGATTTTAAGGGGGAATTTGCTTACGGTAATGTAACTAAACCAATTTTGAAGCAACCAAACACTAAGAATGGTTAGTGGGCCAAGGTTTCCAGGCGCAAGGGCCATATTCAGGCAAGCTGAGCTAAACACAAAACATACGATGTTCAGTAATCCAAGCCTAAGTAAACTGACAAGATAGAAGCCATGACAACAAGTTATGTCTACACGCGGTGGCTTTAACTACTTGACTGTCTGTAATTATAGTATTTAACTAAAAGTGAATACTCTTCCTGAATGTATGGAATGCTAACGACGTTTCTTTACTGATGATAATATTTAGAGTTATAACAGGCCACTTATTTTCTAGTTGACAAATCGACTGGTAACAATTTCTCTCATTCAAAACAAAAGGATCTATCCAGTTTCCAGAAGGAGTTTCTTTTCATGTTTTTAAAATTATAGGTATTTTATGAAAGCTTGAAAGTGAGAAGTATACCACTGCCTGTTGTAAATTGAATTGTAATGTATGTTACTTTTTTAAACTATATACAATAACAATTTTATTTTTCTAATAAATGCGTTAGGCATGATTACATCAAACTATATTTTTACAACTATTTTAAAATTATCAAGCTTTAACATCCAAGTCTCTCGTTTTGAATATTTCGTGCATGTTTATTAACAAGAAATGTTTAATTTACACTCGCAGAAATGATTCTTGAAGTAGTTGAACAGATAACATGCATAATTCTCATTTCTGTAACTTCGAAAATTAAAACCTGGAACTGGAAGAAAAACTGATTATTAAGGGTAATTCAAGTTTTTTCAAGGTTTGAAGAAAAAATTCTTTTGTGATCCCTTTTGTGTGAAATTTTATAAGCAGTGTGAATTTATGTATACACGAATGCAAGAGGTGAATACCTATGCTAATAAGGTACGCTGAATGAAATAACATTGAAATACAGTAAAACCTTGATAAGTCACCTGGGTAATTCGTCACTCTGGATAAGTCGTCAGCTTTCTTCGATCCCGCCTAGCTCTCATAGACCAGCAATGTAATTAAACCCTCTTTTCCTCATTGCAAATTTAAATGCTACCCCCGATAACTTGTCTCTGTTTAAAGGTCTTAAAACGTTTGGTCTTAAAGGGTTTGGGTCTGATGGCAAACAAAAAAAACGAAAGTGAATACTCCTACTGTGATTCTCTATTGAATTTATTTGAAGTCATAAATGAAATCTGATGTACTATTTCTGACTTAAATAACTGTATAGGTATCGATAACAACGTTGCAGTATGTTCTCAAACGACAATATACGGTTTAACTAGAAGAAAGGTATGAAAGTGAAAATGAGTAAATTATTTCACTAATTAATAAAACACATGTTTCTGAAGCTTTAGAAAGTATTTAGAAATTAGATTAAGTCGGTTGGTTAAGGTATTGAAAGGTTCAAGGATATGAATACTGTGATAAATTTAAAATTTACATGATCATTATAGCAATGCATATTGAGGTTATTATTTTATGGTTTCTCCGCTAATTCGTAAAAATTTATTTCCTGCTCTTTTAAGTCACGAATTATCTAGGTTTTAGTGTATATAGGCAATCTAGATACACAAACTAATTTATAATGCAATCCTTATTGTCTGTAAAATTCAATTCTGATAACGAATGGTGTTTGAACATATTTCTAAAATTGTATTGCAACTTCCGCGCAATTAGTTATTTGAAAATAACTCATTGTTGCGAATCGATATACTTTTAATCGTATTCGTTATGATTATCTACTCAATAAATAACAAGTTGCATCTGGCAACAGTAATAAATAAATATATGGAGAAAAAGATGGTTGTTTGTTTTTTATAACTAAGATTTAAGCGTATTCTTTGCATTGTTTAACTTGCAAATTTCGCCTCTTATTTTATAATGAGGTCTCGTTCGTAAAGCGAAACATGGCGTCCGTGAATTAAAAGAAATTCTGCTACTTCATTTGAAAACATTGTACTGTGAATACAACGATTAGTGTTCGTTCAAAGTTAAGCCTACTTTGGAATTTCATATGAAAATGGCCGAGGAGAAAAGTGTTCCAAGTAACTTGGAAGATCTGAAGAAAGCAAGAACACAGCTACGTCGTGCTTTTACTACAGCTTGCAATCAATTTGCGAAGTTAGAAGAATCCGAGAAAATTGAAAGTAAGGAAATTCTTACTATTTATAATAAGATAGTTGATAAATCGACTCGGTTGTTTGACTTGGACTCTCAAATAAGTCTGTTAACTGATATTTCTGAAGAAGAATTTGATTTAACTGAATCTTATAGAGATAAATTTATTGAAGTGAAAGTATTTTACGATTCTTATGTTCAGAAAGAATTAGTCGCCGAGTCATGCAATTTTCAGTCCCGAGTTGGAGCGAATTTAAAGCTGCCTAAGATAGTTTTGAAAGAATATGAGGTTGTTCCAAAAACTTGGGTAGCATTTTGGGGACAGTTTTCTCGCATACACAAGGATGATGGCTTGAAAGAGGAAGATAAATTTCAATATTTGTTGGCGTCTGTTAAGCCAAATACGAAAGCGAGAGACATCGTTGAGAGCTATCCACCTTCCAAAGAAAACTATTTGAAAGTAATAGACCACTTGAAGTCTCGTTTAGGAAGGACAGATTTATTAATTGAAGTATATATTAGAGATCTTTTAGCTTTAGTGCTGAATCGCCAAAATGTCCGGCTTGCTGAACTTTATGACAAATTGGGTTCAAATCTGAGATCTCTCGAAACATTGGGTGTGACTACAAAAAATTACGCAGCAATGTTGTACCCGGTGGTTGAATCGTGTTTACCCGTTGAGGTTTTGAAGGCGTGGGACAGATACAGATTAAACGCCAAAATTGGCGAAGAAGATATGATAAACGTAACAAAAGAAAATTTGTTGGAAGCGTTATTGTCCTTTTTATCTCATGAAGTGGAAGGTGAAGAACATAGGATTTTGGCGGAAAATGGTTTTGGAAAACAGAAATGCAAACGAGAAATAAATAAGTCTTTTCAACAAGACGAACCAACAGCAGCTGCTTTAATATCGTCGCTTCCTGATAAATCGTTTGGAAAGCCCGATTGTTTGTTTTGCCATAAGCCTCATAATAGTCAAGATTGTCGAAAGGCTTCTGCAATAAGTTTGGAAGAAAGGAAAAATGCGGTTAAGCATGCAAAATGTTGTTTATTATGTTTCAAAAAAGGACATTTTTTCCGAGATTGTAGAAGCAAAGTAAGGTGTTTGCTGTGCAATCAACGACATTATGTGATAATGTGTCCAAATCTCAGCAGAGGATCCGTAAGTTCTCCTTCTAAAGAGCTTGAGCAAGAAGAAAAGGCCACAGCACTGCTTTCTTCCCAGTCTTCCCAACGAGAAGTTTATCTCAAGACTGTTATGTTAAGACTTCGTAATAATGGCAAAGAGGTTTGTGTAAGATCTTTATTGGATGATGGATCGCACCGTTCATATATTGAAACTGGTTTAGTTAAAGAGTTAAATCTCCAATCTTCAGGTACGGAAATATTGTCACAAGGTTTATTTGGCGGAGGAACAACACCTGCTGCTAAACATGGAAAATATGAAGTAAATATAGAGGGTTTAGACGGAAAATGTTCGATACCAGTTTCATTCCTCGATCAGCCAAAGATTTGTACGTCATTGCCTAGAATTCAAGATGAAAACCTTATTTCCGAACTCTCTTCCCGGGGGATAGTCCTAACTGACGTAGGTAGAAATGCGCTGCCTATAAGAGTCCTACTTGGAGCGGATATCCTTGGTAGCATTTTAACAGGAAGAGTAGAGATTTTCAAGTCTGGGATTTCAGCTGTAGAAACCTTAGTTGGTTGGACCATCTTGGGTCTTGGCAGGAAAAAAGAAGTTTTTAGTATGGTATCGTTGGCTTTGAAGAACTTTGAATTGCATAACGTTTGGGATTTAGACATTTTGGGCATAACTGATCCAACAGAAGTATATGAGAAGAAGCTGCTGGAAGAAGACACGTTGATCCATTTTCAAGAAACCCTGAAAGTTAACGATGAACAACGTTATGAAGTTACACTGCCTTGGTTGGTTGGACATCCTCCCTTGTACAACAATCGTGAAGTAGCCGCAGCCAGACTTCGTTCTGTTACGAAGCGTATAGTGCAAGAAGGCACATTCAACGCGTATAAAGAAGTTTTCTTGAATTGGCAAAAGGAAGGAATTATTGAAGAGGCTGAGTTTTCAGAGGTGAAGAATTCAGCCTACTACTTACCACACAGACCGGTAATTAAGTTATCAAGCGCTACAACGAAAATACGGCCTGTGTTTGATGGTTCATTCAAGACTAAGGGTGGTGCTTCATTAAATGATTGTTTGAGTACAGGACCAAGTTTGACACAACAAATTCATCCATTACTAAACAGATTCAGATGGGGTGCCAAGGGAGTAACAGCAGACATTAAACAAGCATTCTTGCAGATAAGTGTAAATCCAGTAGACAGAGATGTGTTACGATTCTTGTGGTGGAAGAATCCTGAATGCTCAACTATCGCCGAATATAGACACTGCCGCGTCGTTTTTGGGATAACTACATCTCCTTTCCTGCTGAATGCAACAATACTGCATCACCTTGGCCAGGAAAAATTTAGAGGTGAAGATATGGCTTTTACAAGGAGCAAATTGGAAGATGGGTTTTACGTAGATAACCTGATTACCAGTGTCAAAGATGAAGATCAGTTTCAAATTCTGAAGAGACAGGCAAATGAGATAATGGCCGCTGGATGCTTTGATTTACGATGCTGGTTTTCTACAGGTAGTTCAGAAGATTCAATTCAGTCAGTATTAGGACTTAAGTGGAATTGTGAGACAGATGAAATGTCATGTGTTTCCCCCAAAACATCTGTCGACCTAAGTCTATCACCAACTAAAAGAATCTTACTTTCAATAGTAAACAGCGTATACGATCCAATAGGATTTTCTTGCCCTGCAATGCTGGTTCCAAAATTAATTCTGCAAGAAGCTTGGAGAAAGAAATTGAGTTGGGACGAAGAACTTCCTGAGGATCTTAAAGTGAGGTTTCATAGTTGGGCAAGACATCTTAGTCTGATTGAACAATGCTCTATTCCAAGAAGAATGTTTAGAGGAAAACTCGATGATGCAACTTTACACATTTTTTCAGATGCATCAGTGTTTGCTTATGCGTGTTGTGCATTCTTGCGATGTGAAGACCAAGGAGAAGTTTTCATAAATTTGGTGGCTGCAAAATCCAGAGTGATGCCAATGAACCGTCCAACGATTCCCAGAGCGGAATTATTAGGAGCTGCCATCGCTGCTCGGTTATATAAGTCTATTCAAGAATCTCTGAAGTTGCCTCTTAGGACATTTTTTTGGAGTGACTCCATGGTTGCGTTAGCATGGATTAAGAAACAAGAACCTTGGAATACCTTTGTCGGGAATAGAGTAAAGGAAATAAGAGAGCTGACGGATATCAACGCATGGAGACATATACCAGGAGAATTAAACCCTGCAGATTTACCATCTCGTTCCTGTAATTGGTCCGACCTTTTCAAACAGAAATGGTGGGAGGGCCCTTTGTGGTTACGAGAAGATGAAGAGTCATGGCCTGAAACGAGCTTGTCGTGTCCGGAGGAAGCGCTGGAAGAATGCAGGAAGATAGTGACGAGCGCAGCAAGTGTACAGAAAGAAGTTGTAAGTCAAAGATTCTTATACTTTTCGAAATACTCAATGATAGTACGGATGGTTGCGTGGATTCTCCGTTTCTGTGTCAACTCTCGTAAAGTTCAAGAGAGGATTGAAGGATCAGTGACCAGTGAAGAGTTTCAAAGTGCTGAACTATGTCTAATAAAGATGATTCAGAGCGAGTGGTCAGAGGAGAACAGGAAAAAGTATAAAACTTCAATGAAATTTTATGAAGACGAAGGTGTACTGAAGGTCAGAACTCGCCTTGTATTTGGTGAAGATAACGAGGACTTTCAATGCCCAATTGTTCTACCTGATCATCCAATAACTCGACGTTTAATTGACTATACGCATAAGACCCTAAATCATGCTGGTGTACAGACCATACTGGGACATTTGAGAGAAAGATTTTGGATCCCCAGAGGACGGAGGATTATCAGGGAAGTGATTTCTAAGTGCATTCCCTGTAAGAGGCATTCCGTGCAACATGCGACAACAGAGTGTGTGCCATTACCAGCCGATCGTATTCAGAGAGTTGCTGCCTTTCAAGTCACCGGTGCAGATTTAGCTGGCCCAGTCTTTCTGCGAGGAGGTATCAAGGCTTGGATCATATTGTTTACCTGTGCTGTGTATCGTGCCGTGCACCTTGAGTTGGTAACGTCTTTGTCAACTGATGCCTTTATTCAAGCTTTGCGAAGATTCATCGCTCGTAGAGGGAGATGCAGTGTTATTTATACAGACCAAGGAACAAATTTTCTAGGTACCGCAAGAGCACTTCAAAATTTGGACTGGGAAGCTATTCAAGCAGACTGTGCAGCACAACAAATAAAGTGGAATTTTAATCCTCCAAGTGCACCTTGGTACGGTGGATGGTGGGAGCGTCTCATTAGAGTTCTCAAGGATCTTTTGAAGAGGAACATCGGCAAAGCTAGTCTCAACTACGAAGAGATGCTTACTGTGTTGGCTGACTGCGAAAGTACCATCAATCAAAGACCTCTAACCTACACATCTGAGGATCCTGAAGAGCCAAAGCCTTTGACCCTTGCCCATTTTTTGCGTGAAGTTGGTCCACCATTACATCGTGACACAGTTGATCTAGATCTGATTGACAGCAACCATTTACGAAAGAGACTGTGCTACCTTCAAAAGGTTCGTGAGAGCTTCCGCAAGAGGTTCCAAAGAGAATATCTAGCTGCGTTGGTGAAAAATCCTGAAGATAAACAACGTTCCAAATTGAAGGCGGGTGATATCGTTCTTGTGGGATCTGATAATTCTAAGAGAATAGAGTGGCCCTTAGCACGGGTCGAGGAGTTGATCTCGGGCAAAGATGGAAAACGAAGAGTCGCTCGATTGAAACTGGCTCATACTACTCTTATTCGGTCTATTCAACGACTCTATCCTTTAGAAATACGGTCCGAGGATTTACCACCCATCACCGAAGCACGGATTTCTGATGTTTCTGGAGACAATACCCTAGAGACTTCTGAAGTAAAGTGTACCCGAAGTGGTCGTCAAGTGAAGATGCCACAGAGACTAGACCTTTGACTAGAAAGAAACTTTATCGACTTTACTTTAGAGACTTTAAGTTATAGTAATGTAAATTTTAAGCAATATTTAAGTTTAAGTATTACTCTGCAATATTCTGTAATAGTAGTTTCTCATACCAGTTGTAATATCACTTTCAGGTTGTTTTTTTCTCTCGCAAACATTTTCCCCTTTTAGTCTACTCTCATACGTTCATCAAGTTTTGTCTTGATTAAAATCAATACAAAAGGTGGGAGTGTTGCGAATCGATATACTTTTAATCGTATTCGTTATGATTATCTACTCAATAAATAACAAGTTGCATCTGGCAACAGTAATAAATAAATATATGGAGAAAAAGATGGTTGTTTGTTTTTTATAACTAAGATTTAAGCGTATTCTTTGCATTGTTTAACTTGCAAATTTCGCCTCTTATTTTATAATGAGGTCTCGTTCGTAAAGCGAAACACTCATATTTTAAGACATTACACTCGGATATATCATGTGTTGCTTCTGCATTTCATGTCCTTAGTGACGAAATGTGAATATGCTGGTTAATATAATTGAAATTGAATGTAAATAAGCCTTTAGAATTTATGAAATGAAGGGAATAAATTTGCATGTTCAGCATTTGCATGCCAATTTGATATTAACTCATAATATTGGATGTCATCGTATTGGTCTTGCCCAGCACGTCCCATGCGAAGTGTAAAGTGTCACATAACATGTATATTGAGTGAAAATGTTTTGGAGAATGATTGGTTTGCCGATATTTTAGACATTTAATTGCATTATTCTTCTTAGGAGTGGACTATTCAAAACATTTTGGATACGCGAAACGATAGTTAAGGTTATAAGTAATTATAGTTCTAAATGCGTTTTATTGCAAAATAAAAGCTTCGTTCCTTTTAGCTGAAAAATGAACAAAATGTTCCATGTTTGTTTTTGTAAGTCTTAAAATGTGCTTTATAGAGCTCACGTATTCAATTTTGGAATGCCTAAAGTTTACTAATTTTTAATTATCTCGTCTCAAACTGCATTTTTGAATGCGTTGATATAAGAAAATAAACGTTCTGAATTCTTACTGTCTAAATCTGTAAAAAGTATTTTAAATATCTGGTATTTATTTCCTATTAGAAATAACGATGAACTAGCTATCTACCCACACTGGTGGCAGGTAGATAATTGAATTAACGTCGCACCGGAGCAACAGGATGGACTGTTGGTGAAGTCCACGATCAATCCGAAAGGGAAAGTTCTTAGATATTTAGATATAAACCATTGTCGCACGAGAAATGAATACCGCAATAATGGGAATTTTATCTCTGTATTTCTTTGAATACGATGCAAACATTAGTATCAAACTGATGTCTTTACTCTTTGTAGAAAATAGATCCGAAAACTTGAATTTAGGTCCTGGTTTAAGTAACCGTACTGTAAAAATGACAAGTAGTTACAAAAACTCATTGAAAAGCTTTATAAAGAATAAATTAGTCGAGACAGTTGAACAAATGTTTTTTTTCATTCTTGATGCCCAACCACTGACAACTTTGACTTTCGATACTACAAGGGGTGAACTGACGGTTACTTGTGAAGGAGTACCCGAAGTGTAAGCCGCCTTCATTTCTAATAACAACAATCAGCATCCATGCGCTTACAAATCGGGATTCAAACCTGGGATCTACTGGGTGGCAGAAAAGGCTACGATCACTATACAGGTTATCAGGCTAAGTACAAAAGTTGAGTTTAATATATTACAATCGATGAACTAGCTGGAAAGCAAAATACGTTTCCGGTCTTAGGATTGAAGGAGTGGTCTTCTAGCCCTTAAATATAAAAGGATGGAGTCAATTGTTGCTCTACTAATAATTGTTTAAGTACGCATGCAGAGGGAGACTAGCAAGCAACAACGCTGATTTTAAGACAGGTAAACATATTGAAAGGTTGGTTGGATTTTATGGCGCAAGGGCCATATATGGCCAAACTTGCCCGCAGAACAAATAGACATACACAAAATGAAAGTTTTATTTAAGGCACATTTGAGAGAGAAATGACACCCAGGATAGAATCGATCCTTAGTCCATCTCTTTGATGAATTTACACTGAAGTAATATGAGTAAAAGTGGACGGAATAATTGTTCTTTCTAAATACTCTTTGATGAAATACAAACTGTGAGAAGTTTTACGCAGTCAAAGGAAACGACGAAATCGTCTAAGAGGAGATCCTGAGAAGCAGGTCATTGAAAGGAAAATAACTTATGGTTACCTTCAAGATGCACAACAATTCATAGTGCAAGAACCCATCAAGTAATCTTGGGAGACACGCTCAGCTTAAGCGGATGTTTTAGTAGTGACAGGGGCCAAGTTTTATTGCAATGGCCGGTAATAAAACACCTTCGTTAAATACGGGACCCTCACACATCTATAAAGCTGCTATCGCATTGCATTTGACAGGATTGGCCGAGCCAGTTAAGAGATCTGTGTCATCCTTCACGTGTTACCCTTGGCGACGAAAATACAAAAAAGAGAGCGCGCTGCCGGCAAGAGGGACGATGAAGAAAAATCGACTTTTCTGTTTAACGACAGGCATTTTTTGCCATCTCTCGAAATATGCGCCGAAAGATCATCCATTTTGCTCAAGAGATGTGACACCGGAGTCACGGGAAGCCTTCCGTCACCCCAAGATGGCGACCAGCGATCGTTACGCCAATAAACTCTTCAGCGGAAGGTTAACGGGCGAAGAGCGACATAAATTCTGCCAAATATGAACAAGGAGCGCCAAGGGATACGCTCTGAAGCACGTATTTATTTGGGCATGCCCGCTTCCCATAATAGAAAATCCATTACATCCAGCTTGGAGCTAATTCATTTTTAGTAGCTGGACGTTACTCTTTCATTGGAGGGGATGTGCTGTACTTGATCTTTCTTCCATCAACAAGCGAAACTTTCAGGAATAACTATATTTTAGATAATCATCAAGGCGTCCTACTTATGCTGAACTTGTTCAGAACGCTGACGCATCTGTAGCAAAAGGGAAAAAGTGTGATAAAACTTAAAAATAGCCCTTTTAAAACATAATATATTTACTCGGGCCCAGAGATTACAAAAAGACAACAAAAGATCAGCTAAATCTAAATTTCTTTATTTATCTATTCTTTAACAGTCCTGGTGGTTGACTTGACGAGGTGTATCGCCATTAACAGAACTGACAAGATCTTGAATGACTAGATATCTTCTCATTAGAAAAATTCTGACCAGATCTTCATCTCTCCATCATGAAAACAATAGCAAATCTTAATGACGAGATATCTCGTATCGTGATGAACGAGATATTTCGTCATTAATAAAATTGATCAGATCTTGAAGGACGAGCTATATCATCGAAACCACTTGGAGGATTTATTTCAAATTTTGAATAAACTTCTGTAAACCCAATAAAAAAGAGTTCTAAGGTACGAAAAATTATGTTGCCAAAATTTTTACTTAACAGAAAATTGAATATCATGAATGAATATGAAAAAGGTTTTTTTTCTTTGCTAAAATGTAGCTTTAAAATCATGGGCATTTCGCTATAAATAGCGTGGTACGTTTACAATTTCAACAAACTTTTAGAGATAAATATATTTTAGATTATCATCAAGACGTTCTACTTTTGCAAAACTTGTTCAATACGCTAATGCATCTGTGGCGAAGAAGGGTAAAGTGAACTTCTTCAAAATATCCCTTTTGAAGACTCTTAAAACACAATATATTTTACTCGGAACCAGGAATTTTAAAGAAGAATGCAAGATTAGCTGACTCTAATTTTAACTATTCCTTTATTCTTTGACTTCAAATTTCGAATAAACTTTTGTAAGCACAAAGAAAAACAAGTTTATGGTACTACGTAATTATTACTTAACAAAAGATTAGTTATCTGAATGAAATTTACAAAGGTTTTTATAATTTTTCTTGCTAAGAAAATAGGTGTAATAAAATCATGGGTGTTTCGTTGTAAATCGTGTGGTACTCTTACCATTTATTTTATTTATGTAAATCGCTTAGCAGAAATCACACGTAGATCTCTGATGATAAGTGAAAATGTTACTTGCTCTTGTGAAATGTAATTGGAATCCACGATTACAAGAATATAATTACACATGTGTAAGTACACAATTCGATAAATTTGTTAGCTCTTGACTGGTGTACTAACAGTTTTTGTCTGGAAAAGATGAACACGTAAAAAAATAACTGAGAATCCACGATGCCAGGAATAATAATCACATATTTATAAGTACAAAATTCGATAAATGTGTAAACTCTGAACTGGTGTGCAAACATTTTTTGTTGGAAAATCCTAAAAAGTGAATTGTTCCACATTGTCTGACATTATGTATACCTAATGCACTGTTCTTTAGTTTATGGAACTAATAGTTACGCAATTAAGAAAAATTTTAGCTTTCTATTTTAAAACATAAAATTAAAACACTTACATATTTTTTTACTGAAATTTAATGGTTAAATTAGTATTTGAAGATATCAACATTCAGAAAATGTTTTTAAAATGAATTCTTTACTGCGAAAACAGATGCGGTAAATGTCGCCATCGTTATACATCGTTTGTTAATTATCCTCAAGTACAGAAATAAACATAAATTAAGATTCTATATTTTCCTTTAAGAAAAAAATGTTTGAGTAAAAGACAGTAAATAACGAAAATATAAAGGGGCGTTCATAAATGAAAAGAAAAATCACAAAATATTATTTGAACGTACATTTACCCTTTGAGCTTCAAGAGATTTCAGTCATGTAGTATTATGTCTAGTCCATTCCACAGATAATGATATAACGACATATATTGGTTGACATAATCATAGGACAGATTCTATACCCAAGGTAAAAACTGGTTAGAAATCATATAGGAAAGGCTGCAAGTTGCAGAACAGAAAAATGCGTATGAACCCATAAAATGGTTAAAGAAATGTCATGAAAACTTGTCTACTAAACAGGGGATAAAGCTACTTATTACAGGTTAAAGCTGCTTATTACATTGGAAAATTCCCTTCACTGATTGAATTAATTTTTTTTTACCAAAATCGATGAACCGTTCTAAATGCGTCTTACGCTCCAAGTGGTTTCGACGAGATAGCTCATACATCACGATAAGACCAATTTTGCTAATGACGAGATTCCTCGTCAAGACCACCACCAGTATAATTAATAACATTCAACGTAAAATTTAATTATTTTAAATCCATAAATAAATTGCATGTACAGTGTATGCAGTTATCAGAATATATTTAGCTGCCATAAAACCCTTATATAGAAATATTTAATAGCAATATGAATAGTAAAACTCAGGTTTAGGTATCCCCCTATTTATTTCCTTCCTTCCAGGTCCTCTTCCGAAAATTCCACAACAGTTCACCGTAGCCGCACCCACTCAAAATACTTTCATTTGTTCAATACCATATTTCCTTACGCAGCACGCGCATTCAATGGTGGATCCACAACATTTTTTAAGGTAACTGATTTCCCCGGCACCTGCCACAAACATTAGCCAATGATGGATGGATTGCGGATGAAGGGAAATGTATCCCCAGTTTAAGGACCGTAACTTAAAGTTCTTGTTACACTACCCAATCCTTTTCTTGGGCGGTAACTGGGCCGGAAGAGATGGAAGACCACACGACACCTGCCCATTTTCGGAGAATGGCTCACTTGATCTTTGATGTTAACATGGATGTCTTAGAAATACGATAGCGCGAGTGATTCTGGAATTGTGTGGCTTTTTAAAATGTTTGATTTTCTTCGTTCCCGTGTTATTTGCATTCTGACCTCCACTATTAAAACTCTTAAATATAAAAGTGAAGCTTTTAGTTATGTTAGTTGTGTAATCAAGTGCAATTATTGTATTGATTTGGTGGCGTCTATTCACTGTAGGGAACGTATTAATTTAGTATTGTTACATCCATTACAATCGGTATAATAATTTTGCGGAACTTTATAAAAACATGTGTGTACTGCATATTACTTTTCCTGAAAGTAAAGTATCTCTTTTATAAATGTTTCTTATACTCAAAGGTACGCATATAATATCTCTCGATAGTTCGCAGCTGTCAGAACATGTGTATAAATTTCAATATTAATTAATTGAAACACGAAATTCAACTTTCTAATTTTGCTTTAAATTCTGTAAATAACAGTTTTAATATACACATGAGATCTGGATATGTATAGCACCGTTTCATAGTTTACACGTGTCACAATATATGTATTAATATTTAATATAAATTAATTTAAAAAACAATAGAGAGAGAGAGCATTTCTTTTTATGATTTTTACTTTAATTTATAGTAAGAAAATTGTTTTGATATGTAATTATATGGTGTGTAATACGATGCTATGAATGATAATGAAAGTAGTTTGGTTGCCTTAAGTCCCTTTAATAACATTTTCAACTATCAAAGTATTTTTTATAAGCGATAGCATAAAGTGTCTATGCAATCAACCGATATATGTGATGTTTCGTTAATACTCACGTAAAACATCGATAGCAAAATCAAATACTGAAGTGAATCAATTTTTTTGTTAATCTGCATCAAGTGAGCACGTGTAGAGCCTGAGTAGCATAACTGAAACATTGAAAACTCGCACACAGCAAAAATGAATTTATTTCGACAGACGTGATTTTAATAAGCGATAGCATAGAATATCTATGCAATCAAACGATATATAGAGTTGAGCAGGAACTCATTAACTGACAATTTTTGGAATTGAGTTTTTGACACTAAATGCCTGATTTCATGATCATGAGAAATACAAATCAAATTGTCAAATTGTAATCGGTTGGAATAAAAATATAGGTAGGTAGATAGGTATTTTAATTAACGTCGCACTGGAGCACAACACAACGGGGCTATTGAATAAAGATCTAAAAAGGCCCAAAATCTTCTATCCTGACCTAAGAACTAGTATGTAATAGGCTTACAGTAAAATTTGACTTTTGTCTGTTAATGGGAGTTTATGCTCTAAGCGGACGAAACACTTTTTCGTTAATACTCACGTAAAGCAATAATATGAAAATCAAATGATGATGCAAATCAATATCTTTGTTAATCTGCATCAAATGAGCATGTGTAGAGCCTAAGTAGCATAACTGAAACACTGCAAAACGTCGCACGGAGAAAAATTTTAATTATTTTATTATTGAAGGGAAAAAAAGAAAATCAATGTAGACGAGCAAATCTTTTCCATTTATTACTTGAGCAAGAAAAAAAAATCCGTCCCTTTTCTCCATCATTCCAAACTCGCCTCTCCTGGTACGTCATTCCTCCAGCAAATGCAAGCTTCGTCTATGATGATGGCAAGCACAGAACTCATCGAGAAAGAGAGGGAAAAAATAATGATCCTTCTGCAGGAAATACCGCAAAACAAAACAATATGACAGGCGTGATTAATTTTACGTGTTATTTTTCCGTTCGCTGTCTGATAATGAATCTACATTCTTTATTCTAAATCAGGGGATCTAATTAATTGAAACGAATTCATGCTCGCTTCTTGCAGTTTATATTTCTTCTTTTTTTTTCATACTACACGCACTCTACTAATTCCTTTTATGCTTCCTATCTTTCTATTAAAGTCCACTGCCTTTCACTTGCGATGATAAATGCTTGGTACTTAATTTTGTTTGGCGGTCTTCTGTACAAAAACTTCACCCTCCTCTGTTTACTAATTATTTGTGTATTCCACAATTTTGCCCTTGCCCACCTTCTTCCGGCAAAGGAACAAGAATTGATGAATTGTGAAAGGGTTTTGCGGCTAATAAAGTACGCCTGTGCTCATTAGTGAATGTGAAACAATGACTGCATTTAATATGGATAATCGTTGGGTAAGAGCAGCGACAAATTGTTATAAACAGAACGAATTCTGAAATGAAGTATTATATTATGTTTATGATCAAGAAGGTAAAATAATAATCACATGAAAATTACACTTGAAAGGAGTGTGGTAGTGTTTCATATTTAATGAGCTGTTCGTGAAATTTATAAGACGCCATTCGGTTAAGCCTAGGACAGGGATGCGTTATGGAAAACCCTCGAAGCAGAGAAAGATCAGAATGTTCTAGAATCTGCCTTGAAATAAATTTAACAATGTTTCTACGCTTTTTATGAAATGACATGGTTAAATGTGATCATGATTTATTGATTTTAATATCGTACTAAGTATAGAGAAATACGAATTTATTAAGATAGTAATGCACCATTTGATTAACAAGAATGTTGAAGTTTGAAAGTCAGGAATCAAAAAGTCTTGTTGTATTGTTGGAATGGATGCATTATCCTTGATATGTATGTTGTTTATGGTGTTTGTTCTGTACATATCAGGTTTTAACAGGATAACAGGTTTTAATTTCAAATGTCGAATGAAAAATCAACTCTAAAGTACTAGAAAATATTTTTTAGCCCTTTCACCCCTTTCCAATATCTAGTCCTAATGGGAATTATGTGATTTTAACTAACAGTACTTTTTCAATGTAGTAAATTTAAAAACTGAATAGCCATGTCGATTGAGAGAACCTTTGGAAAACTTTTATAAATCCAGGTGGATATTAACCTGGTGGCATTTATTGCTCATCAGATTAATATTGTATTGATATTTGCGTCTTTTTAAATTTGAAAATTTGATGCACGAATATTGAATAACTTTAAAGTAAATTTCCAAATTTACAATTTCTTGCCTGCAGTAAAGGCACCATTATAAAATGTACCAGTAAATAACATAAAGATCTTACCAAAAACTTGGCTTAGTTTATACTTAAGAAAGGGGTACAATCATTTATTTAAAAGGTTTTGTACAGTTGGAAACCGAACAGAAGAAAGTATTCTCATTCGGTATTAAACACGAACATTTTTTTGGAAGTTGATACTTAAATCTTCAAACAGTTTATCAAGACCAGGGCACAAACATATAAACACGATCTTTTTAAGTCCACCCGCTTAATTTCTAAACTTAAATAAATGTTTTTTTATTTTTCTGATGGGTGTTAAGTTATCCACGGTAGGATGGCGTACGTGAATAAGGAATTCAAGGAAGCTTGGAAAAAATACATTCTTATACCTATCTGAAATTCGGCGGATTTATTAAGTTTGACAACTATACTCAATTATGTCAATAACTCTTAATTGCTTAAAATTTATTTGGTGTTTGGAAAGTGATATTTTCATATTTCTAGTTCTATCGCGTGTTTATAGAAACAAATTATATCATGCAAATTTTATTTGTCATAAGCTGTTCATAATTTCGTAAATACATCGTATGAATATGCATTTTTCTAGGCTTATTGTATTGTAAACCCAAATTTATTCGAGATCCGGCTATCCGAGTGGCGGTATTATCCGAGAGAGATTTGATTCCTAATTTTTAAAGTTTTAAATAATGTTTCGAGCATTTTGTTCAAAGAGGAAACTCGTAGAAACAGAAGACCGTTAAGTACATTTGCAAGGGAGTTTAAAATGAACGGTAACTCGCGTCAGATTTATACTAAAACTATTACAATAAATGCATACTGTAATAATTCAAGATAGATTACTCTCAACCCTACTGGTGGTTGTCTCAACGAGCTATCTCATCATTAGCAAAACTGACCAGATCTTGATGGACGAGATATCTCGTCACTAGAAGAAACCTGAACAGATATTGATGCCGTCATCCTACAAGATCGTCAATATCTTGATGACGAGATATTTCGTCATTAACAAAATTAATGAACACGATATTAGCTAAAAATTAAGGATGATATATCTGGTCATTAGCAAAATTGATGGACGAGATATCTCGTCATCAAAAAAAGTTGATCAATGAGATACCGTTCAAATAGGAGTGTTAACCTTTGCTTCACGAATCTTTCAATCAGTAACAGTGGTAGTAAAATGTAGAACAGTATATGTTTTCTGTTTTTATAGACTGCTTTGAGTCACAACTTCTTTATTATCGGAGTTTCGGTTTTCAAAAGTGGTCCAGTTCACATTACCTTGGTCCTACTGTTTTTACAGTTTACATCATGTTAACATTTTACAGTTATATAAAGAGATTTTACCTGGTAGGAAGTCATGTAGTCCAGATTGATAAATTCCAAAGACCTCCCTTGGTTCACCCTAAGTCCATCACTATACTCCCCCTTCCAAAGGAGCTGTATGTCTACTGCAGTTAGAAAAACTTCTGCCGAACCCTGGTTTTTTATTGCACTTCCATCTCAATCCCTAGGGCCACTTTTCTCCCACTTGCGAGTGCCACCCCACACTCCTAATCAATCCATGCAGCTAAGAGTCTAGAGGGATTGAGGGGTCGGGCTTAAGTGTCAGGATACATTTGTTAGCATTAGACATTTGAAGGGATCCTCTTCTCTCAATGTTTTGTTTGGAAATAAGCTTCTGTAGAGTATGGAATCATTTGTACACTTCAAATAATTAAAATAGCCACAATTTTTATAGGTATATTCAAGAATATTTTGAAGCAAGTTTTCTGAGTGTAAATTGTAAGAATGAATGTTTCTTTTTGCAGCCGATTTAAATTTTAGAATTAGTATACTGCTAGGTAATGTCGTCTAAAAATTTGGACTTCGTTGTGTTTATATTGACCCTCCAAGTGGTTTCGATGAGATATCTCGTCCATCAAGAACTTACCAATTTTTATAATGGCGAGATATATCGTCATCAGTATATTGCCGATTTTTCATGACAAGATCAAGATCTGGTTAGTTTTCTCCTTATGACGAGATATCTCTTCAAAGGACATCATGTAATGGTTTTGTTAATGACGAGATACCTCGTCAAGGCTACCACCACGAGAGTGAAATAAAAAGCAATGGTATTATAATAGATAAATATTTATTAACTCTTATTCCCATAATTCTGTTTTTGATACTCCAAGTGATTTGTTGTAAAAGACTTTAACCATATTACTGATTTGTTCCAAGTGATTTGTTATAAAATACTTTAACCAGATTACTGATTCTGTAGATTTGTTAATCTTATCTGTATACCCTAACCTTTTAAGTAATGTTTTACATTAGAAGAAACACTCGAAACATAAACGGTAAATATCGAAACTTTTCTTACATCTGTCAGTTTTAATGTTAATGAATTCGCACTAAAGATTTTAATTATTAGTTTTGATCAACATATGACTTCTTGTGTGTAAAAATAGGTTATTGCAAAAGAAAATGAATGGAACATTTTATTGGACAATATAATGGTCCTAAGTCTAGGCATATTTATCAGCATAGGATAGACTTCAGGCAAAGACGAAAAGTAACCTCTTGTATAATTGTATATTTGACAAAATTACTCTTTTTCTCTCTATAGATATTCGAAAGCAGGACAATTTACAGTTTGTAATCTCTCTTTGAAATGACATGCACATGCAAGCTTAACTTTCTCAACTTTTTCCACAACTTTCCTCACACTATATAAAATCCGTCAGGGGTACCCAATAACATCGACAAGTTGAGGTTAGTCTACCTACTCCTAAAGTATTTGTAAAATCGGAAATGACCCCTATTTAAATTCTTATTATCTTAAATGAACAATTGACTTTGAATAGATAAGTCAGCTCCTCTAACGTATAATATTATATATTCAGTCTCCCAAGTAGCTAAAAGTATTCCTAGCACTTGGTGGCAATATTAGTCACGAGAATGTATCCTAACACTGAGAAAAGGTTAAATTAAATTGAAAAAAAAATTGGTGCATCAAAAGGAAAAGATAATTTTTTTAAGTATTTAACCAATTGTAAATAATTTTTATTAGATTAACCCTAAATTTTGTGCTTAATTTGTAGTTCTAATAATTTTCAATAGAAATATTTAATTTGATGAATAATTTATACCTCTTAATTCTACAATACGTTCTTCTCGGCCCTCAATATATTACTCTTTTTTCGTATACTTTTTTAACTAACATCGCAATGGAGCAACACAACGGACTATAGGCGACGGTTCGGGACCAATCCCGAAGGCAAAGATCCGATGACAAGACCTCGTTATTTTGAACCACGGTCTGATGACGAGGTCAACACCTGAGCTGGCACCCAGCTTACCACAAGAACCGCGATTTATCGAGTTGTAACTCTGATCCAAATTTTCTCAAAATGTCGTAGGCCACGATATATTTATTATAGAGTAAGGAAAATAATGTTAAAACCATATTATCACATTTATTATCAAAAACATAAAATAACATCTGAGCACCTAATATAAAATTCATGGAAGTTAATTAAGTCGTCGAACACTTGCAGGGTGCACTCTGCTAATTGAGAGATTATGCTGACTACTTATTGTGCTCTCAGATAAGTAACTAGCACACAAATTACTAATTAAAAAGTTTTTAAAATATTTCCACACAGCCAAAATGTTTTCAGATGGAAACGCCAAAAGGAAATTACAGGAAATATTTTCTCCTGTCAGAATGTCTTTAATTGCCAATTTCGAAATTTGAAGTCGATAAAAATGTATTTCGAATAATTTTCGAAAAATATGTTTATTTTTTCTTGTATCAGGTAGTCCTGATTAATAATTTTGACAATCCACCAGTGCACTGAAATCAACATCTTGTCCAAGAATCTCGTTGTTAATAAAGATTATTAGTACCCATTTGTAATCCAAACGTACCACTACGACATCATTATCCCCAAATTCAATAGATTATTCACCATTGAATTTGTATTTCATGAAAATTAATCTTTTGAGCATCCCGAAACTTTTAAGCAGTGTATATATAATATTGCGTTTTCCTATATAATGATTCACTCCCTCCTGGTTGAGGAGCGGCGCTGCTAGCAGCTCGTGTGTATGAAGTCACACGATATTATATAATGACGAGCGGAAACTTGTTCTTTATCCCCTCTCCTCTTTCTCTAGACATGCCAGCTCACTTTCTATTTTGTTCTGTTTGAATAAATTCCATGGTTTATTTTCGAGTATTTCCTTTCATCAGCACTCACCACACTGGACCACATAAATGGTGACCCGGATGCTGAACTTTAAAGTATGAATTTATTTCGCTTATTTTAACTTTCGAATGTTCTTGAAAATTAATTCGCAATTGATTTGGCCTCCGCCATTTTCTTTCGTTTGGCGCCAAGTATTCAGTTTCTTTTCGAACATTTTCTGACTGGATACTACTGGATAGCACTTTGAGTTTGATCACGATATCTTTTTATTTTGTGAACATTTTATTCTGAACCGAAATGGAGGAAATCGCTGCTGTTAAAATTCCCAATTTTGTTTCAAATGGTTCAGCCTTATGGTTTGTGATGGTTGAGGCTAGTTTTAAACTGGCTGTTCCGATGCCCATCACCGACAACAAAACTAAATACAGTTATTGTTTTACTCATTTGCCATCAGAAATAGCTTCAATTGTTCGAGATATCATTTTATCTCCTGATTCAACAGATACCTATGCACAACTCAGGGAGCAACTAATTTCCAGTTGTGATGAAACCAAATCTCAAGAAATACGTAGATTGTTAGCTGGTGAACAATTAGGAGATCGGAAGCCTACACTTCTCGTGTATGCAATGCCATGCCGAGAGCCATAACATCACCGACGTTCTCTTATTGGAATTATTTTTACAATTACCACCTAATGTACTGTCAATCCTTGCTTCAATTGAACCTTTGACGCCACAAAAGGCAACTGAAGTAGCTGACCGCATTCTCGAAGTTACGCCTGCAGAAGTAAGTGCCGTTTCCGCTATTGGTAATTGGATTGAGGAGCGGCGCTGCTAGCAGCTCGTGTGTATGACGTCATACGATATTATATAATGCCGAGAGGAAACTTGTTCTTTCTCCCATGTTGGTTTATTTCTGAGTATTTCCTTTCATCAACACTCACCACACTGGACCACATAACCTACAACAGACAAATAACTGCTAAATAGTCACATCTATTGTTTAAAAGAGTTATAGGCAAGATTCTATTGGTCAAGAAGGTAAAAACTGGTTAGAAGCTATAGAATAGAGACTGCTGGTTGCAGAACGGATACATTCAGAACATATATCCCTCAGAGAGTTACTTTGTGTGTGGAAGGCTTGTGTCTACTTATTAATACATCTTGTTGGTTATTAATATTCAACTTCACTCTTTGTGAACTTACTTAAGTAAATAGTTCGAAAGTGATTATATATAGCCTCTGTCACAGTTTTACCGAAATACCTTCTAAAAGAAAGAAAAAGGGGGAATAACGGATTTCATTTTCCAGCTAGAACGACCTTAACTACCAATTTTGAAACTCGAATACAATAATATTTTGTTTGGGGAATTTAGTGTTTGGGAAAAGTATGGTTTTTTTTAATATTTAGTTGTGCCCTCGATATTTTTGGTAATTCACTGGCGGTCCATACACATACAACATCTATGTCTGGACTGCCTCTTGAATTATCCCCAACTTGAAAAAAAATTGATTGTATCAATAAAATATAATTTTAATTTTATGAAAGTTCATTAAGGTATGGAAGACTTGCAGAGCATACTACCTGCTAATTAATGCATTATGTTGCTGAATCATGTTCAACTTCACCCTGTGAGCTTACGTAATAATTCAGTAAATAGCATGAAACTGACTATTTTCTGTCAAATCTTCAACCACAAAATTTACAAAAAGATACAGTAATAACGAAATTTATTTATTTCCCAGCAGAAATGTCCCTAATTGCCGATTTTTAAATTTGGAATCGATGAAATAGTGTTTGTGAAGTTTTTGGTCCTCAAAAATTATATACTACTTCTGTTCATCAAATCGTTACTTCGATATTTTTGATACTATTCCAAACATGGGACCAAATTCAACACCTGGCTTCATTCAGTCTTAGTCCTACATTGCCTGATTAACAGGTGAACTCTAATTCCTCCTCCGAGACCTGCTCATTTCGGTCCGCAATGCAAGTCAATAAAGTTCCTATACAGACCCTCAACGGTTATCCTAGGGAGTTAGTTCCCGCTCCCTGAATGGCGCTGCAGGGGCGTACTATTAACGGTCGGTTGCCGGCGAAGAAGGAAATGACGTGGGGGTAGTAAAGGAATCAAACCGAGTGAAAATATCCTGCCACACTCATCTATTAGTAGGGTGCATCAAGCCATATCCACGCAGCGCTCAGTCTTAAACCCGGAATCTGATGGAAGAGTAACAACCGATCGCAGTTTTCTACTGCGTTTTGTTGTTGGAAACCGGTGGAGATATGGAAGGCAGCCCATAAAAACATTACACGTTAGCACAGGAGGCTTTACTACGTGTCCCAATGACTGTTTCAGGAAGAATAACCGAATTAGAAGGCGTGTAGCGCGGATTTGTGGGGGTGTTATGTGGGCTTTGGGAGTTATCTGTTACTGGTGGCTTCGAAGTAGATATTGGTGGAGGGTTTAGTCTTTTCTGCTTTCAGGTATATCATGAAAAGTCTACTGTGATTGAAAACAATTGTCATTAAATGATATAATCAATTAGAATTGTTGTAAAATAGAAAGAAATATCGGTTTTGAAATTTACTCTTAATCACTTTTATTTGCGTCAAATAAAAACATATGAACACAATGTAAGTATTCCATTTTTAGGTTGAACAATGGTTTTCATTTATTGCTTTTTCATATTCCTTGTGCTTTTGTATGGACAGAGCAGTAATGTTTATTTCTTAGCTATGTGTGCTTTGATATTCAGGGTTGTAATTTTATTTACCTGCAATTCTTGTGTAATTTTATTTATCTGCAATTCATCTCTAAACATGTAATGTTTAGAGGTGAATGCAGGTAAATAAAAGCAATTAAAGCAAATGTAGGTAAAGAAATGCAATTCATCTCTAAACATTATACGTTAGCACGGGGGGTTTTAATAAGCGTCCCAATGACTGTTTCTGGAAGAATAACTGAATTAGGAGGCGTGTAGCGTGGATTTGTGTATGTGTGGGTTATCTGGTTATGTGGGTTTTGGGGTTATCTATATTGCTGATTTCGAACTAAATATTGGTACAGGATTTAATTGTTTGTGCCTTCAGGAATATCAGAAGTCAACTGTGATTGAAGACAACTGGCATGTAAATGATATAATCAATTGAAGTTGTAAAACAAATAAATGTCTGTTTAAAAATTTGCTTTTCATCACGTGCCATATAATAAAGTAAAATATACTGGATACCTAAATATGCCATTTTATATTTAGGTTGAGAAATCGGTGTTATTCATTATTTTATCATATTCCATCCTTTTTTTTTTTTTTTTTTTTTCCAATTAACGTCACACTGGAGCAACACAACGGGCTATTGGTGACGGTCCGGGATCAATCCCAGAGGGAAAGATCCGAGGACAACACCACGTAATTTTGAACCACGGTCAGATGACGAGGCAACACCTGAGCTGGCACCCCACTCTCCAAACTTCCACACCACGCCAACGTGAGGACATTTGAGGCCACGACAGATTTAACGTGCACCAGCCCCCTTTGTACACGACGGTGTTTGGCTGGATTCGAACTCGCAACCCTTCGGCTGCTAGTCCGTTACTCTTCCAACCGGGCCACCGCGGCCCTCCCATCCTTTTGTTTGAGTAGAGCAGTATTATTTATTTTTTAAAGCTATGTGTGCTGTAATATTAAGGTGAAAAATTAACTTACGTAAGAGGAATAGAAATATAATAAAGTAAACATATATAATCTATATGTTAATATATAAAACAGTAAACAAAATCAAGTCTCAAAAATAAGTGATATTCATTTAAACTAAACCAATATTATTTTCAACTTAATTATCCGGTCAAAAACCAAGAATATCAAATTTAGCTTAAAATGTTTGATACGTATTACAATAAACCTATTTTTATACTTTATTTTTAAAGCATAGGGCACAGTTGTATTTTTAAAGAAAACTGTATTTCTTACTTGAATAAATTGAAAACATAGACTTGGAAAACCAGATAACTTTATATGCATATCCATTTTTGAAATATTATTTAAAGAATCTCAAAGTAGTGTATAACAGGCAGGTATATTTTGGTATATCATCACGATCGTGATTCAGAAAACAGGAGATTTGGTGATTTGATGTAATCTTGAGCTTCGTCTTTTCTGCTTGAATACCACAAAACAGAAAATATTTGAAGACTGCTTATTTATATAAATTATTAAATAGTCTTATTACTTAAAACATAAAGGAAGTCTTATTGTACATATATTGAATTTTCAACAACTGTTATTTGAGATTTCTGATCAAATAATAAAAAAAGTGTCCTTCAATTTTAGTGCTTCAAAGCACTCTAAGATCCATTACTTAAAAATTGAGGAACCTAATTGTTTCCTTACTTTAAAGTGGAGTGCCAGCTCAGGTGTGACCTCGTCATCTGACCGTGGTTGAAAATTAAGTGGTGTTGTCCTCGGATCTTTCCTTCGAGTTTGATCCCGGACCGTCGTCAATAGCCCGTTGTGTTGCTCCAGTGCGACGTTAATTAAAAACCTAATTTACTATAAAAGGTTAACTAATTTAATCAAATTACATGGATTTTTTAGATAGGAATGAATTTTCAGATGAACCTGAATTAATTTGTTCACCTGAAAGAGTTGCAGATCAGAAAAGAGGAAACGAAAATTCTTTAAATGACGCTATCTTAGAAGATACATGTAGCGAAACTGAAATAATGCTTGAACGCAATAATAAAAATAACGTGTTCACGAAACTTAAGCGTTTGAAGACAGAAAAAGAAGAAAACTTTCAAAACGAAATACCGTAAAGAAGAGTAACAAGTTTACAAAAAGAAATATATGATTACGTACTTCTCAGAAAAATTTCTGCCATGGAAACAGAAACTATGCAAGCTTTAGATGAAGGGTTCGGCCTCGCTATTTTTTCATGAACTTTTTGAAGTTTCAAGAAAAATCATTTGCTACAATTTGTAACAAATTTAATTACGTATATTTCTCAAAAGTGTAAAACTTTCTTTAGTATTACAGTTACGAATTGGAAATATTTTGAACGAATGTCTTGTTATTTGTTCTTCGAACGAATGTCTTGTTGTTCTTGTCTATGAATGTATATTTATCTTAAAGTATTTGAAGGGGAAGAAAAGAGAGAGTAAATACAAAGCTACCCATTTACATATGAAATTAAGGCATCATATTTGGGTAGGTAGGTATTTTAATTAACGTCACACCGCAGCAACACATTGGGCTATTGGCGATGGTCCGAGATCAACTCCCGAAAGGAAAGATCCTAAGACAACACCAAATAATTTTGAACCAAGGTCAGATGACGAGGTCTCACCTGAGTTGGTACCGACTCTCCAAACTTCCACACCACTCCAATGTGAGGACATTTGAGGCCACGATAGATTTAACGTGCACCAGGTGGTCCCTTTGTACACGGCGGTCTTTGTTAGGATTTGAACTCTTAGCCCTACGGTTGCTAGTCAGTTACTCCTCCAACCGGGCTACCGCCGCCCATATATTTGGGAGTTAATGAATTGCCTTCTTTATTACCATAGGGATGTGATTGGTCTAAACGATAAGCCAGGTGAAACGAAAATGCTGGTGTATAGTTTATGCACTCTTAAAAATATTAAGTTACCATAACTCTATACAATAATATCAGAAGAGTTTACTCTACTTGTTCCTTATTTAAATCACAATAACTTAACCCAATATTAAAAATTTAATAAAAATCTTATTCATCTATCTAAGGAGGGAATAAAGTAGTAGTAACATTTTAATAAGATGGTCAAGAGTAAAGAAACTTATAATGCGTCTAGCACCACCTGGGTTGGCGGCAGTGCCCGCTTTGAAATGAAGTAATCAAGAGAAGTATTAGTGCAAAAACTGATGCCTAGAGAGGTCTCGTGAAGACCTGGTGCAATATTAAAACCAATTTAACCTGTAAATAATGTAAAGGTGATCTGTGCATGTTGAGTTCTATGACGTCCAATTTAAATAAAACGTGCTTTGACAAATAATAGTATTGGAATTTATTTCTCTGGTTTATTGAAGGTATTCCTTTGGAATTCTTCAATTATTGAAGAACTACACCATCGGCAACACACACACACGAAGTCTCACCTAATAAAACACAGATTTTTGGACAATATCCAATTACAATGATATCTGATGAGCAGACTTTATATCGTCAGCTTAACAGGGAAACGAAATAAGTGAGAAAACATAGTTCTGAGATAACGAAGGGGAAAATTCTTCTCACTAAGCTAAATTATCCATGTGTATTTCTCAAGAAGAAATTTCTTTCATTCAAAGAAAAAATGACTTAAAGTACTTTTGTATTCTTAGATAATTAGAGGGTCACACATATGAAGAAATCTCATCTAATAAAACACGGATTCATGCATTTTCGGCACTACCCACTTGTAATATATATGATCAGCAGACTTCATATCGTCAGCTTACAAGTGAAGCACACTAAATCAAAAAACAATTATGAGACAATGAAGGGAAAAAAATCTACTAACCTAAACTCAACAAGTGTGTTACTCAAGAAGAAAACTATTTTCATAAAAAATAAAAAATTACTTAGTAGAATTCATTAAGTTCCTTTTCTGAAGTCTGAGGATCAACACCTTGTGTGGTCTAGAAAAACTAAGAAACTCCCATCTTGAAAATTATTATTTAATGTGTTTCACTTGTAAGTCGACCATATTTTCAATATATTATTTACAATGACTGACGAATGGAAGCATTGTATTATATATTTTAGAGGGAATAATTACTTTTAGGCAAATAAGCGTATTGGAAATTATTTCCATGGTTTATTGAAGATATTCATTTGGAATTATTCGATAATTAGAGAACTACACCACCGGCCACACACACGAAGTCTCACCTAATAAATTACAGATTTTTGAACAATACCCAATTACAATGATATCTAATGAGCTGACTTCATATCGTCAGCTTAACAGGGAAACGAAATAAGTAAGAAAACATAGTTCTGAAAAAACGAAGGAGAAAATTCTCACTAAGCTAAATTCGCTACGTGCATTTCTCAAGAAGAAATCTCTTTCATTCAAAGGAAAAATGACTTAAAGTACTTCAACTTCATCAGTCTAAAGATCAACACGCTCTGGTCTAGAAAAGCTGAGAAACTTGTACCTCGAAAATTTTGAATCAGTAAACCCTTTTGGGGTAAGTAAAACCATTCGAATTTACTTCTTTAGTTTAATGAAGGTATTAATAACTTTGAAACTTACCGAGATCAAACCCATGATATGTAATTTCGATGGGATTGGCGAAGTGGGCCAAGTATTCCTTGCTTTATGTTTACCAAGCAGAAGAGAATATCAAATTAAGGAAGTTCGGAAGAACAACATGCTAATTCAATGGAAAACTGAATAAAAAGGAGGACGGATTAAAAAACAAGACCAAAAAATACCATCAGCATAGCAAAAGTCGACCCAGTCTTTGGATACGCAGAATAAGGGAAAACGTGAGGAAAAAGCAGAGGGTAGAAATAACGAAAAAGTACAAAAATAAACGTGCTGAAATGTGGCCTCTGCCCAATTAGGCTGTGGTCCTCAGGCAGCCTTTAGTCACGAACTAGGCATCCAATTTACGGCTGCTACGCCTCCTTTTATTTGCCTTGTTTATTGGCGAGATTGGCGGGACGTCCGCAGAGGAATCGGGAACGGACGGATCTATTCCGACGAGGATTTCGCTGAATGTGCATAGCTACCGGCCATGGCACTTTTTTGCTTCTTCTTTGGCGAGGAAAACAGGAGTTCCTGTCAGCGGGGCGTATGCAGAAAAGAGAGGGATATATTCAATACTAACAATGTCGCCCCTTCTGCGTTGAAGTTCACACTGATAAGTTACACAGTTGCGAAAAGGTCTATAGCTTCTAATATATGCTTAGAAGTGGCTGCTTTCCTACCAAACAGAATCCAGGTCAATTAGAATCAACGTAAATCCAGTAGAAACTAAGTAACGTAGATTCAGGTGCATTTAAGTAGAGCGGTCGGGATTCAAGCAGTATGAAAGGTTTGACGAACAGGCTGTTTCGTATGAAAGTGGCTCTCCCGAATCTTCGTAAGTTTCTACTGGATTCATATTGACCTGGATTTCGTTGGTGAGAAGGTATCCTTAGAAGATGGAAATCATTTTCGAGAAATGTAATACCATACAGGAAGTTGTTTCTGTGGTGAGAAAGGTAAGTTATGACTATTAGATCGATTTTTCCATGATCCAAGATTGAATCCAAGTTCGGATAGGGCAATGCACCACCACAAAAGTCTAGATGCACGAAATTATGGTTAGAGGATTATTCATATCTTCCGTGAGTCATATCATGTGGTATGACTTAGTGGATTCGCCCACTGTAGTGTGGGTTGTAGGCAGTACAGGATCGATTCTAGGAGAAACATCCAGAAGATAAATATATCGTGTCGTCTATGCAAAGGATGTCAGTACCTGACATGATCTTCCTACCGATTTCTCAGGCGCACTGAGCGTGGGGAGAGGATCCGCAATATGCCTAAATTCTATGATGCTGGGTGAGTTTTGGGCATTTACTCAATCCTCACTCCACGCAATCCAAGTGTAACTTTGGATTGCGTGGAGTGAGGATTGAGTAAATGATGTCATCCGAAAGATATCGGACTATGCTACAATTTTTATTGGACAACAATTAATATAAAGTGTACATTAATCGTTCAAACTCTAAATTAATTGTTGAATATTCCCGATAAACAATCTTTCAAACTTCCTGTCTGCTTCATTCCACAATCCAACATCAGGCCAGAGTCTTCACGTCAAAACTGCAGTTTGTGTCCTCTACAAGACCTACCAATTTTTTCTTTCACTTTTACGTTTTTAAAAGGAATTGCTTTGGCCATAATTGTAAAATTAAATGGTTTTAAAAACCTTAATTTCATTTACAACAATTCATAATGTCAAGCAAAAAAAATGACGTTGAAAATTAATTGTTCTATAATTTGCTTGAGTGGAAACAAGGAAAATGATTGCAGACTGACTTTGTATACTCATGCTCTACTATTTACACATTTACCTAATGTGAACGAATATTCGAAGAATAAATATTTCATTAAAAGGCAATTACTCTCACTTATCACTGAAATTATAAAGCACTTACATCGTGGATTCTTCATCTACCTCTTTCTTTACAAACACCAGATTACTTGGCGCTTTGGTACAGATGAAACCAAACATTCTTCAATGGAGACCTTCCATAATTTTAGAGAACCCCCTGCTTACAACACAATTAACCAAAGTGCGAGCGAATAACAACAGCAGTGCTTTAAAGCTGCAGATGAGTTTTGCCAGAGCTCTTTAATAACGCAGCAGCGGAACCAGCGATATAATTCGATTACAACGCTTCGCCTATCGAACGATCAACAGAGCAGAACGCATCAAAGTCGCCTTATAAATCATAGTTAAAACCTATCTGAGATTAAATATTTCCCAGCTTTCGTTTAATACCAGGAACGGACGACCAGCTTTTCCTTAGAAGAGATATACGCGGCCTTTACGAGACAAAAGGGAAGGAATAACTTTGAAAACAACATTCATTTATTGAAGCTGTTACGCCCTTCTAATACCTTTACAATGACTCTAAGATTCTGAAGTCTAGGAGGAATCGACGTAAATGACTTGACTAATGCATTTCTGCGCACAAATGGTTTACAAAGATTTATTGTTGTTCGTAAATTTGTGTTTAATGTTCATCTATGAAGGACGCTGGGATACGCAATGTGCTTGATACCTTGCAGATGTCTGACAAATATCTTTTGGGAATACCTAAGAGATGACTATTTGTATCTGGTTAGCTGTGTGATCAATCATCTGGTTTTCGTACGTCGCTTGTATAATATTTGTTTAGAGAATTTTTTAGGTTTGGTTGCGAATTTATTATTAAATGAGATCTGGAAACTGTTTTTAAATGACCCCGATACTGAAAATTGACATGAAAAGACAAATTTGACAAGGAAAATGTATTCTTTCTAAAAAAATATTCTTTTTATATATTGTTATTTTCTTTATACTTCCAAGCCTTTTTCGGTCCCCTGTGCATTTTCTGTTTTTATTTAGTTGTCGTTTGTTTTAGTATCTGATACACTTAAATTTTAAAAAAAGCTGATTATGTCAAAGTAAGTTTTCCCTTGAAGACAAATGCTTTCAAAATTTTTATTTCCCCTTTAGTTTTTATTATGTTCATTAAGCATTACACCTGAAATTAGTAATTTCATTCTCTTGATTGTGATATTATTAAGTAAAATATTTGTAATTTTAGATATATAGAATATGTGTCAAAATTATTTGCTTTCGTATTTTGATATTTTAGCAATTTTGTAAATTGACGAATTATTAATCCTAGAAACAAACGTTGATTATTTTAAAAAACTGATTGTAGCATCATAAAATATTTTATTTATAATGATGATTGATTTGAAAAATTTTCTGAAAATATCACTCCTTTTTAATGCTTTTCAGTAAAGTTCAAAAGTACGAATAAATATATTTCTTTTTTAGAAATATTTTTCACAATGTAAGTGTAATTGACCATGATGTACAATATCGCACACAAAGTAATTCTACATATCTTTTTAGATCTCTTAAAACAGATATTTTATATTTAATAATCTCGAAAAAGGATAAGAACTACACAGGGTTTATTATTGGGTCATCCGGAAAGTTCTGCGGTTTTTCAAATCGAAGCGCGCTTTCTTATTACTATTTTCCTACCGATGATAAGGAGTGACATTGATTGCAGCAGATGTGTAAATTCGGTCTTTTCTGCTTTCACTGCATAATTCTAGCTTGTGTTGTGGCACAATGTTTGTTTCGCTGTAATGCTAAGAATGGAGAACCAAAAAGTTCATTTTCGTCATTTTATGCTCTTTTATTTTAAGAAAGAAAAAATGCTAGCCAGACAGCTCGTAAAATTTGTGCTATATATGGCAAAGGGCTGTTTCTGATGACACAGTTCGAAGGTGGTTTGATAAATTTAAGTGCGGAAATTTTAGCCTCGAAGATGATGCCCACACTGGACGACCATCCTCTGTAAACGAGGACTTATTAAAAGATGCCATCGCTGAAAATCCACGTTACACAGTTCAGGAACTATCACATAGACTAAATATTCCAAAAAGTACAGTTCATGATCATCTGAAGATTGGGTATGTAAGCCGCTACGATGTATGGGAACTCCATACGCAACAGAATATGCTTGCTCGAATTTCGGCATGTGATTCTTTGCTGAAACGAAATGAAGAAGCTCCTTTTTTAAAACGGCTCATTAATGGTAAGCCAAATGAACCTCCCAAATTAACATCGAGAGGGGGCTGCATCCCAAAAAAGTAGTACTTTGTGTATGGTGGGAGTGGGACTACAAAGGAATTGTTCATTATGAATTGTTGCCACAAAATCCGACAATAAATTCGGAAAAATACTGTTCTCAGATGGCAGTATTAAAAGCAGAAATCGAAGCAAAACGGCCAGAACTGACCAATTGTCGAGGTGCTGTCTTCCAGCATGACAATGAATGTCAGACAAAGACTTATTGAGTATTGCTGAGATGTTTTGTGTCAACCCCCATATTCACCAGACACTGCCCCCTCAGATTTCCACCTCTTCAAGTCACTTAAAATTCTCTGAACGGCTTGGAGTTCAATTCTTTGGAGATTGTCAAACAGCACCTCGATAACTTCTTTACAAATAAATCTAATGACTTTTTAAAAAAGGAATTTTCCAGCTGCCGGAAAGATGGCAAAAAGTCATAGAACAAAATGGTGCTTATGTGATTCAATAAAATTTTCTTAAGTTTTTGTACTGCTTCGTTGGTATTTATCATAAAAAAACCGCAGAACTTTCCGGATGACCCAATACTGTATATTTTCAACAGTTCATATTTCACGTAATTTACATCACTCACTAACATGTTCATTATAATTTTTATATGAGTAATAGTAATAAATACCTCGGAAAGAAAACAGTTCTAGCATTTTTTGTATAGTTAAAAAATACTTACTTTGTTCATTATAATTTTTATGTGAGAAATAATAATAAATACCTCGGAAGAAAAACAGTTCTAGTATTTTTTGTATAGTTAAAAAATACTTACTTTTATCAATAAAATTTAGTCTTAAGTATCTGTATATTTGTGTTTACTGCTGTAAAGACAATAGATAATTTAAATTTTATTTTTGATATCTTCAGAACTATTTTGACATATATCTTCGAAGATAGAATTGCTACTCTAGTAATTGGATTGATTTGATTTAAAACTCATATTATTCGATGTTACAGTAAATTCAAACCTTCTATTTTTCATTTAATTTTTTTTTCAATAAGTAATAAAATTGATTTCAAATACGAATAAAAAGAAAAGGAATAACCAACAAGTATTTGTTATTTATTACTGCAAATAATTACGTTCTGCATTCCAATTAAGCACACATTTCTCAAATTTAATCATTGATCTAAAAACAAAAGTCTGTCATAAATGGATGACAATCAAAAATGCACTACGTTATCTGGAGTATTCCTATTTTATACTATATTCTATTTATTTTTTCGTACTCTGGTTCTATCCCTTTTTAATCTTCTGTCATCATTCTTCTTCTAAATGTAATACTTGGGATGCATGCGACTGGTGGTAAAAGTTATACGTCAGGAATCATATTTCAAAGTTAGAATTAAGCGAGCTTCTTAGAAATGGGACTCAAGTTTTTCTCGATAAAGAACAATAAATGATGCCCTCATCTAAGAAAGACATACTTATTTAAGACTCTATATGAGAAAAGGTTTCGAAATTTCTCCGAAAATCGATCATAGAAGAGGGATGTAATTTCATTTTTTCTAGTTCTTTCGAAATATTTTTTCCTGTTCCTAGGTATAATTTTTCATGATTTCTATTATTTATGGTACCGGTTAGTAGATGGCAGTTATGATTATACCATTATAGGTAATTTACGTTGACTATAAAATTGTACTCTAGCTTCAGTAAGTTCTAACATATGTTTTTGTATGCTCAAGGCATACTCAAATTTTTGATGCATACCTTATTCTAAAATAGAACAATCGAGTGCACTAAGATAATTTAGAAAATTCTATTTTAGTATGCTTGTCATATCAGAAATTTAAATTTATTGAGCTAGTCAAAGATACCAGTTTTATGTTTGTCATGTTGTAGAGGCTCTCAGACTTTGATGAGGTTATTGCAAAACACACCTACTGTGAAATGTAAATTTTTTTATTCATTGAAAATTATATACAAATTATTAAACCCTTTGTAATATGTACTCTGTAGGTAGTTGAATTTGGGTCGCACTATAAGGCTATTGGCGACGGTCCGGGATCAATCTCGAAGGGAAAGGTATGAGGACTACATCTCGTCATTTAGAACGACAGTCAGATGACCAGGTCAACACCTGAGCTGACATCCCACTCTCTAAACTTCCACACCAGGCCAACGTGACAGTAATGTTAGGGAAATAGTCTTGTGTAACAATGTATGTTCAATATAAGTAAAATTAGTAATAATTGAAGTACCTAATCCAACATCAGTCTATATTAGATATAATTATTTTCACAGTAGGGGTATCATAAATGTGGATATGCTTTGTGGGTAGTGAAAGTTCTTAGGAAAGCGGTATTCGCTGACTGGTCTCTGGCATTTGGGCTAGGATGTCCAGGATGATGACTACAATGTTCCAGGGACGATTCTGCAGATCTTGGGAAGTGCTGCTTTAAATTTTGGTTCATCAATGAGCATTTGAGGGTATCATAGATAATACGCTTCCGTAGTTAACACGATCTCTATCTGCTAGCCAGAGAAATTGTTATTACCTTTTCTTGCAAACTCCCTCCCACAAAAAAATTAATCATCGATCTGATCTGTGCCAGCAAGTCCACTAATCCCATACTCAATTATTGCGGTTGTTTGACCCCTATCAATTTCTTATAGGTACAGTGACTCAAATCATCCCATTTTATTAAATCACATGACTTCATGTTGACAATGTTTAATATCACATTTTCGTCATTCAAATTTCACACTTAGTGAAATGTTAAAATTATATGCATGATATTACATTCATTTGCACCTTTTACGCTTTCATAATGGACTCATATAATATAGTGTTATAAGTGAGATTTCCTTAGTAAGAGGTAAATACTATGGTGCTTTGCGTTTATAAGATGACAGGAGGGAAAATTTGAAAAAAAAAATGTTCAAAAGCAGATCTAACATATTCAGTATAATTCACACTTAAAAATGCACCAGATAAGAAAATGTTCATGAATAATTAATTCCCCTTTAATAGAAAAAAATCCATGTTTATATGAGGCACCAAGATAATCTTATACATGCCATAATTTAAAATATAGGATTTTATTTAGCATTAGAATTTTATTTAATGATAATACTAAAGCTTTGAAATATCATGTTTTACTATTTGTACAGGGATTTACCAACTTATTTACCTTTGTTTTAAATATTCCACTGGTATTGTAGCTGATAATATGGACAAATATTATGCGAGTTTCTTTATACAAAATTTTCTTTTTATTCAATACAATTTTCCACAATGACGTTTTACGATAAAATAATTGCTTTCCATTAAGTGCATTACTTTAATTAATTTCCAACTGTTGTGAACAAATAGTACAAACATTTAGTTTTAATGATTAGATATTAATTTGAATTAAACTATCGAGGGATATTTTAATAAGATAAAAATAACTTTAAAAAAACACAATGGGATAATTTGTAACGTATGGCAAGCATCTTATTAAATTAATAGAAAAGGACCAAATAAAAGGTGTGTTTCAGTTTACTTCTATATTAATAATTATAAACTTACAAAATTCAATTTACTGTTTACATTTCGTTGAATGTAATTCTCGTTTGTTTCTGTATTACAATAAGAGCTTTAATCGATATTTATGAAAACATATTATTTAGTTTATGTGTGTACTTCTTAATTTATTTGATTTTTTCAAATTAGTTAACTTTGCTTCATTATTTATACCACAGAATTTATCTAAATATTTGAGATAAGTATTTGTCAAGAACTGTAATTATATTGATCATTTCAATTACTTTATAACATTTGTGTTTTTGAACGATGAATTAAAGTGTGTGTGTGTTTGGAAAATCTTATATTTTCTAAGCACATAACAAGAAATATTAGTTTATAAATTGATGCGTTTAAAACAGTTTTTTATGGGTTATTGTGTATCCTACCGCAGATTCCACAACCCGATCATCTCCGATTTTTTAATATCGGCTAATTTGTTTCCTAGTCATATATAAGGAAGTCTAGAAATTTGTAGCTTCCAACTTGCAATTGTTTTTCGTGCATAGTAATTTCAAGTTTGAAGAATTGGCAAATTTTAGACTCACTAAACATCCTATATCTCTGGATCTAATAGTCCAATCATGCTGAATGAGAGCTTATTTGCAGAACAATGTACAACCTTTCTAATGACATATCGTATATCGTATGACCTTTTACGGGATCTTTTTAATTTCAAAGTCATTCAATTCAAACTTTGACCTTCATTTACAAAAAAAGGATGTTTTTTATTTTGTTCTGAAAACTATAGTATATTTAAGGTACATAACTTACCTTTGCTTTCTGAAAATTTCATAGTGGGACATGCATGGGTTCTGAGTTAAAAAATATTTGAAATAAATGGAATTATGTAATTAGTATCTACAAACACTTGTATCTTTTTACCTATTTGTCAAATCGGGATGAAAGAGGGCTTATTTATAGTAAACTGTATAACATTTTTGATGATATATTACATGATACTATGAGTGACCTTTCTGATTTTACGGTCACTCCATTTTTCCTTTGACCTTTTATTTCAAAAAGGTGTATCATTATTTTTTCTAAAAAAGGGCTAAAAGTACATTACTTAATTTCTTTTTCTGAAAGTTTCAAATTGGGACACACATGGGTTCATAGATAAACAATATTCAAAATAAAACAATGAAACATATATATCGAAAACTGCGCTTTCACTTAATTACAATTACTAAATAGTGGCAAAGGATTGAGCAGTCTTATTTTCATCAAGCATAAAATTTACCCCCTTTGTATAGGGTAAATATTAATCTCTTGAGGGCTATATCAATCTATAGTAGCACAAATCAGGAAGAGTTGATCAAAGTGAGTCAAATTAAAATAGAAATTCACTTAATAAACTGCAGAAAGAGAAATATATGTATTTCTAACTATTTGACCTTTTTCGCGTCTACTGTCCCCATTGCGCCATAAAATTCAAATTATTTCATTTGTTCTTATTTGCTCGGTTGTTGTATCAATGTAGGATTGCATTTAATTCTTGCTATTCAATATCGATAGGAAACAATTGAAGGAACATAATCACTGGTTAGGATTGGGTGATGACATTGTTACAAGTTGCAGCCTTTCGAATTATACCTAGTTACACCAAATTCTTCTTGTATTCTTTGGATACTCCAACACTTTAGTAAGATAGTCAGTACCTGTACTTTTTACAATTCTGCTTTCACTTTCGTTGTTTCCTTTCAGCTGTTGTATTATTTCCGATTCATTATTCTCCAAGTAGGTAGGTATTTTATTAACGTCGCACTGAAACAATACAACGGGTAACTGGCGACTGTTCAGGATCATCCATCACGATAATACAAGGGGGGGGGGTAAATCTTATACTTGAAAATAAGACAGCTCAATACTTTGCCATTATTTGGTAATTGTAATTAAGTGAAAGTTCAGATTTAGATTGATATGTTTCATTGTGTTTATTTGGAATATTGTTTCTCTCTGAACCCATGTGAGTCCCAACTTGAAACTTTCATAAAACGAAGTTAAATAGTGTACGTTTAGCATATTTTTTAGAAAACATAATGATACACTTTTTTAAAATTCAAGGTCAAAGGCAAAGTAGAGTGATCTTAAATCAGAAAGGTATATTTATTTTATAATTTTTGTGTGAAATATGCCCTTTCATCTTAATTGAACAAATATGTCAAAAGGTACAGATGTTAATGGAAACTGATTACGTAATTCTGTAACTCTATTCTCTCGTACTTCGAATAGTTTTTAACTATGCATCCACTGCATATCCCACTATGAAATTTTTAGAAAGCAAGGATAAGTAATGCACCTTCAACATATATTTTTAGAAAAAAATAAAAAATTATACATTTTTTGTAATTGAAGTTCAAAGGTTGAATTGAAGGACCTTGAAATTAAAACGATCACTCAAAAGGTCATATGAATGTCATTAAAAAGATTGTACATTGTTCTGCAAAATAAATTCTCATTCAACATGATTGGACAATTAGGTCCAGAGGTACATAATATATAGTGTCTAAAATCATGAAATATCACACAATATTTCAAACTTAAAGTTAATATACATGAAAAAGTATTGCAAATTGGTAGCTAAAAATGCCCAAAATTCTTTATCTATGACTGGGAAACAAATTCGCCAAGTTTAAGAAGATAGGAGGTTGTCGGGTCGAAAATGACAGCTTTCTGTGCGGTTTGAAATGGAATGGCCCTCATGTTAATCAATTACATCAAACGTAAGATTTATTTCTCACATTAAGAAAATGTCTTGATCAATCTCCAAAATACATTTACATTAATCAATTCGATAGTAAAAATTCATAAGTTGTAAATTTTTATATTACATATTCTAACTTTTTTACTTTTCAATCTCAGTATCCATATTATATTCACTTCAAGATTTCTCACTAAAATGTCCTTAGCAGAAAATCGCACTGTGATGCTTATTAATGTTATGTAATATCAAATACTAATCAATTCGTAACAAATGAAATTTTAACAATAAGTTTGGAATTTTTTAAAAAATAATGGCTTATACAAAACTAAATACTTTCTCAATGTATATTAGAAAAATAATATAAAGTAAATTAGTTAAATATTTTTTATGTAGTGTGCAGAAAAATCTAACTTCAATTTAAAATTTTCTAAAGAACCATTGTAATATTTATGTTTGCAGAATAATTTTTAAAGCAGTGTGTTGTTCTTCACATCTACAAATGTAGATTATTTTGCTCATTACGTCGTTGAAAATGTTTGATTTCTGCAAAGTTTATGGGTTTGATTCTGAACTGTGTAACAACACACTACTAGAAAGTAAAAAAAGCAATCTTACCGTTCCAAAATGTTTTTACCATGTTAAAACCTTTAACCATTTTGTTACAAATTACAAAGTTACCAGTTTTTTACCAGTTACATTTTTTACCAAGATTCAAAAGTTATATCTATCATACATACGATTTATATCATTAATTCTGATTAATATTTCGAGATTAGAAAAAGGAGAAAACTTTTTCGTTTTATGTGTAACACATGATATTTTATTTTACAAATATTTTAAAATATTTGCTTAGTCAACCGGTAAAATAAGAGTTCTATCGCACCACAGCTCTTTTAAGGGTCTAGATTATACCATCAATAGCATTATCATACTAAACCTGCTGATATCTTACTTGCGGTAGGCAGTTGAATTAACGCCGGACTCGAGCAACACAAAAGGGCTATTGGCAAAAGAACCGGGATCTCGAAGGGAAAGTTCCGACAACACATGTTTGAACCACGGTCAGATAACTAGGACATCTGAGCTGGCACCCCACTCTCCAAACTTCCACACCACACCAATCTATACCTAACTTGACCATTTTAGTATTCATTAACTCATAAGGATCATTCATGATGCAGTAATTAAAAATTAACATATCACTTGTCAAATTATAGGGTAAGCAAGGTAGTTCTTGTAGTTTAAACAATAGAAATAAATGATACACTAAGTGGATCAAACAATAGAAACGTAGTCACCTTCGGATTATTTTAACTCTTTCCAACTATCTAACAACTTTTTATATTCTTTGTTATAAAACTGCTTTTCCTTTCTGGTATAAGAAAAAATCTTCAACTTCCTTTCTACGCCTTGTTGATTTTGTAGTCACTGATTTTGTAAGTGGTTGTCTATTGCCTAGAAAAGATGATAGTCCGAAGGGGCGAGGTGTCTGAGGAACATGAGAGATGGAGTAGAAGTCAGTTTATCGTCAGTTTTAGGAAAAAACTATCTTTCCATTAACCAGTGTTGACTGCTTCGTGTTAAATGCAACTGAAACCAGCTGTAACTGTACTGATTAGACTTCAGTTGTAATGGTTTCCTCATTCGACAAAATCTCAAAGTAAACAGCTCCGGCCGAGGTTCACGAAACACAAAGGAACACCTTTGGTTAGTGGACACTGGGTTTGCCGTCAATTGCTTCGAATCTTTTGACGACAACAAATGGTGAGAACTCTCCTTGCACTGTTTCTACTTTCGTCGCATTTTAATTGCGGTCCCAAAATGGTTCGCTTCTGTGGCGGAAAACAAATGGTTAGCCGTGTGAGCTTGTTGGTTGCTCTCAGCTGGTGAGGAACTCCCATTCTCAGCTTCCATGTCTTCCCAAGACAATGCAAATGGGTATGAATGGCTTCATCACTCACATTAAATTATCTTGCAAGTTCTTGACAATTTTTACTTGGATTTGATTTGATACGGACCTTCAGCTGGGTCTCGTGGATGCCCCATGGTTTACCGGACGGAGGAGTATTTTCAAGAGTCTTATCACCAAATGCAAATATCTGCAGCCACTTTTTGGTCACCTGATAAGAGCGAAAAAGTGTTGTAGATTCAGGACTTATTCCCCTTCTATTTTGTAATTATGAAGTCATATCTGATTATGATTGATCGAAAATGCTAAATACATACTTACTACAGTAATATTGTTCAACGCATAATGCTAATCCTTTTTACAGCATTTTGGTATATAGCAATCCACAGGCGTCAGTAGTGCAATAAAAATTTAATACACATTTCATGTATTTTCAACTTGAAGTAACCTGTTTGTTAATTTTTTATACTAAATTAGAAAGAAACATCAATTTAATATAGTTTAAATTGATAATTATAATTAATATAATTTTAGTCATTATATTTGACAACATATAAATGAAACACATATATTCTTTTTATTCTTAAAAATCGTCATCGGTACAAATTAGTAGGTAGAATGCTTACAGAAATATTACGTTAAACTAAAAACTAGATCCAAGTGACAAAACAATAGTTCTTAGTCTAAAAGCTAATAATTTTACACGTCACGCATTTTGAAATTTTATCTGAAAATAAAAAGAGGAAGAATAGAGAAATTAGTTTTAACCTTTCAGATAAGTTTCGCAAATCCAATATGTTTCTTTTATTTCAAAAGTAATCTCACAAAAGGATGGATGCAACGATAAAACTTAATGAAGAATGTCTCCGTCTACATGAATAAGTTCGGCTTTGACTATTCAATATGCATATTGAAAACAGAGCCCAAGTATGCTTTGAAAGAGTTTTGTTGCTTTTTTTGTAGGATGTGCGAGATTATTTCTTTAGTTATGCTTTTCCAAAGTACCGAACCATATATTATCAGAGATTATTTAGTTTTTCAAAAAGCTTCCGGTCTCAGTAATCCAATTTCTTTAATTCTTTCAAGGAGTTCTCTAACTTTCTTCAAAGTTTATAGCAGTCATCATTGAAAGGGGAAAACCATCTCAAAGAAAGATGATAAAATTGAATTCCATCCTGTGAACGATCATCTTGAAGATCAAAGGTTAATGGACTACCCATCGTTTCTGTCCATACCCTCTTAAGTCTTAAGTTGCCCTCACAAAAATGTCACTTAAATCTGACAACTAACTTATCATCCGATCTGCACTTCTATCCCGTGTGTCCTCTTTCTGTTTTTGAAATATCCGATAATGAGAAATGTCCTCAATTTATAGCAGCTGTCTGAGACAGAAGCCCAACACGAGGTTCAACACTAAATTAAGGAACAATTACCGTTAATTATACATAGCGTCGCGGGTGCAGGAAGAGCAAATTAGCTCCTGTGTCTGTGTCAGTCTGTAAATAAGTAGTTGTTTCGTTATTAACATTAGTGCATTCCACTGAATCTAGGGAGCGTGCGTATTGCTTGGTTAGAAACAGTACCGCTGATTGTGGGAATACGTGGTATGGTTTTGATAGGTGTGATATACTTTTTAGAACAGATGACTGCAATTAATCATTTTTAAGTGTGTCTATCTAAACTTTCAAATTCAAAGTATTTCTTAATGATGGTTTCGATTCATAAATGGTAGATAATTTAAAAGTGGCATAAAGGCACGCCAATTGTAAACTCTGAAACGTGACACACTTTTTATCAGCACAGTTCATGTAAAGGTTTTTCTAAGGAACTATGATTTATAAAAAAATTACATTTAAAATGTTCATGCGTAGTTCTGCTTTTAAAACTTATTTTTCAAATCTATTCCGTTATGCATGTTTTTCTTGAAAAGAAGTATGAATGTATTGAACACGTTTGATTTATGGTTCATAGTAGTCCTAGAAAGTTGAGAGCTTTATTAATTTGGGGATAGAAGTTAACATCAGAAATTTACTATTTATCAGACAATATATCCGACAAGAAATTAAGATAAGGATGATAACTGCTCATAATCAATATTGATTGCGCAGCTACTTGGAGTCAGACCTGATCAAAGGAAGAATCAAATTGCTATTATATGAAGTCATAATTAGATCTGGGCTCTCCTATGCCTCAGAAACTTGGTCTATGATGACATTGAGTAACAAAAATGCAAGGCAGGTCTCTGAGAAAAGGATTTCAAGAAACATATTTGGTTGCATACAGATAAATGGAATGCAGTGAAGAATGTTCAATTTTGAGCCAAACATTCTATACAAAATAAAATATTGTTAAACTAGTAAATATATACAGAGAATAAGCTGGGCTGGGAATATCATTCAAGTGCTATGAAATAAAGACAAAAAATATATATGTTCAGGTCACCAACAATTGGAAGTACAAGAAAAAGTCAAATTCATAGGCCTATAGGAGTACAAAGCTTAGATAGATTTACTGTGTAGATTAGGACTTGCAAAACTAAAAATCTGAGAACTATTGTCAATAACAGGTCCAGATGGAACACAATCATCGAGAAGACCAATACACGTACTGGGCTGGAGATGGATAGATGTTGGAGTTTTATGGTGCAAGGTTCAAAAGTGGACAAGCTGTGCTAACACTGGGCTGGGGAACTAATGAATAAAAAGTTGCATAATTTTCTTGAAAATAAGTAAAAATATATTGAGAGAAAACAAACAAGAAGATAAAATAGATAACTACATAATACATACATAGAGAAAATAATAAATACTAAAAGCTACTAGAAGCAATTAACTTCGCAATGTATAAAAGGAAGCAATTGAATTGTTTGAATTTTAAATTCAAATTTTAAATCACCAATAAAAATCCTTGACTTCTGTAGTCTTAAGTCAAAATTGTTTATGGAATCGTAAAAAGTTTTTGAGCATTCAAATTTTTATGTGACTGAAATGCGTTGCATAAATCATTTTAGGATATTCATAATTTGAAAATAATTATTTTGCAATACGCACCAGGTTAAAAGATTTTTAACTTATATACAATCACTCAAAATATTGGAACTCCAAACGGTCAAAGTAAACATTAATTACTTTAAAAATTATCTCAAAAAATGAAACTGAGTATTGAAAGGATATATTAAAGAGCAACCTGAATTTGCGTTCATGATAATTAGTATCCTATACTTTTGCTTTTAAACTTTAGAACAATTGCACCACAAATAATATGCAGTATGCCACCTAATTTACATGATTTAAAAGAAAACACCTTATATACATGCTGTTCATAAATATAACAGCCCTGCCTGACAGAACATTACTTGTAAGTGCAAACAGCTGGTAGCCTCATAACACCGAAGATATGCCAACGAAGAGAGCTTTCGCGACAACTTTTATCGATTAAAGTCAAAATGTGCCACCTAAACGATGTCCGGGACATTTTCATCAAAATCTTGGGGCTGTTCTTTAAATTTTACGTCTCGCTAAGTCAAACGTAAAATAGATTGTGTAAACATTTTTAAGGTTTGTCGAGAATATTTAAATTTCAAAGTCGAAGTATGGTCCTGAATAAATCTGTTACTTGAATCGGAAAGTAAATTTTTCGATTTTTTTTGTGAAATAGAAAGTGAGGGGGCTCCTCGATTAAAGTAAGCAAGGCAAGGAATTCCAGACATGGAATAGTAATTGCATTTTTGGCTTCTTTTGTTTCGAATTCCTCACATAGCATCGGCGCAAACTATATTGATGGCAAATTATCCTTTCTTATGTTTGATATCCTATTTCAATCCATTTATAATGAATATAGCCTCCATATTCACATAAACGGATTTCATACCTTTAACATATAAAATTATCCAAAAATATATAACATTTCATTTATTTTTACTGGTATTAATACTTATTTCCAATAAAATGTATGCTAAAAGCACACCTTAGATAAGTTACCACAGTTAGATCCTAAACGTCTACTTTAATTTCATCTCATTCCCTTTTTCAAAGACGATTTGTTGTTTTTTGCCCGTTAACTTATTTTTACACATATTTTCTTTTCTAGGCTGATATATGTCTTCCAGATTTTTAATGCCTTCGGTAATCGATTGGACTCAAAAGCATTGTAGCATCGCCTATTGTCAATAATTGTAAATTTTGGAATACGGTAACTCGTAGCAGATGTCAGATGCATTTCACTTGAGCGCAAGTGGAAGCATCCAATATTTGGAGACAAAAATTTTAGTCCCCAATTTGGTGAGAGGCCAGTACCATGTTCTCTTTCTTCAGTTTTATCCAGACTGCTAAAGAATTTTATTTGAGTTGCAAGCTCTTTTGTGTAGTTTTAGCAATGTTTAGCAGATCCTATCACAGATTCACCAATTCAAACTAAGCTGAGAAATTGGCCAATCAATTCCACAATGGTCGATTTTGTATTGCCTATATCCGTTGCCACCGCACAATAATAACAAAATAAAGTTGATTTCTGTGCACTATGTACGTTAGTGAAGTACACATATGGAATCTATCTTTGCTAGATTTTCTATCTAATATATTAATAGACTGGAACTAGAGAGTAAATTTGTCCTACGTAATACATTATTTATAGAATTGTTTATTCAGGAATCTTCTATTGTTTATTCACTACGCAATGCTAAGGGGTAGGCTAAGATAGATTACTTGCGAAGGAGTATTAATTTGTTTTTGCATAAAGACAGTTTGTAAATGATGATCATACTATTCAAATTGAGCACCAGAAACTGAAAGATGCATTTAACATTAATATCTTAATTTTTCTATTAGTAGGTAATTTTGTGTATTTTCTTGAAAATTAATCTATTCTGATGTATGTTTAGGTATTTATCTAGAGAAGTAGGTTTATAATTACCTCTTACATTGCTGAAATATTTTAAAATTAGAATATGGAGAACAAATGAAATTTAAATAATGATTAACATAAAGTCTAACTTTTTAATCCTTATAGATGGTAATACTAGTCCTCACTTCTGAAAAATATGCTTCTAAACATTTTAAATAACAATGATTGTGCTTTTAAAGTAATTAGTATTTGTATCTGTGTTAAGCGTAGAATAGATTATATAAAATATGAAAATGCATTAGAAAATTTTGTTATTCTACGCTTTAATGCATTCAAAGTAATCCGCTTTAAAATACATTTCACCATTGTACTGAAATTCCTGATCTTGTGTTTCTATAAAAGTGAAGTATTATAACAGTGCATTTTTCACTCGAACATCTCATAAACAATTATCTTAATGTTATGTGTTCTAAATATCTCAATGATAACAATAAAAAAGGCATGATTTAAGTAAATAGTAAATATTTCATCGTTCAACTTAGAACTAGTTATTGGATATAAAACTAAATACGAATTAATCTGAAGGGGTTATTTAGAGTGGATTTAAATTATGTGACTGGAATTTTAAATTAATTATTTGAATATGCATGGCAGTTATGTTTACGTTTTATGTTATACGTTACTGTTATTTGGAACGATATATAAAATATGTAGGTCTAAAAAATAAATACTGTGAGTAATCCTCATTTGTTACTTTGCGGAAAAATACAGGGTTGAATTATATAAAACTCCAGAGGATAACTTACATAAATAATTAACTTCGTAGACACCAGGTACAAAATTTTTAAATAGGCAATAAATTTCAGAGTACTATGTCCTAGTATTTTATATAAATATACATACTTCATTGTTTTGCAGATTTGAAGTGAAATGCATCTCAGAGTAAGTTCTTTATATATACCATGAATATCTGCAAACCTTACGTGGAAACTTCAACTATGGAAATGCACCGAAAGTGTTGACTTCAAACTTTCCTTATTCAACTTTCATTTTAAAAAAAGAAGAATGTAAATACCCAAAATGTATAAGAAAAAATATTTTTGCATGACGAATCTATTTTCAGGAACATCTGTGTTGGAGTTTCAGCATCTAAATGCGTGAATCAAGAGTTTAAATTCGTCTCATTTTATTTTCAGTATTTGTTTTTGCCATTTCAACATACCTTTGTATTATAAGACGCATCTTATATTCCCATGACATGCCTTACATTACCACGTGTTGGAAAAAAAGAGTAAATACTGCAATATTTTTTCAAATTTTTAGTCTTTTCAAATGTGTAGAAGAAAAAACATCAAATACAAATACAGAATGTAAATTACTTGTTAAATACAACACCTGATTATACGGGTTTTTATCATTATAAATACTAAATTATCTGTTAAATCTGAGATAGGTAATCATATTTTTCATTAAACACTATTATAGTTTTTAAGTAAACAAATCCGTATATAAATTTTAAAAATGGTTTCTATTAACTGCACTACATTTTCAAATCAGAAATCTGAAACAAACACTCGATAATGTATGTCTGTACTACCTTAGAAGAAGTTTTGTAAATAAAATAATTTTTGGAATAATTTTTGTCTGTTAATTCAAGTAGATATTTTGTATTGTGATTCACTGAATTTCTCTGTTTACATATATTTATATTCTAAATATACAATTTATTTTCAATGTTGAGCACAGAACATGCATTCTTTTGCCTGCAAACCATACAACCTGTATTAAATAATCTTTGATACAATTTACAAATAAAAACGACATCTGCTTTAGTACATTATGCATTCAAAGCTCTGTAAATATGTCTTTCATACTCAAAACTGTCAGAAGAGAAATTCAATTATATTGGTCTGTCTGCCTTTTCTATACAAATCTACACCGTTTGACTAATCCACATCAAATTTGGTACTCTTAATTCCTTAGAACCCTGCTGATAACGTAGGCATGTATATATTAACCCCAGTTTCATTTGTCTTGGCTGGTTGTGAAGAGGGCCTAAAAAAATTCAAATCCCAATAAGAATAACTTTGCCTATTTTTACGATCGCTGTTAGACCAATTCACATCAAATTTGATACATTAATTCTATAGAATCCTGCGGTTAACATAGGATAGATATCAACCCCTTTTATTTGTCCTGGGTCTGTAGAGAGGGCTAAAAACAATTCGAAATCCCTTTAGGAATAACATTAAGTAATATTACGATTAATTTCAAACAATTCAACCCGAGAAACGCCGTGCAGTTCACCTAGTCATAAATATTACAACCTTGCAAAAACATCAACCCCCCTACAATTTCTTCGGTAGTTTTGTTTCTATTTCTACCAGTTAGAAATTGATTGTCAGACAATATATGTTCTTCGCCAAAATAAATAAATATTCTACCCTGTAGTATACATATCACTACTTTTATACACATAAGTATTACGCTAAGATATTTGTTTCAAGAAAGTTTTCCATTAATAATACTAATGCATTCTCTGCATCTCTTGCCCTCTATTACTGAAATAAAGCTTTTGAGTCTTTCATTAAATAACCTACTTTAGTGAGGCTAAATGCTGTGGTATTTTTGGAATGTATCCAAAAATTCTTTTCGTAACAGTAAGGAAACGAGGAAATATAATTATGAAAAGAAACTACTTTTGTTTAAAAGAAAGAAGGTGTTGTATAAACATCTTAAGACTCTGTGAAGTGAGTTAATGAATTTTTAATCTCTGAAAGGAATACTCTGTACTGCGGAACTTCCGGTGTTAGGAAGAGAGTAAGGGCATTACATAAATCTTTCATCTTGCATTTAAGGCTTCAATCAAAATAAATTATAAAGTTTTTTAAGAGGTCTTTAAACAGCCATCTTAAGAATGCTACACAACTGTTATTCGCATTATTATGCTAACCGTAAGTAGTTCAATGCAATTAACTACTTTATACTGGGTAGCTAAAGCATTGAAACGAATTCTCTCCAATTTACATAATGCCGTAACTAAGGTAAAACTAAATTAGGAATAGTCAACTGTAGTCTTGCGATTAAATTAACAACTTTTGTTAAATTTAAAAGAATTGTTTGAAAAGACTAAGACTTTACTTCTCTCATGGCACAAATTAAAGAGTTTTATATAGAACCACGCCTTTTATTTCAAAATATGTTCTGTACTTAAGTAATAAAATGTGCATATAGCTTTTGCGGTTGGCTTATGAATAGTATAATTTCTATGCACTCTATTTTGTTAAATCTAATGAGAACTCTGAATAATTAGAATCCTTCTCTATTCTATTCTATTTAGTTTTTTAGAATTAATTTAGTTTCACTGATTATCATTCGTCTTTCTAACTGCAGCAACTTTAATTAATTTATACTGTAAACTTAACCACAGGAGGAGAATTCTCACAATACTTTGATTGTACTCTCCTTGAATTAGATTATAATTTCACTTTCTATTATTCTATTTGTTATTTTATGAATTATTCTTTTCATTTAATATCATCTGTTATTCTTATTGCCAGTTAAGTTTGATTAAACCATCCTTTAATTGTAAACATATGATAAGGGATTTCATAATACCCCAAACGTACTTTCTGTGATTAACATCATTATTTTAGTTTCTAGTGTTCTATTCTATTCTAACTGTGGTAACTTTAATTACATATTTAACCTGTTAACACTTTTGGTGGTTCTTTCGACCAGGTATTTCTTCATTAGCAGAACTGACCAGATCTTGATGGACGAGATATCTCGTCATTAGAAAAAAATTGGCCATATCTTTATCTCCTCATCATCAATAAACGTTATCTTCATTATTCGGAATTCAATCGGCATTCTTGATGTAGAGATATCTCGCCATTAGCAAAATTGGTCAGTTCTTGATGGACGGTATAGCTTGTCAAATCCTCTCGGAAGATTAAAACAATATAAGCATTCGTACAATACCCAAAATAGGATTTTCTTGAATTATATCATTATTGTAGTTTCTATTATTCTATTCAGGGCTTTAGTTAATAATTTATTTCACTTACTATCATTCGTTTTCTAATTATAGTAACATTAATTAACTAAATCTTAAAAAATTTAATACAGTATAAACGTTCGCACAATACCCCTGCCTGAATTAATTCCTTATTTTAGTTTCTACTTTGTTTCTTAGTAATTGTTTTATTTTCACTTATTATCATCTTTTTTCTGACTAGTAAATTTAATTAATTCATTCTTTAATTTAATTTAGAAAATATATATATACTGATGATTCCGAAAGCGAAGTACTTAAGCAACACTGCCACCTACAAATTTTTATTATACTTTACTGACAGAAATCTGAATCTGTGAATTAGGATGTCCATTAAGTCAGAACAGAGGGGAATGGAAATCAATCTAAGGCACTTATCAAGAGTATCGTTCATGGTCATATCTCTAATTTGGCCGGAGTGATGAATGCTCCTGTCAATCAACTCATCATCAATTCATCACACGTTTGGTTAGTCTCATTACTCGGATACTAAGAACATGATGAAGACTGAGTTATTACCCCGAAAACCTATTTCGTCTTTATTAGATTTTCCATATTAGTTGTGGTAAGACTATTCAACTATTCATTCAACATCCACGATACAAATCTTCGAACAATTAAGGAGTAATACGTTGGTAAGTTGCCGATGTATGTAATTTAATAAATTTTTCCTAAATATGTGAGGAAGATTTATACTTGATATGGATCAATGATGGTAATCCAGGAAAAGCAAATAAGAGGAGAATGCTTATCATGTGTCAACAGTGTAAAGAAGGAGTTGATTAAAGATACTACAATTAAAAACACGGACGACAGTAATAAAACTAAAATAATAACTAAAACATAAATAGAACATACTAAATAAATGAATAATATGAACTAAATTAATGATGTAGGTATATTATTGAATCAGCGTCACACTGGAGCAACACAACGGACTCTTAGCGACTGTTTGGAATCAGTTCAGAAGGGAAAGATTCGAGTACACCTCGTAATTTTGAACCACGGTTAGATAACGAAGTCAGCACCTGAGCTGGCAACCGACTCTCCAAACTTCCACACCACGCAAAAAGTGACGACATTTGTGACCACGACAGATTTAACATGCGCCAGCCTTCCCCCATACATGACGGTCTTTGGTTAGATCGTTTCGTACTCTCAGTTCTCCGGTTGTTAATCTGGTACTCTTCCAACCGGGCTACCGTGGCCAAAATTAGTGATATAATTCAGGTAAATAATTAAATAATTAGGCGTATTGTAAAAATTCTTACTCCTGTGAAGATTTAAAATAATGATTTCATTAAAATTAATTCAGAAAACTGAGCGATAGTAAATGAAACTAAAATAATTATTAAAAGTGATATGTCTTAAAAATTTGAGGAGCATGCAAAGAAAAAATGCACGATCGAAATCACATGTTTCATTTAATTCAGCTATAACACTAAAATATATTGAATTCCTTGCTCACAATTATGAAAGCTATATAGAGATTATTTTTGTATGGTTTCACATTTATCTGTTCTTTTGAGTACTGTTGATGCCTTTCGAAGTATGAAACAAATTAAGTTCATTTAAATTACTACAAAGTGATATAAAATTTGACAGCATTGATGTGTTTTCTCATTAGATTATTATACAGAGGCTGTTCGGACATTTTTTGAATGATTTTAATGGACTGAAGCTTAATTTTTTTACATGAAATTTTTGTGTTTTAAATGTTCTATTTGATAGCCCTTATTGTTAATTATCTTTCTACACCTTAATTTCCATGATAATAATGACTTTTGTACTATTGACAATGGTATTTTGTTCCATTCTTGTTCTACAGTTTTCCAGTCCTTGAATGGTTTTTGGTCGACGTTTCGATAATGCCCTTTTTAAAAGTCCAAAAGCACAAAAATCCGTGAGTGAAACATCTGGAGATTTAGCAGGAATATCAGTGAAGGGCATTTATTGACTTGATACCAGTTTCTTGTTAAATTTTTTCCAAGAATTTAATAGTCGATTTTGATGTGTTGCTCTTGCTTTACCCTGATGCAGTTCTACTGATTGTTGGCATTGTGGGTAAAGATATGGTATTTCTTTTTTGAATTTTGGGGATAAAATATGGTCTTGATAATATGTGAGATTAGATTTTTACATTTTCCCCCTCTTTTTACTTTTAATTTTCCATTATATGCAAAACCGGCATCAATCATAAATCTCTTAGAGATAGTTCTCACGTTCACTTTGATATAGTCCTTTGACTTGGTGGATTCTCTTTTAAAATTAAAGATCTTACCTTACAAATATTCTCAGAAATTGTTTCTTTTTTGATAGTTTTTGGAAGTATTTTTTTACTTTTACGTTTTTTTCCTTTTTCATTAATAATATTACTTATCGTACCTTTAGATATCGAAAAACCATGACTTTTACAGCGTTTTTGAATAATTGAATAAGCATAATTCTCTTCGGAAAGAGAATAAACAGCCTTCCATCCATTGCTTATTTAAAAGCGCCATTTTGAAAGTTAACAAAATTCTGAGTTAGAAGGCGATAAGTTATGCTTTAACTATTTAACTGCTGTGAAATAAAATTCTTTCGTAGCATACAATTTTTTTACAGCTCATCAAAATCGTTCAAAAAATGTCCGAACAGCTTATGTATGTATTGGCGACATCTCTAATTTCTTGAAGTGACTCGGACAACAAGGGTTATGGATTTATTTAAGAGATATTTTTGTACTGTTTTATCCCCAAAAAAGTTTTTTTTAAGTTTTAGTGTAACTTAAAAATTTGCTAAATTAAATTTATTTATTATACATTGTATTATTCGATTGTTACGTAATATAGGATAGATAAACTGTTAAAAGCAATAAATTAATATTTTCTCTTTAATATGATGTAATTATTGAATTAAATAACGAGTTTCACACGATAATTTTTGCTGCTTCAGACAAACCATGTCGAGCCTTTGTTTTCTCAACAGTGTCGTCGCGTCGTCGAACAGTATTTTGAACTTTATTTAAAATTGGTTGTGAAATGTGTTTAAATTGTGAAATGTTCTACTTCTATTGTTCTAAAGAACGACGCAGTGAGCGGAAAATAATTGCGTTGATCTTTATATTTTGAGACAAACTAAGCTGTTTAAGTTTCATTACACAAGAGTTCAGCGTTCGAAAGTTTTTGTTACTTCACACAAACACGTTTTCTCCTTTATGCAGATATCAATCGTTGAATCGAGAATGCAATACATTTAGCATCCAGATAACTCTAAAGTAATATTTCAACTATCTATGCTGAAATTAAAATCATCAATACTAGAAAAGTGCAGTTGACAAGGAGTTAATTGCGTGCTTGATAACTTTCACCTGAGTGAAACTTATAGTCATGATGAAAGATTCATGAATACTTACTATTTAAGATTGTCTTTTCTAAAATAATCAGAAAAGAGAGGAGGGAATATTAATCTCAAAACAGAAGAGATTGCATCCAACAAGGACTTTTCATTGGAAGCGAAATATATTTTTCCTCTCTTGTTCTCCTTGATTAAAAGTATAAGCTCATAATCTATAGATAGGATATTATTATGAACGTACATGTATCTGCATACCATTCATATTAACTAGTGTATTTAAAGTTCCTTTGCAAAATGAATCTAAGGACACGGACTGATATACCATTTTTAGGTGCTTATGTCTGTATATAATTGAGGCGTTGGCATGGAAAAGTATGTAAGTCGCAAAAACAAATTTTAAAGGATACGCAGAAAACATTTGTGAGCCTGTTGAAAAGGAATTGTATTTGCATAAACTAAAATAGCTGCAGAAACTAAACTATTTCTTCTAGCGAATTACTGACTTTACCATGACACTGGCATGGATTCTTACTATCTTATCCGCCAAAAAACTAATTTTCGATTTTATTTGACTTGCATGCTTTTCCATGTCAACATCTCAATTGTTTTTTTTTTAATTTCTGAAGGCAGTCAACTACACAATCCAAAGGGTAGTAACAAAATGAACGCACAAACAATACATACAATTGATTTTAAAAAACGTAAGACAAGTAGTCGAAAAATTATCTGTCCATCCGTCCTCTAGCCTATCAGTATCGGCTGCAGAGATCCCGACTAGTGATCGTAGTACAAAATTACAGGTAGCGGATATCCATTTCATGAGATTTAGAATAATGGGGCAGTAGGGACTGCATAATTTTAACCCTCCTGGTGGTTGTCTCGACAAGGTATCTCATCATTAGCAAAACTGATCAGGCCAGTAAATATATCATGAACTCTTATGTATATTTATTTCGAGTTTATAGAAAGAATTTAATTTCAAAACGTGTTCAGAAATCTAATTTCTTGGAGAGAATAGTACTGAACTCTGTATCAGTGTACATCAATGTATAAATGAACAATATGTATAAATGTACCTGAAAACTTTCAGTTTCACAACATTTCCCGAATACTTCATTAAAGAGAGAGAAATGATTCCTATATATATATATATATATATATATATATATATAATTCAAAATTACAAACCAAAACAAAGAGAAATCCAAAAATTTTAAAATTCAAGAAATTAAATTTCTTGATTTTAAAATTTTTGGATTTCTCTTTGTTTTGGTTTGTAATTTTGAATTATTTTACTTTCCATGTTGTGTCTGCAGCTTTAGCGCGCATACATGGACAGTTCTGCCTTCTGCTTTCTGGATTCTACTTGACTATTTTTAACCCCCAACTTTTTGGCTTTTTACTTATCTGCTTTTTGATCTTTTGGCATTTTGCTGGTCTGCATCTATATTATTTTACGTTTTAATGTTTTGTATATTTTGTAATTTGATTGTTTATTATGTATATATATATATATATATATATATATATAATTCGTCATATAAACAGTTTGTTTTATTGATTATTATTATTTTGAATAATAAATAATCATCTTTTATTTTTTAAGCATTCTACATAATATATGATAATTCTTTCTAAAGATATAATAAGATGGAAGTATTCATCAGGAATGAAACCTTGGTCACTTTTTATACCTTCCTAATCAAAATTCGATTTCCGCCCAACTAGCTCCTCAGTTAGCTATGCTTTCTCTCTACCTATCATTGCTCAACTAAAGCTAAGTACATCAACTCTGTTTTAGTTGAGAGAGGGAGATAAATGATTTCTATAATTATTCATACATATACCGTTTGTTCTCTTTAAATTGATAATATAATAAATAAAATATCCTCTTTTATATTGTTTTAAGCATTGCACATAATTTATCATAATTCTTTCTGGTGGTATAAGACTGCTGAAATATTTATCATAAATGAACACTTGGTCACTATTTTTGATATCTTCCCAATCATAATTCGATTTCCACCCAACTAGCACCTCCGCTAGCCATGTTTTCTCTCTACCCAGAGAGCCATTGCTCAACTAAGACATTTTGTAATTCTTACAAACTCCGAGGCCGTAGCCGAATATATCATCTGAATTTCGATCAACTCAAATGTTTCTGACACGAGGGGATTAATGATAGGCTGGGAGAGAAGGAAATAGTCTGACAGTGATTGATATGCTTGGATGCAGAAGCAAAAATGTGAACTTCCACAGGATAAAGAAACGAAGAGGAAAAGAAGAAAAACCGGAACTGATAATAACCTGCGAGATATTTCAAAGCATTGCTGGGAAGTAACATTATCATGGCTATGATATTTTTCTATCTCTATGGAACACTCGAATTCGATAGTGTTTCTAATGGTTGTTAGAGTATTAATGGTTATACGATGGTTATAGATTGCTTTTGATTTGTAGAGGAGCCGGAGAAGTTGAGTTTCTCCAGGTGAGTTGGTAGTCATGAGGAAACGAATATTGTATATAGAGAAATTGTGTGGAAAAGATGAATTGATGTTTTACGTACAAATATAAATATTTTTAATGTTGAATAAATTGTACTTACCAGTTTATATATTGATAACCAAATTTTTTCTGCTGAAGCAGATACGTATCATTTAACAATTCAATTTAATTTATAATGCTAAGTATATTCAGTGTAACTACTCCAAAATAGCTTTTCTTCAATTCTCAATTTCACTATGCGGGATTTCTAAATATTTGAATTTGAAAATTACTTTTATGATTCTTGGAAATTATCTAGAGTAGTTCCTACTTTACATATCAATATAATTCAGTGTAAAATACATCAATTCCCTCTCTAAGAGAAAATTAATTTCTAAGTAACTATCGAATTCAAAGCGATAGGTGTTATATGATAATAAATATCGTTAGATCAAAGGAAAATTAAATATTGATTATAGATAAGAGCGCTATGTTTTGAAGTATTGTGGATTTTATTCAGTGCTATTCGAATAAAATATCATTTGTGTTTACTTTACTGAATTAATGATGAGCCATATTCTTAATTCTCATATTGAGATGTATAGAAAAACACAAGACGACATTTAAATCTTAAAAAATAACAATAATCCCAGATTGCAATATTTTTATTCATACTAAGAATTACATATTCGTACATACTTCGAATGCCAAAAATGTTTAGAATACTACGAGGGTGGTTCAAAAAGCAAGGTAACAAGTCAAACAAAAAGTTTATTCACGGAATCCAAGAGATACACAGACATAGCAAGGCATTTGGTACAGATTACTTTTCAACATAGCCTCCATGGGCATCAAAGCATTTGTTCCACCTGTAAACCAATTTATCGAAACCGGCGTTGAAGAAATCAGGGCTCTGGTCGCTGAGCCACTTAACGACGGAGTCCTGAACTTTGCCATCGGTATGGAAATGCCGTCCTGCCAGGTGCTTCTTCAACGGCCCGAAGAGATGGAAATCGCTTGGCGCGAGATCCGGGCTGTAGGGAGGATGTTCCAATACGTTCCATCGGAAGCGCTGCAGCAAAGCACGTGTATCCGAGGCCGAATGCGGGCGGGCGTTGTCATGCAATAAGATGACACCTCTCGAGAGCAGTCCCGGTCGTTTCCGCCAAATTACCTTTCGCAACCGATCCAGCATGGCACAATAACTGGTTGCATTCACGGTCGCTCCACAGGTCAGGAAATCGACCAGGAGCACGCCCTGGTGGTCCCAAAAGATTGTTGCCATAACTTTCTTGGCAGATGGCGTGATTTTGAATTTCTTAGGGGTGGGAGACGAGGAGTGTCTCCATGTCATTGACGCTTTCTTCGTCTCTAGTGTCACGTGATGCACCCACGTTTCGTCCCCTGTAACGATACGGCGCAGGAATGGAACGCCCTCCTCCTGATACCGCATTAAGGACTCGAGACACAACCCCATTCTCGTGGCTTTATTCACGTCAGACAGGTGCCGCGGTACCCAGCGAGAATACGTCTTTCGGTACCCCAATTTCTTGTGCACGATATCCAGTACACTGCCAATGGAGATGTTCAGTTCCTTTGCAATATCCCTCACATGAATGCGACGATCGGTTTGAATCAGACCTTCGACTCGCCACACGTTGTCCTCTGTCGTTGATGTGGTCGTCCGCCCTGACCTGTGCTCGTCTCGCACATCCGTTCTTCCTTTCTGGAATTCATTCCACCAAAACCACACCTGCTTTCTTGACATGCCACTTTGTCCGTAAACTTCCACTAGTTGACGATGAATTTATGCTGGAGAGCTTTCTTTTCTTTAAACACAAAAATCTTATTACACTTCGCACTTCAATGGCTGACCATGTATCCGTCAACGCCTCCATCTTCTATCTCAAATTTCGGAGCTTTACGGCACTACTAGCTCCATCTAACGGTGGCATTTCATTGCTGTGATCGTCTGTTGCACCTAGACATGGAATTTCATTAGATCGGGGAAAAGGTGCACCCGTGAAAGCTCTTATTACCTTACTTTTTGAACCACCCTCGTATAAAAGTTAATGTATTCATCCTGCCACTTACGCTGTATAAAAATCATAATTACTTATTGTAATACATCAGTGTTGTTCAAAACGTCAAGGTCATTAAAAATGAAAGTAAATGCAATTATTTGATAATATCTTCAAAATAAAAACATGAGTCTTATTTTTTTAACAGAAATATAAATATTTGTGATATGGTTTATATAAAGTATAATTCACATCAACAAATACCAAGGGTTAATGAAAATGTCACGTTTATATTATCAGTGAAGCCTATATCTCCAGACACACATTATTTTTTTACATACTACTTACCCAATACAAAATTTTAATACTGATATGTAAGAGTAATCATAGTTTTTTTCAAGGTCATTCAATTAATTTGATCTTTGTGCTTCAATTTAAAAAAATATGATTTATTAAAAAATATATATGTATGCAAGAGATTCTCCAATCGAGATAAAAGAATATGATTTCTTTTGTAGATAAAAGTATAAACCTTTCCAAATGATGCATTAAATGATTCTGTGAATAACATTTTGAATTCCAGGTCATTAAGTTTGTCCTTTGACCCTGAAATTTAAAAAAATTATTATATTTTCTTTAAGCAATTATTGTTGTATTTTTAATAATTGATATATATTTTTAAGAATAATAATGCATTACTTTATAAATCTTTACAAAGGTTATACATTTATCTACAAAATGAGACTTATTTCATCTCGGTTGAACAATCATAACAAAAGATATAGTGTCGATGAATTTTTATATAATTTTATATACATTGAATTTTTATTTTCTATAAGCCAGCACTTGTTCCAAATTAAAACTCAGAAACAAAGATAAAGAACCTTTAACGTATATTTTTAAGAACACAATAGGAAATATGCTTTTTTTTGTAATTCAATATCAAAAGTCAAGTTGAGTGACTAAAATCAAAAAGGTCAATCACAGTGTTGTGCAATTATCGGTAGAAATAAACGTTATAAGTTTATCTATTATGAGTTGTCCCGATAGGACAATTAAGTCATGCGATTGGTACGGATTGCATCATTCAATTAACTTCAAATGCTTTTTATTACAGACGCATGCGTGGGACACTCAAAAGGACATTCATAAGGTTATGCTATACATCATTAGAAAGGTTATACAATTGTCTACAAAATAAACCCTAATTTAGTCCAATCGAAAGATTAAAAGCAAGTGATAGGGGGTGGTCGGTTGTTTGGGGGTTTTATGGTGCAAGGGCCATACCTGTCAAAGCTGCGCCACCAGAGGTAAGGGTGAGTTAATGATTCCAGAATAATAAGTTCCCAATTTTTCAAATTTAAAATTATTGAAAATAAAAAACCATTGCAAGTACAAGCTAAAATTTTTCAGAATTTCTTATATGTTACTGGACAACAAATTAGTCGTTTAAAATAGGAGGGGATTAGGCTAAAAAACTATTTTCTTTTCGAACACCCTTTCTCGTGCGGTTTTACATAGAATCACCCATATAAAAGATGCATAAGATTTATACTATAAGATATAATGTTAAATGAAAAGTATTTAAAATAGACCAAATACATAATTATAATAACTCGTTGGAACTTTTGGAACAGAGATAAGGATAGAAACAATCTCATAAAAATCATCCTACATATTAATTTCACATCAGATCCTTAACACAAAAGAAAGGCAATTCACATCCTCGCAAAGTACCTGCTCTTGGAAACGGCATACATTCCCCATTTCCTGCATTTTTCTTCCCTCAAAAACGCATCACATCATAAATATTAATTCAAAGAAAACAAATTCATTTTCGATAAGACTTTCTTCATCGTACTTGATAAAAAGACAGGTATGAAGGGTTCCTCACGTGTGGACAAAGGAAGGAAATGAATGGACCTGTTCTCTCTTTTCCTCTTCTAAATCTCCTTGCCAGAGAAAGAAGTTCGTTATTTACATTTTAAAAGGGTTAAGCCATTTCAGTTTTTCTCCTCCTAAACACCTGCGTTATTTTTATGTTAAAATAATGTTCTTTTCGGCGTTTGAGAACGCTTTGAAACCCCTCTTCTTTCATACATATTTTAGGACACGTTGCATTTTACATGAGCGTTGCAGCTCCACCAAAATTGTAGTGGAGCATCTACCCTGTCCGGGTCTTGGGAAGTTCTTCCTCTCCAGAAAACACGGGGACATAATGATGATGATATTAAAAGGAATTATGATGTAGAGAGCGTATAAATCTCAAAAGTTAGGATTGTCAAGTGAATGGAATATTTGGACCATATTAAAGCATCTTTTTCTGAACTTGTAGTTTTAGAAGAGATTTGGCGTTACAGCACACGCCCATGATTTGACTTTCGTTTGAATGAGTTCTTGCATTCATTCGATGTTGGATTCTCTATTGAACATTATAATATAAAACTATTATTGTAAACTTTATAAACAGGAGGGCAATTACAGTATCGCATTAGTTGATTTATACTTTTAACACTGAAACTCGCTGCATTCTGCTGTATATTGCATAATGAAAAATTTAAGTAGAAAATAAAGTAACATAGTTAAAGTATTATTTAAAATTCTGTTCCATTTTTTCAGACAAACAATGCTGTATTCATTTGTAAAACGGTTTATTTAATCTTTTAACCAAATTTAATTTTTAAACATGTAAATAAACCTTTTAGTTATGTAAAGTTCATACTCACTTCAAAATATACATAAATAGTACTATATTTTTATAAATACAGAGCAAGAAAAATATCTTATATTCTGATTTGTATTAAAGTTTTAAGAACAAATGTTTTCAGTTATTTTTTAATACATGTAGGGGAAAGGAAGTTTAACGTTTACATCAAGACAATTTCCGACCTCCTTAAAGTGTAGAAGATGATAGTCCTTATTTTCCAAAGGAGAATTATAGGCAATACTTTATACGTAAGGCAATCAGGTGTGGAATTGGGTGATTAAACGAGAGCTGCTATCATGCTATTGAATTACTTGATAAACTAATTTATTTCAGGGAGTCTTGAGTTAACTTTAAATTTAAGCCTAGAAATAATAACAGATTGATTAACTTGATCTGTTCTACATAGGCTAGATCTTATGATATAAATGATTGCTGATTCATATCATGATCTCATACCATGTAATGATTATTTTTTAAATCTAGACACTGCGAAATTACTTTTTATGTTACTAAAAGGTTTTCGCGCATCCAGATCTAGAGAGTGGTATGACCCATGATAATGAATCTGTTTTTAATGCTGAATTGAAATAACTAAACAGCAAACAATACATTTAAAATTATTTGTAACGTAATTCCAGCTTGTGAACGGGAATGCAATTCGTAACCAGCATGGTTCTCAATAGTTAAAAGTTGTCGATATCCAGTGTGATTTTTGCTTGATTTAAGGTTTTGTCGGGTTTTATAGTGCAAGGGGTCATATTTGATAAAGCTGTGAAAAACTGCTACCCTTTATTTAAACCTCCGAGTGGTCTGTACGAGATGTCTCGTCCATCGAGATCTGATTGCAGATTTTTCGATGATGATGACATCAAGATCTTGTCAGGTTTCTTTTAATGACGAGATATCTCAATGTTGAGATATCTTTTAATGATGAGATATCTCGTCATTAAAAGAAATGACTTCTTGCTTCAACGGTTTATTTTTTTATGTGCATTGTATAATCATTAAACCATTATATTTATTTGATCCCCATAAAGTAGCTTTATATATTTCTTGTATTATTTACAATTATATACTACCTATAAATTTAGAATTGACTATACATAAATATACCGCCTAAGTTTTATGATATTTATTAAGAAACGATCTGTCAGATTTTTGAATTTGTCAGCTTGCACATGTTGCCAATGAGATTGTATATCATGTTTTGTATTCAAACAATGTCATCTTAAGAGATGACAGTAATATTTTTTAGGTGCATTGAGCATAAAACGATTGCGGTACGCAACTCAGTTTGTTTTACCAGTATTGATCAAAAATCAAGTTTTCTGATAAAATTGTTTTACCAGCATTGGTAGAAAAACAACTTTTTCTGAAACGTTATATTTAAACAACTTAAAATTCTAATTATGTTTGAACTGATTTTTTATTCCTTTCCACCATATAAATAATTTAGGAATATTTGAATGATGAAAAAGGATATTTAAAATGCTTAATTTTACACAACTTCCATTTTGTAATGGAAACGGAAAGCCAAAACAAAAAACTCATTGATCATAAAAGAGTAATTTTGCAATTCGGTACCTGGCAGACCCAGAGTTTATGTTTTATTTTCTAAATAAGATTTAGAATTCCGTGTTAGGGCATTTGAATTAAGACAGAAATGTTGTGGTCATATTTAAGCATTTCCAAGTATTATAAATATGTTTTCTTTTTGTAAATAAATCATAATTGTCTTTATCGAAATTGTTCAAAAGTATTTTGCCGAATTGTTCTTTTCAGAATATCTTAAGGAAGTCGAATTCGACACGTTTGCACATATTTTTTTCAGAATTCTGCATTTTTTTCAAGGATCGGAATTTCGTTTCTGTATGTATTTGTGTTCCAGTATTTTATATATTACAGATATATTTAGGAATTAAATTTTAATGATTTATATATTTCCTGCAAAATATCAGACAGGGGTAATTTCTTGACGGTATATGCATATTTCGACTAACTTTTCTTAAATCTTTGATTGCATAAGTAATGGTTTGTAGAATTCTGTTTCATAAAAGTAAATAAAATATACAAAACAAAACCTTTTCAAGTAAGGTGCATAACTTCTTACTTCAGAATGTCCGGAATTTTGTTTCTGTTTGCATTTATGTGTTCCAGTATTTTACTTATTGAATATATATTATTTAGGATTTAGATTTTAATGAATTATTTTTCTGCAAAATATCACAAGACAGGTAATTTCTTCGCAGTATACACTGAGTATTATTTGCAGAATATAAATATTGAAGAAATAAAAATGGAAAAACAGATAAGCATAATTGCATAGAAAATTTCTATTGCATTTGAACAAAAATATTAATGTTATTTAATGCATAATTCCCAATAGCACAAAAATTTGTCAAATATGAAGCAAAAAAAGGCTCCGTACGGTGAAAAATATTTCACTTAACGTTATTCATCCCGCATGTTTCATCATTTAATGGTAAGTTTAACCTACTTTTGCTTTAATGTCCTCTCTCAGAAGTTTAGGCATGTCTCCCACAAGTTGTTTTGTTGTTTCTGGAGCAATTCTGTTCCAGGCGTCCAGAATGGTTCCAGACATCCAGTTTTCAGGTTATCTTTGCTGCTGGTTTCATAATTGTTCAGTTCAAGACCGATTTCTTCCCATAAGTGTTCCATGGGGTTTAAATGATTACTTACACAATACTGGTTGTGTTTGAAGTTTCTGTGACATATGGTAAAGGAATCATTCTTTACAGAACGTTTCAGTGTGTTTTGAATCTTTGTCCTGTTGAAAGATAAATGGTCTTCCAAGATACAGTTTCATAGCACTAGCAAGGACATTTTGCTTCAAAACGTCTAAGTGCACATATCTATCCATGTTACCTTCAACAAAACAAAAATTATGCACACCAGATGAACTCATGCAACCTCATATCTTCGAATTTCTTCCGCCATGTTTTACAGTTCTACATACGTTTTTGTTTGCATTTAATGTCTTGGTTTTCTCCATGTCATAACTCGTCCATCTGAACTATGGAGACAAAATTTTTATCCATCCCTGCAAAGTACTGACTCCTAGAAAGTTAATGGCTTACTCACATGCTTTTTTGCAAACTCATGAAGCTTTCTTCTGTTCAGTTTGCTAATGAGTGACTTCTTCCGTGCAACATTCCCATTGTAGCTACCTTTTTTATTACTTTTCTTACAGTTTGAGGTTGTACCTCAAGATTGTAATCAGTTTTCAATAAGGATGCAAGTTGCGGTGCCTAATTCGTATATTATCACGAACACTTCGCAGAATATTCCTGACTCAATTTCTAAGGTCTTTCGGATCGGTACCTATTTTCCAGTTTCTACCTAATTAAATCTTTCAGTGATTTTTACCGTAGATTTATATTTGTTTGCGATTTCGCAGATATTTTCCTCATTGATAATCCGTAATTTCTCACCTTTATCACCAATACGTGAATAACTTTCGGAATTCCCATTTTAGACGAGCCAATGGTATAAAAATCATTTGAAATGATTACTTACACTACTGAAGTTCTTTTTCATTCGGTAATTGAATGCGGGGATGCTGGACTGTACGTTCTAATCAATTTTCATACTGCGTACGGTAACATTTTTGCCTTTCATTTTGTATGTTTTTCTCAAAGTTTTAATTAATTACTTTTCATTTATGAAAATTAAGAAACTTTTGTTGCGAACACATTCTCTAGTATGAAAGAAATTTTTTTGCTGTTTCTGAATCTTTGGTGAGATTTATTTAGAAATTATAACAATTTATACGCCGTTTTCGTTTCCGTACGAAGATTTTTTTTATCCACTGTTTATATATTTCGAACAACTTTCTTTTTCTTTGGCTGAATACGTAATGGTTTGCATGATGCTCTTTCATAAAAATAAAAAGCATTAAAAAAACATTTTAAGGTAAGATTTGCAATTTCTTATTTTGATGACCAGTAAAGTTAAAAATATCACTTTAAAATAAAATGGGTTACGTTAAATTAAAACCAGTAGTTTTACGTTGTAGTTCAAATATAATTCAAAATTTTGACTTAGATTTTCATTACAAGACGATTAAAATAAATTACATTTGTTTTTCATGTTTCATGGGTGTTATTGAAAGCTGTACTTTATAGTCAAGTAACTACATCTATCCTTCTAAATAGGTACGTGGTTTCTATTTAGAAAATGAATATCTGAATTTAATAAAGTACCATAAGGATTCAATTTAAAACTGAATGTCTGTTGCAGTAAAGAGAATTTTAAATAAGACTTGACTGATCTTGGAATAATATCAAAGTGAGGAATTTTAAAAATTTGAAATGTGTGTCCTAAGTGATAGAAGGTCGAGGTTGCTTACTCTACAAATTGAAGCTGTTCTTACGCAACTTCGATACATGTGAAACATTCGTTGAAAGCAGTGATTTTCTTTTTAGAAACGTTGTAAAATCGACCTTATGTTTCTCGAAAAATTGTAATCGATTGAGTTTGCTTTGTCTATACTGATGACATTTATTTTTAACACGAGCTCCGTTATTCCACGTGGTGTTGTCCTCGGATCTTTCGCTTCGGGGTATGATCCCGAACCGTCACCAGTAGCCCTTTGTGTTGTTCCAGTGCGATGTTAATTAAATACCTACCTATCTATCTACCGTTATTCCACGTGCCGCTGAATGGAATTTCAAGAAAAAAATGTGTTTCCTTTAAAATAAATTACTCACGAATGTCGTAACAATTTAATTTACCATATTTTCATATTGATGATGAAATTCGAAAACATCACATACCAGGGGCAATAATGCCGCAAGCAAAACTTATTCATAGGAAAACTAAGTGCAAGACTACGTCGAAAATTCGCCATTTTTACTGAAAATGAACGTACGGGGATATTCGTAATCACTCAAATTCGACTTCTGTAGTAACCACCTAGGAAAAACTTTGATAGTTTGCCTTACAAATGGCGACGAATATGAAATAGATTATATGGATGGATATATCATGTATACATATTTGCGTCCAAAATAAATTGTAGAAGTTATGAAAAAGTACAAACGATGTGATAAAAAATTATTTTCCGTACACTTAAATGATGCTTACATTTCTCTATGAAATAGAAGTGATTATTCTGACCACTTTTCAATCAACATTCAACCAATTCAACCCGAGAAACACCGGGTAATTCTGATAGTATCTTATAAGCAAATATATGCAAATTTTCGTGGTTTAATTCATTTCCTCTGGAAATGAACGGTGCAGCTCTTTGTTTCGTCCTCTTGCAATTTTTATTTGTTTTCCTTTGATTATATAATACAGTAAAACCAAGCTGAATGATATACCTTATATAAAAACTATAAATAAACTATGTAATGCAAAATATTTTAACCACTGTTAAAGGAACTTAGCGCACAAATAAAAACACCTAACAGTGAAAATTTGAAACTATTATCTAAACAAGAATGAAATGTTCTCTTCGTTTTAATTCTTAAGCATTCTGTTTATATTTCAGTAAAATATCCACAAGTAAAAAACTAAAGTCAAAACTGTATTAAGTACATATTTTGAACAAATAAACGTATATGTGAAAATTTGAAATATAATAGTTCTCTGTTTGCATAGGTTCGGATAAAATTTTGTTTTCCATCAACCAAAAGCTATTAGGAAATGTTTATGGAACAAATGTGTCTAAAGAATGTACACCTGTATTAATATAAAATATATACATTTAAAATATAATTTTTCATTCATTGTTGAAATTTAATCTTTAATGGTTTATTATTCTTATGGAAGATTATAAAAGATTTACTTAAACAAAGATATAATAGTAATCGGATACCATAAATATTTTGCAGAATAGTTAACATTTTAAGGAACATAGTTATATTTAATGATACTATTTTGTGTTTCATAAAGAAATAATGAGACTCCTGATGATTCCCGAATACTTAATTCTAAACATTCTATTAATTCCGTAGGGTTTTCGAAATAAATGATGTATTTCATTAGTCTATGAACCCGTGTATTTATCGGACATATAAAATAAGGTAAAGTATAATAGTCACATAAAGTTGTAGCAGTTTAGTTACTAGTTTATCTTTGTTGATCAAGACCAAAAGATCTATCAGTTTTAATCAGTTATACATATGCTTAGAGATATCACTAAATTTTAACTACTTCATTTTATTAAAGAAATTAGTATGTAGTCGTGAGTCGAATTGTAGGTCCACTCGTCGTTGCAGAAGACAGCTAATCTCTGAGCTCGTCAGTGGCTATTATGGTGATATAGCCAAAAAGAACATATTTTCCTAGAATATATTTACGGGGCTGATGGTGTAATCAAAGAGAACATGGGAAAAGAGTTACAATAAAGCCTGACAATGCTCATATGATAGGTTCCAGATGGAGTATTGGAAAAAGGAAATGAAAGGTTAAATTAGTATGGTAAATGATTTGATCTTAATTAAAATGGAAAGATTTGAAGCATGACATGTTTTAAAATGAAAATGCTTACTGTAAGGCACATAAACATTGAATATTTTAAACATTGGAAAATAAAAATATATTGTTTTCATTCTCCCAATATTGATAAGGAATTGATTAGTCTTATCATTTCTCCAATATAATACTACTTACCTAAATCCCAAGTTAGCATTAAAATTATGAATTTGCAATTTAAGTACGTCGGTATTTATTAAAATGCTGCATGATTCATCTCTATTCTATTACTTCATTATCCTAAAGTTCTAATTCATACTCCTCTTCATAAACCTCCTTAGTTTAAGCTACATACAACAAAACTGTATGAATATTGCTAATATAGCTCATCGCAAATTGAATGCCCACAGAATTCTTTTGCTAGTGCCTAATTTAATCCGTCTTAATGTGCTCAGAAGTTCTTCAAAGATGTAACACGGCTTATACGAAAGTTAAATTTCAATATCATAGTTCTAAGGCGATATTTAGAAAATAGGCTAAATAATGTTTGAGGAATATCAGGTAGATGTTAAGAACGTTGCTAAATTTGATGTCTAGTAGATGGAATCTTCTTTTGCTTTTGTTCCATTCACGGAATATATTTTCAGACATTACGGTTATCGTTATTCTAGCATGATTACAATATTCTACATTTAAGATAATCAAATAATAAGAATAAGGGTTAAACGTATTTTTGACTAACAGATTATATAAATCTTCATGAAAAAAGTCTAAAAATTCTGTGAATCAAACATAGAGATAAGTGTTAATATGTATGTGATTGATTCCGTGAGAAGAAATTTTGTCAAGCTAAATATGGGTGGCTGTGGTGTTTCTGCGGGTACAAGGGCTTCTTATATGGACGTCACTTGGATTGTTTCTTGAATACGATATCAGCACTTCACCTAAAAAAATTCCAAACAATAAATTGCGCATTAATATATGATAATGTATTGGTCAACCCAATTTGATTAAACACCAAACACCACTAAAGTGGCAATAAACTATATTTTAAGGTAACACCGATATATATGAAAGCAGAAGTAAAATCTTCGCAGACAGTCTGGTTTGATTGTTTGGAAAAGTCTATATGGGTAAAGGAGTGGCCACACTTTTCAACATAGTAATACAATTTAGTGTCAAGTCATGGTAGCACACAATTGAATGTTCTTCCCATTATAGGGAATATTCCTATAAGTGGTCTATGAGAGGAATTTTAAGAGTAAACAAAAAAACCCGAGGCAAAACTAGGAGTTTACTTCCAGTTCCTAAGTTCACGCGCAGGATACATATCTGGGTTGCCTTAAAATGTAGCTTATTTCCGTTTTGGTGAGTTTTTTATTTAATCTAAATAGCGTTAACCAATTAACTATCATCAATTCGGAATTCAATCTTTTTAATTTCTATTTACATGTTGAAATTGTATTCGCAAAACAAGTCAAAATACTTCACTAACAGAATAAGTACAGGAAGTATGTTTCACAAGAAATAGACTACCGCCACCTGCATTTATCTTGACAGAAAAAGCCCCTTATAGGTCAAACTGAAATCATTGTCAGCTGTGATTGGTTATACTTATAGAAAATAATGTTAACCATATATAGAAACACAATTGGGTATCGAAATTATAAAGGGATACGATTTATTTCTTTTAGTCTAATAATTTTACAATCAAGGAATATAAAAAGTAAAGACAATTGATTTAACTTAAAAGGATTGGAAATCAAATAAATTAATTAAAATATTATTAGTTAAATACTGATAGAGTGTTATGGCAATATCAAATTATTCCTTGTATGTGTTTTATACTAGCGTGATACTGTTGAAAGTTTTTGAAATATTTGTTTAATTAATCGAGAAGATCTAATGACAAATTGAAGTTTTCATAAATTTCCAATGTTACATCTATTTAACTTTGTCTAGAATAAGGTAAATTGAATAATATATTTACACTACTTTTCCATAGGTGATATTTTGCTTAGCGTATATTAAATTACTCCTTCAAAAAATTACTGTAACCAAATGTAAAAATATACGAAGATGTCGCTTGTAGTTTCATAGATTATTCAAACTCAGTTTAATACATAAATATATAAACTCAATTATAAATTTTGAAAATTGCTTAAAAATAATGTAATGAAGTTTGGATGATAATAAATTAAATAAAATAAGCACCTTATTTGAATTTAGCTTCTTCAATTGAATGTGAAAGAAAAATGTTAAAATGAAGAAAAGGCATGAATAGATGTACGCCACTATAATAAAACAATCAAGCATTACTTTAAAAAGATAAGAAAGAAATTGGAAAAAGTATTTCTCTGCACACAAACACAAATTACTTACTGTAAATTATTCATTAAAATGGCCTTCCCGTGTGTATCTAATATCAAATCATTAAAGTCATAATGTGAAAATTTTTACTTTGTTTTCAACACTTCACTTCTGGAGAAGCTGTAAAAATATAAAGACATCAGATAAAAATATAGTGAACATAATTTCTTTACTTATTTATTTTCAATTGTCAACGTTTTAAATGCAAAGATGGTACATTAAATACTATTTTTAAAATATTCTGCCCCGTAGAAATGTTTCTGTCATGTAACATATTAATTGGAATAAATTTATCCTTCACTTCCACCTCTGCGCCTGTTCTATATTAATTTGGTTTGATTTATTACTCGGCACTTACTTTTTGCTATAAGATTATGTTACTTTATATATTATGAATACCTTAGCGTCGCTTAATTACATTAATACATAATCGCACGTACATTTTAGAATTTGTTTTATCTTCCTGCCTCATCAAAATGCTTTATTTTACCATCCATAACATTAGATTTCTTATTTGTATTATAGTAGAATCTAATGCAGAACTTTTTTGGCTTCATTTTGAATTTCCTAATTTAAAAGCTGAATGACATTAAAATTTGTCAGGTTATTTATTTAAGTAAGTAATTGTCATTGGAATAATGTATTCATACATTGCAATTAATGATTCACTTTGCATAAGTACTTTGATATATCCTTATTTTGTAAGGATTATACTCATAATTATTTTATCAAATATTTTTGTTCTTTTCATTTCAATGCACAAAGTAGTTTACTATAATCATAAAACTTAAAAAATATACAGGTATTGCCTACAAAGCTTATAAATACAAAAGAACATCTGACTGTTAATCGACTTTTAATGTCTAAATTTGTAACATTTGTGTTGGGGAAAGAGTTCAACAAAAAGGTTTAATTTAATAAATATAGTCAAAATGAAAATATAATTAAGCTATTTTATATTAGATGGAATGCGGATTTTGGGTTCGAAACATTTTGAAAATATTTAAAAGGAAATTAAGGAAAATTATACATTTTAATTTGTACTATGCAAACTAAAGATTTTGCAGTTAGGGGTACTGTTAAACCTGCCAAATGGTTTCAATGAGATACATCGTCATCAAGATATTGTGAATTTCTGATGGTGATGAGCTCATGCATTCCAATTAACGAAGCAGTGAACCTGGTCAGGTTTCTTCTAATGACAAGATATCTTGTTCATCAAGATATGGTCAATTTTACTAATGACGAGATATCTCGTCGAGACAAACACCGGGAGGGTTAAAAAATAATGATACCCTTGTATGTGTGGAAATATTTTAATGGCGAAAAAATTTGTGTAATGTATTTTTAAAAATTATAGTGATTTTTAAAAATAATATTCATTAAAGATTACCCTATATAATTTAATATATGTTATATATACACATATAGTTTTGTTAAGAACAATTAACACATAAAATTAAATATTTATTTGTTTCAAAGGAAAGATTGCCCCAATAACTTCAGCACTAATATCATACAACCATTTAATGAAACGCAACAGTTTCTTAGCAATCATAAAAAATGTATTTAATTTGAGAATAACAACTTTTCCTCAAGTAAAAAATATCCGCATGAGCTGATTTGACTGAAAACACAGCTTACAAAGGCTCGCATAAAATCCTCCCAGTAACCAAATAATATACCACAATAACGCTCGACTGTAACAAAGAGAAATAAATCCAGAATAGGATTAGCGCTTTTTATTCCCCCATTCACTATTTTATTCAATATTATTACAAAAACATCCCGTTTCGCTTCGATTGGAGCGCTCCAACAAAAATAAAAGGGCAAGAAGGAATAGGCACCGAACAAAAACAAGAAAAGAAGCAGTGGAGGAAAGACAATTTAAATTTTTCCGAAGCATCAGGTAGCGTATATCCGAAGTGATTTATTAGCTTTGCCATCTGTAATTGGGCAACAATAGTTGGCGCAGTTTGCAACTGGCCTTCTTTTTGCTTGGCGCCGGCTCGACTTACGTTGGGATGGGGCTTTTCAGGAGACACTGAATGCATCTCAGTTACCGAATGATTCGTTATTGAAATTTCACTTTGAATCTCGGAGGAATTTGGAGGTAATATAATACAGAGAGAGATACGCTGGGGATGAGGAGAGGAAAATGCTCTTCTTTAACTTTTTTGGGCCGTTTATTTGTGCCCCTTATCCGAGGAGATCTCAAATAGCTAAAAAAAAAGACAAATCGGATTACCTGACAAGGAGTAATAAAAATGAAATCAATAACTGCTCAGTTGTAAGGCTTCGGAAGTAATGCTGTTGAGGGTGATCTATGTTTATTAAAGAATCGCTGCGTAAATAAATGAGTTCATGAGGTGTTGCTTTAATTCGGAGAGTATTTACGTTAATTTACTAACTATTTATTTAATCAGGTATTTTCTTTTGGTTGAATTTTTGAATTATATTTCTGATTTGCCTCTTTTTATATGGGGCATAATAATTCTAGATCAGAAGCAATGCATTATATAAGAATAAAAAAGACATTTTGAAGATGATGGATGCTAATTTTCATCGATTGACCTACAAACTCCTTAGTCTTTAACATCTTAACGCATATGATCACCTCGTTTGGTGATGTAACTTCTGTTACAGAAGAATACAATTTGCTGTAAAGTTAAATATGGATTTATTCACTTATTTGCAAATTATTCATATATATGTACAGTAAACTTGCCACACTGAATAAAACGGGCCGTATACACAATATATTTGATTGAGTTCGACACTGATCATAAGAGCACAAAGTCTGAAGAGTTCAGTAGATTTCCATATTTGTGTCGAAGTAGCATAATGATTATTGGTAAGTGTGGTGAGAGGTAAAATATGAAGAGATGAGAATTTCGAGAGTGATACTCATTTGGTGCCGGGCATTGGGAGTTGGGATGTCGTCGATTCAAGGTACGCTGTGATGACGATGATTCTTTGGACGCGCTAACCTCTGGGGTTGTCAAGAAGCTTGCTCTTTACCGGTCAGTTACTCATTATTTTTAGATATCTTTGTCCCCCGAGAGATTCCCAGTTTCTGTCATTTGTATGTTGCTCCACTTCAATAAAATCCTGATGCACACTGTTCTTTAAGTTTAAACAACACAAAGACGAATATGAATCGAATGTGCATACGAATGAATAGATTAGGAATTGCATTGGGTACTTACCCCTATTTCCCAGATAGACGATATGGAGAGGCAAGAATTGAAATACTGGACGCAAAAGAATACCAACTTCAGATAACAATTTAAAACTGGTTTAATTGTATCCTTTAACAAGACATTTTGATTGATTCAGCGATTTAAAGTTGTTTGTAATCGGGTATACGGATCCCAACGTCCGACCCCTTTAGCGTCCCAGTCAGAATTGACACGTAGCGTCTTTCTTCCCGTTGACCACCCCGGAACGGGGAAAAAAGTTTCGGTTCGCACTCGGGGAGAGGGTTTTTTTGCTTCTTCTGTTTATCTTTCGTTTCCTCCAGTGTGACTCACTCTGGCGTTACTCAACACACACTCAATACTCTGACCAATGCCAGCAAGTCTACTTGTCCCATATTCAATCCCTATGGTTACTGGACCCCTACCAATTGCCTATATTCACTATGATGTAAGTCGTTCCATTTGGTATTGATTGTTGCTTTTATGCGTTCTTTCACCTTTCAACTTTCTCGAAATGTTGACAACATATTATGACAGGGTAGATGCGTGAATGCGCATTTCTATACGATCAGAATGGTGACATCACCAAAGTCTGTTTTTATGTTGTTCGGACCAATCAGATGATGAATCAATGGATGGGCGTCTTCTCCCGTTCCTTTGCACCAATCAGATGATGAATGTTCGTTTCCACCAACAGACGAAATTAAGTAGTATACGGGTCTACTACTGCTTTGGGTCACATGATCATGGGCACAAAAAAATTACCATTGATCACCCTACTTTTGTATTTTCTGTGCGATCAATTCGTGTTTGTCCATATGAGATTTGAACTCGTAACCACGCAACTGCATTCCGTCAGTTTTCTTAAGAGAGACACCATCAGCCTCTCGGTCCCTGTTGCGATGATTCATTACCTAAAATTTTGAATTATCGTTTTCCTGTCACCTCTGTTATATCTATCGCTGAAAATATCGATCATGAATTAATATTTAAAATAAAACAATACGAATGAATTTGTGTATCCACCATCAAAACCAACCAAGTAAAACTTCGCGAAATAAACCTCACACGGTTTAGTCTCACACAGTTACTGAAAGCGCACACCATGAATAAATGAATTAATCAATCAAAACACAAACCTGATTAGAAAATCGCCTTCTCCCGTTCATGAATCCACACTTGAGATAACCAACCCAGACGCCAGTCCGTACACAACCCACTCTCCCCCGCAAGAGCCGACGACTCGTTTCTGAGATCTTCCAAGGAAAGTAAATAAAACTCGCCATTTGGGCAAATAAATTTCCATCTATTATATGAATATGAACCGGTGCGTAACCAGATTAGAGAGAAGACGGCGGAAAATCATTCCGAACCGAATGTCAACAAAGGCGGCCTCCGAATCCTCAATGAACGGTTAAACGTATGCGGAATTGGGGAGCAGAAATATGATTACGGAAATATGCGTGTTGCGGGGCTATCCTGTTTGGACGCCTGGTTACATTCGAAGGGGGATTGCCGGCAGAGCGGAAGGGGCATTACAGTGGGCTCCAGGGGTGGTGTCTGGCTATGGGTATAGGTCACTCACGAGGTCAGTGAGACAATAGGAATGCTTGTCAAGGTAGCTAAGAAATTACTTAGGTGTTCTTCGCTCGAAGGGTTGGATGACATATTTAAGCCTCATGGTCGTTGTTTCGTTGAGGTATCTCGTCACTAGCAAAATTGACTGGTCTTGATGAACGAGATATCTCGTCATTGGAAGATAAAACTAATCAGGCCCTGTTCTCGTCAACATCGAAACTCGTCAATATCTTGATGACGATGTATGTCATCATTAACAAAATTTGTCAGATCGTGATGGACGAGATATCTCGTCCAAACTACTTGGAGGTTTAAGATGTAATAATATTTAGTTTTAGATGGGAATATCTTCGTTTTACTATCAAACCCTAATAAGTCTTTAAATCAAAATTTTTGAGGAGTGATAAAGAACTAGATAATAAATCGTGGATAGTTATGTGATGCAATATTTAAAGATTCGCCTATAGAAGGCTCTGGCTGATGTAAATAGGTAGGATTTTATGGAGCAAGGGCCATGTTTGACCAAGCTGTGCCCCGCACAAAGCAATCAACGTCAAGCAGACTTAGACATACAAGGAAAGTTTTACTGATACAGAAGAAAATGAAGAGAGGGTGGAATCAAACTTGTGCTACCTTCAACTCACAGGATGCAGATTTAAGAGCTTTCAAAACAAGTTTAGGAAACATGTTTGTTACTAAATAATGTTAAAACCTCATCAATCTAAAAAAGGGACTGAAGGTTTTGAGAGTGAAACGGTTCAAAGAAGGTAGCTTTCCATTAAGAATGTTAACATTGATAAATGCTTCCCTTGAGGTCTCCCGAGTGCACTAAATATAAAAGTTCGATTGCCTAAGTGGCCATAACCTCAAGCATGTAATGAAAAATTTTCATAAACATGATTTAAAATGATTTGTTGTTAAATTGATACAGTATTTATAAGATTAACGATCAGATGAAAAACAGCCGAGAAGTTTCTTCATATTCAATCTTTTTGATTGGTTCATATACTTGTAATATGGTAACATGTTACAAGTATAACATCGTACGGCACTAACAATTTAAACGAAATGAAATATTCAGCTAACGAAAAAAATGCATTCAAAAGTGAATAACTTCTTTGAAAAGTAACTATCATCTACAACAATTTCTATTCAAAATCATTAAGTAGGTAGGCAGTTGAATTTACGTCTCACTAATACAACGGACTATTACAAAATCATCAGATTCCAAGGAGTTATGAAGATATGCCTATTACCTAGAAGTCAGTAATCCCCAAATTTCGACTTTTATTAGTTAACGATTGCTATTTTCTGAGTAAGCATCTCTCTTAATGATAATATAACCACTGAATCAACTGATGATTGAGGGATTTCAAACAGCTTTCTAGTGTAACGAGACATTTTTATATGCAGTATTATTATGAATATTTAATGCTAAACATGATACTAATATTGACTAGCATGGCTGTATACTGAATATCTACAATTTTATATAATAAATAAATAAAATATTTATATAAATTCTAATTCCAATAAAATTGTGTTCTTTTTCTAGTAATTCTAGTAAAATTGTTCCTTTTATAGTAACTAGTAAAATTGTACATTTTTTGGTAATTCTATTAAAATTATTTATTTTTAGTAATTTTAGTAAAATTGTTAATTTCTAATTCTACTACAATTTTTCATTTTCCAGTAATTCTAGTAAAATTGTTCATCTTCTAATTCTAGTAAAATTGTTCATTTTTTAATTCTAGTAAAATGGTTCATTTTCTAATTCTAGAGAAAATTTTCTTTTCTAATTCTAGTAAAATTGTTCATTTTCGAGTAATTCTAGTAAAACTGTTCATTTCTAGTAATTTTAGTAATATTGTACATTTTCTAGTAATTCTAGTAAAATTGTTCAATTTCTAGTAATTCTAGTAAAATTGTTCAATTTCTAGTAATTCTAGTTAAATTTCATTTACAATAGATGCCAGAAAATTCGCGAAAACGACTTCTTAACTACTGAAAAATATTTATTTATTAAATTCTTATTTCTTTTCCATATTTTTCCATATTTCCATTTTTAAACCATATTATAAGTTGTAATTAAAAATTATACTGTTGTACGGCGAAAGACTAGATAAAAATTTATGCCTTGTTCTAAGGAACTAATACTTCATTTTTACTTTATCATATGCTTTATACACTTTACTTTACGTGTTACTCTATATTTGTTATCAATACTTTATTGACGTTACTTATTTTACGAATGTGATATTAGTAATATTTTTGACAATTGTTGAGGCATTCCTAAAAGATTCAGCATATCTATGTCGTTCTAAATCGAGGCAGTCATAAGACTTGCAGTTAAAACTAAAAAAGCCGATTAATAAAACATGACATTATAACCACATGGTTCAGTAATAGTGGACCCAATGGTGAGACATCCAAACTGCGGGGATGATAGAAGCAGAAGACAGAAAAATATATGCGAAATAGCAGGACGTTGGAAATGTGCAAAATCAGTAAATTCATGCGTTCAATCAGAAGAGTCTGATATAGGAACGCAATGGCAATTCTCTCGATCGAGAAATTTATAGAGAATATGAATAGAATGATCATATAAAAGTTTCCCAGATTTTCGTCATATTAAGCATCTAAAAATAACATTTGACGTAAGATATATACTCATGACTCAAGCCGTCAGAAGCAAAAAGCACTAAGTATTTTACGGTTTTTTTATTTCTTACTATCTCAAATATTTGTCTCGTCTTGGCACATGAACATTTGTTATAATAGGACTAAATATTAAATATTGTAATTTTTCTTTTAGCTTGAGTGCGCAAATTATAAATCTGCTTCAGCCTATAGCAAAATATATTAAAATCGATATATCGATTTTAATCGATCGATTTATCGATGTATCGATTTAAAAACATATTATGCTTTTTATCCATAGAATTGTTTTGAAATAGAGTGCACATGCTGATATAAGCATCCTTAAGTTAGATTCAAGCCTCTTCCGTATAAACACTCCCCTCATATATTCATCACTTCTGGAAAACTCCGCACATATTTGAAATTCCGTAAGAAGCCGTTGGTCGGTCAGCCCCACGAAATTGTGTAACCAACCAACCCTTACCCAGATAGTGAAGAAGTCTAAGGAAGGAAAGATGGATACATTAAGGAATGAATATTTCAGGACTATTTTGAGTAAAATAACAGAATTCTTAAACCAGTGAGGTCATTAAGAAACCTTATTATACATCCACAGTTAATGACGTTAATGTTTGGACATTAAAAACCTGTTAATTTGCTGTAGACATAGATTCAATAAATAGGATACTTTACAATTTTTCAGGTTGCGAAGATCTAAATTCAAAATTATTCACTTTCATAAAATTAGAATTTATTCAAACTTTATTAAAGTGAGGGATAGTGTATTTTTTATGTTATATTTTAAGTAACGATTATATTTAGAATATTATTATTACGAATCCCTGGTTCCATAACTACAGAACCTAAGGTGATATTGCAATGCAAAACAATTTATTTTTGTTAAAAACCGCTCTACGCCAAATTTGGGAATATATTCTGAACATTTAATTTTTTCCACTATCCCAAAATGATAGATCCCCTGAGTACTGAGAAACATGTTTAACAATTCGAAAATTTTGCGAGTCAAGCAAATCTTTGTATTTTCTAAGAACGATAGCAAGTTTTCAATTAGTTTTCGTACAATACAAGGAAACCATGTTGATGGTATTGTCTGGCACTAAGGAAAATTTCGAGTAGTAGAACAAGGTGAAAAAGACTGTATCGAAACAGGCAATAATTAGGATATTATTGGAATGTAAAATAATTATTTCATCGTGTATAATTTTATAATTATTTAAATTTTAAGGGAAAATATAGTCAACATATTACAAAGAGCTATCTGGAGCATTAAATAGCGTCAAAACGACTTGTTTCTCGACGTTTGAGCCACACTGTTTTAAGTATTTCAGATGTGGCGAGGACACAAGATATTAGGACATCCAAATCCACATTATCCTACAATATAACTATTTTGAATCATTTAACATTTCCAGAAAATAATATCACGTTCTATTGAAAGTAGATCCAGTCAGACGTATATTTAGAAATGAGTTACGTAACAAGAAAATTTACTTTTATGGACTAGACGATTGAAAATATTCGCATTGATTGTAAAGCCCTTTGAAATAAGAGTACAACGAACAGTAGAAATCACATTGATATTTAAGTTTAATAACATTTTGCTCATTACCCATTGTTTATTATCTTTTGGGGCGTTATCATCAATTATTAGTGCGTATTAAAACATATTCCTGGTATTCGTCATTGTTCATGCGTAAAAGTAGTCGGATGATAATCTTTCAGTGTAAAGAACGTGGAAACTTTTCTAACCCAATGTTTTTTGAGGGGTAGCATTCTTTGTTTTGGTTTATTTGATTTTTTTAGCGTTTATGAATTAAGTCAATGACGTTGCAATTTTTTGTAAATATTCTTTCGGATTCTGGAAGTAATTTTATTATATTCTTAATTGAGGGTCTGTCTTTTTGTTGCCAAATTACCCTTATTCTGGTCATAGATTACTTTAAATGTGACATCTTCAAACAGTCGAAATATTGACACTTCAAAATAAAGTTGTTCATGGATAATCACTGGTTCAGGTAGGTAGATATATTTCTCCATTGTTTGATTTTGTTAAAAGTCACAGCAAAGGCGTGTTTTACAGGCAACTGCTTTCATCTTACCGAGAAAGTGAGTTCTGTATCAATAGTACTATGCCGATTTGCTTAATAAGAGCAGTTTTAATAAAGGATGAGCCTAAAAAACTTCTGCAATCATCAAATTGAGTTTTAGTTCATTAACTATCAATCTTGTTCCATTGCATATATCTCGTTTTGTTTTGCGATTTCTCAGGAGCGTGATTATAACTCCAATCCAGTCTGTGAAGTGACATTGCTGATGAAATTTGCTCACTTAATAACTCTTTAGCCTCCATAAAATACTGTTCGGTATTTTATTCACCATCGTTACTTAGTCTTAAGACAAACTTCAGACTCTCCATGTTGTTAAATATGGTGACAGAACGAAAAAATCGAATTCAGAATTTGATTCAACCAATTATTTGAGAAATTTGAGACTTTGAGAGTCACAAGTAATGTCCAATGTGTTCATGCATCACGCAGCTTTTGCTAATAAATCTCGTAGTTGTCGAAGTATGCTGCAAAATGATGTTTTTCATCTAATTTTTTCTTCCTTATTTCTTAATTTTTATCCCTCTGTGGAGTTCAGACGCATATATCCGTTCTGCAAACTGAAGTATTTCCTGCATGATTTATAACTACGAGGGAAAGTAAAAAATTATCCGCACTTTATTTTCTCAATCTATTAATATAAATGTAGGGGTTGAACAAGTTCGTCATTTTTCTACATACTCTTCTTCCTTTTCGATGCACTTGGTCCAGCGGTCCGCAAGCATGCGTATTCCCTCCAAGAAGTAGGTTTTCGGTTGGCCGCCCAACAATGTATGCACCGGTTCCCCTTCTTTTTTGTCCGTCTTATCTACAGAGAACACGCTGCATTGTCGATGGTAACTCGTCGGTTTGACTGTACCATTTCTCGAGCTTGCTGAATCTTCTCTTCAATGGTGGAGGTTGCCGAGCGTCCCGTTCCTGCTTCGTGTATCACGCTTGCCCGGCCTCTTCTCGATCCACATGCACACTTCTACATAATAGAACACTGTCATCATATTGTGTTGTAAGCCTCCGATGAATTTCAGCCCTAGCACACTTTCCGACCAGAGAAATCTGTTCACTACTCTTTATTCCTCCTTGGTGCACACTGCTATGGAGCAGCCATGTTTAGACTGAAGCTGAAGCAAGAAAAATGACGCTATCAAGATCGAACTTCGGTAACGTGACCACAGTAGTATCAACTCAAAGCATGCAGCAGAAGACAGTGTGACAAACCTAAAGATGTGTTACAGCGAAATTGTGGATAATTTTTGACTTAACCTCGTTGTTTTGACCTCCTTGACCGATGAAATCTTTCGACCAATGAATGTGTTGTAGGGGAAATGCAACACTTCAACACTACTGGTAAATCTCCGGACGCTCAGAGGGTTTAAGCCTGTCCGCAATGCATCCACATGGAAGGTGTATAGAATTACATTGATTCTTCTTAGATCTGTAAAGAATTTCTCTCTAGACGCATAAAGTCGAAGTAGTCTCAAACAATATATTTTGAGGATGAGAGCCAAGGTTCATTGAATTGCATTCTTCAACCACATTATCGTTTTTATGGTTATATGTGTGTTTCAATTTTCCTTATCTATTATTAAATTTCTAGAACATTAAAGTTTCCAAAGTAAACTTCAAATGTCTTGCAAAAAGTAAAATATACAATATATCACTGTAGCTGTGATGACTGCACAACGTACGTCAGACTTGTGCACACAATTCGTGAATTTAAATACTCATACTCGAGCAAGTTTGCTTTTCTATTTTATTATTATTATTGTCGGATTTCCCATTTCGAACCCTGAACTCATTAAACGTATTATTTGAGTAAGAAATAGAATTAATATAGAGTTCAAAATACTCAGAAAATATAATTCAATTAATGAAAACTCAAAAATGCATCTCAATAATAATCTTACAAAAACTCGGAAAAACTCACAGCTCAAAATTGCATCATAATTAACAATTCTAAATGGAACTAAAACGCTTAAACATATTTCTGTAGTTACCAAATATAGAGAAGCACATCTTATTAACAATTTATTTTATACTATCTCATGCATGTTTTCACAAAATTTCTAAGTGAATAGGCTTGCGCTTTCTACTATTTTATAATAAATATTATTGCTTGCATTACTCGTTTCTTAACTGCTGTATCATGATTAAAGATTTACTTATTGTGCTCGAACAATTTCTCATGAAATAACTTAACTGCAGCTTTAACCAATGAGAGAGCGAGAATAAGTTAAATATAAGTTGAATCAGTGATAGAGCGAGTATAAAAATTGATCCAAGTACGTCAACATCAAGTTTGTTTTATATAAATTAAGTTGACAGTTGATGATCTTCGGAAGAGGTGCATGACCTGCTGAAAGAAGCAGCAAGGAGATGGTAGTGCAATAGCATGTGGAACTTGAATTAGCATGGCATTTCTTACTAAACGTGTGATTAGTAAATGTTTTCATGTACTTCTAATTTATCAACTCTTCTACTTTCAGCACTTTAATTTCAATAATCTCTTTCGTAATGTTATCCTTACTTTTTTTATTGAACAAGAGCAAACTCCCCGTGCACTACAGAAGTACAACACGGGGCTTACAGAAGTAAGTTGATTTAACAAAGAAACAGTGGAAAACAATTTAGCTAAAATTACAAATTTTATGAACTTGACAAATGAGTAAAAAAGCAGATTAGATTTTACAAAAACATTGAGTTTCGCTGGCCATGTTTTACCTAATTTTCTCAAATCATTTTAAAGGCGCATTCTTGAATTTTCAAATGAAATACAACTAAAAAGCAAATTCTCCACATCTTTTGGCTGCTTTTTAGAATACTCGCACATATCATTAGTCCGAAGATGAAACGTATATAGATATTTAGCAAAATTTCCATGACCAGATAAAAATTGCGTATTTTTGAAGTTTGTGATGAAAAATAATTCTGAGTTCAATCTATGCTGAAGAGTAGGAAATTTTTTTTGTGTGTGAATTGAAATTTTAATAGAACAAGTCTACAAGAACTTGCATAAGGGGAAATTTTAATAGTACAATGCTGGAAACTATGTAGGTACTTTTCCAACATGCGTGCTTAAAATCATCGATAAGCAGGGTAATTTTTGTTAGTCAAAATGCTTGTATATACTCAACTCTTTTTGTAACTGAAAGTAGATCTATAATTTGGTAACGTCTGGATCCAGAAATAATGGTGCTTTTATTGTTTTTTAAGTACTGATAAGGACATGCTCATAATTTCAAAATTTTATGTCAATACCTTAAAATAGTTGTCAGTAATAACACTCAATTGTTGTTTCCGAGTTATACAACTATGATATATTTTGGGATTTAGACGTGTAATCAAATTGTGTTCTTAGATAAAGCTAAGATATTTTTAATGACACTAAAAGTTTCATTTTATCTCATGGCATGTGAGGAACCTTAAAAACTGCTACATCAAAAACCAGACTATCGGAAAACATTTTTTAAATAAATGAGAATTTGCAGTGAAATGAGAAAAAGAAACAAGGACGGTTTTATGCTTCTCCTGGTCATTTTTACTGCTACTACTCCAATTGCTTTGGTGTTTCTATCTTTATGTATACCATTCACAATAAGTGTACTTAGAATATGCATCAAAGCTAAATACAAATATGGGCAAGGTGAACATGTATAAGAACATGAGCTTTTAGCTAAGCAGAGCAATCTAGAACGCTAGCATTAGAGATGAAGATTGGAAAAAGTTTCGGTAGCAATTTTTTAGCTATCAGACTTTTATAGAAAAAAAGAAGACAGCTGGGTGCTTGTAGAAAACGGGCCGAGTCACGAAAAGGAAATCACTTTTGAAGTTGGTCGATTGAAGTTCGCATAGACACGGAAATTGCAGTCATCAATATACAGGCAATGCGCTTAAAATGTCTTTCTTTGTCTGAATGTAAGATTTTAGGTTTTCTTTTGTCCTTCTTGAGATACTTCAGTTAAAATAGGTCTCCGAGTTTAAATTGCGTTTTCAATACCCTATCAGCCCAGGCTGCTTCTATTCGGTAGTTTGTAAAACATGCGAAGAAAACGATATTCCCAAACCCAGTGTTCGGATTGAAACACCATGTGTACTGTATATGAAGATGTAATGAAATGGACATAATGTCAAATTCTGAGAACGCATTATTCCTATAGAATTGCATTAGAAATGCCATAAATTAGTGACTTGTAAAGCCTCTTTTGGAGGCTATACCTGCTAATGTACGACATGACATGGAGACAAATGAAGTCTTATCCTATTCTAAGACAAATATTGAAAGCATTCTGCATCTGTTACCCCAGTTCCCTTATGTTCAGAGAGTGGTACAAGTGAAGCCAATCATATCCCACGCAGTGTCAATGGAAGAAAGGTCTGGGGATCTCTCTGGGTCAAGGGTGTTTTTCAACAACACGGATGAACTCCTGGTAGAAGGGAGTCGGGTCTAGATGCGCGTAGTAGCGTTGGGAAATAAACCTTGGACGTGATATGAAAGGTAATACAAGAGGTTATAAGATCTGCTAGGCGTATTGCTCTGCTGCTCATATTAAGTGACAAATTCAGTTTCTGCCTTGGGTGATTACATGATCACGGCATTTACGAGTGGGGGAACACATCCACAGTTATCCTGAGTTTACTGTCGAGTAGCACAGCAATATAATTACTGATCCGATGGTGTGGTGAGCAACCACTGTCGACAGCTACTCCCGTTTAATAGGGGTTCGAATTAGTTTGACAGCACAGATGTACGTCCAGATTATAACCGTCCTTTAAATTTTCCATACTTTCTTTCAAAATTACTTGATATTGTCTGCCTTGTGTTTGGCGCAGCTTGAGAAAGTATGTCCGTTTTGCCTTAAATCCCCAAATCAACCTACCTCTACGACATAATGAGCATTGAGTAGATTTGATAGTGAGATCATTTCTGTATATCTTAAACGCCAAATTTCATTCCGATCATGTAACCTATCAACCCTAGCATATTTCATTTTTATTCGTGCAAATTTAGCAGACTTTCTGTCGCATCACTAACATATTTGTTCGATTATCAAATTTTGTATTCAGTTGCATGTTTTTGATACGTAGTTTATTTATGAACATGAAATTGTGCATCGTAGGTGAACCCTCCTTTCATGAGTAACAGTCATTTACATGACGTTTCAATTATTGTATTGGTTTACAAGTACTAAATTCGTGTACAAAGCTAGAAATATTTCTGTGAATTCATATGCCTGGCACAAAAGTTATCTTTTGTAATAATTGGCCATGTACTTATGCTTTTAGATATTTATAATAGTATTTCCAAACTTTGCATTTCTTAATTTTCCGTTATGTGTTATTGGTAAGGTGAGATAGATGAATTAATTCGCACTGGTGCAAAACAACCGACTATTGTGACTGTCCAAAGATTCAAGGATAGCACCTCATAATTTTGAATCACGGTCAGATGATGTTTTTGGTAAGGAGATATGTGTGTGTGTGTGAACTATAATATAACTTTACTGGAGTCATCTTGAATCGTATTTAAAATATAAGAGTTTCGTGTTGTAATTTGTAGTTTCAAAATGTTTACCAAAGGAGAGCCCGATACCATATATGTATTTTATCAATATTTATAAGATACTTGTTCAGCATTTAAGCTGGAGTTGCTGTGAAAGAATTTAAGATTTTTGAGATAAATCTAGTTCCTATTACCGTTTCTTGTATTTATATAGTTTCAATGTTGTTTTAGTTGACAATGAATTAGAACTCATTTAGTAATCAATCTATAAAAACCACAAGATTCAAATTACAATTAATTCCAAAATTCAGCAAAACAAAACCGCAATTTGTAAATTAAACTTTGTTGCGTCGAATTTTCTCAATTTAGATTGCTTATTGTTTCATGTGCAATTACTTTAAATACACAGGGTAACTCGTATAAACCATTCATCCCACCCCAACAAGGCAGTGCAATGGGAATAATCAAATCTTCCAGATGAACAGTATATTTATGCTAATAACATCAATAAACGTAGACCAGTTTACCTCAAATTGTTCAACAAGTCACCAATTGGCGAGGCCTAATTGATCTGGCTGTATGCTCCTGTAAAGGAAGCTTGCTCCTGAACTATCCATGAAAAGCTAATTATCGAAAACTGGCCCTTCACATTGTGTAACGGTACTTACGCCTGAGGCTAAGATGCTAACAGAGGGATGGGATTGGTTTACTAAACGAACCGTTGAATTTCAAAATATGCCACCCACTAACTCGTATCACATTTTGGGTTATAATCCGACCTACCAATCAAAATCTTTAACATCGCTGCAACAATTGCCGACGAGATTGACATCAGGGAAGAATACATTAAGTGAATTGACAGGCTCTGAGGAATTTATGCAGATATCGTTTGGATTTAAATGTATTTCAAGGAATTTGAGGTTGATTGTTTTAGTTCCAATATAATCAAGAAGCTAATACACAATACAGACGAAATGCATATCGAAAATATTTTTAACGCGTTTTACTTTTAAACGTATTCTTTTAGATACATTCCTTGTATTCTAAAATGACTGAAGTGGCTTAGTTATTACAGATCTTTACATTCTTTTTTACTTGCAATAATTATTATTATAGTACTTTACAAACATTTTAATATACATAAATGTAATCGATAAAACCAGTAAAATACGAAACATAAGTGCATATGTTGATTCTTTAACTCGAATTGCAATGCAGCTTTAAATGTCCATAGGAATAAGATTCGTAACGAAAACATAAGTGATATGATAATATGTAAGTGTTGGTATGCGTTCTGGCAAACAATTTTAAATTTGCTCAAATACTATTGGAATGCATTTTCTATACATCTTACCTCAAACCTCTTAATTTATCATATGTTAATTACATATAAAGTGCATATCATGCTTAAGGATATAAGACGAATAAATTTTAAATATATCCTTTTATAATAGAAAGTTTTGCATTCATGAATAGTGGATTGGAATGATGGATTCACTCTCCGTCGTTTCTAAGTTCCTCACAAGATGGTGGTCATTGCCAGAAAGAATATAGACTGCTGGTCATCAAAAATGCAACACCACGAAGGAAGCATCTAATAGCCGTGAAAATTGTACGATGTGTAGTTCATGGCAGGATATGTAAATTATTAGTACTCCAGCGTATTTGCAAATCATGTTCACGAGTAACGTCTCCTGTAAGCAGTATAAAAAGAGAAAACCGAGAGCCGGTTTAATTATTCGAATTGTGTTTCCTCACTGTTCCTGGGTGTAGTAAACTTAAGTATGCCTCGTCGAAAAATACGACAGACATACGAACACGTTTCTGAGTTTGACAGAGGAAGAATTGTAGAATTGTGGTTTATCGTGACTGCGGTGTAACCTTATGAGAAAGCGGTGCTTGAGTTAGATGAAATCAAGCCACAGTGATGCAAATATTGAATTGGTGGATGAAGAGGAACGAACTGATCAACGTGAATAATTGCAGCTCCCATGTCACACCACTGAACGAGAGGATAGACATCTTGTGCGCATGACTATTAATTATCGTACTGCAACATCAAGAACCCTTGTTCGAGAATTAGGGTGGATTGCACTACATCTTTTAAACGTACAATTCGCCGTCGTCTGCAACAGCGGGGAGTTTTTTCAAGGCATCAATTGCTGAGATTACCTTTCACTCTATACCCCAAATCCTCTGTGTCTGCAGTATTGCATAGAACTTGGATAAATTAATAGCATGACATCGTCTTTTCAGGCAAATCTCTATTCTCTTTACAGCACCAAGATGGTCGCATCCAAGTCTGATGGCATAATGGACAGACTGCATGACTCTTGAGTTATGTATCGCCATACCATTCTGTCAACTGGCGTTATGGTATAGAGTCATTGGATTCTTCTCTCCCATCCACCTAGTACGTATTGAACGTATATTCAAAAGCCGCTGCTACATCTCTGATGTTTGGGAGCCTGTTGTCTATCCTTATATTCAGGACAGTTCGCAGCAGGAAAATGCACGACCGCACCTGGCATACATCAATTCCTCAATGCCTAGGTTTCACTTCTTCCATGACCCGCCCGTTCAGTAGATCTGTCACGCATGGAACATATCTGGTGGATGATCGTCCTATGACTAGCACACCGCAGACCACCCGTTGCTACGCCAGATGACCTTTTCAGCGCGTGGAAGCAGCATGGATTTATATGCCCTAAATAGCTATCCAAAGTCTCTTTCTTTCAATATCAAGACTTGTAGTAACAGTTATTGCAGCCCACGGCGTTTACAAAAAATAATGATTTCTTCGAGTTTCGCAAAACGAACGGAGGTGTAATTTCAATCATTTCACCATTGTGTCCTGTTATTTGTATCATAAATATGGCTTTGATATCTGTTGTCCTTCATGGTGTTATATTACCGATAACCATCAGTATTTTCAACACTAGAAAACTACAAGGCTCAGAGTGGTGTTATCGCAGAGCCTGGAAAAGTATTTGTATGGATTTGATATCGCTTTCGGTCCTTATTTATCAATGCAGAAGTATCAATTACCACTGAGACAGCAATATTCAAATCAGAGGGTTGAAAAAAAGTGTTGGATAGAGGAAATGAAAGGCGAAAATTCTATTGTACTAAAGGATTTAAGCTGAATAAAAGGGGAAGGATTCTATAGATGATATGCATAAATTTTGTCTTTAAAATTAACTAAGTCATTAATTTAAAAACCGTTTCCATTAGAGACACATTAGGCTCAATTTATAGTCAGCTTACATTATTGCCAATTAACAGCTTCTGTGCAAAAACAAAGAACTACATTCGCCTTTATTTCTTCACCTGAAACAAAATCCGATTTGGCTAACTTTTCACAATCTTTCGATTGTTAAAGTGTGTGAAAGAAAGTAACAAATAGAAAACAGAATAAACCCAATGCAAAGTTAAAAACTAAACAACTCTCAACAGCGTGATTTTCAGCAATAAAACACTAACCGATTAAAAAACAACTCAGCGATTTTCGAAACGAAAGAAATATCGGGAGTGGATTTAATTGGCCGCCTTACAATTGAAAAACTTATCTCTTAAAAACTTTTCTACTTGTTTTTGTGTTGCGTTTATGGGAAAAGTAGCTTGCTAGTCTGTTAAACAAGAAGCACTTCAAAGTAGTTCAGATAAGAACAGGGATAGGAAAAGGGGATGCCACTTCCAAAAAAGAAATACTTTGTTGGAGGAAGGATGTGAAGTAGCCTTAGCAAGGAAACTGACAAGCAAACTCTTCAGAACTTCCCTCCTTGATTGATGCTCTTGACGTCATATCCTGTCTTTTTATGATCCGTATCTCTGCTTCTGTGGTAAGTACTGCAATTCAGGAGGATATAAATCTATATTTGTATATGAAGTTAGTGGGCATAATTTCAGAGTATTTATCTAGATAAAAGCAGGCCATCTCACTGGTAAATTTGTTGCTTAAGAATATCAGATCATAACGAGAGAAAGTAGTTCAAATTAAGTTTGTGGATGAAATAATTATAAAGGGTTTCAATGCTAAAGCTAGTTTTTGCAGAATCTATACTATACTTCAGGTATACTAGAATAGAAAAAATTCATCAGTGGTATTTTTATTCCTCCTAGATAACTGATTCAACTTCGGTAAAAGTTGATAGAAAATGAATACTTAAAATGAAACAACTTGATAGCAGATATAAAGAACAACATTAACATGACAACTGTGATTAAATTTGAGTTCCTGAATTACTTTACTCGTAAAAATATCGAAAATTAATATTTGCGTTCATGCGAATTATGTTCTCAATGCTTAGATGAACAAAAACAATCGCACGAAACACTGAACGAGCCATTCTGATTTTTTTATATTTATAAATTGAAATTTTTTTATTAACATTCACACAAAAAATTACACCACTTTATTTCAGTTTTATCCAAATGCATTACTCGCTAAGAGGAAACTCCCAAGCAATAACAAGTCGAAGCATCACGGAAACAAAAACAGATTGTCATTTATTTAAGAGAATACATTTCAGTTAGTATTTGTTGGATAAATGAAAAATCCGTATACGTTCATAGAGGGATATTTTTCGCAATTTATCTTCTGAATTTCGGTAACTACTGGGAAAAAAGGCGTCTTTTATATAGTAATCGAAATGAATTGTATTTTATAATTAACACGAATTTTATACTCTATGTTTAACCCTCAAAGTCGTTTTAACAAGATATATTGTTCTTTAAGATCTGATCAATTTTGATAACGGCGGGATATCTCATCAAGATATTGACGATTCTTTCATGATAACGAGACCACGATCTGGGCCGTTTCCTTCTAATGACGAGATGTCTTGTCCATCAAGACCTGGTCAGTTTTGCTAATGGCATGGTAACTTATAGAGGCAACCATGAGGAGGATCAAAAAAGCTTCTACAACTCACAATATTTTTTGGTGAATTAATTACAAGATTATTCTTTATCATAATAGTAATAATACAATGAATCTGTAAATGCCAAATCGAATTCTGTCGTTACTAAGTATCATAACACTAAAATGTACCACAAAGAAATAATAAACAGTAGAATTAATATATTTCAAATGCAAAATTTGTAATCTTTAACCAGTTTTATACACAAAATTGTTTATTAATTTGAAATTACATTAATTGCAAACATAATAGTTAATAAATTCTTAGGAATTAAGAGAATTGTGATTAAAAATATCTCTAAAGTACTAAACATAATGCATATATACAATCATAATGCTGTGTAACAGGTATTGATATGTTTTAACCCAGGTAATGTTCTAAAAATATTTTCATGAAAAACTCTTTATGGGAAGTGCGTCATGCGAATATATCTTACACTTAAACAATTTATATTTTAGGGGTGATGGACCCCTTATTGTTATCAAGTGAGGGAATATTTATATACCTTCGCACCTTAATATAACCAGAATAGTTAAATATCTAGTCTTAAGCATTTCAAGGATGTAGGACGTCAGACGCATCAGCTTACCTGAGAAGGTTTAAGTCATACTGCAAGCTTTTTTTGTTTCAGAATTAACTAACAATAATCAAGAATTCAAATTATCATAGTATTTTTAAAAAATGATAATCACTCTACCTTTAAAAATTAATCACTAGAGTCATTTTTACAAGAACATGGATTAAACATATCTGGGGGATACCTTTCAATTGGTTTCACTTACGCATTTCAAATGCTAAAAAATTCGTTGATCCTGTGTGATCAAAAGATTCAAACCTCAGATTCTTTCACACTACTTTCACCCTCAGTTGAACATTGTGAAATTGAAATATCAAACACACATTATTTTACCAAAAAAGATCTTGCAAACGGCATGCAGAAGGGGAAAGGTATTCTAAGTCAATGCCACATGGCAAATATCCGGTAAATGCGAAGAAATGTGACGCGCCCTGCATGTTGAGTGGACTGGGCAACAGGAGAGCCCCAGCTGCTGGCAAGAGAAGGGTGTGTTTGTTTGGCGACTGCATTTGCCTATTGATTGCTCAGAATGGGATGTCTCCAAGATTTATTTCTGAAGAGACGTCTTGAAGTGGCGCGCAGATCAAATATAGATACCGTGTCTAGCTTAGGTTTTCCTTTTGGAGTAAAATGCATTCATCGAAACTTTGATAACGAGTCTTGTGTTTTTATAACGACTGTGGTTTACTCTATACATGGTATCGATTATTTTGAAAATACATATATTTCACCTTTAAAAGCATACATTGTAACTTAACCCATTTACGTCATAAAACGAGCTCAGCTTGCAAGGTTGCCATATAGTTCAATACTTGGAATCCAGATGTGTCTTGAATGAATTCTGAAGTAAAATGTAGACATGTGACATCGGTAATTCCCACAGTGTAACCTCACCCCTGTGTGCTTCTTGATCGCGAAACCAAATTTCTTTCTCCATTGTATTTCGTTGTTCTCAGTAGCCATCAAATTTGACAAAGCTGTTGGCAGCGTAAAACTCTTAGTGTTTCTCTCTACATATTTAGAAAACTGATTTGAGATCTACCGTGCCTAAAGAACGGAACTGAGGTAACGGAATTGGTGAGTTCTCACTTACAGTACTATGCATGAAAAGTTTTATAACAAATCTTTATTGGTTTATTTTATATGTTTTTATATATTATTATGCTTCCATATACCCTGTTGGCGTAGCTTGGCCAGATGTGGCCCTTGCGCTATAAAACCAACCAAACCAAATACCCTGTGAGGGTATTTAAATTATGATTCATCTGTCAGCTCTGATAGCATTTAAACATGAAACCATTGGGATACTTCATCTAAGAAGGTTCATTGGTTTTTGTATTATGGAAAAGTTTAATATTTGAAATCGGAGGCTGCATCCTAATTGTCTTCTTCTGTATCAGTATTATGATTACTAAAATTTGCAGAATCACCATATCCCTCCACTTCAAATAGACTTTCTTCGCCAGTATCTACTGATGAAACTCCTCAAGCATTTCGTGCTCGGAAGAACTTTCTAAGCTTCATTCATTTTCTGAGCCATTTCCTATACAGTAACTCTTTTCATCTGCGATACATATATAGATGTATAAAATAATAAAAAATTAAATTTAAAGAACCCAACGAACCAATATTTCAGTCAAACTCCGAGTGGAAATTGCCTCATAAGTCTACATTTCACAAAACACGCAAAACATCCCCTTCTCCTACTGTTACAATACAAGAGACATTACATTTTCAAGTTAGTTTTTACAGCGTACGACCCATATTTGGTCATGTTGTTCCAAACACAACGAAAACATCAGATAATAGGTATACTCACAGAGGAAAGTTTTAGTGATTCAGAAGAGAGAAGTAAACCCAAGGTAAATAACTGAAATCGAGTCTGAGCAACCTACAACTCACAGGCTGCTGGCGAAATCACCTAAGAAGGATTTAGTGACATGGTTTGCATGTTTTATCTTAAACAATGGTGCTGCGTTTTAAGGATTGTACTTATTTTTTCACCGAAGCTAAACATTTTATTCTTAAAATACATTTAAAAGTTACGGAGGGTTTATTTAAGTTTTGCTGCGTTCGTTGGTTTGAAGGTATGGGTTTAAATTCCCCCTTTTGAATGAGGGTTAACAGTTTCCCTCGAATTTTTATTGTAATCACCTAACGGGTACAAATATTATCCATTCGTTTCTTCATTAAATACACAGTTTATGATATTAAAACAGTTTTAAGATTTAGGAAATGTTAAATATATGTTAAACTAAATTACTAGAATTAATCTGCGAGTGTACAATTTATTGAATACATTGTATTAGCATTTTATGAAATAAATTTCAGAATGTCTGAAATATGTCCACACATAAAAAGAGAAAATAAATAGAAAATGTTACAATATTTTCTTTTTTAAAAATTCCAATTGCTTAGGTAACTCAAAACTCGAATTGTGTAAACTTCATTAAATAAAAAGAACGTTGTATTAGCAGATAATGAGTGAGTGGTAAAATAAATAATTACTAAATCCATCATTATTGAAGGTACTTAAAATACCATATTTATCTCAAAACAAATAAAATTACCTAATCAATATTCATTACATAAGATATACATTCTTTCGATAAATAGATATTCATATAGACTTTATTATACAACTTAAGATAATAGAAAATGAATGAAGACTAAGTAATGCATGGCATTTTTTAGTTTTAGTAAACATTTATCCAATGATCAATACACCGGCTGAACAAATATATTGGTATAAATTTATCAATTACTTTCATAAGTATTGAATATAATTATTAGTATACATACATACCAACATTGTCATAAGTGCTTCTAAAATAAATTTGAAGAAAACTTAATTTTTCTCTCAACTTGAACTCACAAGACTATATTTTCGATTAAAACAGAAAATAAAGCGTTAAAAATGAATAAAACCCTTATAACCATTAATCATTTTAGTTTCATGAAATCTAACTTAATAAGATTGTAACGAAAATAAATTCCAATATCTTCACAAGCAAAGTAATTAATGTCATTTAGATGGAATTCCATGTCATAAATCTTAAGCCCTAAAATTATATGTTGTATTATGAATATAGAATAATGTTTAACTAAGCAGTTGATAGCATTTCCACAACAGCATCGTGAGATATTAAATGCATTTATTGAACAAAATAAATTTCACCTGTGTTGGGGGAATATTATGCAGACAAAATAAGCTCTATCTTTCAAATATAAATATCGCGACAGATTACTATGAAATTTTCCTCTGATATTATTTTCAGTAAAATAAGTACTGCTTGTTTTTTATAAACGTAAAACTTAGGAAAACCCTTGATATTTGTAAGTTTATTTTCGTATTTTTAAAAATTCATTTATTTTATTATATAAATAATTTGTTATTAAAACTATTAAATCCATCAGTATTACCATTTGTGTAATGTTGATAATTGATGTAATGGAATTTAAGGCCAAGGGAAAAGGAGGAAGGAAAGTACTCTATAATGAATAATTTAAACTTTTCAAGGCTTACAGGTTTCAATTACGAATCTACTACAGGTGTACGTGATGTGAAATAAGTTTTGTTACATTTTGGTCTAATGTGTAGAACTTGTATAATTGAAATGAAGCAGACAAGTTTCACTTGATGGTTGGTAAGGTTTTATGACGCCAGAGCCGTTACTGGCCAAGCTGCGCCAGACAGACAGTGTCAAGTAAAGACGATATACACACAAAGAAAGTTTAGAATTTCTTCAACACAGAATAGAAAAGTAAACCACAATAAGTTACAAATCGTACCTGGTCCGTCTACAACTCAGGTTGCTAGCACAGACATGAAATAGAAGTAAACTGAGCATTGTTATTGAGGAGAGTTTTCAAAATGGTGACCAACATGTCGACAAGTAGTCACATGACTGGTCTCTAAAGATTAATTCGGTTTGTTGATTTTCCTCTTTATCGCCTCGTTTGGGGTTAGAACATTATATGAGCGGTTTGATATGTGAAGGAGCATTTCTATAGATGAGCGATAAAAATGATGACATCACTAAAGTTGGCTACTACGTCACATGAACCAACGAGATGATGAATCAAGGGATGGGCTTCTTCTTCCGTCCAGTGGACAAGTCAGATGACGAATATTCGTTTCTTCCCGGCAGACGAAAGTAGTCTAATGGTCGCGTTACTACTAGTTTTGGTCACATGATCCTGGACACATAAAAAGGTTACCATTACTCACTCTACTTTTATATTTTCTCTGTGGTTGCCAGCGCAGAAGTTTGAGTAAAGCATTGCAAGTTTATAATGGACAAAATAATCATATTCGAAATGCATAAAGTACGCATGAATACTAAACACATATTACATCTTATATCACCTCGCATACATCCAGCTGGGTAAGTTTTATGATTTGTTAAGGATGGTGAATAGTGCATTATTGCAAGGCAAGTATTACCATAAGCAAATTGTACGGATTTCTACTTATTCGAATCATAACTCTAGCTATCAATAACTGCACTTATAGAATGCTGATTTGATATTCCAAGAAATTACGACGGCCTCTTATTAAAATTCCAGCAATGTTTTATCAACATTAATTTGCATCCGAATTTCTAGCGTCTTATCGTGAAATTAATTGCTTGAGTCAATATTTACCGAACCAAAATTAAATGCCCGACAAATTTCCATTTGCATAGAGTCGGTGTTCTCTCCCTTCATTCATGGTGACACGCTGATATTTAGTTGAACTTGAATCATCGCGTTCTTAAATAAGTCAAAGCATAAATTATGGAGAAAATTCCATTGAATTGCCAGTTATGAATGCGGTGTTCAATGTTTGAAGTAAAAATTAGCATACCTCTAGGGTTTGTCGTATTTGACATCCAATTTTGGCATGTATATCTGGTTACCTCAGAATCTCGAATTTGTATTCATGATAAGTTAGTCGGAAGTTGTTTAAAAATGCTACGAAGCAATAGTTAATGACTGAAAGAGGTGATTATAAGAAAATTTGCATTACCATCTTATAGGATTAGAACTCAGACAACTTCTTTTTATAATTTCTTAGAAGAAAATATGATTTAGAATTTCTTAGAGGAAAATAGGATTTAAAATTCCTTAGAAGAAAATATGAGTTAGGATTTATAATACAGAAATATGGTTCTTGAAGGATTGTAAAATAGTTTATTACCAAGATATTTCTTTTACTTAATTGTTTATTGATCATAATTATTACAAATGAAATTACGATGAAATATCTTTTTACAATAAGATAATAAGAATAAGTTTAAAAAGGTAATTTACAATGCATTTAAAGTTGTACATTAATAGAAATGTTTCTCCTTCAAATCATCTATAATGCTTGCATAAAAAGCATATTTACATATCTAAACCTCTTATATTTTTATTTAGCAACGTAATTGTTTGATTGTTGATTTAATGTGCAGTGGTCACAAAAGTATTCAGTCATCTTTTGTTTGTAACTATTTTGATCTATTTAAAAAATATTTTGCTACAGTTTAAAATTTTGTCCATATGAAAGCTGTCTTTCTATTCTAGATTATGAAAAGATTTTCTAAACTTATTTAAAATATAACATAACTTATGAAATAGGCGACACAAAATTATCTGGCTTCTTTCCGGAACCCATTTGATTCTACATTGCCTGGTGGTAGTTTCAATGGATTAAATTATTTTATGACACAAAATGTGTAATTTGTGTCAGATTTCCACATGAAGATAATAATAGAATACAAATCTTAAAGCTGCGCTTTGAACTTCTAAATGCGAAGTATTACGTTTTGGATTATTGTTATCTTGGACCGAAACATATATTTTAATTAATACGGCATGAAAATTTCAGTTTTCTAAAAGATCAATATATACATAATGACTCATACCAGTAATAAATTCATGTATCTACTGCAGTTGGCGACGCACACTCCCAAATCATAAAGTGTATGCACTGAATGAGTCTGTCTACTAAACAAGCATTTATTCGAGCTTTCTTCACATTAAAACTTCATTTTCATTGCTGGATTAAAGTGTTAAATCCAATTTAATGTTGAAGTAGATTTCTTGATACTTTTTACAAACAAGAAAGTTGTGTGAAGATAGCTGAAATCAATGGTCAATAGACACTTTCAAATTCAGAACACGGTAATGATTTGAGGCTTTGTGTAGGCAACTGAAGTAGATACACTTAAATTTATTGCTAATATCTAGGTTCATTTTGCCTAGATTGAGCTTTTGAAAAATATTTGAAAACTTACGATGGTAAAAATTATGTTGGTAATATGTTGATCTAAAATGACAATAACTCGAAACGTAATACTCGCATGCAAAGATCAAGATGATATACAAAAATCAAAGCGACGTAAAATCTCAATCGACTCAAATTTAAAGGTTTGTATCCTATCATTGGCTTTACTAGTAAATCTAAGACATCACAATTCTTTGTCATAAAATAGTGAGATTTATCAGACAAATTTCATCTAGGAGAGTAGAATGGTTCAAGTTTGACCAAATATCTGATGCAAATAATTGTATTTAGACTTAAAATGAAATTATATTTTTAGACTAAAGGGAAAGTCAAAACGCAAAAATCATCTCATAGACATTGTTTACATCGGTTCCGTTTGTCATTTGTGCTTTTTAAGAAGGGGGTAGATACTTTTGTGTGCCTGATTTCTTGAGTTAGATTAATTTTAAATATTTTTAGCACAACTTTTCATAATTGTAAGATTATCTTGATTGAAGACGACGATATAGACCACTTTTATATCGTTCAATTTTAAATCGTAATTTTAACTATATCTTCATAAAATACATGAAAACAGATACAAATGTAAGGTTGCAAAACACTTTTGTTTTGTGTCAATCTAGATTATTCTTCAATTACATGAAATTATTAAATAAATATTAAAAGTCAACTTTGAATAAACACTTCTTTTTCTAGAAAACCATTTTACTACTCCATTTACCATTTGTTTTCGTAATAGTTATTGACGCAGATAATATGTGTATATTTATCAGAAGACTAAAAAATACTGGGTTTTCAACATTGTTTCTTCAGAATTTTAAAACCAATAACAAAATTATTTTATAATGGATATCTTAAAAATATCAATTATACATTATTTTTACAAACGCATGTGTTGCTGATTATAACCCGTGTGCTAAGTGTACGCACATCACCAGCTTTTGACTATACAACCCTTATCATTCTTAACACTTTTATCATATACGGGCACCAATATGTTTTACTGAAAAATTATTATTCTTACTTTTTTATGTGTTCAAGTTCTATATCTCTCAATTCCTTAATTTTAGTTATATTAACTCAACCGTTATTACTAGCTACAACGAGCAAAAATCTCTAAAAGTTTTTAAAGACATTTTTTGAAATCTTTTGACTTATTAAACTAATGAGACATAATATTTCTAAAAGTCTCCTGTGAAATCATCTCTACTCCATATATGTGAACGTGTAGCATAAATTCATATCTATATTTACTGGTTAAATTTGATAACATAATTCTTGTCGGTTAAGCTATATGTTCCTTATTTGTATGCTTCACTTATCAATTAATTAAATGTTTTGACAGAATTCCGCTAATATAACGTATACTGTATTTTGCACGATTTCCTTCATTAAATAGTGCTCACACATTAAACTAGAAAGGTATAATTTTTAATAAATGACATGTTTCTACAAGTAAGCAATTTATGCAAGTTTTGTTCAGAAACGATATATCTTATAAGTGTGTAATATATTTAATTTGCCCGAACGCGACAGTTATTAAACACGATTTTAAATTAATTTAATTTTTATCATTAAAAGTCAAAAGGTATTTGAATTAAAACTTTTTAGCAATGTAGAAAATGAACTTCATGCACATTTAGTAATTCATCTTTAATCCAGCTGCATACTTGTTTACATTGCTTTGAAGTGTTTTTCTTAAAACTTTTCTCGTAATTGAGTTGTATAGCTCTATCGCGTATTACGAATCTACATGCCTATTTAGTTCCAGAAAAGAACGTTACTTTTGTAATTGAGATTAATTTTACCTTCTCAAGTGAACAGCATACCAAAAAACATTAAAAACATTATAAATTCGTTCTAAACGGTTGGTTGGGTTTTAAGGTGCTAGGGTCATATGTCAACACTGCGTCAAACATAAGATAGAAGAAAGAAATACGTCAAGGAAGAATCTAGCCTGTGCCGCCTGCAACTAGCAGTTTGCTAGCACAGTGGGCAAATCCTCAGAACCACGGAGATCCCGAATCAGTTCTAAAAGTAATCACTAAATAAATAATATTAAGACTGCATTATTAAACTGAAATATTATTGGCATTCTTAAACTATATTGTTGAAATTAGTGGATCTTAAATAGGTACGTCTTTTCTGCCTGGTTCCTTTGAAGAGCTCCTTAAATATTTATGTGACATTTCACACCCGAAGACAGTGACTAGTCGTTCAAGCTCCCATCCATTCCCATTTTGTTCAAGTGCACGGACTTCTCAAGGACCCACATGCAGACGTATCCTCTCTGTAGAAAACGTTTCTCTATGAAACTGTACGTGGAAATAATTAATGTAAATTATATTGAGTTTACATTACTAAACTGCAAGAAGTGTGGTTGAAATTAGTGGATCGTGATGCAGGTAAGTCTATTCTATCTGATACCTTTGAAGAGCTTCTTTAATATTTATGTGATATTTCACATCCGTAGAAAATGACAGAACCATTCAGACTCCAAAATTCCCATTTTGTTATTCCACAAACTTCTCAGGAACTTGCCAAAAAACTTATCAGATCTCTAGGAAACGTTTCTCGATTTATTTAAACTTTACTTGGAAATAATTAATGTGGAATATATTGAGTTCACATTACTACGCTGCAAGCAGTGATTGAAATTAGTGGGTCTTGAGGTAGGTACCTCTTTCCTATCTGGTACCTCTGAAGAGCTCCTTTAATATTTATGTGACATTTAACACTCGTAGACAATGACAGAGCCATTCGGACTCCATCCATTCCCATTTTGTTGAAGTGCACAGACATCTCAGGGACCCGCGCAAAAACGCATCCGCTATCCAGGGCACGTTTCTCAATTTATCGAAACTTTACGGGGGAAAATAAAAGCGCACAAGTTGTTTTTCTTCACTAGGTGATGTTGTTTTTCTCCCCTCTCTGTTCTCTTTCCTCCACCTGGACCGGAAAGAGAGTTATAGGACCCTAAAAATCCCCCAGCTCCGCGGCTTCTAGCCCGCCCTTTCGCAGAGAGCATTTACACCCCATGGGTTTTGCCCTTGTTCTGGAGTTTATTAATAAAAGATGGCGGAGCTCCGAAAATACGGAATTTCGTTCCGGAGCTGGAGTGGGGGAGGAGAAACGAAAACTTTTTCGGGAAAAGTGGGAATTGGGAACGAATTTAATATACATTTGTTTCCAAGTTAGTTGGAGGCTGCCAGAAGAAATACAATAATCAGAGCTGCCAAACTTCCTACACGGGTGGGTGTTTCTGTTTTTCTTTTTTACTGTATTTCATATTAATTTCATTTTTAGGTCAGACCCGGATTCTTGATTCTTAACATAAACGTGCAGAGTATAATTATAAATCTTTAAGGAATGTGCCCAACGCTCCTTAAAAGTTTCGAGAAATGATGAAGTCCGTCGAAGACCAAGATGTAATAAAATAACAAGGATGATGTAAGAAGAATTTAGTTTCAGGTATTTACTATTTAGCTTTAAAACCTTCGAAGTACACTCTTTCTAATATACTGCTGTATTCGTGATTTTTATTGGTTGAGTTGGAACAGGATCAGAGAAAGGATTGGAATTAATATTCTAGTTAAACTTAGGCGATGGTCAGAGCTCCATGAGATACATTTACGATGGATCTCTTATCGTTTGGACCAAGCGGAAATTAAATGGCAGACAGCTTGTCAAAGGAGGGCATTTCAAAAATGCTTCTCTTACCTATTACGAATTTCTGATGAATAAGAGACTTCAGAACAATATCTCTTGGAAAATTCTTCTCACACATAGCTGGTACCTGTGAAACCATTCTGGAGGTACGCTTGAATTCGAGGATTATAGAGGTCAGCAAAATAACATCATCGGACACTGGACAGTTGAAATTTATTTCCTTTTATCATGGATCAAAAGATTTACCAACCACTCGGAAATGTAATGTGGAATGCTTGCATGGGGATGTCTAGGGAAGATATGTATTATAATCCTTTGCGTGTTTTGAACTTTTTGACGGTGCATGAACTCATTGACGTGGTCGAGCTTGTTTAGTCCATGTAGGATAAGAAATAATGATTATATTAGTTGGAATAGCGTTGATGTTCAATATGCTCTAACACTTTAAGTTTAAAAGTGGTCTTTTCTTTCATTACATCTATGACATCAAAACGGGACATTTGAAGAAGAGTTTGAGCTTTGGAAACAGGAAAAGTCAGAAGAGGTCAGGTCTGTTGAATAGGGTAAATATTCAGGAAGTATAATTCGAAAATAAGCTGAGAACGTTGCGAATGTATTGTACTCCGGTAGATTGTGAATGCGTTGTGCGCTGACTAATTGTGTTGCTACAGATTTGGTCCTTAACGCAGTTATCTGTCTGAATTAATGCGTAGTATAATGACAATTATGATCAAGGCTCTTAAAACTAACTAAGCACACATCAGCAATCTAAATAGAACGTAGAAAACGAACTATCATAAAATGTTGGGAAGCTATTAATGGATGTAATAACTAGCACATTCAGTTTACTACTCAGTGAACAATGGATGTATTGCACGTCGATGATCCACTGTATGTCGGATGATGTTATGTTACAAACAATTTGTAATTTTACTACTCAAGAACCAGGGTAGATTGTTCCCAAACTATGAGGTTCGCATTCTTTCCAGTTAAACAACTATGGAAATCGAAAAGAAACCGCTTGACTGAGAAACAATTGTGGTACATCTCAAGTTACCTACCCATTTCCATTACTGATCGATGACAAATTTTAAGCTGTTTCACTAAGTACCAGTTTATGTTTTTAAATTGTGAAGATTTACCTCTTCTATTACTTTGAGGGTGACAAATTCTAATCAGGAGTCCCTCTGGGTATGTCATTAGCACCACCAGATTTAAACTGTTGAACTGACTGAAAATAAGCAAGAGTCCACTGAGAGAATCGCTTTCAGACCATTGTGAAAATATTTAAAGTAAATCATTTTAACTGCTGAAGGATTTATCTCCCTTTTCGAAGAACAGGGGATGGAATTTCATAACACATTTCCCACTGCACAATATGACACGCGACTCTATCATACTGATTACCACAAAGCAATTTTTCACGTTGCACACTGCTCGGGATATAGTAGAACGTAGTTAATTATCTTACACTCCGTGCACAAGGTTACTGATGATGTGTCGCATTGCATTAAAATCTTTCTTGTGAGAAAAGCCCTTGGTTTTGCTCTAGATACAATCGTTAACTCTGTTGCTCTAATTACAGTAATTCTGGCCACAGTGCGTGACTAACTAGAAGTGATTTTTCATTATGCACTTACGATAAGCGATTGTCATCCTCACTAAAAGGAAATGTCAGTTAATTGTAATAGGCTCCTCGGCTTGCATGCTGCGTGCAACAAGATAGAAGTAACTTTCTTCTGCAGAAACAGAGGAAGATTGCAATGAAAACGTCTTGAGCATGTGGTAAGATAAAGTACTCCGAATTACATCTAGAGTAGAACACATTTACAGCAGGTTAGAGATGTTAAGTCAGCCTTCCTTTTACTTCCATGTTAAGGCAAAAAGTAAAGCAACTATCTTTTACGGTCCGCTAATTTTTAAGTGGATAAGAATAGCATAGGGAGATAAGAAAGTTTAGAATAATCTTTAGTTTTAAAATTGCTCATTTAGCTGGATAAAAAAGGATAACTTAATGGAAAGATTATGAAAATTAGAGGAATGTTACATGAAAAAGTGTAGTAAATGACAAAATTAAATTTTTATACTATTTAATTTTAGCGAGTCATTTATGTTTTGATTTCAGTTAAATTTTTAAAACACGAATTCAGTGTCAAATAACTAATATATTACTATTATAACACCTATAACTAAGTTATTGAGTAAGACCAGTCATTTGCAGCTTAGTATATGAATAAATACCAGTCTTAAATGTAATTCATGTTGGATTAAGTATTATTTTCATTCCAGCTGTCGAATATTTTAAGTATCATCAGACGCTAATTAAACGGTCAAAGCGTCATGGGGATTCCTAAGTAGTGTGCACCTCTCAACAAATATAATGACTAAATAACCACATCTATAGTTTCAAAGAATCCTAGGAAAACTTCTACTGGCGGAGATGATAAAAGAAGTTAGAAGTCACCAGACAAACTTCAGATTGTATGACAGATATATGCATCAGGGAGACAACATAATTTTTTTTTTGGTTTATACGATAAAATAAGAAAGCTTTTTGGTAAATTATACACGGTGACAGCATATTTTGTGATGATGAGGTATAGGTGACGAGCATTTTTGTGGAAACAAATGTCTTATTATTTTTATAAACCTGAAATATGCATATTTGCTATTGTTTACTTCGCTAAAATTAGAAAAGCATGTATATTGCACCTACGGTAAGAAGGCAGATGTACTTATATGATTCCACTTGTAGGAAAGGTGTTAGGCTTCACACTGACAGATCTGCGACACGCAAAAACTTGCAAAGCGTTGTGGCTGATTTCTCCCCTCCGCCTACTCATTATCACTGTTATCACTTTCAGTAACAAATGATAAATCAGAACCACAATTTACACTAACGACGCTAATTGTGGAAGGGGTTTGTTTGCATTTCAGCCTACCACATAATTCAAGGAAAAAATGTGAAATGTCAAATCACCAGTACCGAACGGAACAAAATATCAGCTTCTAAGAGAGGAATTATCATATTAGATTTTAAGGTTTATGATATTTAACATTCATTCATGCAAATTAAATGTGCACAGTTGAATTATACGTAATTAATAAAAAAGTATGAAATTATGTGAATGAAAAATAAATTCTTGCAAACGTAGGAGGCAGTTTCAAATGCAACACATAGTATTATTAAGCATAACATTGTTATGTATAATTTCAAGCAGAACATGCGTGTAATTAAACTTTCTAAGCTTTTAGGGCAAAACACTTATGCTTCGAAGAACAATTCTACTTATTTCACAGAATGTTTCAAAAGCGCTTAGATGTAAAAATTTTTAAATTATCTCCCTCATCAACTTGCAACGGAGTACAGTGGTTTGTATTTGTCTTTTGGTGTCAAACATTTCAGCACTGGTGAAATTTTACAGGTCGGATGGGTAACAATTTACCTTATTCACACAATTCAGCACTTTTCTTATTTATTACTCCTATAGAGTGTTGGGCCGCGGTGGCCCGGTTGGAAGAGCAACGGACTAGCAACCGAAGGGTTGCGAGTTCGAATCCAGCCAAAACACCGTCGTGTACAAAGGGGGCTGGTGCACGTTAAATCTGTCGTGGCCTCAAATGTCCTCACGTTGGCGTGGTGTGGAAGTTTGGAGAGTGGGGTGCCAGCTCAGGTGTTGCCTCGTCATCTGACCGTGGTTCAAAATTACGTGGTGTTGTCCTCGGATCTTTCCCTTTGGGATTGATCCCGGACCGTCACCAATAGCCCATTGTGTTGCTCCAGTGTGACGTTAATTGAAATACCCCCCCCCCTATAGAGTGTTTTGGGTAATTATTAACGAAATTAATATCTTATTATTTACCAGTTAACATAAATCGATTAAAATGTTAATAATTTTCAGTTTCACATATCATTTTTTAGGTAAGTAGTTTTACTGAGCTTGCTTATGAGGGTCTCATGCCTCATCGGCTAATAAATTTGATATAATTTTTATTTGTCAAGTGATAAAAGTAACAAATGTTTTTAAGGAAAATCTGTTATAATACATTTAAATGGATGGATTTAAATGAGATATGAAATGTGGCGAAAGACTCGGTCATCAATAGATATTGCAAATTAAGAAACTGTAGTACAGATGTGCGCAAGTTATCTAGTTCAAAATGTTTCTTCAAATTATCCCTTAAATTTAACGAAACAATTATTTCTATGAGATTTCACATTTCAGAACACAACTGCACAGGTAAAAATTTTGCAGGTCAACGTCGGATGGTAATAATTTAACCTCATGCATTACTCCTATAACGTGTTTTGGTACATATGAAATGAATAGCTTATTACCTATCAGTTAACATTAAATGATAATAATGAGTTTGATATGCCAGTTTAGTTTTCCTGAGCTGGTTTATGAGGACCTCAGGTCTCAACGACTAATAGACTTGGTGTAATTCTTTTTATTTATGTAAGAGGGGAAAGTAGCAAATGTTTTAAGGAAATTCCGCTGAATTACATTCGTCCTTTCTTTAAAACTGGCTTATAATTAAAATAATGCAACCTTAAGTTAATTGCAGTCGTTTAATAATGTACAACTAAACATTCATCCAGCAATAAACACTCAAAATTTAAAAACCTTGGTTTCACTCCAATCCTTTCAACCATTGCTAGCTCATCTCTTCTTCAAGAGATGTGTGAATAAATTCACCCTTTTATCAAATTAGACAATCCAGCTCTAAGGCACCAAGCCAGCGGCAAATTTTCATTAAATTCAGCACAGTCAGAAAGGGACATGGAAAAAAGGGATTCCTGAAGGAATAGATAGAAGTGATAGCCACGACTTGAAAATTTTGCGATCCACGCACTTTTCCCACTTCTTTCTTAACCTTATATTTTTTACCTCGCATCTCTCCTTTCACAAGATGCAATGAAAGAATTAAAGATGGGAATTTTTTCATTCTTCACCATCATCAAATAGTCTAGTGACTGTCATCACAAAAATACCATTCGCCGTGAAGTTAAAGGACAAGTTAAGGTGGACCCGTTAAAGAGGCTTCGGGTTTATGAACTTTTTTCGTTTTTAATGCCGGTTTAATTATATCCGCCTGAGGGGTATTATTTTCTCACCCGAAGACAGATGTGCAGGTTTTCCGAGTCTGTGGAAAAGGAGGGAAGTATTGAATTTTCATTTTCGCGTTTCCAATAATGAAAGAAAATGCCAGTTTATTCTCAATTTTGTTTGGCTGTTATGTAGGATTCTATTCCTGTTTTGAGCTGTCGATAAATACCTGGAGAAGAAATTAGATTGGTATTGAAAATAAGTGGAATTGTGCAATTGGGTGAACTCGACACTGAAGTGGGGTAGGTAGGTAGTTAATTAACGTCGCACTGGAGCAAGACAACCGGCTATTGGCGACGGACCGGGATCAGTCCTCAAGGGAAAAATCCGAGGACAACGCCTAGTAGTTTTAAACTACAGTCAGATGGCCAGAACAACACCTGGCTGGCACCCCACCCTCCACACTTCCACACCAGGCCGACGTGAGGACATTTGAGGCCACGACAGATTTAACATAAACCAGCCCCTTTGTACACGACTATCTTTCACTGGACCTAGTTTCGAACCCGTAACCATCGGATTGCTAATCCGTTGATCTTCCAAATGGGTTACCACGACCCGACACTTAAGTCAGAAATTATGAAACATGTTTGTATGATTGGGTTTATTCTGTCGCTGTATTATTATTTTTTGATACACCAGGTAAAATTAGACCGAGATGTACGATTTAAAATGAATTCCGAAGAAGTGGACTAAGTTGAGCAAATTTAAACTCGAAGCAGCAATGACGGTGGGTTTCCCCACTGCGCTAGCAACCTGCGAAATGTACGTGGTGCTGTTTCGATTCATGCAACTTACGTTGGGTGTATTTCTCTATTGTATGTCAGTTAAATCTTTTTTGTGTTTCCTTTGGCTGACTTTATCTGTCCTATGTTTGGTGCAGCTTGGCCATAAATGACTTTTGCACATAAAACCCAACCAAAAGCCACCTCTCTAGAGGAAGACTATGTTTAGACTGAGATCAAATGCTAAAGTAAATCCGAAACCATTACGAACATCATGTCTAGAGCGGGATTAAAACCCAGAGCCTGTTGAACTGAAGGACCGAGCGTTAACCACTCGACTAATAGACAGGTTTCTATGACTAGCATTTATTTAAGCAGAGTATTATTGCTTATAAATTGTACTTTCTCGAAAAGTTTCACAATTCAAATAAAAATTTCATTTTTTAATAACAATGAATCCTTGTCCACGCAAACGAAACATGAAAATTGGAGTAGTGGTAAAAAGTATTGCAGTACGCTTTCAAATTGTTCAATTTTAGAAATATATATGATTATTATATCAGATCAATAGTCTATTTCATAATATGCTACATCTGTTGTCATACACTCCTTACGAATGTTCAAGCAGGTAAACAACCGGATTGGTTCAGTATTTAGGTGTGGGATTTGGTGTACATTATAAATTATTTCCCTAATGGAGAGCTGTGGAAATGATAATGACAAAAGAATCTTGGAGAGGCTTGGTTTGTAATTTAAGGACAGCTTAAGAAACACATTTGGACAATGTAGACTTAAGCAACACTATTAAATAAGTGGGTAAAAACTGGCAGTACTAAAGGATTGATGACCAGGTATATGAATTCAAAACTGCCCTTGGATCTGTATTTGAAGAGGTTCTTCTTTGAAACGGGTTTTCACGTCCATCACCTGGAAACTAGTTAGTAATAATACTGTAATAATAAACTGTAAATAGTAATTCGCACGGTTAGGTGTTCACTTAGTTTTTTTAGATCACTGCCTATCAGCCATCCTATGAAAAAGCAATTGTTGGTAGTTGATGTAATCGACTGTCTACTGAAGACAACTTGGAGTCAGTGGTATTTTCCAACAAACCAAAAATTTCCCCCAAAGGCTCCGATTGAATACCGTCAAGTTTCAGAAAATTGCCCTCTTGATGGTATTACTTGACCTATGAAGCATCCACACCAATAATTTGTTAGAGGTATTTTTTATGTCAGTGTTGGTGTGCTTTAACCATCCATTAGGTGCGCTTTACCATTTATGAAGTAAAGTATGCTATTTTGAATGCTGCAAAATGCATAAAGATATTACATTGCTCTCAGAAAAGTTCTACTAATGGTTATGCCTATTATAGAACTTTCTAACACTAGGAAGCTTCTCGTTTCCTAGTCAAAATAACAAGTACTTAACATGCATACCTTTCACACCTGAAAAATCTGCTAAGGTACAGTATACACAGAGATTTTATTTATACGTTTCAAATTCAAAGCTATCTCAGAGGAAATAAAATAAATGTTTTACCTGTTGATAGGCCTCGAACTTAATAAAATTGAAAACTGCTGGTCAAAAACAAGAAACGTTTGTAATACAGTAAATAAGCCCAAACTAAATGGCAGTTACAGAACAAACGAATTATGTTTTTGTGGCACATACTAATAAATCATATTTAGTATATTATCAAATCCATGCCGCACAAGTGTGCAGTTGTTAAGGTAGGTAGGTAAGTAGGTAGTTTAATTACGTCGCACTGGAGCAATACAAAGCGCTGTCCAGTCGTTAAGAAAAGGAGATCAATGAAAAACTTTTATTTCTTTGTTTTAACCTAATTAACTTATTTCAGAATCAACTTTTCAAATTTTTCCAAAATTCTTCGGAGCAACAGGTCACTAACACATAACTGTAATTATATGCTGTGTATCCAGTCGTGATGCTTTAAGTGACGAATAAAATATTTTTACCTCATTTGGCTGTTCTATGCGCCTTTTAGTACCACAATCCTATTTAAAAAGTTATATTATTTGTTCATAGTCTTACATTGTCACAAAGTTCCGCATATGACGATTGAATAGCGGAACATGGCACTGTTTAAAAGGTAATACATTAACAGTTCAGTTCGGCTATTATAAAAAGTGAAACATAATATAAGTGATAATAAAAATAAGTTGGAATTCTACGAATACTTAAAATTTGAATTAAAAGGAGATTTTAGAATATTTTCAGTTTCCCTTTAGTTTCCCTACAAATTCCCTTTTTAAGTACTTTAAAAAAGGACGAAATGTATTTGAATATAATAGCCTTTTAACATTGGGTGATCCGACGTTCTGAATCATATTCTCATTTTTTATAGCTTGTGCAAACACGTTACATCTGTCTCGGACATTATTCCCTAATTTTTCAAAAAAAGTGCGAAGGCAGTTAAGCGCAGAATTCTAAAGACAGCTATTCACTAGAAAAGAGATAACTATCTTTGGTGTATAAGAACATTACACAGAGCTTGTAAGATAATTTATAGGACGCAAAGCAAGTCATGAAGTCAGTGCCATACAGTCGTTTGGAAACCGTGCCAAAATGGTAATCATGCAATAAATATGACCGTTTGTCCACGCAGTGAAATTAGGGTTGGTGCCAAAATGTCACCATATGTTATTGCTAAGCATTATGATAATTGCTGGCCATTTATAATCATGTGACGTGGAAGTGTAGGAAGGAAAAAAAGGGGCTCAAACGCCACAATAAACATACTATTGGATGCATTAACTATGTTGTTGCATCCGTTCGTGTGTAGAGTTTTAACTTCCTGTTAGAATAAACGCAAAGAAGGAAACAACAATAGTAAATCACGTAGCAAAAGAAAATCGTAATGTAGAAACGCAGCCAGTATGAAAGATGGGATTATGCTAAGGCATTTCATTTCAAAATATTGTGTTCAGCGCTTAGTAGGAATAAGCTGTTTAAAAATGTTATAAATAAATTTGCATGTAAATAAATCGTTAATTTAAGTGTAATGATAAATCTCTACCTTTGTAGAAAAGGGCCAATTTCCATTTGTAGGTTTTTAGTAACAGCTTACTCACTAATAATTATTTTCTTAATTTTTAATTCAACATACAAAAGATAATTTTCAATGTTTTAATTCTTCAAAAATGCATTGTCAGAAGGGCATTTGCACTTTTTTTATTATTGCGTTAATTACGTTAAAGTGATTTGTGGACGTAACTCCAAATCAGCTAATTCGGACATTGTCCTTTTTCCCCACCCCCCATAGTACAGAAATACTTTAAATACATTATCTAATTGATTTTTACAGTTACAAAACAATTTTTTTTTATCGGAAATCAATGTAATATTACTCTAAGATAAATAATAATGCATTCTTTCGGAGGAATGTAAGAAGGACATCGACGAAAAGCATATAAATTAGAACTAACATAGCTTGCGATTTTTAAATTAGTAGTCTCACAATGGCGTTTTAAATCGCATTGTATCTTCAAATTTATTTGATTTAGTTCATTTGAGTTAGTTTTGATTCCTTTAAAATAATTTTAGAAATTATAGAAATGTTGAAACTGTTTTAAAATTTATTTTCCGAATAATATTTGCATTTTTCTATGAAAGAGAAAGTTATTATTCTCTTTGGTTATTTTTACATTGTGTTGCAAACCTATTCTCAACCCGGTGATACTGATTCCATGATTATTTAAGATGATCGAAATTTACATCTAGAAATTAAGTCATGTATAAAAATAATTAACAGTTAAAACTAATCTAATATAATAATTAAAATAAATTTTTATCAGTATAGAAGAATATTACTTTCGTGAGTCTCATAAATTTTTGCACTCCCAACTTAATGCATATTCGGATTTATTGCTGGGAAAGGTAATGTAAAAACTATATTTTCCTCCTTCTAATTTGAAATGTAAATTAAATAAAAACTGCGTTTATTTTTAGAAGGAGCTTAATGAAAGATTTATTTTCTCAGTTAATACAAAAATGAATAAATGAAAGGTACGTTTGAAAAAAACGTAGAGGCGTATTTATCATACCCGCAAGTGTGCTGGTAAAACAATTTATACTTTAGAACCTTTAACATCCGCTTGTACTCATTTCAAAGAAGTTCTGTGTCCCACATGCTAAATATTTCTTTCACATGATTCCCTAGCTTTGCCTAAACGAGCTCCAAAACACCGCCCACTCTTTTCAAATTATAAAAGGAAATGTAGACAGAGAAAAAGAGGGAAGCAAAACCAAAAATCGTAGATCCAAAGCAGAGTCGCTCGAAATTCCCGTAAGTCACGAAACGTCGCATTTTTAGTAAAAAAGTTTCTTTTTAAACTTATTTTTTCTCTTTCAACCGTCATAAAGTAAGAGAGTGGAAGGTTTCGGAAGTCTGAATCCGGCCGTGACGTTGCATTAAAGTGAAATCCTGATTTAAAAGCTATGCGGAAAATGGTCAGAACTGCTGTACTCGACCGCACGTCCACCAAACATCGTATGTATCGATTTTCTTAAGTTTTGCAAAAATATGCAGCTCATATCAGATCTGGGACAGGATTTGAATACATGCAAGCATGATTGCGGGGATATCTACTTGTCTAATACTCCGAATGAAAAGAAACGAAAATTTCGATTTCGCTTTCCGATGCAAGAAAGTACATTTTACTTAAAAATGCACGCTTTAAAATTCAACGTCCTTGTAATCCTTATTTTAATCCCTTCTAATTTAAATAATTTCTAAAGCACTGAAACTATGGAGGAAAAGAAATTTTAAATCAAACATTTAAATTCATTTAGTGATATGCATGATGGACTAATGACTAAAGGAGTGGATCATGATCCACTCGTTCAGTCATCAATCCAGTATGTAGTATATCTCTGCATTACTTGCGCATGCGCAAGTAATTATAGAAATGTACACTCACGACCAATGCCTTAACGAGCGGAACATGCGTAAGTAATTGTGGAAATGTAGCCACAAGACTAATGTTCGAATCATGCGTACGTAATTGTGGAAATGTAGTCACAAGACTAATGTTTGAATCATGCGTACGTAATTGTGGAAATGTAGTCACAAGACTAATGTTTGAATCATGCGTAGGTAATTGTGGAAATGTAGTCACAAGACTAATGTTCGAATCATGCGTATGTAATTGTGGAAATGTAGTCACAAGACTAATGTTTGAATCATGCGTATGTAATTGTGGAAATGTAGCCACAAGACTAATGTTCGAATCATGCGTAAGTAATTGTGGAAATGTAGCCACAAGACTAATGTTCGAATCATGCGTAAGTAATTGTGGAAATGTAGCCACAAGACTAATGTTCGAATCATGCGTAAGTAATTGTGGAAATGTAGTCACAAGACTAATGTTTGAATCATGCGTAGGTAATTGTGGAAAGATACACACAGGACTAATGCCGGAACGAGCGGAGGATGCTCAAGTAATTGTAAAGATGTACACACACAGGACATACCTGAACGAGTGGAGCATGTGCTAGGTCATGCTCAGGACTTCCGGCCTGCGGTACATCATACCCATAAAGATAAACGACGACTTTCCACGGAAGTAGATAAGAACCCGAAAATACGGTGTGATTAGAGATGTGTAAAGTCCCATTTTGTAAATAATCTACATACTGCATTGTGCATCCTGCATTTTTTCACTCGAACATTAAAGAGCATTGCTTGATACCGAAGTGTCTGTATGTGTTCTTTTTATATTTATATATTTATAGTTTAATAAGTCGATTTTAAAAAGTATTATTATATTTTATTTTCTACTGGCCTGAAAAATCACCTTATGGTTCTCAATCCTCAATTATAGCACAGTCCGCAAAGGAGAAAACATATATTTGCTATAGCCAATTACTCACTAACGATGATATAGGACGCGAGGCGCAACAAGCACCGCCACTCGGAGTTGCCATTCGTCGTTCCGCAGTTGACTCTATGTTAGAGTAAATAGTTAATACGGTCGTGATCTCAGTTACAATTCATCTGGTGGTTTTGAAAAGTTATTGCTACACTGGCAAACAACACCTTAATTTTTTGACTAGCGTCCTTATATACCTATATTCGTTTTGGAAAATTTTCTCTTTTCAATCTGCATGTTTTAATCCTCTGAGTCTGCATGTTTTAATCTTAAGAGATTTCCGAGAAGTGTAGTATTGCTTTTAATCCACAGACATATATAGCGACTATATGGTCCCATCTATTGGATGAAATAATCCCAGGAAAGATTATAATGTTAAGGGAGGTCAAAACTGTTTCGAAGTCATGATGAGAAGACTGCAGGTTTAAGAAGGGATATAAAGTGTGAACACTTCAGAAGGGTAGAATTCGAACTAAAAGGGTCTAATGAACCTTCATGTAGCAAAAAGTGTTCATAGAGCGACAAGCCAAATCAGTTTTATAATTTATAATTCATGAAGACGGAAAGAAGGCTTAAATAAATTATTACAATTAATTAATTTAAATAATATGCCAAATAAAATGTTACGTTGTTTGGTAGTAATTTTTAAATAAGTCAAAAGTTATAACATATGCTTGAGGCATATATGATGTTTGCACTCTATATTCATGGACTTGTGAATATTCATGAAGTGTCTGAGCATATGCATATTAAAAATTGAATTATAATAAAAGTTTTATGAAAATAAAACCCTCAAAATTCTAATTAATTTTAAAGTAATTTAGTTAGATTAAGCAAAAAAAATTGCCATTTTATAACTGACATGTACATATGGCAGAATACTTTTAATTTCATTCCTTAAACAAGATGCTGAAAGGTAAGTAAATTAAAAATATATTTCAACTTTAAGGGCTATACATATGACATTTAATCTGCATACTTTTAGAAGTCTGATACCTGATATACAGCATTATTGTTATTATTTTAATTCATTCTGATCAGTATGTCCCAATAAAGTTAAACTTTAAGAATCAAAAAATAAAAATAAATTTCTGTTGATCTCAGATAAATTTCAAAGGTGTATTGATTTAGTATTTCAAAGAAAATATCGAAGAAATTTCATACGATGTGCACTTATTGCACTTGTAATATAACTTAATAGAAATTTCGAAATAGTGTATTGTTATGCCCCTCAAGTTTTAAGTACCACTTTCGTGCTAATTTAAAATGAGTATTTATAGTTACATGTGTTTTAAAATGAGTAGTGAATTGTAAAATAGAAATCCCGATATCATATGTTGAGGATCCTGAAAAAGTCCCAATTTGTACTTAATATTGAGTTTCATTATTTTTTAGATGGATGTTTATGTGTTTTTAATTGATTCTGGAGCTGTCGAATAACTGCGACAAATTGTGTGCAGAGGTCTAAAGTCTAATTAAGCTGTACAGAATATTTAATTAAGAGCTAACGCTTCAAACATTGTCTACATTCGTATAAATAAAAACTAACCTTTTAACGATGAAACCTTATCTTAAAAAATTAAGTATAAATATATCATTACAAATATTTTTTCACTATTGAAAGTGGCACAAATTTCTTGTTTGAGGGTGGAAACAAACGGATATAAACAATGTTAAATTGTTGAAATTATAAACAAAATGTGAGTATATTTCGTTGTCACGGGAAGCAATTTGCAAGATTTGAAATTCGATATGGGTGACGCGCTTTTTCATCAGTTTGAATTTGAGTTCGATTTCTCCGTTAGCTTGCAATTCCTGCCTTTTAAATGTCCTAAATTACTTTTCCTATTGTGCATGTATAGTAATGTTTTTTATAGCAACATATGTCCATTAATTTTATTTAAGCACAATGAACACCAAAGATCAATCACTACTAGAAGCTTGATTTAAAATATCCTAAATTTGAGCTAATAGAGCTGCATAATATTACTGAAACTACAAGAAAGAACTCGCTGCTCTAATGCGATATGAAATCAACTGCTACTGAATTTATTCATCATAGCTTTATTTTAGATATGGAGGTTCACGATGTTGCTAAAACTACACGAAAGGGGTAGCAACTCTATTGTAGCATTTGGATGACAGAAAGCAATGAGAAATATGGAAAATTGAAATCAGTGTAGAAAAGAAAATTTGAGTTAACTCGAAGAAGGTTTAAATGTTAACACGAAATCTCAGCATCTTGAATACCTCAGGCAGTTTTAGAAGTTGTGGTGAAGCTCTATGAATAAAAAACCAGTGAAGAGTACAAAAATACTTCTTTACATATTTGATTAATTTTATTTCATTTGGTGATATGAAATGCACATATGCATATGTTCATCGTAAATGGATTTAAATAAGATATGAAATACGAGTAACAATACTGCTATCAATAGATATAGACATTTGGGAAACTGTGGCGCCGATGTTGTGTGCACGTTTGCTAGTTCAAAATATTGATCAAAATTATACTTTAAATTTAAACATACGAATTATTCTAAGAAATAGCTAATTTTGTGTATGCTTATATGAGTGTTTATGTTAATCATTGAAAAAGAATGTTATCTTGAATTTAAATAAGGCATTAAAGTATGGGTTTTTTTTCTACGAATTGTTTTTAAATACAAATTTACCGTAGAAAAATTCATTACATTCATAACAGAAAAGCATTGTTATTTGTATAAAGAAAATATTTATGATGCTTAAATTTACAAATAACAAAAAATAGTTATAGTATTTAAATTTATATCCTTTGATATCGAAACTTTTCTTTACCTATGAAAATAAACCGGCTATTGTTCTAAACTTGTTTCCTATTCACTGTCTTTCGAATGTTTACCTTAGCTTTAAAGAAAAATAGGACATCTTGGAACTTTCAATTCCCAGTCGACGTTTGTCAATTTTAATTAGCAAACATGTATTTGTTCTTTTTTACTTGGACTTGTGTTTTACATTTTACAAATAAAAATCAATGGACATTTTTTGCTCCACTGGAGGCTAATCATTTTACTTTTTTCAGGTTATATGGCGTGAATGTTAATAGATCAGACTACTTTTTGCTAAGGTTTCTTTAATGAATGGATAACCTTTCTCAAATGAATGAATACTTTCCACGAATGAAATCGCGAAGGGAAAGTGTTCTTAAATAACATAAGAGTTAAAATGCTTAATAATATAAGAGTTAAAATATGATTCAAATAAAAAATTTAACATTGAATTAAAATGTTGCTGTAATAACACTTCAAAATTATCCTGTTAGTTTGCAAGTGCTTTTTAAGAGAATTTTAAGCTACTGAGACGTGTTTCACTACAAGTACCCTTTCTGCAATATCTCATAACGGATAAATATAAATACGAAGTTTATGAAATTCTATGAGAGGTTCACACTCATATCCGTTCTGCAACATGTAATCTCCCCTTCTCTCCTTACCAATTATGACCTTATTGATCCATATACTATTTTCTAGGATTATTTAAACCAATGGGTGTAGTTATATTTAGACATTATGTGTGTTCTGGGGGAATACTACACTACTGGAAAATCGCGTGACACGTGAAGTGTTAAGTTGAATTTTTTAAATTGTTTTATAAGAAATATAGATCTATTTTTCATTTATCAGAAACAGTTCTATTAGATCCAGTAAACCTCTGGTCAATTAGTTACATAAGAATTTTTTTTGTTCAATTAATATTTAAATTCCCTGTATCCAAACTTATTTGTTATTACGGATTTTCAACGGAAAGCTCTAATTCGTGTAGAGATGAATGACGTTGAAAAACCTAGCGGTGAACGACGTCTTACGTCACATAAACGATGTTATCAACTGACCTAAACTGCGCCCTCTACCACTTAAACATGGCATTTCCGTACACACATTATTTGACAGTCTTTATTTTGGGTTCTCCTTTGCAATTTGGTTAGATATTTTGAAACACTGTACATTTAAAAATAAATACCTCAGAGAACAGAATTTTCTTACTTAAGACTTGCCATATGTTTCCAAGAACGTAACTGTTCCAATGCCACATTTATTTCAACAATTATACAAAGTAAAGCATTTAACTTAGAGCTAATCAGTTTGTTCACAATTCGAATTACTCCTTTCTAGAGACAATTTTACAAACTTCATACACAGTCAAACAAATTTTTAACATTTCGATTGTTCATAAACATGCTGGAATTATATTGGATTCTGTTATATTACCAACTGCAGAATTAATTTAATACTAAACTCACATTTAATAGCGATAATATCTGATGTATCATATTTAATACAATAAGGGAGGTTTTTCAGTATATTTAAATGTAGATAACAGGTGTTTTCACGATCGAACGTGTTTCCCGTAAGTAGTTAGAATTGGGAAACCGGAAGTGAAATTCGCATCTTCGGGTGGTTTGTTTACGCTAATCTCTCACATAGATACATTTTTTTATGCTTTTCTTTCCAATACAGCAGGCGCTACAAGCATCTTTAGCATCAATACACAAAAGAAGGCTCTACAGAAAATACAGAACATTCTACGAAAGAACTTTAATCGTTTAACCATTAGAATAAAATTTTTGTGTATTGTACTTGAAGAATGAACTGTAAAACAATGTTCCAAGAAAAACTATCGACTCTTAAAGCATTAATCAATCAAGTTTAAGTACTTTTAAATAATTAGTTTTGCATTTACATTTACTCTAGGAATATTTCAAATCAATAAATATCTATAGAATATTGCAGAGTTCTAAAAACAAAACTGGGGGCATTTAGGTTTTTGGTTAATTTAAGTAAGTTTGAAAAATGTGAATGAATAACATATTCTGTGATAAATGGTGTTTCCGAAGCTACATTCTATAAAGTCAAAAATTGAGACATCCCTAATAAGGACTTGGAAACACTAAAACCTGACAATGGAGCATTCCTTAGAATCGTGTCATAAGAAGAAAGATTCGAGAAGACTGTTTACCGACTTGGATTTAAAGGAACCTTAACATTTCCATTCAAGGAAAGTTGAAAAATGTGACCATTGGCAACCGCCTTTCCAACAATGGAGACTTTACACCGGTGTGTTTGGGAGATCGGAAAATAAAAAAAGAAGACAAGAAAATATGCAAGAAATTCTGAATGCAATGATTGCGTTCTGAGTGAGGTAGAGTCGCGCTAACCGACCATATCACGAATATCGCATCACCATTTATTACTTCTACCAACTTGCCTCGATCTTTTCACGTGCCATTTAAAGGGTTGTTTGCAGCTACGAAAAGGGGTCGTATATATAGTGTCAAATATTTTGATCTCGTTGTCACAAAACCTTTATGTGAGTAATCCCATAAAGAAGTTAACAAAAGTTCTCCCCTTTCAGAAACTTTCTAATACATTGAGAATTATGTTTACAGATTTTAGATGAACAAAAGCATTCACATAAAACACTGAATCAGTCGTTTTGAATTCATTTGCTTACTATGTTGTCGTATTAGGGATTCAATCACCCTACAGATGGCGCTAAAAGCACCGTCAGAGTGTGTTACGATCGAACAAGCAGATATTCGGATGATATGGTCATGGAGTGGTCGTGTAGGACGCTCCTTGGTAAATTGTAAATATTTTGTTATATAATAAATGTTTGTGCTGTCTGCATTGCCTGAGATTCGCTGATAACCCATTAAATAGAACCAGATACGACATTGGCGCAGTCGACAGGATTTTAATGAGGAAATATGCTTTCGTTTTCATGGTGAGTCCTGCTCCTTGTTGTGAACTTTTATATTTGTTTCCTGCTAAATACTACTTTTGAAGAACATTGAAGAATGGTGTAAAGATTTTTGTTGAAATGCTTCAAAGTGAATTTTGAATTTGATTTTCGGAACTTTATTGTGGAACTTTCGTTTTAAATCGAACAGTTTTGTTTCGTGATCCCATTATAGCGTTCTTGGCGAAAGCAAGAAAGGAAGTTCTAAAGACTGTTGCTACCGAAATGGGGATATTGAATACCGAAAACATGGTTGTAATTGAGCTAAAGAAAGTTATAACCGAAAATAAAAACTATGATGAACCGTTCGTGAAGGAACTCTTAAATACTATTATAGAAGAAAGAAGGAGAAAAGAAAAATTAGAAGTTGAAGAAAGACGAAGGAAAGAAAAATTAGAAGTTGAAGAAAGACGAAGGAAAGAAGAATTAGAAGTTGAAGAAAGACGAAGGAAAGAAGAATTAGAAGTTGAAGAAAGACGAAGGAAAGAAGAAGTTGAAGAAAGACGAAGGAAAGAAGAAATGGAATTCGAGTTGCAGAAGATGCGTCTAGAAAACGAAAGATTGAAGAATGGGTCTGAAATTCAACAAACTGAAGTAAACATGAAGCCGAGGTTTGACTTGCAAAGTATTTTACAGAAGTTTGATCCCAAAACTAACGATATAAGCCTCTACTTAGTTCTCTTCGAGCGTCAAGTGAAACGAACGGAAATCAAGAAAGAAAATTGGGTGTCATACCTAATAGGATTCCTACCCTATGACGTTGCGCAAATAATTGCCAGAGAAAACGAAGAAGTGACGGATGATTATGAAAAGGTGAAAGAACTCTTACTAAAAAGATATAAACTTATTCCTGAAAGGTTCCACCAATCGTTTACGAAACACTACAAGAAACCTGAAATTACGTGGTGTGACTTCGCCTATGAACTTAAAAATTATTATCAAGAATGGATAAGAGGACTGGATGTAAAGACTTTTGAAGAACTGTCTGATTTAATTATTACTGATCAGATTAAGCGTAAAGTGCCATCGGAAATCCGTGATCATTTCATCGACGAATGGTCTCGATTCAAAATACCAGAAGAAATTGCAAATAAACTAGATGATTACGAAAACGTTCGAAATTGCGTAAACAAAAAAGTGAAGGAAACATTTTGGAAGGAGAATCAAACGAATACGTTCAAACATCAGAATTTTAATTACAACAGAGAAGAAACGAAAAATTCCATAGACCGGAAATATACACCCCCTCACATCAGAGAACATCGATTCAAGACGAGAAAATATTACCAAAGCACTAGAAATACAACTTCAAGGGAATGCTACATATGTGGTTTATCGCACTTCGCAAGAGATTGTCCTAAAAGATACAGCAGATCAACAAATATTAGCAAGAAAGAAAAGAAACCAGAAGATGAAATATTAACTGCTGAAATACGATCGGAGCATCTGGTGAAAGAAAAAATAAATGTTCCTATGAACTCTCTTCAATATGTAAACATTCTCGTAGATAATCGAGAACTGAAAAGCCTGATCGATTCTGGAGCTCAAATCCCAGTTTTCAATTCAAATTTTATTTCCGAATCAAAAACTGAAAAGGGAAAAATAATTTTAACTAGTGCTTTCGGAGAAAAAATTGAAGCTGGATTAGCAAAATTCCAAGTTTCATTAAAAAACGAAGATGAAAATAGACTTTGCCGTCCGATTGAAATACTTGCAGCAGTAACGGACAAAGTTCATGGTCAGTGCATTATACCCCCAAATATTTATGAATTACTAAAACGCTCAACAGAAGATGGAAAAGAAACATGTATTCCTAAATGTAACAGATTGGATTGTGTTTTTCCAGTGAAAGAAAAGGATTATTTAGTCTGCGCTGAAACCGGAAATGATGAATCAGAACAAGAATCACCAGAAAGCGGAATACTATCGTGCAAAAGTGAAAGCTTTCGACTTCGTGAAGAACAAAACAGTTGTGATACGTTAAAAGAAATAAGAAAAAATTTATCACTTCGAAAGGGAAACTTCTTTTTTATCGATGGATTAATATTCCACAAAGATAAAATATTAGGAGAGACCGTTCAGCAACTGGTTTTACCGCAAAAGAGAAGAGCTCAAGTTTTAAAATTAGCTCATGAATCTGTTTTTGGAAGTCACATGGGAATGAAAAAGACGAATGAAAGAATACGATATAGTTTTTATTGGCCTTACATGACTAGTGAAATCGCCGAATTTTGTAAAACATGTAAAGAATGCCAACTCCGAAGCCCAGAGAAAATGATTGATAAAATTCCCATTACTCCTGTTCTCAGACCGGAATTACCATTTGAATGCGTTAATGTGGACATTATAGGCCCTATTGAGCCTCCCTCAGCTCGTCGTCATAAATATGTGTTATGTTTAGTTGATCAACATTCTCGCTGGCCGGAAGCAATTCCTTTGCGTTCCTTAACTGCTAAGGCGACATGTGACGCACTGTTGGAAATTTTCATGAGAACTGGAATACCAAATACTATAGCAAGTGATCAAGGTACGAACTTTATATCGAAACTTACTCAAGAATTCATGAATCGCTTAGGATCCTCTCCTAGATTTTCAGTACCAGGATATGCAGCCAGTAATGGACTTGTAGAAAGATATCATCAAGTTCTTAAAAATGCACTTCATCATGTTATCCGAACAGATCCTAGTAATTGGGATAAATACATTCCGTTTCTGTTATTTGCTTATAGAGAAGTTCCTAACTGTACTACCGGAGTATCTCCATTCAAGTTGATGTATGGCCGAGAAGCAAGAGGTCCTCTGAGTGTGTTGAAATCTAGCTGGTGTGGAGAAATTCCTATACCTTTGAATATGGACAAATCAGTCGTAGATTATCTCCAGGAACTCAAAATAAATCTCGAACGAGCAACCGACCAAGCCTTACTTATCGCATCGGGAAAAAAACAAGCCTACACGGATTATTTTAATCGCCGCACAAGATCCAAAGAATTTAAATTAGGAGAGCAGGTTTACTTACTAATTCCAGATTCTTCCAACAAGTTATATGCACGATGGACCGGACCTGGGGAGATAGTCGAGCATCCATCGCCACATTCTTACAAAGTGAAACTTCCTGAAGGAAAAGTACGACATTGCCATGTAAATAAGATAAGGAGATATTACCCAAGAATGAATGCAGTTGGTATTGTTTTTGAAGATGATGAAGAATTTGGTGAAATTCATGCCTCTCCTAGAACTGTATATCAACAAGAACTGTCTGATAAAATTTGGAAAATAAATTTATACGATTTACATGAGAAAGAAAGAAGTCAACTGATTCAGATATTACAGAAGCATAAAGATTTATTTAGTGGAAAATTGAAAGTTTCACAAGTTGGTGAACACAAAATAAGACTTCAGGAAGGCAAAGAAAGGACAAAACCATATGTTTATAGGATACCAGAATCTTTGAAATCACAAGTAGATACCCAAATTGAAGAGCTACTTGAATTGGACTTAATAGAAGAAAGTTCTACAGAAATCGCTCATCCTGTTGTGTGTGTAAACAAAAAGGATGGAGGCATGCGTTTATGTGTTGATTATCGATCCCTCAATGCTGTCACAAAGGCTGATGATTTTCCTATGGAAGATGCCATTCAATTACTTCACAGCATAGGGAAAGCAAATGTTATTTCTACACTTGACTTGTTGAAGGGATATTGGGCTATCCCAATGGAAGAAAAATGTCGTGATTTTACTTCTTTCAAGACTCACAGAGCACAGTATAGATTCAAAGTAATGCCATTTGGTTTGAGAAATGCTGCTGCGACTTTTCAACGAGAAATGAACAAAGCGTTAGCACCATACAGAGATTTTAGTCGTGCATATATTGACGACATAGCTATATTTTCTAACAACATGAGTGATCATCTAAAACACTTGGATCTTATTCTTTCAAAAATTAGAAGAACTACAGTTTACTGTGAATTTACACAAATGTACATTTGCAAGACCTGAAATCAAATATTTAGGTCATGTTATCGGATCTGGAAGGCATCAACAGATCCAGACAAAATAAAAGCAATTGCTCAAATACCTGTACCTGAGACCAAGAAACAACTTAGAAGCATGCTTGGATTGTGCAATTATTATCGGGAATATATACCTTGCTATGCAGAGATTGCCTTACCTTTTACAGAGTTAACAAAAAAGAGGATTCCTGAAAATTTACCTTGGCTGGATATACACGAAGTTGCCTTCAACAAACTGAAATCTGCTCTAATGAAAGCTCCAGCTTTGCACACTCCAGTTATGAGTGAACCGTTCGTAATACACAGTGATGCATCCCAGTATGGTATCGCCGCTTGTCTGTCCCAAGGAATCGAAGGATTACTCCGACCTATTGCATATGTGAGCCAGAAGTTGAATAAAACTCAACAAGCTTGGTCTACAATAGAGAGAGAAGCGTACGCTATTGTGTGGAGTTTGAAGAAGTTTGAAACTCTAGTTTTCGGGTCCAAAATAGAAATGTACACTGATCACAACCCTTTGTCATACCTTACAAAATGTGCTCCACAATCTTCACGACTACAGCGGTGGGTTTTTGCTCTTCAAAGATATAACTTAACAATAAAACATTGTCCAGGAGTCAAAATGCCTCATGCTGATGCATTATCCAGACTATTTTCTGAAGAGAAGTAGTGACAAATTTATTATTGTGACTTTAAGCATAATGTCTGTTATTATATGCTTTCGTATTTTATTAGCATTATTATTCTTATATGTATATATATTTTTATTTTGCATTTTTCTTTACTGTTGATATGGTGTAATAATATTTAGGTGATTGAGTCCATAATATTTAAATTCAGATCTGTGTTTATGTTTTGAGAAAACCCCAAACCCATATCTTGCGGGGGAGATGTCGTATTAGGGATTCAATCACCCTACAGATGGCGCTAAAAGCACCGTCAGAGTGTGTTACGATCGAACAAGCAGATATTCGGATGATATGGTCATGGAGTGGTCGTGTAGGACGCTCCTTGGTAAATTGTAAATATTTTGTTATATAATAAATGTTTGTGCTGTCTGCATTGCCTGAGATTCGCTGATAACCCATTAAATAGAACCAGATACGACATACGTATTATCACATATTATCAACTTTTACTCTAAAGAAAATCACATTATTATATTACAGTTATATCAGCTGTGTTACTTGCTACGTGGACAGTAAGTTGTCATCTGTAATATAATGCATTGTAGTTCGTATTTAACCAATATATTAAAAGTCTGTATATATTCAAAAAGGGATTTGTTATTTACAGCAATTTATGTGATGAATTTCAGAAAGTACGGTCAACTGGGTTGGCTTTGCCCATTTTTTTATTCTAAAAATCGTAGACTACCTAGATGATTTTTTCAAAACAAAATTTTCATTGTGACTGAGTACTAGTAGAGGCAATTCAGTATATTTGTATTTATTTTGCTCAAACTCCTTCCAGATGAAAAATAAAAAATCGGGTATTCAAAGGTAATTGCAAATAGGGGTGATTTTGCCCTGTTCGATTGTTTCCCTGTTTAGATTTGTTACCATGCTCAATTTTGGTATAATTGAAGAACATCAATCAAATAACTTTTTTGCAATATTAAGTGTAAATTGTACAAGAGATAGCAAAAATACAAAAATAATTCATGGATTAATTTAAATTCAAAAAGGGAGAAATGAATGTGAAAGGGCTGACTAATTATATTTAAAATGGTGAATACCTGATAAGATTTTATAAAACCGACTACAGATTCATTTCAACATTCATTACACGCCTTTTGAATAATGAATATATCCTATTGGTCACATGTCAATATGATAAGCAGTGCAAGTGAGAATTTGAATACACTTAAAATCTCTTGATTAGCAACTGCGTCTGAAAATCAGCTGAGTTATCAAGATGCAAATAAGAACTTCAGAATAGGTTGTCTATATTCCAAGAGATTCCTAATGGCTTCAAGTGGACAAGTAACTACTATTTGTGTGCTTGAATAATTTTTTAAACTTACTCCAGTTGATATCTTCAAGTTGTACTACCGGATAGTTTGATAGCACATTAATACGTTCATCACCTGCTACAAACTGTTGTTTTATTTTTAATGTAATTCGTCCAATGAACTATCACCGGCACAAAAATGCTCGGCCACACACTGCGCGCCTCTCTAAGGAGAGTGTATCTGTAGTATTAAAACCCTTCCTTGGGGAGAAAGATCCTCAGTTATGTCTCCCATTGACTCTCTATAGGAGATGCTATTCCGTCAATTGCGCCGCACTTGAAATACAAACAACTGGTACAGCAGCATTAGATTACTGGGCATAATTTGCCACATGATATAAAGGTTTTGTTTGATTCAATGCCACGCTAGATAATTTATCGCCGTTACAGTGGGACTTAGAACTTACGAATTTATGACCATTTATATTATTCAGCAGTAATGGGGATTCTTCTAGATTTCGTATTGGGATCATTTCTTTATCTCTTCCCGTACATCACACATCCTAAGTTTCAATACGATAGAATTCTGGCTTCGGAGCATTTCGATATTTTGGAAACAGAGTGTGTTGTATACGTCATTATTTTTCGAGTATGATATCTCTATTGATGTGGACAGAATTCTCTATTCTCACTAACTCTGTTATCGAACATCTTAACCCTCCAAAGAATGCTTTTAAATAAGCATCCACAAAACTGTTTTTCGAATTACATTATTCTTGGTTATTACATTATTCAAAGTCAAGAGTCAGTTGTCTCTCGACTTTGTTTTATGAGAAAAACCCAGGAGATTTGCGACTTTCATGGTATTCGATCCTCTTTTTTTGTAACGACCATAATTCCTCACCGAGTCGCATAGAATTCTCATTTCATTAATTCTACAAACGAAATCACGATACCTGATGCTACTGAGCCCCGGTCATTTACATTTAAATCTTTCGTAATCAGGCCGGACGTTGATAGCAATGTTCCTATTTGTGCAATGAAAAATAGTTTCTAAAAAAAGAAGTCACTTTGTGGAGATAAATAGATAGCTTCTCTTGGATATAACTAACTTTGGAATAGGTTTACATAATATATTAGCACTTTCCTCCATTTTTATTATATATTGTTTTAGTAATGTTATTTCAAGTTTTGAGAATCTTAATCAAGCGTCATGAGTCAGTTTAGTTAAAAGTAAGGTGTAAATACCAATTTCAGATCATAACTTAATGGGAAGATGTGATTAGCTGGGACATGTGTATTCACACACATAAGCTTCCCCTTGCTGAAGTTTTAAAAGTAAAATGTTTAAACTGCAACTATAATACGCATTAATAAGAAAGCCAAAGTAACTTCTGTACTACTTGGCTTTTTTAGTCTGTAGTGTTCAACTAAATTCTATGCTACGTGGCTTTTTGAATATTATCTCGTGGCTTATGTACTTTTGTAAACTAAATCGTGTGCTAATGTAATCTCAATACTTCATTAAAAACTAGCCATAATCGAATTCTAAATTTTATGTTGTAAACTCGACACAATTGACTTTGCTTTTAAATCTGGGTTATTTGTGCATGGAAATTTTAGCTGCACCACTGTGCGACTGTAAAAGATGAGAGACATGCATAATGTTTATTCACTCTTTGAGGCTATGAAAAATATGCAAATTCGGTAATGTAGGCTAGAAATCCTGTTCTTTAAAGAGGTAGAATTTATAGAACTCTATCGGCCATATTCACAAATTCAAGTTAAAACGCGGATCAATCGATTATCGAAGAAACTATTCACAATGTCTGATCTGAAGTTTAAACCGCCGTTTATTGGAGTTAAATTTTATTTTCCCGATATCAGAAGTTTAATACTCAGTTGACGATTAACGCATGCACAGTACTAGCTTTCTGAGAAGCAAGTCAACAATACAAAATTGATGACCACGTTTAGTGCTAAACTACAGTATTCTAACTAATTCTCAAATATTAAGTTTAATAGATGAGATTGGTACCGAATTTATAAAAATTTATTCGTATGATGACACTTTGCTGATGTTATCTGTTTTCGGAATCGCTAGGAAGAGTTCGGAATACAATTGAATCGTGGTGTGAAGGTGGAACTGCGTTGACCACGGCAGATGTGAATTCGTAACAGAACAAAAATGGTTTTGCCGATTTATTATTAAATAAGAATTTGCGTTACTTCATTTTGCACTAACACACCTATAACTAAACGAGCATCAATATAATCGGAATACATTGATTTGGTAGGAATTAAGTGTTTCTGGTTAGATTAAATTTCCATAAAAATTGAATCTGAAATTAAATACCTTTATATAACACTATTTACCATTTCCAAACCCGAATTAAAATGTGTTATGCATTTTATTCAAAATTTGTAATTAATTCTGCTGGCGATATATTTGAGCAGTATGAAATGATTTAGATTCGGGCGTCTTAAGAAATGTAAACAACGTCACGTGATCGAGAGAGAAGACGTCTGTAGCCAATCACAGCTAGCTTATCGTTTCAGTCAATAGATCCCCTAATCCGCGGTTTGTGAATACGGTTCTTGGATAATCCGTGGTTTAGACTCGCTGATTAGCTGATCCACGAATTGAATCGAGAGTTATGAATACGGCCGTAACGTGTGTGTATAATAATTTTGGCTGAATGCAGATAGCTGGCATGAGTATATTTCATTCGTATTCTTTCTTAACATAAAGTGCGTGTTAAAATTTAACGAAAGAAGTTATGTTAGAAATAACTATGTTTGGTTGGGTATTATGGCACAAGAGACATATTTGGTGAAGCTGCGACAAACAACATCAAGTAAATGGACATAAACACAATTAAAGTTTTACTAACACAGAATAGAGGAATAATTCAGGGGGGAGGAAGTAATGCACAGACGAAACCTGTGCACCATGCAACTCATAGATTGCTAGTTCAGTGGGTCTACCCGACCCCAGAATTAAGAAAGAGAGAAGGCGATTGTCTTTTTGTATGAGGTGAACATCCATGGTACTCATTAACTTATATGTTTAGCATTTCGTTTTGAAAAAAACTGTCAACAAAATTTTAAAGGTTGCAGGCCAAAACGAATTGATTTAATCCATATGTGTAAAGTGTATTCTTCACCTTTGCAGTAGAATTTATACATTCTCCAAATATCTACTTATCCTAATCATCTAAAATATTGATTTCGCTATTTTGTTTTAGAAATCTTCTAGTAATGGTTTTCCATTTGATTTTTTCTTAAATAAAAAAGATACTTTGGGACGCCAAAAGACTTAAATACCAACATTTACTTACAAACTACATCAGCAAAACTGGTGAGTAGTAATCGCCATACCTAATTACATTTTGAAAGACCATCTTTGCTTTTAAAATTACGTTTTGCGCCTTAATTCTCGATGCAGCACTCCCCCGTGACGTTGAAGTAATCCAAAGAAGGGATATTTTTTATCTTTCTCTCAAACATTTCAATTCTAACTTTTAAGGTAAAAAGCTCGAAAGAAAAATTAGGAACCGAACATGAACCCAATTCTATACTTGGGTTATCTTAACTAGGAAACACTAGCAGTATTTATATTCACGATGAAATGCCGAGAGCACAGAGATTTTTTCGGCAGGACACCTTTTATGCTAAGCATTTTTTTACCCCCAAAAGGCCTGGGCTTTTGCTTTGAGATTTTTTGTTCAGTCTCTTGGCAGAAAAGCACTTTAAAAACAATTTCCACATAGTTATCCTAACACCCGTGAATTTTAAAAGCGAAATTCACTTGCGGGGTAAAAAAATATGCAAACTGGCAACACTTAGCTAAATTGGAGAGGCAATAACGTATATTAAGTTATCCAACGCCCAGCGAGGTCTCGTCCATTAAATTTTCTTCCCTTTTTATCTGACGTTATCCTTAACATAAAACTACTACTTTGAGCTAAGTTTGGAGAAGGGGAGACTGATTGTGTTGGTACTATTATTGAAATTTAAGTGTTTTTGAACATGTATTAACAAATTTATGTATTAGATTTCGGTAAATTTGGTTTCTGCATTTAAAGAAATGTACTTTTTATATCTGGTTCAATAAAGTTAACTTAACTTTTTCATTTATCTGAGTTTTACTTATTTTTATTTCACTATTATTTACTTATTTATTTTGGGATAGTTATTTCTCAAATTATGTTGACACACTTTCGGAGCAATCTGTAACGCAATTAGCATTCCAAATTTAATTTAAATACATTATCATTATTTTTAACTTTATTTTTAAAATAACGCAAAGGAAGGTTATAACTTTTTGTTATTTTATGCTTGTTAGCCTAAACACTCCAACAAAAATAGCAATTATTTTTTCTTGACTTTTTGTATCCCTAGGTTTCTGAAACCTATAACAAAAGATAAAATTTCAACACCAGAAATAAGTTTCAAAGCTTTACATGTAATTGATTTTTGAATATAATATGATAGTTTAAAATATAAATTATAATTTCTACATTGATATCGGGTAGAAAAATCTATGAAATTTCTATTGCTTTTGGAAACAATTTGTTCTCTCTAAATTTTAGATTAATGTATATCAGCAAATAACATGAATTTAAGCATTTTATAAATGTATATAAATAAAATATATTCATGCTTTACATAATGATTTTCGCATGCTTTAAATAATGTTTTTCGCATGCTTTCAAAAATTCATTTAACATGAATGAATTTTTGATGAGCTCATTTCTACTAAAATTATATGCAATTACTTCTAAAAAGGGTCTTAACATCATCTAAAAAATTAAAATGTTATTCCTCTCTTGAATTACAAAGTAAAATTTTTTATCAGCAATCCTGTAGATTCGAAATGGTTATTTACAGAAAAAGCAAATTCAATTTTGAATCACATAAAATATATCTAAATTAAAAAATCAGCATAATTATTGCTTGATAAAGTACATATTTACTCAAAAAATTTGTCTTTCATACCACATAGAATCACGATAAAAATTTATCCACTATTTTCCATATGTTTTTAATTTATAGAATTTAAAATTTATCCCTGTAACGAATTGTTAAGGTTAATTTCATTTATTGTTATTAAAGAGTATTTTGTTCTGATGTTTCAAGCACTAATCCTCAAGTACAATATTTTTATACTAATGTCTCGGGTTTAACTATAATACTGCATAAAATTGAAAAACGATTTTCGATTGTTTTAAAAACTGAATTAAAATTGATTTAAGTGCAAATGTTTTATTAATTACATTACTCTTATTGCCAATTTTGAAGTAAAGACAGATATAAAAAATATTTTTAGATTTAAAGTGATACCCCTATTTATGCACGTTCAAATTTTTTTTAAGACAATAGCTAAAATTAATTGTACTTTTGACAATTTTATGTAATCGAACATAAACTCTGATTTATATTGAACCAGTTACTTACGTGATGTATACACATGCATAGATTTACTGACGCCAATCTCCAGTTGAGCTTTCTCGTCATCTGACCGTTGTTCAAAATTAAGTGGTGGTGTTCATGGATCTTTCCGTTCGGGGGTTAATCCCGGACCTACGCCAGTAGCCCGTTGTGTTGCTCTAGTGTGACGTTAAATAAAATACCTACCAGGTGAGCTTTCATGACAAATGGTAAGGGAAGATTCAATTCCTTTTCTTCATCAATGTCACCAAGCACATATTCGTCACTAATAAAATTTAAATGTATTAAATGTTAAAAAAATTTAAGAAATGCGCTATGAGAAAAAATCAAAGACAGAAAATGGTTATTGTAATATAATTCTCTAAATTCTTTTCATTGTAATTTCATCATAAATATTGACTCAAGTTACAGCAATAAAATTATTTGAGCAATGACCTGTGGTACATATAAACAATTGATGTTGCGGAACTGTAAGTCATAAGGAACATGCTAAAATAAGTATTTTTGTGTGCACTTATAGCAGTTATAAATAACTGCTTGCACACAGCGTGACATTGCTCAATAAAGAGTCTGTGAAATATAGTACCAGTAGATTCAACACGCATCCACAATTTGTCAGTTGTGACTATGGGTGATGACATATGGATCAATTTTTGAGCAATCGTATCCCACACGCATTCGATTTGGGATAAATTGGGTAACTGGGCAGGGTAAGGGAGAAGTGGTAATTGTTGGTCACTGATGAAACTCTGGGCAGTTTAATGACATGGGAACGAGTATTGTCCTGTTAAAAGATAGCTTCTACTGTATGAAGGGTAGGACTGGTTCTAAGACCTTTGTGATTTACCACTGACTTTTCGTTGTGCCTGCGATCTTTAAAAGGCAAGAAATGAAACAGCATCTTTAAGTATTAATGCTAGGAGTGTGTGTAGGAGCTAAATTATCCTACTCTGTAATGTACCCTTCCAAATGTAGCTTTTTACTGTATCTGAGAACAAGTATCGGGTCGTTACGGGTCAGAAGATTCAATCTAAGCCAGTCAAAAAACAAGATTCGATCCCATTCAGCATTCTAGTGTATGCACTCTTGGCACCATTGCGGTCCAAGATCTAGGTTTAATGGAAGTCACATTAACAATCCTGGTTGCTGTCACGACGAGATATCTCATCATTAACAAAACCGACCAGATCTTGATGAATGAGTAATTTCGTCATAAGAAGAAAATTAATCAGATCTTCATCTAGTCATAAGAACAAAACTGTCCATATCTTAATCTTGTCATCATCAAAAAATCAGTAAGGTCTTGATGGCAAGATATATCGTCATTAGCAACATTGGTCAGGTCTTGACAGACTAAATACCTCTTCGAACTTGTAGTGTTAACGGATACGAGCTACTAGCCATCGCTGCAGCAATCGTCGATGACCTCTGATGGATGCTCACCTGATATGTCATAACCCTGCATTGCTGTGAAACGTTGTGGATGTCGCTATACGATTCGCTACCACCATGCGTAGCAAGTACCTATACTCCCTTCCTGACGTAGCTATATGTTCTCCAGGTTCCTCAAGATGATTACTTCTTCTGCTCACTCTCTCCAAGTACGCACGGTTGTATTAAACTTTACTATACTGCGGCCAAATTTCGTTAACGCCTCATAGAACGGAATATTTCGCTTAACTTTCTTCCCCCTAAAGAATTTGGGCGAGAGAGCCTTGAATGACTTTTACGATTGACCACATAGCGCGCTTTCCTTTCATAGTGTTGCCCCAATGCCACTCAATGGAAATTGGAGGAATGGTTGTTTGAAAAATCTCTCGGGTCCCACTTTTGGATATATGCGCTCTTTTCTACCCCACTTGATTCTGCGTACTAGGAATTGTATGAGGTTTGAATTAAAAATAGTTTAAGGAAGTTAGGACATGCATACTCCATCTGTTTTACTTATATTAGTATTTCAATGACTGAGTTTGATAAGCACAAGTCATTTTTTCAAATGAAATACAAGATTTTGATAGTTCATTTTTAAAACGGTCAGTGTGATTTTGTATAATCTTTTATCTTTTCAATTATCGTTCATAATATTCATATTTTGGTAGAAAAAGAGTGTAAAGTGTTTACATTACAAAAAAATGACAGATGCTTTCTATTTAAAAAATTAATACGTAAACAAGCACATAAAGAGTACACTTATGTTTCGTTCTCTTTAAGAGTATTTTTTATTGCACATGATTAAAATTTTATTATTTTATGAGTTTGTTAAAAATGATTAAATAATGAAATGAATGTTTGCTTGACCGGTGGTATTCAATAGGCTCAATAACTTATGAGAAAAAGCTCTTACTACTGTGCTTTAGAAAAACATTTCTTTAACTGAATGTGGAACTTCCGTCAATCCTTGTTTTGAAATTTATTGAAAATTGTGCATGTAGGGAAGCAATTGGCTGTTATTTTAAAAGATGTAAATGTTTTAATTCACTTTAAATCAGTTTTAGAATTCACCCATAGAGAAGAGAAGATATATAAAATGACTAAATTTCCTTATCAAGTGAATATCATATGCACAGCAGTCTCATACTTTTATCTAATTTTAATATTCTGATAGCGCTCCAGTTTTCATTGGATTTAAGAAAATAACTTCTTTAGGGATGAAGATTTTACGTCGGAAAAAAGATGTACAAACTTTCTTTATGAATTTGACCGATAGTTTTATCGGTTATTTTTGCATATGGTTTCAATGGTAACTGAAAAATCATCTTTTTCAATTAAAAGAATTTGGAGATCATGGTTCCACCTAAAATATTGAATGTTTAGGTACAATCAAAACGTTGTGAAAATAAATTATTGGAACAGTTTGAATAATTTTTGGCTAATAAAAAACACGATCACATTCTACCATTATGTTAAGAACAAGAAAAGTGGATGCTTCTTTTACATTAAAATAACGCTCTCATAATGACATCTTATTTAGGTGTGTACGGGCGTCATGATACCGAGATACCCAAAGTGATCTTTCCTCCCTTTCATTTTTACCCTAGTCTACCCTTCTGCTTTTGCTTTTACTTCCTCAATCATTGTGTTGATGACCAAATATGGCCCTAGCGTCATAAGACTCGAAACCAGCCAACATTAAAATAACAAAAATACAGAAATTTTGATGCTTAATAAACTTCAAAATTGGCAATTAAAGGTAAAATTCAAAATTGGCAATTTGTAAAGCAAAATATTTAATATTAGTGAAAAATGTCCTTCTCTATGTGGTCCATTAGGTTTAGAAGAACCAATCCTAAAAAATCCTGTATTTCTGAGCTAGTGGGCTTCCAATCCGATAAGTGTTTTCTCTTTGGAAAGTTTGCCCGTATGCTCAAAATTTGTACTGCATACTTGTCAGTTTCTTCAGTTAATATTCGTAAGACTTCCGAATTGAACATCAGGGAAAAATTATCAAGCTCTTGTTTCAGGTCTAACGGTTGGACGCTTGAGGAAAGCCCAACATTTCCACTGAATTCGTAAACAGTTACTTCATCTGATTGTTCCGGAAATTTCCAATTTGTATTTGGGAATTCTGTAGATGAGCTATTAACCATAAAAGTCTCTTGCTCGGACACAAGATCCGTTTCACGAAGTTCAATTCCGCATTCTGAATCGCTATCAGCAAAATTTAGTTCGTCGAATTCGTTCCACCTTTTTTCATTAACGGATAAGCGGATTTGGATATGAACAAATTACCGCGTAATATATTGTATTGAAAGCATGTTGATTTCAGTCATGGTCATGAATTGCAATATAAGGACTAATTAGACCGAAAGAAGGAGGACTACTGAAAAGAGTGCTAACATTCGAAATGTTTCCAATCCAAATGGTGATAAGAAAGAAGTGCTGTCCAACCATTCCTTCGTGAGTGATGCTTTGACAATACAAAGGTAAGATGCTTCGATGAACCATTCGTGCCCCTTCGAGTCAGATTGCTGTCGGTAAGTTTTAAGTCATTCTACCAATGTGATAAAGGAAAGTAAGCCACGTTATTTCCCGCATACTCAGGTATCATTAGTTAACAAGAAGGAATTCAACGGTTATTGTGATGGTTCAAGTAAAGACATGTGTTACTCTCGCAGAAAATATTTGTGAAGTTTTCAAGAGCTTCCTGTTTTCTATATGAAGTAATACGAGGGGTGATCAAAAAGTAAGGTTACAAAGCCTGCAATGAAACGTGTACATTTTATTTCATAAAACCAATATAGCCAACTGATAGTACATACATTAGGTTATTTTTCGACATAGTCTCCATATCGGTTTAGGCACTTGTCGCTTCGTGGGATGAGTTGGAATATTCCTCCTGGTAAAAATCCTGTCCTTGCGTGTTCAGCCACGTGGTGGCGAAGTGTTTCACCTCCTCGTCTGAAGCGAATCGTCGGCTCCCTAGGTTCTCCTTAAAGTGAGGAAAGAGATGGAAGTCGCTTGGAGCGAGGTCCGGGCTGTAGGAAGGGTGATCGATGATGTCCCAGCGAAATTTCTTCAACAGCGTGGTGGTCCTCTGGGCTGTATGAGGTCGCGCGTTGTCGTGAAGGAAGATGCCGCCCTCGGTGAGAAGTCCTGGCCGTGTCCTCCTGATTGCCTTGCGCAATCGTGTCAAGGTCTCGCAGTATCGGTCAGCGGTCACTGTGTGCCCTCTTTCCAAAAACTTCCACGAGTAAGACACCCGCGCTGTCCCAGAAAACTGTGGTCATCACCTTCCCGGCAGATGGCGTCACCTTAAACTTTTTGTCTTTGGAGAGGAGGTGTGTTTCCACTCCATTGACGACCGCTTAGTGCTGGGGGTATGTGCGACAACGCCACAACGTGGCTGAACACGCAAGGACAGGATTTTTACCAGGAGGAATATTCAAACTCATCCCACGAGGCGACAAGTGCCTAAACCGATATGGAGACTATGTCGAAAAATAACCTAATGTATGTACTATCAGTTGGCTATATTGGTTTTATGAAATAAAATGTACACGTTTCATTGCAGGCTTTGTAACCTTACTTTTTGATCACCCCTCGTAAATATTTTCGCCAAAGCGTGAGAAAAAATTAACCCTCTGGATATCGGTCGAACGTTCCGAGTCCCCTCGTTACTAAAGGCTCGGATTACTTCAGACCTCAAACTAAGAAACGGCCGAGTCCATTCCCTCCTGCCGGTGCTACAAAGAGACCCGCGCGTGAATAGCCTTATCTCCCCGTTGTGAAAGATGTCAGATTTATCTACGGGGAGCCTTGCAAATCGTTTATCCTCGAGTATCTAGAGTCTGTGAAAAGTTGAATAAATGAAAAGAGATACACTTAAAAAAATCAAGATTAGATTAGAACACGCAAAAAAGGATTTCTTGTTGTGCAATGAATTTTTGAAATTTGTAGATTATTTCGTAACATACTACTTAAGACACAGATAAAGAAATCTTAAAAAAAACTGCAAAGAAATTCAGATAGGAAATTAATTCATGGTCCATAAATCAGATATCTATAGAAAAAATAGTCAATACATATTGGAATATAGAATTGGAAATTTAAAAATCCTACAACTTAAATAATTTAAAAATTAAATTTAACAATTTATTGACTGAAAGGGCTATAATTTTAGAGTCTGTTTTATAGTTCATAGAGCCTTTAAAAACTATTTTTTTATACATAAATAATAAAAGTTTGCAGTTGTTCTGTTTTTTTAAAGGATCAAATCAAATTTACATTGTGAAACTAGAGTGTATACTAGATATCCAAAATGTTTTGAAATTAGTTACGATGCATCTAATCAATCTCTGACAAAAATTCATTTGCCCTTCCGTAAATACACAACAGTTCTTCAGAATAGCAAAAAATATTACTTTTATCCAATTGTTAAATCATGCGTTCAAACTATTGTAAAATCTAAGTTTTCTAAAAAGTAAATAACGGAGTATCGTAAAAATAAAAAGAAACAACTGGTAAACAAACCTCGGGTCCCAACTTTTGGTTGCTTCTGGATTACGAAGGTTAAATTACGCGTTTTGATTTACAAGCTGAACACAAAATAGACAATACATTCTAAAAAAATTCTAAATTCTGAAAACCAAAATCACTCTTCATCTACTTTTTCAAATGGTTTTAGTAATTCATAATAACTTTCACACAGTGGCTTGGATCCATGAGTTGGGACTATTATATAACTCTAATGTCCTCAAAAGGGTTTTTTTGGGGGGTTTTATGGCGCAAGGGCCATGATTAGCCATACTGTGCCAAACACAAGACATACAATATCAAGCAATAAACACAATGAAAGTTTTACTGACACAGAGACGTGCACCCAGGGAGGTATGCACCTGACAGGTATCGAACGTGTGCCACCTACAACTCGAAGGTTGCTAGTGCAGTGGGTATACCCACTGAGCCACAACGTCATGAAAAGCATTTTTTCGTTCTCAAACAGTGAAGATGTTTTTACGAGCCACTTTGAATGGGACTGATTTACGGTTTCTTCACCTTCATTCAGGAATTCCTATGAACCTGTGCCCCCACTTGACTATGTTCGAATTTTGCTTAGTGAAAAGGAATCCCACTTGAAAAGGTGAAGAAAACTGCTAGAAATAATTGCCTTTGAGTCTCTAATTATAAAAAAGACTATTATGCGGTTTTCTTTGCTGTGTCCCAAGACCGAAATTTCAATATTCAAAAACAAGAGCCATGTAGCCGAATATCGGATATAACGAGTAATTACTGTCCCAATTCTTCTGTCTTACGTAATCGTAGTTTTTAAGACTAAAGCGCTGTTTTTTATATTTTAAATATCCCTGTTAAATTCATTTACTTGCTACTTTAAATGACAGTTTCTCACAGATAAACACATTTCATAAATTGGTTGTCAATAATAGATTTCGTACTAAGCTGGATTCTAAAATAAGGGTTCCGTGGGCTCTCATAAGCATAGCAGTGGTAGCGAGAAATTACACCACTCTACTACTAGTCATTCTATAAAAGTACAGGTTAGATCATGGGAATTTTTTACGAAACTAAGTATCCTTTTCTGAACAATTCACGATCAATATGCTTACTTTTCCCTATATAAAAACTGAGTAACTTGCTATTAGGTATTGCTTTGTATTGGAGGAACTGGACAAAATCATTTTAAATATCCTTTCCATAATTTCTTAATATTTTAGTTAAAAATTAGAGTATCCTGTTTCCTTCTCTTTGAAAAAGTATAAATGACCATAAAAGGTGTTAATATTGCAGCAAATACGAACTTAATCTATAATATGTCAAAACGTTAGGTAGGGTAACGTGTAAAAATTGTAACCTGCCTTTAAAAAGCTTCAAGTGTCATAACTATACATGTATTCTAGGTACACGTAGGTCTAATATACTACTTAACTTGGTTGTAAATCATGTGGGTTTTGTAGAAAATCTTTTGTAAAGTACTCTGATTTTTACATAAATGGTTTCTTCTAAATAAAAAAATTCGTATGAACTACATCCTGTCAATATAAATCAGTTCATTAGAAAATAATTTCAAGTAACTTCCATAAAACACTTAATTACAAAGAACTGAAGGCAAAGGAAAATAATTTAAAGCATACCTTTGCTCTAAAAGTTAAGCATACATAATTCGACAACAAATTTTGAATGTTTAACAGTGACATCATTTGGAAATTATAAGTTTTTATAAATTTAAAAATATATCAATCTCAAGCAAATGTAAGTAAATCTCAAAAATGTGATTGTTACATACTGATATATACTATACATCATTCTAATTTTTTTATTCTAAATTTACTATTTACATTTCAGGACATTAAAAATGCGTCTATAAAAATATTTAGAGTGCACAAGTGAACAATAATAGTTTAACACCATACATTACCTTTAAATTTTACACTACAAAGACCATTAAATTTTACACTATAAAAACCATTAAATTTTATACTACAAAATCCATTAAATTTTACGCTACAAAAATAATTAAATTTAGCACCTTAAATTATTATATAATCTGTTCAAATATACAAATCCATCAAAAGAGTGATAAATTGTAAGCAATAGAATTTAAGGTTTAAAATTATTTTCACTTTGTCTATTGTTTTCATTCAAAGTAAAAAATTAATTAATTTCAGTGTTCATGACATTCTGAAAAGCAGTTTATATCTACGCAAAGAGCAACATTGCACGTTTTGCACACAACGGAAGAACGCCTCTGTTTCTTTTTTGAAGAGCATACAACACACCTTCGACGTTTGCGTTCATCCAAAGGCCAACGTTGCAAACGAGGCCTTTTTTGAGTTGTCCGGGACTGAATATCCTCATTTCCGTTGAAGAGTTGTCAATTATCTGCTTGATAAGCTTTAAGCGAAAACCTTTGTGGGTTAAAATATTATTATTTAGTCTGTGTAGTATAAATGCTTTTAAGACGGACAGATCAAACAAATGAACAAATAATTTTTTTGTCCATTTCAGCGATTTTCTTCCGAAAGTATGACTATTAACCATTCCATCGCTGAGATCAACAAAACCCATATTTTTATTATACTCAGCAACAACTTGCGGCTATTCGTTTCCTTCTATTTTTGTTTGTTTGGATCATACATGTTGGTGAGCATGTGTACCTCTCGCTTATCTTTCCAGCATACAGCCGTCATCCCCCGATATATATTACTCTAAAATCACCACGTTGCAACTTTGGCAAAGAAATGTCTTCAGGAAAATTTTTTCGATTAGAACGAACTGTGTCACAAGAATTTCGTTTGAAATTTGCTTCCAGATCTTGAAACAAAACAGGCGAGGAGAGAAAGTTATCCATAAATAATTTATGGCCTTTGTTTTTAAACGTTCAGCCATATTTCGAACAACCTGATGTAAGGCTGGCAAACTAACGCCTTCGGAACAATCCATTCCGGTATACACTTTCATATCGTAAGTATAACCGTTCTTATCGGCTATTTTGTACAGTTTAATTCCCCAGCTCTTATGTTTTTTCGGGATGTATTGCCGAAAGATGACACGACCTTTGAAGATTACTATAACTTCATCAATTGCCACTTCTTCGGTAGGATTATACACTCTTTTGAAATTATTGTTTGATGAGTCTCAAATTTCTCTTAGTTTCACAATCGATCGTATGATGCATGATCATTTGGAACTTTTTTCGAATTGTCCGAGAAATGAAGGAATTTTCAAATGAGGACAAACTTGTCTCTTGCCAATCTCCAAAAATCAGTGATTCGAGTTCATCAGTGGACCAATACTATAAAATATTGTCCTTCTCTATGTGGCCCATGAGTAGTACCAATCTTAAGAATTTCTGCATTTCTGAATTAGTCGTGGGCTCCATTCCGATGAGTGTTTTCTCTTTGGAGAGTTTGCACGTATGCTCAAAATTTGTACAGCATACTTGTTAGTTTCTTTAACTAAAATTCGTAAAACTTCCGAATTGAACGTCAGGGGAAAATAATCAAGCTCTTGTTTCTGTTCTAATGGTTGGACGTTTGTGGAAAGCCCAACATTTCCACAGAAGTCGTAAACAGTTACTTCATCTGATGGTTCGGGAAATTTCCAATTTATATTTGGGAATTCTGTAGATGAGCTATCAACTACAAAAGTCTCTCGTTCGGACACAATATCCGTCTCAGGATGGTCAATTTCGCATTCTGAATCGATATCAGCAAAATTTTCTTCGTCCAATTCTTCATAATTCGATCCATTTTTTCTTGTGAAACCTCTAGAACGTCGAACGATTTCAGAAGTAATATTTCTCTCTTTTATACTAAAAACCTTAAAAGCGCACAGACAAAAAATTTCGTTAGCAGTGAAGGTATTTGGTGTTATACCAATTGTACTAAGAGTAGCATTTAATGAGAAACCGTTCCCATAAATGCTTTCCTTACTTCTTGGCGTATTCTTTGGCGTGAGAGAGATATCACCGGCGCCACTTTCTATCTTTCCCATAGAGTTCAAACAATGATAGACAGAGAACAAAAGGAAGGACCCTCTTGAAGGCCAGTCGCTGACAGCTCGTAAATGGTGATCGATGTCAGTGGTCACTTAAAAGGGGGAAATTCCAAGGTACACAATCAGTACCAAGACGCTCTAGAAAGGAAATTTTTCATGGTGCAACTGCTGTACCTGCCGTAGTCTAAAGTTTAAAAATCAGTGGAATTTTGTGATAAAAAAAAATTTGGTATAAAGTTAAAAGTAGTGTGATAATGACAGAGCTGGCGCAGTGACTGTTAATGGCTCTCAAAACCCCCATTAAATCTCCACCCCCTTTTAAAACAATGGCTCTCAAAACCCCCCATTAAATCTCCACCCCCTTTTAAAACAATGGCCGCAAAACCCCCATCCAAATTCTACCCACTTTTAGAAAGTAATGGCTCTATTTCACCCATACCAATTTTCTAAAACAATGGTGCTAACCTCCCCATTAAAATCGAACCCACTTTTAGAAAGTGATGGTTCTGTTTCACCCATACCAATTTTTGTAAAACAATGGTGTAAAACTTGCCCATTAAAAACGCACCCACTTTTAGAAAAGCGATGGCTCTATTTTATCCATATTATTTTTCTAAAAACAATGGTAATGAAATCCTCCATAAAAAATCTCGACCCACTTTTAGAAAACAACAAGGTTTCAACAGCCATAAAAAAAAATTGACCCCTTCAATATTTTAAACACTTAAAAGAAAAAGATTTGTAATATATAGAAAGACAAAATGAATTTCCAATCAAAAACCGTCCGACAATTGCAAGACTACTGTCGGGGAAATAACATCCGAGGATACTCGAAACTTAAGAAGTCGGAACTGATCGACCTCATTCAAAATCATAATGGCTTTTCAAGTTTCCATAAAGACTTGTTTAACAAGCCCAAGAAGAATAGAGCGCTTAAAATCAGGTGTTGCGGTAAATTATATAAGGAATCTAGCATAAATAAGCACCTACAAACTAAAGCGCACCTAAACTATAAACCAAAGATGGCAACCACTTGCCAGGAATGTGGAAAGGATTTTAAGAAGGGGCGAGATCATAGTGAAACATATCATAGAGGTGATTTTAACAACATGCAGAGGCTGCATCGTATGACCCTTAATCAACTCCGCGAATTTTGTCGAACGCGAGGCATCACAGGCTATTCCAAATTACGGAGGAAGGCGGAAATTATCACACACGTAGAAAGCGAATTGTTCAACCGTCACTTCAAATTTGATTCCGACCTGTTTTCATATTCGCGAGAGAGAAGGCTATATACTCTCCATGAAGTTGAGACGGCCTATAAATCTCGTTTGAAGACGTATGATATCCAAAATGAACACAATCTGATGCTTCCCAAAGACTTTTTGAACGATGTTTCATCAGTAGTCCGGGGTCTCATCACTAAACATCTGAAGAGGCTGCATGGTCTGAAGGTTAATTTCCAATTTCTCTGTGACTACCAAAAGGGGAAAGATGGAATGAGGGAAGAAATGGAGAAAAACTTTAAAACAGTAAATGAAGTCATCTTAGAATCAACTGATTTGGTAGCTTATTACAGATCGGTTATCCAAAAGTTATTGACAGAAATGGAGGAGTTCGTTGCAAGGGGTTCAGGTTGGACGCTTGCCAGAATTAAAAGCCTTGAGGTAAGGATCAATAAATACAACCCACTGAGAGGAGCATCCTACATTGATTTGCCAAAAGTGATTAAAGCTAAAAAAGCAGTCATAAACGTACAAAATGAGGATATGAAGTGTTTCATGTGGGCAATACTCTCTGCACTACATCCAGCGGAAAAAGATGGCCAAAGAGTCACGAAATATAAGCCATACGAAAATGAGCTAAAGTTCGAAGGCATTGAATTTCCTGTAAAAATGGAAGACAGAGTATTCGAAAGGTTTGAAAAGATGAATAACGTATCAGTGAACATTTATTCATACGATGAAAAGACTAAAAACAAGGACATATACCCTTTAAGAATAACTAAAAACAAAGTAGAGAAACATGTCAATTTGCTTTACATAAAAAACGAGGAAGGGAACAGTCATTACTGTTGGATAAAAGACTTATCAAGACTAATAAGTGGTCAATTAAGTAATCATGATGGAAGAGTATACCCTTGTGAAAGGTGCCTGTTATTTTATCACTCTGAGGAAGATCTTCAAACTCATGAAAAGGATTGTAAGAAAAATCAAGCTGTTAAAATAGTAATGCCTGAAACAGATTCAAAACTAAAATTCAAACATTATCATAAATCATTACGAACACCCTTTGTAATATATGCAGATTTTGAAAGTTTAACAACTAAGATGGACACCTGCCAACCAGATGGCAAGAGCTCCTACATGCAAAAATACCAAAAACATGAACCCATGAGTTTCTCTCTTTACATTAAATATAAGCATGGAGACTATAAACCACCTATCACCTATAGAGGTCCAAATGCAACTAAAGTATTTTACGAAACGTTGAAGGCTGAGGCCTTAGAGATAAAGAAAATATATGATAAGAAACATCAAATCAAAATTACCGATGAAGATGACAGTCATTTCAAGAGAACCGATATATGTCATATCTGCGGGTTTAACATCAAAGAAGTGCCATCACCATATTCGTCGAAAGGCTCTGGGGACTTCCGAAAAGTAATCGATCATGACCATTTACTCGATCCATCCAAATATGTATCAAACTATAGAGGTCCGGCTCATAGTTTATGTAACATAATGTACCAACACCCTTCCTTTGTTCCAGTCTTCATTCACAACTTATCTGGGTACGATTCTCATTTATTCATAAAAGAGCTAGGTGGTGACAAAGGGAATATCGACGTCATTCCCAACAATGAGGAAAAATATATTTCATTCAGCAAAGAGGTTGGAGCAAAATGGGTAGATGTAGGTGATGGTAAAAAGGCCAAGTTACCAGGAATAAAATTGAGGTTTGTGGATTCTTTTAAGTTCATGGCCAGTAGCATTGATAGTTTAGCCAAAAATGTGAAAGAATTTAGAGAAACAGCGAAGTACTTTCCCGAGGATAAATTAGATCTTGTTACAAGAAAAGGCGTTTATCCCTATGATTATATGGCTTCATGGGAGAAATGCGAAGAAACTCGCTTACCCTCCAAAAATGAATTTTACAACAAAATGACTGAGTCGGATATATCGCATAAGGACTATGCGCATGCCAAAACAGTATGGAAGGCTTTCGACATTAAAAATTTAGGTGAGTATTCTGACTTGTATGTGAAGACTGATGTACTGATCTTAGCTGATGTTATGGAACATTTTAGAGATGTCTGCATAAAGACTTATAAATTGGATCCTGCATGGTACTTCACTGCACCTGGTCTCTCCTGGGATGCCATGCTAAAAACCACTGGAATCGAATTAGAATCCTTGACTGATTATAACATGATTTTAATGTTAGAAAAAGGAACCAGAGGTGGCGTCTCTCAGTGCTGTAATAGATATGGAAAAGCGAATAATAAATATATGATAGACTATGATAAGAATAAAGAATCTAATTATTTAATGTACCTAGATGCCAATAATTTATACGGATGGGCAATGAGTCAATTTTTACCATGTGGTGGTTTTAAGTGGGGAAATACCAACATAGATGTTACTCAAATACCGGATGACTCGGAAACTGGGTACGTTATAGAATGTGATTTGCAATATCCTGAATATTTACACGACCTCCATTCTGACCTACCATTAGGAGCTGAGAACAGGATCCCTGATGACTCAAAACAAACAAAATTACTAACAACCTTACATGGAAAAGATCATTATGTGGTTCATTATAGGGTTTTAAAACAATTTTTGCAAATGGGGTTAAAATTGAAGAAAGTGCACAGAGTATTAGAGTTTAAACAAGCACCTTGGCTGAAAAAGTATATAGATTTAAACACAGAAATGAGAACTAAGGCATCAAACGATTTCGAAAAAGATTTTTACAAACTCATGAATAACTCTGTGTTTGGAAAGACGATGGAAAATATTAGAAAAAGGCTTGATATCGGACTCTGCTGCGATCCGAAGAGAGCTGAAAAACTTATAGCTAAACCGAATTTTAAAGGGAGAACTATTTTTGATGAAAATTTAGTCGCTATACATATGCACAAAACTGCAGTACTCTTTGATAAACCTATCTATGTTGGAATGAGTATCTTAGATTTATCCAAGTCTTTAATGTATGACTTCCACTATAATGTGATGAAACCTAAATATGGACAACACATTAAATTATTATACATGGATACGGATAGTTTTATTTACGATATAAAAACAGATGATTTTTATGAAGATATGAAAGGAATGATTGATTATTTCGACACCTCCGATTATCCAGAAAATAATAGATATGGAATGCCACGAGTAAATAAAAAGGTTTTGGGGAAAATGAAGGACGAAAATGCTGGGGAAATTATGGTAGAATTTGTAGGGCTAAGATCCAAAATGTATGCTTGTAAAACTGAAGAAAGTCTGGTGAAAAAATCGAAAGGTGTTAAGAAATGTGTTGTGGAAAATAGGATTACTTTCGAGGATTACAAACACTGCTTATCCTCACATCAAAAACTGTACAGATCCATGAATCTCATTAGAAGCACAAAACATAATATTCATTCCATACAAGTAAATAAGATTGCCCTTTCAGGAGATGACGACAAGCGACACATATTACCAGATGGCATTCATACTTTAGCTCATGGACATTACTCTATAAAAACTCCGGAAAAAAATATTTTTAATATAATAAATGGCCGAAAATGTAGATTGGAATGAGTTTTCTAAAAAAGCTCTCACGGAAGAGATTTTGATTGGGTTGGCAGATATTGTAATCTGGCGTTATGTCTTTCAGTACTCGTCTTTGAGTGAAACCTTCATAGAAAAATATGCAACTGAAGGAGATTGGTATATTATTTCTCAGTATCAGAAATTGTCGGAGCCTTTCATGGAAAAGCACAAAGAAGATTTAGATTGGGAACTTCTTTGCAGATATCAGAAAATGTCTGAGGAATTTATGGAAGATCATCTTAGTTTGTTAGTCTGGAGAATTGTATCTCATCGTCAGACTCTGAGTGAAACATTCATTAATAAGTATAACGAAAAATTGGATATGCATTTGGTATCTACTAAGCAAAAACTTAGTGAAAACATGATTAGACAATATCAAGATCGACTTAATTGGCGATATGTAACACGATACCAAACCTTCGATGAAAACTTTGCTTTGGAATTCCAGGACAAAATAGACTGGTGTTACCTTTTCAGATACAAGCTTCATATTTTATCTGATAACTTCTACTCAATTCACTACAGAAAAATAGTTTGTATATTGCTATCTGAGATATGCAATCGAGAGGTATTCTTTGACCCCATCAATGGACCATAATTTTGAAAACATTTTTTTTAATAGTTTTGAACTATTAAAAGAATACTGCATAAAAATAAAGAGCTGATGTTTGACTCCGAAGAAGACCTTTTCGATTTTATCGATACGTATTTAAGTATGCAGGGACAAAAAAAAAACCGAATGAAAAAATTGAATGAAGAATGTAGGCACAAAGATGTTATTAAAAATGATGACGGTTGGTACGTTTGTAGGACATGCTATGAAGAGCTGAGGTATAACCCCAATAAACCCCCTTTCGATCTTTGTCAGTTATATTTATGCTTAGGGATTGAACGGAGAAGGAAAAACAGAATGAAAAATCTGATTAAATGGTTAGATAAGTATAAGTTACCTTTTGAAGATGACCTTTTGGTTGAATTTACTTCTTTTATCCATAAATATGAAGAATTGTTTCCAGAGCGGAAAAACTTAATCAGCAAAGATTACATATTATTTCATATGTTACGGAAAAGAGATTATCAGATCTCACTTAAGTTACCTAAAATGAAAAAAACGCTTGTTCAGAACGATGAAATCTGTAGAACCATCTTCGAAACGTTAGATTGGAATTTTTAATAGCTTTTGTCGGCTATTAAAAATTATACTAAATCTTTTTTATCAATCCAGCTGGTCTCAGGATAACCTAACCATTTCACTAGATATTTGTTCCCAGCCTTCTTTATGATTTTTTCGATCTTATATACATCGTCTCTCTTATCGTATTTGACCAACTCATTTTCATAAAATGTTCCTTTTACATCTTCATTATTCAAACCCTTAATTCTATAAGTGATTGGATCGTTTTTTAATACTTCGGAAATAACAAATATTTCTTCTGTAAAGGTTGCTTGATATCCCCTTCTAAAGGTTGACTTATATATCGATATTCTAACTTTATCTCCTACTTGAAATTTAGGTTTACGTATAACCTTTTCTTTAAACAAATTGCGGTAGACTTCACCACTGTTTTCTTCTTGACTTGCTTCAACAGGTGTCATCTTGATACTTCTGTGGTATGAATTGTTATAATTTTTCACTAATTGGTTCAATACATCAATGTATTTTTCATTGTTATTTTCAGATAAGTACAGCTTTATTTTATTACCAAGAGTAAGATTAAATCTTTCAACCATAGCAGCTTTTATTTCCACATTTTCTGTTGAGAACCATTGGATATTGTTTTCTTTAAATAACTTTTGAGTTGTTTCACCTACAAACTCCAAACCCTTATCTGTTTGAATCTTTTCAGGAATTCTTTCTTTGAAGATCTTTCTAAATGCTTGAGTTACTTCATTTGATGATTTATCTTTAAGAGGAATAGCCCATGCATATTTACTGAAACAGTCAACAGCTGTTAATAAATATTTGGTACCATCATTATACTTGCTTCTCGCAAATTTATAGACAAACAATAAGTCAGCTTGCCATTGGTCATCGATGTGTGAGACGTAAATTCTCCTCCTTTTAAACTTACGGATAAGCGGTTTATGCTTCGTGTACACATCTTGTTGGTGTAAGAACTCTGAGACCTTTTTCCGACTTAAACCAGTCTTCCTGCTCAGTTCCTTTATACCGCAAAATCCTGTTTCGGGATCATAATAAACTTTTTCGGGGCAACTTTTCTCAGTTACCCCTTCAGAGGTAAAAAACGGCTTTTCTTAGAACCACAATCCATGCATATACCTTTCATCATAGGCCTACCATTTTTTGAGGTGGTTTGATGTGCATCTTTAGTTTCGGTGTGGTCTTTACATTTTAGACAATACACTTTTGATCCCATTCCAAATGTCTTCTTTGCTTTGATGATAGGCTTCACAACAGCTCTGTCTATCCTCTCGCGAATTGTTGGGTTGGGGATATCCTCCAACTCCTTTATCATGTTTGTGTCGCACACTTTGTTTCTTGTTTCAGTGTCTTTGTTTTTAATATAACACACATCATGTTTATAAGCACTTTCATCGACTCGGTTAATGGGTTTACTCCATTCTTTATGCGTTAAATCGGGGTTCAGCCTAGTTTTCCCTCTAAGCAGTTGAGTTCCTGGTCCCGTAAATTGATGTCCTGGCAGATGCATTTCAAATGGTAAATTGTTGATTGCGGCGTTTACAACGCCTTTCCCTTTCTTGTTTCCTTTCTTTTTTCCGCACATTTATTTATATAGAAAAAATTATTTACTCACATATGCATATCCATTGAGTAGGGTTTGTTTCATGTACTTTTCTCTTGGTAGGTAGACTAAGTTATTTACAAAATCGTCCTCTCGCTTGTACACCTCCTCTTCTGATATCGCGCTGGATTTGTACGAATTAAGCAGCTGTTTGTAAAACCTGTAAGACTGTTTGTACTCTTCTTTCCTTTCCACGATATTCAAAGCTTTATCAATAACTTCAACTATACCAACGCTTAAGCTGAGAGCACCTAGGGGGGCCAGCACCAAAGCTGATAGACCCAATGAACTTAAAACGAACTTGCTAACAGTCATGGTGATGTGAAATTTATGGTAGTGGTGATAGCTCTTTCTGTAAACGTAAATTTTCTTCTGTAAGTACTCTTCCATCTTTATTTATAGGCACAAAATATTTCTTCCGGTATCTCAAGGCTGGTTTAACTAAATCAAGCATAAAAAAATCATACGGCTGTTGCATACACTTTGTGTACAATCTACTAAATTCTTCTTTTGTCAAACTACCATCTATCTCTCTTATGATCTGTTGAATCTCCCTCTGTTGGAGGTTGAAAAATATTAAGTAATTGCAGTTTCTCCTGATAACAATAGGTGTTCTATAATAAGATTGGGAAAGGTAAATGATTGAGGCGTTTTTCTTCCTGCCTCTGACGAAAAAATCTTCTATGCTCTTCTGATCCCTGTCAGTCATGCAATCATCAAAGACAACAACATTTTTGCAGGATGGGTCAAGGTCATCCACTGTTATAAAATCCTTTGAATCAGAGGAGAATAAAGTTCCCTTCGTGCCGAATTTTTCGTATAACTCTAGCATAATTTTCTTCTTCTTTTTAGGATACTTTATCGAGTCAATATCCACACCATCAAACATTGTGTACTTCTCTTGCAATTTGGTATACTTGGGTTCATACATATCTTTTGCACAAACGAATAAATTATCAAAATCGAGATAATCATATATGAAGTTCAGCAATAAATTTGTTTTACCAGTCCCTGAAGCTCCAGCGATTAGAAGCCTGAAAGGATGCTTTGGTAGTAAATAATGTTGATTTGCATCGACTAGTTCTTCTGCTTCTGTATAATTTTCAATTCGAATCATCTTTATTTAATGTCAAAAAGTTTGCTTCAGCAAAAAATTACTTTGCTTGAGTAAAAACATAATTTGCTGGGAGCAAAACTCTTTTTTTCATAATAATAAATGAATACTATCCAAAAAGAGCGAAATAAGAAGTTAAGAGAAGAAGTTAAAAATGACCTGAAAGTTTTCAAGCTGCAGGCTCAAATCAGAAGAAACAACGAACAACAACTCGGAGAAGAACTAGGTATCCAGAGGTCACTATCCGACTTCCACAAGCCTGTAACCGAAAAACTACAAGCACAAGAAGCAACAAGATCAGAGCAGCTTAAGGTTATAAAAGATACCCTCGATAACATTCCTCAAGCAATTGAACACATTCCTCTAGCGATTGAACATCCCTCCCCAGATATCTTTAATTTTGACAAAGAATTGGATATAGAGTATTTAGAGAAAAACAATTTTCCAAGACCCTCAAAATTGTACAATGAACCCAAGGTAGTATTGCAAGAAATTATTGATAAAGTAAACAAAGTTCACATGAAAATGGCTCGCCAAAAAGGGAACATTATGAGCCAAATTTCTCGAATGACTAAGAAAGATGAGGAAAGAGAAGAAAACTTATTCTCCCAGGTTGATTATTTAAGAGAACATATGCATACGTTAGAAGATTATCGAGAGAGATTAAGAGACTTGCAAAGAAAGGAAATATATCTCGGCAAAGGAGTAGAAGATAATATGACAATGTTGGCTCGGTTCACTGATAAGATTTGTAATGGATCCAAAAGCAGAAAATTATATAATGAAGTCGTTGATTTATTGGACGCATTGTTGAAAGAAGGAACTTTGACCAGCGAGCAGGTGAAACACTATTACAAAAAATTTTCTTTAAATAAATGAGTAACTACATACAAACCAAAATACATTTAAGCGATCACCAGATTGCTAAACTTAAATCCGCACACCAGAAGGGGGAAGAAGTAACTCTACAAATAGATAAGTCAAAACCCTCTAACTATGACATGTATTTAACTTCAACTCAAATTGCTCAACTTGGGAAAGGGAAACGAATCACCATCAGTAAGTCACAACTCAAGAAAACTGGGGGCTTTCTACCCTTTTTAGCGCCTTTTATACCCGCATTAATTGCTGGGGCAAAAGCATTAGCGTTGGGTGCTGCAAGTGGGGCTGCTGGGTGGGGGGCCAAGAAAGCTTTGGATAAAATTTCCGGATCTGGTAAAAAAAAGACCGTTGGAAAGGGAGTCTATCAAAATTGGGAATATCCAACGAAGTAATTGAACAAAATATGAAGCATGAAAGGGGGTTTAGGGGCGTCTTCACTTCAGATCTATTACCCAAAAAGATGAGGCTGTTTGAAAACGGCATTATTAATCTAGACATAGCTACAGGACCCGGTACGCACTGGGTATGTTACTATAACGATCCTAATAATGACTTTGTTGAGTACTTTGACCCTTTTGGAGAGCACATTTACAAAATTCTTCCAAATATCAAGAAATATCTGCTAAGTTCTGGAAGGAAAAAAGAAATTGGATATAATTCAAGCTTTCTACAACATCCTGCCTCTGTAAAATGTGGTTACTTTTGTATGAAATACATTAGGGAAAGAAACAAAGGCAAATCAGTTGTTGATGTGTTATATTCTTTTACGCAGGAGCCTAGCGAATCTAACGAAAAAAATGTTCTCTATAAATAAATGGTGTTATTAATTTTAGATTCGAAGAACTCGGAAAGATCGGAAGATTTTACGATTGAATATTCCAGGCCTTTTAGAATCAAACAGATTGCCCTTCAGTCCTTTTCTATGTATGTTTCATGGGATAATATCAAAGACGAAAAGTTTTCATACTATGACGGTCAACAGTGGTTCGATTTGGTGATACCAGATGGAAATTATACTATCAGAGGTCTGAACCGTTACATGATAAATTTTTTTGGAAACGATCCACCCATTCTATTTGGTATAGTAGAGGAGCGACAAAGAATTGCCATTCAACTGAAAAACAACTATAAGATCAATTTATCAAGAACCAACAACCTGCACAAACTTTTAGGTTTCGAACCCAAAATATATGAAGAGCCCGAACAAATAGGAAAGTACATTGCTGACCTTTCCGGCGGTAATGATAACATTTACATCCATTGTGATATCGCCGAGGGAGCCTTTATCAACGGCTTCCACTCTTCAAACGTTATCTATTCTTTTACAAATAGTAATCGACCGGGCAGTCAAATTATTAAATCCTTCGACAAACCTCTGTTCTTCCCTGTTCGAATGGAGAGTGTCTATAGAATCAGAATGAGAATAACAAATCATAGAGGCGATCCAATCCCACTCAATAAGCAGGAAGTACAATATAATTTTATTGCCCTATAAATAAAAGAAATGAACAAACACAGACTTCAAAGGAAGAGTAAGAAGATTCAAGGGAGGGGGTTCTTTTCAGACGTACTGTCTACTGTCGGACCTGCTTTAAAAGACAAGGCCCTCATGTTCGTACAAGATCAACTAAACAAGATGAATGTATCACCACGTATCGGCTCAGAATTAGAAGGCAAAGCTAAAGCGTTTGTGCATGATAAATTCAACGAAATTTTATCAAAGAAGAAGAAACATGGAGCTGGACTAAAGTTCCTATAAATTCGATTTAATAGCCACGTGGCTATTAAATTGAGAAGGAAAAAAAAAATTATATAATAAATGAACAAAATATTTGAATTAGACAACACCGATTATTATTACGATGATGACATCGAAAGTTTCGAGTATAGAGAAGTGAGGCATGAAAATAGTGATAGTTCTATGGAAAACGCCACTTATCACTTCTTTATACAAGACACTAACGCCAACATTTTATACTCTAACGGTTACCTGCAGCAAAAACTGAAAATTGTTAAGAGCGATGGAACTGCAATAGGTGATGATAATGTAGCTCTCGTGAATGGAGGTGGCTTAATCAATGCCAACAGGTTTACATTAGGGAACACAGAAATCGAATCGAACATTAATTATTCTGCACTCCTCCAACATGTGCTAGGTTTGATTCATTTTACACCGGACTATTCTACTTCGGAAGCTAGCAATATGCTCTTCTACATTGATACATCCAACACTGCTGATAGAAAACACTTAAAATACGGCGGGGCCTTGGCTGAAGACACTAAAATAACAGACTTTTTAGAAAGATTGGTGTTGAATGACGACTTTAATCAAGGATTCATTGAAAGGTGCAAATTCACTAGAAACAGTAGCACTGTAACACTATGGATCCCATTGAAATATATATTTGACTTCTTCCGTGAATACAAGAAAGTTATTACTGGGTTCCAAGTCAAATTTGAGTTTCAGAGAAATCATAGTGAAAATATGTTGTACACCAATGAGCAAAATAAGAACTATAAAGTTGTTGTGGAAGATTTATCGCTTTGGCTTCCTTACGTTAGATTCAAAAACTCAGCTGCAGCTAAATTTAACGAATTAAGGTTGTCAGATAAGACCCTCGAGTTAAACTGGAATCAACACAGCATTGTAAAATCGAATATCTTCTACAAAAACTCAAGCGGTTCCTATAGCATAAAAGCCACATCAGATGAAGTCTTATCGCTGTATGTGATACCTCAATACACTGAAAGGTATGAGAACGCAGGGCAAAACAATATGCTGTTCGACCATTTGGACATGACAGAATGTTGGCTGATGATAAATAACGTTAAGGTTCCAACTGTTAGCTACATGATGGACTTTGGTAAGAAGGATTATAATAGGTTATACGCAGCCCTTTTAGAATCCGGACTCAACACCATTACATCGGAAACTGGATGCATGGTCAACTATTCAAATTTTGGAAAATTGTATCCAATCATTTGTTTTAATCTTGCTCATCATCAAAACTATACAGATACAAATAACTTGATGATTGAGTTCAACTGGAGGTTGAGAAACAACACCACTAAAGATTACGTTTTCTATTTCATCCTGCAAGAGCGTAAGAGATGTCACTTGAACATCAAGAATAAAGACATCACCATTATCAAAACATTAAACGTATAAGATTTTATTTTTTATAGTCGGAAGATTATAAAAAAAAAATTCATTGAAATAAAGAAATGGCAGCTTATTATCCAATTTTTGAGGATGAAATCAAAGAAGGACCTCCTGGCATTCCGGGAGTGGGATTTAAATTAACGAATGATGACAATTACGACATGGAAAAGAAGATTTTAAGGAACTTAAGTGATCCTATTCAATTAAATGATTCAGTAACTAAGTATTATGCGGATGATATGCAAAGAGATTTAAAATCAAAAATTAAAGCTTTAAGTGATGTAAGTATTATACTAAATCATGATGGGGAGTTTGATGCAAGAAACAAAGTAATTGACAATTTAGAAGATCCTGTTGGTGACAGAAATGCTATTAATAAAGCCTACTTTGAGAGACATGCATTATTGTTAAAGCATAATATTTTTGATGCCCGAAACATTCCAATGAAAAACCTTGGTAAACCGAATGACGACAAAGATGCCGTTACCAAAAAGTATGTTGATCTTAAAACAAAAATCAACCATAAAAGAGATGATAATATGTTAAAAAGAGATAACGACGGTCTTTATGTTCCATCTTTAATACAAAACGAGCATTATAATTTTGAAAATAAAAGATTAACGAATGTTTCCAATCCAATCGAAAATTCAGACGCTGTGACTAAAGAATATGCTGATGGTAAAATATTTTACGCAACAACCGAGCAGTACGAAACTTACAAAGAGGATGGAATTCAAACCGTAACATTCAATAAATTCAGTAGTAATTTACTGACTCCCGACATGAATCTAACGTGTGAGATGGACATGAAAATTATAATATTTTTAGGATCTAAAGATCGAAAAATTCCTTTAATCAAATTGAGCATTGGTGGACATCATATTCTTGAAAGGCCGTTAGAAACGAATAATGAATCCTGTTTAGCGATTGCATTTGGTAGAAAAGATAAACAAGTGTTGTTAGAAATTTCACCAGATGGTAAAGAGAACAAAATCAAGCCACATATTATCGTAGAAAAAATTAATTACCTCATATAATAAATGGCAGCATATTATCCCCTTGTTGAGGAAGAAATTAAACAGGGGCCTCCTGGAATTCCCGGGATAGGCTTTAAATTAACGAATGATGGCAATTACGACATGGAAAAGAAGATTTTAAGGAATGCCGAAGAACCCACTCAAAATAGTGATGTTACAACAAAGTCATACGTAGACATATGTAAAAAAATCTTAAAGACGACCATTCAAGCTTTATCGGATAGAAGTTTAATTCTTTCGGAAAACAATATGTACGACGCAAAAGGCAAAAGAATTTGTAATCTTTTGGACCCAGTTGAACAGTCTGATTGTGCAACAAGGTACTATGTAGACATACTCACTAAGAAGTTACAAAATAAAAGTTTACTACATTCATTTCGAGGAGACTTTGATGCTAAAAACAAAACGATAGGCAATGTAAGAGATCCGGAATCTGACAAAAACGTAGTAAACAAACAATATTTTGAAAGCAATGCTTTAGTACTTAAAAACGGTATTTATGATGTGAGGGACATTCAAATCAAAAACCTCGCTGTACCGAGGGACCCGAACGACGCTGTATCAAAAATGTATGTTGACCTTAAAACGAAAATCAATGATAAAAGAGGCAACAATATATTAACAAGCGATAACGATGGTCTTTATGTCTCTAATCCACTGGAATTAAATGATGTCGCCACAAAAAGTTATGTGGATAATCGAGAATTCTTTGCAACATTAAGAGAGCGTTTCGAATGCTCACCTAATGAATTCAAAGAAGTTAATTTCGATCTAATGAGTTCCACATTATTAGACGAAAATTTATCATTGTCAGCTGATATGACCATGAAAATAACGGTACAACTGTTACCCGTATCAAGCCATATTGAAACGTTTGACATACGTTTAGATTTTAATAATGGTGCCTCTTCTTTTCAAATAGCTGCACGAACATTACAAACAGTTACTTATTTTAAGCGAGGTAAAAAGAATGATGTTCTTAAACTATACATATCGTGTAAAAAAAATGATATTAAAGTTCAACCATATTTACATATCCAAAGGATTGAATTTTTCAACTCTAAATAAAGAAATGGATTTAATTAGCCCATTTGTTTAAATTTGATCAGTAACTTTTTTTAATAATCCTGGATTATTAAAAAAAATAAAAAAGGCCTATAACTTACTGATCTTTTGAAAGACATTGAACAGCCAAGTTAATTAATTTTGCGATGTCATCTTCTAATTTTTCGAAACAGTTGCCAATTTCTGATGGGTTGTCTAAATCATTTGAAAGAATAGCCAATTGCAGATATTGCAAGGACCGCTTATATTCCCCAATTATTGTAGATAATGGCTCCTTGAACGAGTCTAACCAAACAATTTTTTGCGAATCTTTATTAGTGAAAAGATGTGTACAACTGCAAGCTGATGGCAAATGGAATTTGGGTTTGTTCATTTCTGTATTCATTTTTTCCGTTTGTTTCTTATATATATTTATTTCTTTAAATCAATTTTATTCTAAAGCAGTATGCTCAAACACCGTCGGCAATGAGTGCTCACTTCCTCGTACGAGAGTCCTTGAAACCGGGGCCGCGCTAGAGCGTTGAAACTCGCAAAACTGCGGCTTCGTTACGTCACATATGGGGAAAGAACACTTTTGTAGTATGACGTATAAAAACTATTTAAATTGTGTCAATAGATGGCAGCTCCTTACGGACACATATTATAATGGGCGTGTTTAACAAATTCTTACAACTTCTTATAAATATATAACGTTTTTTCAACCTTTCTTTGATTAGATAAATTGTGGTGTTTGATATTTTAAAGAATTTTAGCATTCAACCTGAAAAATGACTTGTTTAAAGTGATATATTCGACGATTTTCCCCTCCAGTGTAATGTTTAAATACAATTTTACGTGAGGTTTTGTTGGGTACCCATGGCTTAACGGTATGCGCGCAGGACTCCTAACATCAAGGTCCCAAGTTCAAACCCCAACCTCTCCCACATTGTTAATCAATGTGGGTTGATGGTTGGTGACCTCTACCTAGCCAAAAATGACATGTCCGCTGCTCTCGTCGTTGTCCAAAAGAGCAGCACTCTTCGAAAAAGTGGTGGGTGGGATCCCGACGTCAAAATGATGTCACAGTCTTACAGTGTTGTCCAACTTGTTATATGTTATGTAAGCCTCAGTGGCCGGTGGGCTCAGAGCGTACTTGATCTTGAATTCGACCTATCAAGAAGGGCCCCTTGGTGGGTCGAGTTTGAGATTGAGTACGCTCTGAGCCTACTGGGGAGGCATTTTGCAAAAAAATTTTAAGATACTTATCAATTTTTAATGATTATTTTCATTCATTAAAAATAAAATCACATAAAAAAATTAGTTGAAAGAAAATTCTACCTGGTGCGCTGGGTTGGCTTTACCAATATCCTTCTTACCTCGATAGATTAAATAGCACTGTTTTGTTATTAAGCTTAAATGCTCGTCAGTCATTATTTTGTTGAAACGTTCGGGGAGAAATACTGTGCCTGTATCCACCAAACTTACAACAGCCTTTTCACCATAGCGTGTCTTTACCATTTTCGCATCGGATATCAGGTACTTTTTACCAATTTCTAAATCATCCAGCTTTAGATAGTCTGATTGCAAATTACCTACTGAATTTAGACTTTTGAGAAGAGAACTTTCCATGGTTTTTGATTTCTTTGTATACTAAAAAAATGCATCTCTTTAAATGAAAAAAATATTTCCTTAAAATTCTGCGTCGCAGGAAAAGGGGTGCTTTCCGAAGGGGGTACCCTTCCGTCTCAGCGACTTTTTGTTTACTTCAAATAAATATTATTACAGTATGAAATATATCCATTGCTTTCTAAAAGTGGGTCGAGATTTTTTATGGAGGATTTCATTACCATTGTTTTTAGAAAAATAATATGGATAAAATAGAGCCATCGCTTTTCTAAAAGTGGGTGCGTTTTTAATGGGCAAGTTTTACACCATTGTTTTACAAAAATTGGTATGGGTGAAACAGAACCATCACTTTCTAAAAGTGGGTTCGATTTTAATGGGGAGGTTAGCACCATTGTTTTAGAAAATTGGTATGGGTGAAATAGAGCCATTACTTTCTAAAAGTGGGTAGAATTTGGATGGGGGTTTTGCGGCCATTGTTTTAAAAGGGGGTGGAGATTTAATGGGGGGTTTTGAGAGCCATTGTTTTAAAAGGGGGTGGAGATTTAATGGGGGTTTTGAGAGCCATTAACAGTCACTGCGCCAGCTCTGTCATTATCACACTACTGTTAAAAACACTCCTAGTACGCGGCAGCTCAGGTGGTCACCCTCCCAAGTACCGGTCACAACTGAGAGTGCTTAACTTTTTGCTCGGTGTAAGACAAGTATGTGTTAAACTTTGGAAATTTGCTCCATAACGAGATTCCGCTTTGTTAGGTTTTAAAATTCTTCGTTCGTAAAAGGAATACCACACGAAACTCATTCTGTTTCAATCATAGATCTGTTTAAAGAATGTTTGTGGATTTAAAGCGAGTATATGTTCTTTCAATAAAACAGTCCAAAATCAATCTGTAAACAAAATGAGACTCGCCTGAGAAAAATAATGGACTCCATTTTGCTTCTGTAGGATTAAAATATTCTCGTGCCCGATGCAACAATTACTGGAAATAAGGCCTACTTATGTGGTGAATGTTACTTATGGAACATGAATCTTCTTTACACCTCCTGTTACTAACCCCTGTTGTATTTGTTTACGTGGAAAGTTAAAGAATCGCTAAACCTCTTTCTTGTTGTGGTTTGGACCTCTAATTCTTTTCTTCACATTAAGATGATCAAAGAAGGACGGGAAGCTTTTATCTTGTCTATTGACTTGTGAAGAGTGGCTACCAACTACTGTAGGATAGCGTATGGAGTCTGATGACGTAATTTCAAGAAGTCCCCTTAACGTTAAACCAATTATAATGGGAAAAAGAAAGGCTTTACCCCTTTTTACTCACAACTCTAATTTATACTGCCTCTGATTATATTCAAAAAATCAGTTAGGACTTACATAGTTCAACCTCTCATTTAATAAAAAATATATTCAGTGCACATTTTTAAAACATTGTCAGGAAAAGGATTGTGCAACCGAACATACTTCTGTGCTTGTTTATCGATAAGGTATGCATATGAGTCAGTTCTTTAAATCTGATGTTTTGTAAATTGGGAAATCAATTAAATGAATGTAGAGTAAATTATGCTAAAGAGATTAGATAACTTATAAACGAAGTGTAACTGATATATTTATAATTTTATTAAAATAAAACCTACTAAGACACATAAAATAATATTTAAATTTGTATTCAGTAATTTGGAAAAATTGTATATAGAAAATAATTGTATTGAAACATTATTTTATAATCTAATTAAGAGAAAAGCAATTGCCTATTTTTAGAGAACAACACAAAGAAATTTAAGACTTTTAAACAATGTTCATTCAGTCAGGGTTATTGAATTTTATTTTTCCAACAATGCTATTCTATTGTTTTGGTTAAAACAAAGACATTTCATCCCATAACATTGTTAGTAGACTACATTTCTTCCCATTTGTGAATTTTTTGCGAAGCTATAAGCATCTCTGATATTCACTGCGATTACAAAACTTTGTTAGTTTGATATTTTAGGAGTTTTCTTGCGGATATAAAGATTTCTTTTGAAATCAAAATGGCCCCACGACATCTGAAGTGGTTCCGTAAGAAATGGTAAGATTTGTCGCATTATTATTGATATAAAGCTTTCGTTTAGTAGGTAAATTTTGATTTTGAGGTGTTTTCTAACTTCTGTAAATTTCCTTGCATTATTATCAACATACCGGTTTAGTTTCATAAATGAATTTCAAGTATACTGTGGTATCTAACTGAAAGGAAAGTAAGCAATATTATTATATTCGCCGCATAACATTTTGCCGAATACAAGCAGTTGACAGCCTTACAATTCATGTTTAAGATAATTCAGATTTCAAATAAATAAACAACAGTAATTCTAGATCCGTAATGCTCTTAATGTATATAATTATTTGCTTAGTTCATTTTCGGGTTTATTTTATTTAATTTTTTTCTAGTTTCATCAATAGCACATTGTTATTAAAATATATTTTATATCTGTTTTTATGAATTATCTTCCATCTTCCTATCCTTAAGATTTTAAAACTCAAGAAACCGGTAACAGTTCACCAAATTCACGAGTCAAATTTTCGTATCAAGATGGTAGTTTGAATATGTCGCCATTTTGGTTGTGTTCTACTTTCACTGAAGTGTAAGAAAAAAGCATGTGTCAAAACTTTAACTTTTCGCTAACTGATGATGATTGTTGCCAATTAGCGAAGGTACGGCGTTCTTGAATCTAACTTTCCTTCCTTTTAAACATTTTTCTCATAATTGTTTTGTTACAGTGTTGCGTTTGTTTCGCACGGAGGAAAAGACCTCACGTTGTGTGAAGACAACATTGAAATTTCAAGAACACCTAAAGTGGAATCTCCAGATCGTGTCCACACCTCAATGAGCCAAGAAGAGGTCGTTGTAGTACCTGGGATGTCCGTGAACATCAAATCATTGGTAATCCCGACGTATCCTTCAGGTGTTATCATTTATATCCAGAAGGACGGCGCTGCAGAGAGCGATAATAACCATCAAAGTCAGGTAAGCACATTTAGACAGAAAAATAATTAAAAATATGTTTTTGCAACCTTATTCATTCAGAAGAGTTAATTTTTATCAAATACATTTACAGGAACAGTCTATTGGAGATTACGTTCTATCCATTCTACCGGCCCCTGCAACGCCCAAGAACTTGGCATCTGTCATGAAAAGTTATCCTTCAGGTGCCATTCCTTCTTGGATGAACAGCGAAACAGACATCAGAGCAGACCTGTATGCCGGCCGATGCAGTTTGCTTGACTCGGCCCCTGTGACACCTGTCGAAAGCTGGACATCAGTCATGAAGAGCATTGCTTCGGGTGAAATTCCTTCCTCGAAGAATAAAACTGATACGAGTTCAGACTTGGATGCCGGAGGATGTCGTTTGTTCGACTCGGATCCTGTGACGCCCGACAACAACTTGACATCAGTCATGAAAAGGTATCCTTCAGGTGTCATTCCTTCCCGGAAGAAGGATGAAACAGAGAAGAACTATAGACGGCATCAGTATAAAGTAAGTACTTGATTAACTGAAAATATTTTTTAAATAATTTGCCTTGTAGTTGCCGTAATTTATAGTAAAGTGTTAATTTTCTTCAAAGTATTATATGTTTTTGTACTATTGCAGAAGAAGTATACCTATTCAGACATGAATGCCGTCAGACGCCGTTTGTTCGATTCGCCCCCTGTGATCCCCGACAGGAGCATGACATCCGTAATGAAAAGGCATATTTCAAGGGCCATTCCTTCCAGGAAAAAGAGCGAAGTAGAGATAGACTACAGAGGACGGCATCAGTATCAAGTAAGTACTCAATGCACAAGAAATATTTCTGCCTGATTGTTTTTAATTTTCAAATAATTCCACGTATCAATTAAATTATACTAAGTATATTTTTACTGTTGCAGATAAAGAAAACCCGTGGAATGGATGCGGTTCACAAGTGGTTTATTCGCCGAACCCGGAAGGAATAAATTATTAAATTATGTAAACATCTTATGACATTTATCGTATGTGATTTGCATGTTACAAACTCCTGATTGTGACTCCCTAATTGTGACCTCTCGATTTTGACTACTATATTGAGACATCTTGATTGCGATTCCTGGATTATGACCACTCGATTATGACGTATTTATTGTGACTTCAACATTGTGGCTTCTTGTCCTGACCTTATTGCTTGCTGCTTTCCTACTTCAATTATTTCAACGGCTCTAATAGAAATAGTAGTACAATAGCTTTTTACTTAAAAATAGTTTGAACAATAAACCTCAATATTAACAAGTTTTTTATTGTGTTATTCTTTAGCATGAATAAATAACGATTGTATATAACGACATTTTCGTCTGCAAATGTATAACTTTGGTCAATTGAAGCAAAGCAGTTACAGTTATACATGATCTAAACCTACTTAAACATAAGCTAAAATGGTTTTTTTATTATTTTTCTAATGTTTTCGAGTTTAATCTGAAAAATTTCCATGCCATAAATAAAGTTTAATCCCAATTTTACATGTTTTTAAATATACATATTCAAATTTTAGAGCTGTATGTTAAATGTGTTTCAAATATTTCGTATTATTTTTAAAATGTTATTAAAGAACTGAAACACACTTTTCACATTTTTCTTTATAAAAGAAGTCCAATTAAATATGTAAGGCATATTTCAGTTTGAAATGTACTTTAAATTTGAACATAATGAAAGAGAAAAGTAGATTGAATAATTAATGGAATAATAGCAATTTTAAATTTTATTTAGTAAAGGCAGACAGACTTAGTAAACTCTCCAAATGATTTCGCCGAGATACCTCGTTCGTTATGATTGGAACAATTTTGCTAATGACGAGATTTCTCGTCCATCGGAATCTGCTAATGGTTTTGCTAGTGACGAGATGCCTCCTCAAGACAACCACGAGGAGGGTTAAGGGACAATTCAGCAAGAATTTAAAGGTGATATAATGGATCAACAAGTTAACTTGACGGAAGCGTCATTTATTATTCATGCCATAGAAAAAATTTTGAGTACGAGATGCGTTGTATTGAAAATTACCATATGACAGCAATATAATAGTTACAAAAAATTCATCTTTTTTCATCTAAGGTGTTTAGGGATTTCATAATCACGTTACTCTTTGGACGCTCAATTTATTTCAATCATATTCTTTCAAGGCATAATCTACACCATGCAGAAATTTAATTCATTAACTGCCGTAAAGCGAACGTCAAAAGAAGTAACACTCGTTTAAAAACAACATTGGAAACAACACCTAATAGTATTTTTTGTCAGACTATTATTAAAACTATAAGCAACACTCGTTAACCAGTATGTTGTACATTATTATATTAATTTAAGTTTAAACGCTTAAATTCAAAAAATTTTCTTGTTTCCGCCCATTAAGACTCTGAAAGTTACTTGATTAATTGCTTTTGTTATGGTTGTAGAAGAGAATATACTCTACAAACACATATAACAACTACATCTATTGGTTGAAAGATTTCTAAGAAAGTTTCTATTGGTCAAGATGGACAAAAGTGGTTTGAAGCCATGCAGGTAAAACTGTAGGTTGCTGAACGGATATATGTGTGTGAACGCCTCAGAAGGTTACTATTCATATGCTCTTACTCAAAACTAATGTACTAGATGAATCATTAATTGGGTAGTCACACAAGTGATTTAAATGAACTATAACCATGTAATTCATTCCTAAAAGGACTTGGCGGTGCAGATCCGATTCTTTCCTGAATGTATTTCCTCTTCTGTGTCAGTAAATACTTTCCTTTTGTATATGTTCGATTACTTGACTTCGCTTGGCGCAGTTTAGCCAAATACGGCACTTGCGCCATAAAACCCAATCCAAAGAATTTAAAAGGACTTGAATACACAATAGGTCAGAAATTTGCCAAACCACGAACTTGAAACATGTAGTTCACAAATAAATAATTTCAGTAAATTATTTATTTGGTAACTATTTCATTTTCCACAATCTTTCCGATCAAACAGAACGATTTCGATAGGCCGGAAGTTGTCCACTTCACCTAACATCATTGATATATTTATAATTATTATGGCATACCATGATGCTTTTTCGTTAAAATTAGTTATCAAAATAAAATGAATAGTTATAAAAATGATGAATAAACGCAGTGTAGTGAGTGGGTGAGTAAATATCGATTTCGTAATACTTTAGATATAGCATGTGGGCGGACCACATGCTATGTCATGCTACCACGATCACGTTGGTATACAAATCGACTTTGGTGGATGGTCTCTCGAAGGGCAGACGAGCATTTTTATAAGTGGATAACCTCTTTAACCAATCAATAATTTGTCCTACATTAGAATTCATGCTTTTACCCACAACCACGTGACCGATTTTCAAACCGAGTGGCCGGAAGTAATAACATGAATCTGCACGCATACACTTCGTCTATTTAATTGGAAAGTCGATATGGTTAAATGCGTGACGTCCTTGAAGATCCTATTTAAGAGTAATGAAGTATAGTTTGGCAAAACACAACCATGTAAATTATAATTGTACTACAACTATAGTTTCATCGTAACTAATATATGTATAAAATTGTCTGTATTATTTTTCTAAATTTATTTATTTTTCAAAAGTTGTTAGGAAGAAGGTGTTATATATGTGAGACGAGTATTGACCGATGGAGTCTGGCATGCGAAATAGTCTATATCCGGTTTCTATTCCCTTATCAATTCCAATATTTTCCACTTCTGCACGTAAATTAAATCTTGAGCAGTGTGATCTTTTCAAATATGAAATATAAACCTCTTCGTTACATATTTCATTGATGCACATGTAATCATACATAGATTGAATAACTGTGCATCTATTTGTTTCTTAGAAACTTTACCTATTCATAAGTCATATGCATGAGACGAAATGCTTAGCTTCGATTTTCTTAACCTTTAAGATACGGCGGTCAAATTTCGTTAACGCCTCATAGAACGGCATATTTCGCTTAACTTACTTCCCCTACAAAACTTAGGCGAGAGTCTTGAATGACTTTTACGACTGACCAACTAGCGTGCTTTCCGTTCACAGTGTTGTCCCAATGCCGCTCAATGGATATTGGGGGAATGGTTGCTTGAAAAACCTCTTGGGTTCCCACTTTTCCCTATATGCGCTCTTTTCTACCCCACTTGATTCTTCGTACAAGGGACTGTATGAGGTTTGAATTAAAAATCGTTTAACGAAGTTATGACAGTAGCAAGTGCATACTACATTTGTTTTACTTATATTAGTATTTCAATGACTGATTTTGTTAAGAACAAGTCATTTTTTCAAATTAAATACTAGATGTTGATAGTTCATTTTTAAAATGGTAGTGTGATTTTGTATAATCTTTGATCTTTTTAATTATCGTTCATAATATTAATATTTTGGTAGAAAATAGTGTAAAGTTTTTACATTACAAAAAGATGACAGATACTTTCTATTTAAATAATTAATACGTAAACAAGCACAAAAAGAGTACACTTATGTTTCGTTCTCTTTAGGAGTATTAGTTTATTACACATTATTAAAATAGTATTACTTTATGAGTTTGTTAAAAATGATTAAATAATGGAATGAATGTTTGCTTGACCGGTGGTATTCAATAGGGTCAGTACCTTATGAGAAAAAAACTCTTACTACTGTGCTTTCAAAAAACTTTTTTTAACTGAATGTGGAACTCCCATCAATCCTTGTTTTGAAATTTATTGAAAATTTTACATGTAGGGAAGTAATTGGTTGTTATTTTAATAGATGTTGTAAATGTTTTAATTCACTTTAAAATCAGTTTTGAATTCAGACATAGACAATAGAAGATATATAAAATGACTGTAAATGTCCTTATCAAGTGAGTATCATATGTACACCAGTCTCACGCATTTTGATCTAATTTTAATATTCTTACAACGCTCGTTTCCATTGGATTTAAGAAAATAACTTCTTTGGGGACAAATAATTTATGTCGCAAAAAAAGATGTACAAACTTTCTTTATGAATTTGACGGGTAGTTTCATCGGTTATTTTTGCATATGATTTTAAAGATAATTGAAAAATCATCATTTTAAATTAAAAGAATTTGGAGATCATGGTTCCACATAAAATATTGAATGTTTAGGTATAATCAAAACGTAGTAAAAATAAATTATTGGAACAGTTCGAAAAAATTTTGCCGAATAAAAAACGTGGTCACATTCTACATTATATTAAAGTAATGAAAAGTGGATGCTTCTTTTACGTTAAAATTACGCCCTAACACCCACATCTTATTTAGGTGTGTACGGGCATCAGGACACCGAGATCCAAAGTGATCTTTCCTTCCTTTCATATTTACCCTAGTCTACCCTTCTGCTTTTTGCTTTTCCTTCCTCCCTCATTGTGTTGTATTTCTTGTGTTTGGCGCAGCTTGACCAAATATGGCCCTTGCGCCATAAGACCAGAAACCGACCAGCATTAGCATAACATAAATTCGGCAATTTTGATGCTTATTAAACTTGTAACCATATAAAAATATATTTTCTGATCCTTCAACATAACCTTGTGCAAATCAGGTGAAAATCAACCAATTTAGAATTGGCAATTTGTAAAGTAAAATATTTAAAGTAAGTGGAAAATTTCCTTCTCGTTTTGGCCCATGAGTCGAACCAATCCTAAAAATTTCTGCATTTCTGAATCAGTCATGCGCTTCCAGTCCGATGAGTGTTTTCTCTTTGGAAAGTTTTCCCGTATGCTCAATATTTGTATTACATACTTGTTAGTTTCTTCAACTAAAATTCGTAAAACTTCAAATTCGAACATCAGGGAAAAGTAATCAAGCTCTTGTTTCAGTTCTAATGGTTGGACGTTTGAGGAAAACTCAACATTTCTATTGAAGTCGTAAACAGTTACTTCATCTGATGGTTCGGGTAAGTTCCAATTTATATTTGGGAATTCTGTAGATGAGCTATCAATTGCAAAAGTCTCTTGTCCGGACACAAGATCCTTCTCAGGAGGCTCAATTTAGCCATTCTGTATCGCTATGAGCAAAATTTTCTTCGTCCAATTCCTTCATAATTCGATCTATTTCTTCTTGTGTTAAACTTCTAGAACGTCGAGCCATTTCAGAAGTAATTTTTCTATCATTTATACTAAAATCTAAAAAACGCACAGACAAAAAAATTTCGTTAGCAGTGAAGGTATTTGGTGTTATACCAATTGTACTAAGAGTAGCTTTGAATGAGAAAAGCGCTCCCATAAATACCTTCCGTACTTCTTGGCGTATTCTTTGGCGTGTGAGAGATATCACCGGAGCCACTTTCTATCTTTCCCATAGAATGGTTGATGGGAAAGATAGAAAGAGATTACAATGATAGACAGGAGAAGCACCGAACAAAAGGAAGGACCCTCTTAAAGGACAGTCGCTGACAGCTCGGAAATGATGATCGATGTCAGCGGTTACTTAAAAGTGGGAAAATACCAAGTTACACCATGAGTACCAAGCTGCTCTAGGAAAGAAAATTCTCACGGTACAACTGTTGTACCTGCCATAGTCTAAATGTTAACTTTTCGCCCAACGCGTGCTGTATTATCACGATACGACAAACCACCTTCTCAAAACAATCATTCTTTTTCTCGCAAATTTTGTCAAGTGTTCATAACGTTACCTCTTCTCTTGTGACGCGGCAAGTTTACTTTCTAGAAGAACAATACCAACCAAATTCACTAACACAATATTTGAGATTTTTTTACTTCTTTTATAAGTTTCGAACCACATTTCTGTGCACTCATCGCATTTGCTTACTCAGCTGCGATTTAATTACTTGCATTTCCAGTTAAAAACTACAAGGCTGCTAAGTTTCCACCCAACCCATAAACTATTTGTTGGTGTTTTCAATGAACAGTGTTTTATAACATTTGTTATTATCATAATATGTAGCTCTACTCTTTACTTCTTACAAAGCAATTTATATAATGAAAACAACACAAAACATTGGAAAGAAAAAGCAATAGTACAATTAATATTATCCTATCATTATTACATTTTCACCGTTCCTAGTTTTCTTTAATAATTCGAGTTGTTGATTTTACATAAGTATATTAACTGAGACCAGTTATTCGGTTATTTCCCTTGGCAAATAAATAATTTTTTTTACATTCATGTCAATAAAGCAGAACTCTAAATTAGAAATTTGAAATTTTTGAAAAAATGGCTCAAATTATACACTGTACGTTGGGCATTTGTACAGAAAATGAACTTAAAGGTCATTCACAGTCACTCCAAAACTCAAAAACGACTTCTGCAATAGTGATTTCACTACTATCTCTTGTGTTTTTGCGTTACACTTCAATGCGATGTATATAAAATGGATTATATGCATGGATACAGCAAAGAATTCGTAATTAGTCCAAAGTAAATTGTAGAAGCTATAAAAATGTCAAAATGGAGTTAAAAATTATTTTCCACTCATGTAATTTGTTCCATATATGCATTTTCTATGATATTTGTCATTTTTCGATCATTTGCACCCTAACAATGCCGGGGGACTTCTGCTTGTACTTTATAAGATGCTAAACTCTTAACACAGATAATTGTTTCTTCAGTAATAACATGAAAAGAGATAGTTACTCCAAATTGAATATTTCATTACTATATGCACTTTTACCTTCTAATTATATATGTACATCTAACCTTATTAATACATGCTTTAATCTAAATATGTTAATATTAGTACAATGGACCCAGAATATTGTCTTACCACCTCTAAGTGTTTATAACATCTTTTGACTTCTGCCATTAGTGAACCCTTGTTTTGATTTCAAGCACTAACATAGTCTGTCGATCTTCACCTATATGACTGTTTTACCAATTTGATTCTATTTTCCCATCATATATGCTTGATTTATGCTTGCTTTTTGTTGTATGTGTTTGTTCCTTAGTTGAAGATCATGAAATGTGTTGTTAAATGTTTTGTTATCGAAATTTAAAAAAAAACTGAAGACGAAATTTAAAAACTGAAGTTTGAATTTTAACAAACTAAGATATCAAGAAATCCACGTTGTAACTTGAATTATAATGTTCTCTAAATGATATTCTTCAATTACTAATTTTGCAATTATTTTCACCTTTTTTTTAATATCCGAAGAATACAGTTTCTTTTTTAATTGTGTTTTTTGAAAAAATTTAAAACACGTTCAGATAGATCTGTAAATCAAACAATAACTTGCACAATCACACTTATGTGCATCCAAACAAGGATCAATACCCAAAATTAAATCTTAAGTTATTCAACTCTCTGCGTAACAGAATTCAAATGGTCAGACCTCTTGACTAACGGATACCACATACATACCCTCACTAATTTTATATTCACTAACGAAGGAAACATGCTATCTGTCTTTCATCACCATTTACCTGCCATTCAAAGACGTTACCCTCAGCGGTTTCTACACTGTCGACTGATTTAAATGTATTAGGTATTCCCTCCAGAAATTAAGACCTGCAGCCCTAACGGTTATTCCTAATTAGAAAGACTACGGTGGCAGGAATGGCGACAGCCTGTCTCTATTGAGACAGATGAAGACACAATGCCTCAGAAAAACAGTTACAAGGTACTTACCGTTCAGGGCAGATGTACCAAGAAAGTAGGAGAATCAAATGTGAGGACGATTTGAAACTCATCCTTTCTAACATTTGCCAGTGTTTTAATTGATGTAGTTAATAATGATGAAAACAATTGTTAGAAAAAGAACATCTAAACTGCTAACGATTGCGTTGGTTGAGTTTTTATGGCACAGTGGCCATATATGGCCAAGTTGGGCCAAACAAAACACAGCTAACGTCAAGTAAGAACATACACACGCAAGAAAGTCTATATTATTTCTAAATGATTGATATTTTATTTTAAATATCAAGCATTAAAATATCACCGTTTTTTATAAAATCAGTTGTTTTTCAACTATTCATCCACGAGAATTATGTCAACCCTCCAAGTTCTTTTAAAGAGATATCTCTTCAAGCAAGATATGACTAACTTTGCTAATGACGAGATATCTTTAATCAAGACATTACCGATTTTTGGATGATGATGAGGTCAATATCTGGTCAGGTTTTGTTTACTGACAGGATATCCTGTCCATCAAGACTTGGTCAGTTTTGCTAATGACGAGATATCTCGTCGAGACAACTACCATCAGTGTGTGTTAAAGAATTGATGTTTAATAAATGAATAAAAAATGACTCATTCATTTCAATTAATTACACAAGGATGTCTGCAATTGTAACAAAACACAACATTTACATGAATTATTTCTGCATTTTTGAAGAAGTTCGACTCATGACGAAAGGCATTAAACATGACAAAAAGCAGATGTAATAATTTTGAATGGTAAATTCTTACAACCCCTAAGGGCAATGAAATATGAATGTTTCTAAAGACAAGTTTTAGTGCATGAAAGCTCAGATTTTTGAAATAAAGATATTGCTAAATCGAGCATTTTTAAGATTCATTTTACTTCTGTTCTTTGATTAATGGAAATTTCTTTATCGTTTCTCCGTGAAGTTATGGTGTTTCCATCCACATACTAAATTGCAAGAAGATCCAATTTAAAACAATTCCAGTTACTCTCATTCTTTCCACAACGGTGCACTAGAGAAAACGTAAATCACATTTATGCCTATTTCAAAGAAGTAATGCTTCCCAGGAGACTTGCGAGAACTATGATTTTATTTCGGAAGCAAGCGTATGAAGCAATCCGGCGTTTTATGCATGACGAATTAAGGGGAAGATTTAAATTTTAAACTGCGAATATAATATTTCTTTAAATTGCATTCGATTTTTAAGCTGAATCTACTGCAATAAAATACATTCTGGAAGCTTTTTGCAAGTATAAAATTCTGTATCTGTAGGTTTATGAAAAATGTTTCACATAAAATGTTTCACTGTTTTAATGGTTGAAGGTTGTGAGTTATTGTTGGCAAAATATTTTCTATTCAGAGCGATCTCAAATGACAAGTAATTAACCCTTCAAGTGGTTTCGACGAATAAAGATTAAGATCTGAAAAAGTTTACTAATGACGAGATATCTCATCATGAAGATATTTCGTCGAATTTTTGATAAGATCAAGATAAATGGCCAGTTTCCTTCTAATGACAAAATGCCGCGTCCATCAAGATTTGGTCATGTTTTTGCCAATGACAAGATATGTCGTCAAGACATCCACTAGGAGGGTCAAATTCCATTAGTCAGTTTTTTCAGAAAAATGATACATCAGTTCTAAAAATCATACTTTATTTGATGTCGCAGCCATAGAGCCTTCTAAGAGATCCTCTTATCACCATTCCACTGGTGCGAAATGATTCAAACACTAAAATCAATGTAACGATCAACACAAAAGTATCATTCCAGGTTCGAGTTGGATTACTCAGATTGCAATTCTTCTCAAAAAAGGAGGGAAATATTAACAGAAATCCCCATTCATCCTTTTCCGTTTGGCAGCCTTCCCCTAATAAGTTTTCGTACCATTTTTTAAAACTCGAATGATGCAAGGTTGATTGCTTTCTTGTAGGAACCACATATAGTAATGGACAACACGCAAGGGAAGTTTCTGTGATACAGAAGATAAAAATATACTAAATATAAGTTACAAGAATCCAACGTGCACCTCATACAAATCACAGGCTGCTACTGGAATGGGAAATTGCACTAAGCCATCATTTTATTTTTTAATTATGTAAGTAGATAGATAGGTATTTTAATTAACGTCGCACAGGAACACAATGGGCTATTGTAGATTGTCAGGGATCTATCCCAAATGGAGAGATACGAGGACAACACCACGTAATTTTGAACCACGGACTAGGCAACACCTGAGCAGACACCCCACTCTCAAAACTTCCACACCACGCCAACGTGAGGACGATTGAGGCCACGACAGATTAAACATGAACCAGCCCCCTTTGTACACGACGTTCGTTGGATGATTTGGAACTCGCAATCCTCCAGTTGCTAATCCATTACTCTTCCAATCATGTTACCGCAGCCCCTTTTGAATTATGAAGGCAGAGAACCTACTACAGTGAGGGCCGCTGTGGCCCTGCTGGAAGATTAGCGGATTAGCAACCGCAGGGTTGCGAGTTAGAAACTCGGTCCAGCAAGGACCCCCTTGTATGCGGGGGCTGGTGCATGTTAATTCTGTCGTGGCCTCAAATATCTTCATGTGGGCGTGGTGTGGATTTTCGGAGTGCCTGCTTAGGTGTTGCTACGTCATCTGACCGTGGTTCTAAATTACGAGGTGTTGTCCTCGGACCTTTCCCTTCGGGGATGATCCCGGACCGTGGTCAAAATCCAGTTGTGTTGCTCCAGTTGGACGTCAATTCAAATACCTCCTATTAATACGATTAAGTAAAGATGCTATCTAAGATTATTAATTATATTTTGAAGTTCCGAACACTTATATTAAAAAAGAGCTTTAATATTGTTAAACTATGTGAGTTTAGTTTTCCTATCCCTTATTTGTGCTTTTCAATAAGACTGCAATCTTTGAAGATAATGTGTGCAACATTTTTAAAAGTGATATGCAGTCTTTCTGCTGGTAATGATGTGTGCACTTTGAGGCAATCATTGTTCGTCCGTTAGGAGCGTGATAAGACGGCTTTCCTTAAGTACGAAGTTTAAAGTTACTAATTTATCCGGGAAATTAATTCTAAGCCTGTTCCTTTCATAGTCTAAAAATTTGCTCGAGAGTTGTTAAATGACTTTCGAAATCACTATGCCACCCCGGAACGTGATGGCAAGGATGAAATTTAAGTCTTCTGTAATCATGTAGAAAATTCTTAGCATTGCAGTAAATGTTAAAATTTTGGGATCTTCACGTATCCCTACGATGCAACGCTTAAGATTAGATTTAACTAGGAATAATCATGAAACGGTGTTCCTGTGTATACTACCCGATAAAAACGAATCTAATTATAAAACATGATAGAAAACTCTAACTGTATATTCTAAGATTTTTAAAGTTATGGCTAAAATGGAGGCCTGCGAATTGAATTAAACAAAACAGCATTATTTAATTAACATGCAAATTATTACTAGAATTAATCCTCACAATTTAATTAGCAATCATTAACTTATTTTGCTCACGGAATAAATATATTAGCCAACTGTACTAAGCATTTTGTACTAGCTGTGCATAAAGTGTCTAATGTGGGATCTATCGATGCTTTCATTTTCACTTGCGAGTTTCCGTTTAACAAATTAAAAAGTAGAATTTTTAGGGCATGTTTAAGAACATTACATTTTTAAATAATTTCATTTGGTGCATTGATATTTATAAAAAGTGAACTATAAGTGTTTCCTTCTTTACCTGAAGTACATAAACAGTAATTAAAAATAGTAATATTTACTATAATTTACACGCAGCTCCAGCACTGTAGTTTTACCATTATCTTGTAAAGTTAAAAGTTTTGGTTCACAAAAGTTTTTTTAAATTTTATTGCTCTGTTATGAGTGTCTCTGTAAAACTATTAACTGTATAAAACTATTTTTTAAAGCCTTTATTTGAAAACCTCCCTAAAATATTTAGGAACGTAATATTATTTTAAGCAGAAAATGAGCTAATATTTGTTAAGCATAAAATTGATTTTCACACCCTTGTCATTTAATCGAGTAGAAGCAATTATCTGTAAACGTTTAGGCGCTTGATTTATTCCCACATTTTATGCTTTCTCTTTAAAAGTGTTGTGTATTTTTAAATCATGCCCTTTCTAGTAGCTGTGAAATAATTATTTTCATCCAAATATCATTTATTGTTTGAGAACCTTTTTAATTTGTCCCTTTACTTTTATAGTACATACAATGAATTAGTAGATAACACTCTATATTAACGTTTACTCGATTATTTGTGATAAGTAGCGTAAATGATGCACACTGCTCTTTAGTTGCTTAGTAATTTAAGATCTGGCAAATCAAACTATATAAATTATCAAAAAAAAATCAGTGGACAAATGTAAATTTAATTTAAAGTATTTTTGAGAGTTAAAATCTTGTTCAATCGCGTATTTTCAAGATTGAATTTATAAGAAAAGTGTCTCATAAAGTTATTAATTAGACCTGTGTTATAGAAGCGTACAGTGTTGTAAATTTATATATTAGTTCATTTGATCATTTGCAATGATGCATTTACATACATGTACAGCGGATTTTCATAAAGATGCCGCAAGCAAATCTGAATTGAGTCTCACACTGATCATGTACGCACTAAGTTCGTGAACATTTCATGCATTGAGTGGTATTGATGTAGAGGTAGCATCATCGTTATGTAATAGGTATGCTAAGGAGTCAAATATGTGTAGATGGATGGAAGTTCAAAACAGCGATACTCATTAACTGCTCTTTCTCATTCGGCGCTGGGGTGTAGCTAATACAGGACATGCTGAGGTTAGGACGAAACTATGGGGCCAGGAATCACTTTTAGCTTTCATATTGGTTTGTCGAGTAGCTCGTTCTTTTCCCGTCATTCACCCTCAGCATTTTTAGATGCCTGGTGATTCCCAGAGAGATTCGCCATTTTGACCTTTCTCGATTGCACCACTCCCAATAAAATCGAGCTTCATACCCAATGCTCTGAACAATACCAGGAAGTCCACTCATCCCATATTAAATCACTGGCTTGCTTGACCCCTCTCAATTCACTAGGCTGTAAAACGTTCCACTTGGTGCTGTTTTTGCTTTTCAACTTGTCACACTACGGTGACAAACTATTGTCACCATAGTGTGACAACATGTTAATTGTAATGTAAAAGTAAGCAACATTAATGTACTAAATTTGAAATTAAATAACAAATTTAATGCGAAATTTTAAACATCGTACGATTCAATGATTCAATTGTGGTAAAGCGATTATTTGGAAATTTTCAGGTAAAAATTGCATTTCATCGATATGCAGCATTGAACTGTAGTGCGGTCATCAATTGTACGCTTTAATCTAGGAGATTTTGTGATAATAAAATACCTTCTTAAAGTTGCAATTTTCACAAAAATCAATGTTGTAAACAGTGACCGAAATGATACGAAACTCAAACACTAAATAGCACACAGTAACAAATAATAAAATTAATTACTTTCTATTATAATATTTATTCAAGTAAAAAGCACATGTTTGGAGTTCTTATTCATATTGAAAAAGAGAACATTTCGCTATAGGAATAAATAGTTCAAGACTTTTAACTCTCAATTCTTAGATGGAAACAAAATCTGTGCAGTGTCCATCTAGTGATAGAGCCCTCATGATTACCTAAATATTTATAGAATTTGAAACTTAGACTATTACTTCTAATGTGAATAATTATACCACATTCCCGTAAGGACTTCTCTATTTAAAGTAGAACCAACCAACCGGATATGGAAGGTAATTGAATGGATAAGAGTAATCGATAGTTTTGTTTCAAATATTTGCAATAGTGAGCTGTGTGCAACTCTTGGGTCGACCCCTAGTTAAAATGTATAAATAGACAACACAAAATCGAAATAATTTTGTATATAAATGACATAACTATTCATATTAAAAAATATATAAAAGCAAGGTAACAAGTTTTATCTAATGCAATAATCTTTTGGAACTTTGTATTTTGCTGAAACATAACGCAATGAAATGTAATGTTTTTGATACAGTATTACTATGTTTTCAATGCCATGTATTACTATAGTATGACACTTCACATTGTTCCCTGGTCACAAATCAATAACAAACTTTATTTTAAAAATAATTTTAACCAGTATGAACCAAGCGAAAATATTTCCTTTTTTTAAATTTGTAGCCTATTGATGACTACATATTACTATATACGACATTTTATATTTTATTTATATTATTATTCTAATGGATATACGAGACGCTAACTTTCAAATGTGGCAAAGCAAAATGTAAGTATTAACACTGCAAGAGCTTCGTCCATCAATATCTGACCAATTTTGCTAATGACGAAATGTCTTGTTATAAAGATATTTCCGATTTTTGGACGATGACCAGATCAAGATCTGGTCAGTTTCTTCTAATGACGACATATCTCGTCGAGCCAATCACCAGGAGTGATAACGATCTGAGTGCCACTAAATTTGCGAGTAGTGTTGTATTGCTTTGTCCCTAGAATACTCAAAATTTAATTACCACATTTATTTCATGAATCTAATAAACGATTCTATTAGCCAAGAAGGTCAAAGCTGGTTAGAAGACCAGCAAAGATTGCAGATAGTAAACAGGATATGAGCGTGTGAAGCCATCAGAGGGTTAAATCGTGATGCCTTAAAAACATATTTAAATAATAAAGTAAGTGCTGTAATAATTTCATTTCTCTAGAGGGGAAGATAATACGTTTTTAATATCCAACCACATAAAAATACCCACTCGAAGTAATTCCCTTAAAAGACTTCCTACAACTAAATTAAACTGAAACCAAACATCCTCTTGTGAAATATATGGGGATCATAAGATCATTTATGCATTACTTAAATCTCGATTAGTCTTACGTAACATGATACCTGATCGCCTATAATTATCAATGGAACAAAATAATTAAAATGAATCCGACTCCAAAGCGACAAAAAACTATAATTATTTACACCACTCCAAATTTTTTCCAAGCTATATCGAGTGTCACGCACCTATATTACTGCACCCTCATTCGATGTAACAGGGCTATTAGCAACAATTACTGCTGCTATCTTTCTAGAAGCAAGTCCCAACGTAAAGTATCGATATTTGAGTCGCTGATCAAAAATAAAGCTCCCACATTTAGCAGGCGGCTAATTGGGCGATTAGAAATTAACTGTCGTCCTAATTAGTGAAACAAGAGCTAATGCGACAGGCTGGCGGGTCCCGAAATTTCCGATCATATCTATTTTCCGTTCTTAAGTGAGATACCTAGTTTGGAGCATACTTTGCTAATAGATTCGGTCACTACCCCCCTTCTTCCGTGAAGCGATAAGCAAAATTGCCTAGATTTCTCAGTGAATAATTAAGTAATAGTTAGCTGGATGCCAATTTTTCACACTGTTTTGTTAATGGGGCGATTAAGAACAGGCTGATTTGGTTGCATAGATGTTCCGTTAATATACAGGTTTTTTTTCGCTAAATTCTCTCGGAAAGTATGTTTTCTGTTAATGTCGTATTTACTGGACTGATTTGAGAATTCCTTTTGGGTGTTTGTTTTGCTTTTGGTTTCGGTTTTTTCGTTCGCTATCAGGTGCGGATATCAAAAACCAAATTGGCATGTCAGGCAGTAATCAAAAATTTTTGCTGATCCCTGCATCTCATTAGGTAATTATCTTTTTTTGGAAAAGGATCGCTGTCTTGCTATGTTATCTCAAAATTGATTTTATGCGGAATTCATTAACTCGGGAAGCCTTTAAAGCGGTGTGAATTCTTTTTCAGTTTTTCATGCTTTTCTTTTTCTACTCGCTCTCTTATTCTAAGCGATAATGAAATGTTTTTCAACATAAAAATACTTTTTTCTACTTTTTCTGATTGAAATATTTAGTAATAAAAAATTGTTAATGTGCACACTGGGATGAAATTACATTTACTTCAGTCAGTGACAATATCGTTGTTTTACACGTACATTTTTAATTTGCGATTATGCACTGGGAGAAAATGACCCTTGTTTGCTGAATCGATACATTAAAGTTGGAAAGCCACTGTTTCGATATACTCTAGAGTTGATTAAAAACCCAGGATAAACAAATCTTGAGTTACAGCAAAGAAACTAACTTGAGCGATGACATGTGTTACAAAGTATAGATAATTTAAGTTATAGAATTGTTACGTCTAAGGAACACATGCTAAATTTTTTGTGTCCACATTCAGCAGTTGCAACTGTTTGCACACGGGGATACATTGCTCAATAAAGATTCTGGGTGGCTGTTTGTGAAATGTCACATCAGCCGATTTATACATCCATGATTTGTCAGTTGTGGCTATGGATGATAACATACGGATTAATTTGATCAATCGTATCCCACACGCATTCGTAGGGGGACAAATCAAGTACAGGCTGATTTCCATGCTTAAGAACTGGTACTTGATTGTTAAAAATGAAACGTTGGACCATTTGGGTGACAGGACAAGCATTATCCTGTAGAAAGATAATTCCAGGAAGGGTCTGTATTAGGTGTAGGACTTTTGATCCCAAGACCTCTGTGATACACAATTGATTATTCATAGTAACGTATCATTCAATCATCGCGCTTAGACTAGTACCACAATGACGCTCTGCAATGCACCCTTCCAGATGTTGTTCCCCACTTCATATGGGAATACGGATATGGATGTCATAAGTCACGAGATTGTACCTAGAGTAGTCAAAAAACATGATTTGCTGCAATTCAGCTCTCCAGTGCCATCGCTCATAGCCACTTATGTCTAGTGTACACGGTTTAAAAAATGTCACAGTAAGGACACCCAGCTCCGAGCCTTATTTGTAGTGATCGTCGTCAAACAGGGCTGGTAGACATCTGAAATATGTACCTATCCTCCATTGTTGTACTAGTGGTATGGATGTCGCTGCAAGATTCGTCAACTTAATGCGTAATAGGCGTCTATCTTCTGTTTCCTCACATAGCCATAGGTGTTCCAGATCCCAAACATTGATACGTAGAACCTTCCTCTGTCTAACGTACACATAATTCAACTTGCGTTTCATCTATTGTGTGTAGCAATATTACGATACGACAAATTGCCCTTTCTCAAACTAATAATTGTTCCTCTCACAAACTCCTTCAACAGTTCATTACGTTATCTTGTCTTGGGACATTACATGTTTATGTACCAAAAAAGGAATACCCATCTAATTCCCAGACACAGGGATTTGATTTTTAAGTCCTTCTTTTATATCTCCGAGTCACATTATTGCGTGTGCATTTCATTTTCATGTTTTATGAGATTTTAATCATTTGCATTTGTCATGTTACATAAACTATCTGCTAAATATCCAGTCATGCAGTCTAACAACTCATTCTTGAGGTTGAACTTTCAAAGAACATTAGTGTATTTATAGTATGCAATTATTTGTGTTTATTTACACATTATATTTTAAGATATTTTTAGCTATCTAAAATGTTGTGTTATAATTTTATTCCTTTTTATAATTTCTACAACTTACTTTGGATGCAAATCGTTATATATGTATATCCATGTAATACTTCGCATCCCTGTTGTAAGACGAAATTACTAAGTTATTAAACAAAAATTCGTCGCTAATAAAATCCGATTTTGTGTTCGAGGGTGATCATGAATGCCCCTTCTTGAGTTCGTTTCCTCTAAAATTGCCGTAACTCGAATCGTAAAAAAGACGAATCTATGATGAATAGTTAAGCACTCCATAGTTGTCCTACCACTATTGTGTGACCTATGGCAGTCTTGCATCAGGCATTCAACCTTTTATAATTTCATCATTTTTAAGAGAAAAATGACAAGTTAATTTCATAAGGTATTCATGAATAAATGTTTAAACAAATACTTTTTTCCGTTTAGTGGCATGTGCAAGAACACAAAATAACTTGTTTTAAAATTGAATGTCTTCAGTACTGACAAAGTTAATCGATTACCATTTTAAAAATTTTAAAAGGATTTAATACCGCTTTTATTTAAGAAAATATCTTTAAAAGATATAAGTTGTTTAATATAAGTTGTTTAAATGCATCTTTATCTCGTAAAGCAACCTCGAACTTCTGTCACTAGGGCGAATAATTTTTAGTATTTTTTAAGTCCTAATTCGGATATTTTTAACATTAATATTTTTTCTGTATCGGCAAAGCTCCATTTAAAATGTCATTTAATCTACTTTACATGCAATTTAAAATCAAAAATTCAATCTTGATGAATTTTTTTGAATTAATATAATTAGTTTTGATTGGAAACCACGTACCAGTTCAGAATGACAATGATGGGGTTACTTGCCTAGTGCGAGTAGTTTCAATGAAACAGAGTAATTTTATTTGAACATGGAAAGAAAGTTTTAATGTGTTTAATTGTTTTGTAAAGGAAACCTACGGAAAGGTTTTAAAATACTTTAAATAAATCCTATTAGCGATCAGTCTTGGTTAAAATGGCTTTGTGCTGTATATTGTATTTCTTTTCATAAAATGATGGTTTTACTTGGATAAAATGGAATTCTGCAATCATGTTTGTTAAACCAAGAATTTTGAAGAAAGTTGGTAAAATGTACATAGGGCATTCAGAAATGAACACACGTCTTTTAACAATATTCGACATAGAGTAACTAGTTTCTACCAAGCTCTAGAACAAAATTAAATATCTTATTCTCTTTATATCATCTGTACCAAATATGCGGAAATTATTTATATCGAAAAGAAAAAAATAGGATAAAAACAAATAAAATATTTGAATTTAAATTCTGTAAAAAGCTTTGGGAAAATAATTGCGTTCCCAGCTGTGCTGGTAAAATAATGCGAGCAATGCTCAATTTACATGTCAGCTTCTCGGAGCTGTGGTAGCCCTGTCGGAAAAGTAGCGAATTCGAAACTCGATCTAACCAAAGATCGTCATGTAAATCGTCATGTACATGGTATACGTTATATCTGTCGCGGCCTCAAATGTCATCACGTTGGAGTGGTGTGGAAGTTTGAAGAGTGGGGTGCCAGCTCAGGTGTGACCTGTTCATCTGACCATGGTTCAAAATTGCGTGGTGTCGTCGGATCTTTCAATCCAGGATTGATCCCGAGCAGTCGCCAGTTGTCTGTTGTAATGCTCCAGTGCGACGTTAATTCAATTACATACCTTACCTACCTACCATCCCAGCTTCTCAATGCCAAATTAAGGTTTACTTAAGTATGGATATTCAACTGTTTTATCGTGAAATTAGTCAAAAACTGGAAACAAAGAACATTTAAATAATGTATTTTCTAATGTATGTATGTTTTATAAAATATTTACTAAATTAAAATTATAATACAATAAATTAAATATTAAGTAAAAATAATAGATTGTATAAAATATATAACACTTTATGAAAATATTTTAAACTAATTTATGTGATATGCAAAAGCATACAGACATAAATCGAGAAAAAATGCATACAGTCTGAAGCATTAAAAATACGTTACTAAGGTAGTGCAAGTACTCACAATATTTAAATTATAATAAAAAATATATCCAGCCGTTTGGACGTAGTACAGGCACACACATACAGCTAAACACAGACAGATTGGAATTAACGCTTAAAACCTTAATCTTTTATTAACTAACCCTAGCATACGTCATAATTTCAGATACGTATTGGAATTTCTGCACTTAAATAGGCATGGTGCCTAGACAGAAGGGAACAAACCTAGTTGAATATCCCATAATTTGGCATTACCTAAAGGATATAAGTGTTGCAAGGTTGTTAGCCTTAGAGAACTACTATCTGGAATCCAATAATCGACTGTTAAACGTACGGAATGAAAATTAATGAAACTCTGGATGCCTTGGGGAGAAGCTGGCTCATTTTTACGTTTCATTTTAAAGAAATAATGTTACTCCAATCAACAAGCTTGACATAGGTATATAAAACTTTGAGTCATGCTTTTTATATCGTCATGTGTAAAACCACGCCATCATCCATTACCACCACTGTATCTATACATTTTTGGATTGTCTGAGCAAGAGTAGGCATTTTCAGAGGAAGACAACACCAATGGTGAGTAAAAGTGAAAAGACACTGGAAGCGGTAGTCAAGTAGGACTACATTGGGGAACAGTAGATCTGAATATATTTCCCTGAAGCTTTCGGATTCAAGGAATCCTGCGATATGATGTTAATTCAATAGTATTTTAGAGAACAGATTATCTACATTATTTCATCGTTTGTAGGTAGGATTAACCCTCTTTGTTTCTTGAGATTTCCGAGTAGTGTAATATTGCGTTTACCCCACAACACATATACGATTGGTTTGGTTTGCTTAAATTTTTTGGCACAAAGTCCAAAAACGTTGTATTGGGAAAGCTGCGCCCAATACAACACGCATAAGGACCAAATAACCACATCTATATGTTGAAAGAATCCAGGATTGTTTATACCTTTAGAAAGATTCAATTTGTCCTTTCCTTAGAATAGAATCCTTTGGAAAGATTATATTGCTCCTTTATTTGGAAAAGTATCATTTGAAAATATTCTATTGGCCCTCTCCTTTGATAAGAATTCTTTGGAAAGATTCTACTTTTTCATTCTTTAGAATATAATCAATTGGAAGGATTCTATTGCTTCTATCCAAAGAATATAATCATAAAAAGACCATATTGCTTATTTCCAAAGAATATAATCATAAAAAGACCATATTGCTTATTTCCAAAGAATATAATAATTTGGAAATATTCTATTGTTCTTTTCCTTAGAGTAGAATCCTTTGGAAATATTCTTTTAGTTAAGAAATTGAAAATTGGTTCGAAGTCATGCAGGGAAGACTGCAAGATGGAATTATGTATGCAATGCTTAAGGTATTGAGCATAAGCCCAATGATATCTTGAACTGTCCAAATGGGACTTTTCTCTATAGGGTACATAATTGCATATATTTATAGCATACTTCTTCTTTATGTATATCAAATTAAGTAAGTATATCAGTATTAAAGCACAGTGAATTTTATGTTTGGGTAGTCCAATTATTGTTAGGACCATTCTGCACTGAACTATGTCAGCCTTTGTTGACTGATTTACAAGCAGGATATCTTAAGAGTATTGTAGACCTTGGACAAAGGGTGCGCTAAGGTCTTTACAAAATCACTCATGAAAGGGCATCTAAAATGGTTAGTATAATAAAACAACAGACATTGTTCGTAGTTTGAACATAATCTATCATTGTTTTAAATAATCAAAACCATGATATAAACGACAATGAAACAACTGAGCGTAGAATTTTCAAATACACATTATAACATGTAAATTATAAGTATTTGGTAAAATATACAGCATAATTAATTTTTTATTATCAGTAAACCCCATGTTTATAAAATTGATTAGTCAAAAATTGTTTTCCTTATAGTCAGTTTTGCCTTTTCCTGAAATCATGAAAATGTTGATTAGACGAAAGCTAATAAATTAATAATATGTAAGTATAATAGTTTTCCTTTACGCTCACTGAAAACTCCCACTTACCAGTCTAATAAAAAATTCATGCAATATAATATCGTTAAAATATGTTGGCATAGTTAAAATTTCAATGCATGCATGACGAACAGAACTACCTTTATTAAGAGATACAATGCAAATGAAATAAGCACAATTAATTTCCATTAAACTTTGCCTTTTAAAGCTTAATGTCTTCAATCTTAAAATAGGAATGTGAAAGGAAGGTTTTTAATAATGTACTGCAGGTTCGAAGCATAAGGTTCAAGTCCCAAACATTATTTTTTCAAAAATAATTAAAATTCTCAATACGTATATTGTTCAATGTGTCTAAGTTACATAGGTAATAAATAATAGATTCTCACATATTAACTCTAATATTTTTATTGTAGAAGTAGCATCACAGAAGGAATTCGCAATGTAGATCACAGTTGTTTTAAATCAAGATGATATTTGATATACTGACCAGTATCATGTTTAATTAGCTATTTGTGAAGCGATACATTGCTACTTAATTTGTAGAAAGCAACTTTGTATTAGTTTCATGCAGAGTTCCTTAATTATAATCTATTAATATTTTTGTTTTTAAAATATTTATTAAAATATTTAAAATTGAATCTGAAATAATATTTATTAGGCATTGCATAAACATTTAGTCTTACATTTCAATAATAATAAAGTTATTTTATAAGAGATGTCATATTCATTCTATGCTATAAAGTAAATACCATTCATTTTTACAGTAGCTGTTATAATTCAAAAATCACGATTTTTCAGAATACATATTTAAGGTTTTACTTGATAAAATTTAGAATAGTTTTTTCACTTAAAATTGATTTTCACCATCTGTTTCACCGACTGAGATATTCAGATAGGATTTCATCTAAATAAATCTGTAAAAGTTGTTCTCCCCAAGTAAAAAAATTCGAAAATAGTAACTTACTATAAAATATTTTAGCATACAATTTTCTCCAATCCTACCATTATAAAGCATAAACAAGAGTCGTATGCATATGAATCAATAAGAATTCCATTTTAACTACCAGTTATGATTAAGAACAGTTAGTTATCTTAGATTTGGCAACTTAAAATGAACATTTAATGCTTCAAGTAATATTGGAATAATCAGAAGAAATTTAAACTAAAATTCCTAGAATACAAATTTCCCTAATTTTTCTATAGCACTTTATAATAATTTAAGTTCGAAATCCCAGAATTTGATGCAAATATCGTGATATATACAAAACTACGTTGCTTTCAAGAGATGATCTACAAGACAATAATCATATATGTTTATACCATTGAATTTCACAAAGATCACGGTGATCTAGTGGTTCTATTTGTAACGGTTTTATCAGAATTCAAATTGCCGTCAATAGACCATGCCATGTAGTGTTGTTAATGGAAGTTTCGTAATAAATATATTTTATCAAACGAAATTGGGTTACTCTATGAAGATGTATTGGAAATGTATGAGAACAATTATACTTGATAACATGGATGCTATCAGATCATATTACGAGTTTTCTTTTCTAAAAACTTAGTTTGAAATCAAAATGAAATTTAAAACAACCAATTAGAAGAATATTGACACTTGTATGCTATTTTTTCTATTCAGATAACGTTAAGATGCTGAATTGAACGATAGTTTTGATTTGTGTTAATTGTAATGAGTATTTTTCCGTATGTTTAAAAAATTACGGTAACTTGGGTTGTATAAAGCATACGGCAATGTGCCAATAAGCCAAATGAGAATAGTCTGTTTTCATTTCAGGTTAATTAGATATAAATTTCAAAAGAATATTAGATTTTTTATTCAATTGATTATGTAATTAAATTTTGTGGGCAATAATGTCGTTATAAGCAAATTTGTAAAACTAAATTAATTAATCCTCCAGTTACTGCACACTTAGCGCTGAAACCTTTTATTTGTTATAAAACAAACATAATAACATTTTATGTTCTCCTATCCCAACCCAGGATACATGTGATTGTTAATGGTCTAACGTGGAAGTCTTAAAAGATTTCAAACTTTTTGATACTAATTCATTTTAGTGAGTACATGAATTCGATTGTATTTTTATATCATTTTTCCAGCTTCGCAATTTTATTTACTTTAACTAGCATTTCATCTTGTGAATGGGTTTTAGAAAGGATTCCATTTTAGTTCGTAGAAGTGAAACCTATGTTGGCTGTGACCACTTTCTCCGGGGACGTATATATAATATCTTGTTCCAGCAATATTAATATTTCTATGAAGCTTGTCTAAATTTCTTTGGGAACATTTAACTTGTTGTCTTCTTTAGTTATTGAGTGAGGATGTCTGCTTCCATATACAGGGGGAGTCTAAATTGTTTTTACAAAATAAGAGGGGTGATAGTACCCATCCAGACGAGCAATAATTACCATGGAACATAGGGTCGCATTCCACTCTGAGAGGCATAAAAGAGTAAAATTACAATTTCAACAAGAACTTACAACAGTGTTGGGAAAGCGAATGAACGATACCAAAAGTTGCACAATCTGATTTATTGATCAGAGAAAAACTCACAGCAAGTGCTCAAAGTGGCGGCCACGCGTGTCATTGCACAGTTCACACCGGGAAGGAATGACTGGAGCACCCTCTCGAAGATTCCAGGTGTTGTGTTAATTTTATCTGCGGAACACCGATTATCGCTACGAGATCTTCAGCCGAGTCCACAGGCGTCTGGTACACTAAAGATTTCATGTGCCCCAGAAGAAAAAGTCCAGTGGGTTGAGGTCCGGTGAGCGAGGAGGCCAAGCCTCAGGTCCGCCACGTCAGATCCATCGTGCGGGATATGTGGCATTCAAGAAGTGCCGGACCGTGCTGGAAAAGTGTGCTGGGGCTCCATCGTGACTTGTTCATGCTCGACGGGTTTCGACTTGACTCTTTTCTGCCTCTCAGAGTGGAATGCGACCCTATTTTCCATGTTAATTATTGCTCGTCTGGATGGGTACTATCACCCCTCTTATTTTGTAAAAACAATTTAGACTCACCCTGTATATATATATACATATATATACATATATATATATATATATATATACTACTAAATTATTGGAAAGAAAGAACGATAACTGTACCCATAAATCAGTTGACATCTGAAATACTCTTCCCTCTGGAATCGAACCAATATACCACATTATATCGCCCACATTTTATTTAATCTTGCTATTTGTAGCACTTCAGCCTCTACCTTATCTGTGTCGAATCGATTCATTTCATGATTCGGTGCATGATGACTCATTCAAATTATAACATATATCTTATTTTGCAAGCAATACTCAAAGACACGTATAGCTTTATTTTAGCTAATTTTAGTTTGTTTGAATACATTTTTTATACCATGCATGAAAAAGTGACGTTTTACCTGTCTGGATCTAAGCGGCTCATATCGATACTGATCTGTGAAATTTTTGAAATTCGTGGAAAACTTTTTCATGTTTATAATACAGCTCTATAGAGGGTCATTCTCTTTTATTCATTTTCGTAATTTCTATTTATTTTATTTGCTATAATTATGTGCTGCAAAACGTGCACCCTGAGCAATTCATTTCGCGATTTAGAGGATAACCGAACACAAAATATCTGGAATGTGGCTTTTTCTATCAGATGAAAGTCTGAGACTGCTCTTGGAAGAAATCAATCATCAAAAATTGACGAGGGTCTATGAAAAAAACACAAAGAATGTTCATTAATATCTTCTGAGTTATTTGAAGCACGAAATTACACAAATGACAATTTTTTACAGATGATTCTCATGTTAAAGAATTGTTGAAGAAAGCTTTTAACACTTGTGGTGAACTCAAAGTGAAGTTAAGTCTTTATTCTACCAGAATTTCAATCATCACGTGAAAGTGTGCCATTTCCATCATTACTTGCATTTCAACCAACGCGATACAACATTGGTATGTTATTATCGGGTCCTTTTCTGAGTCAGATGTCGACGAGTGTATTTTTCACATGTCTGGCGATGTCGATTAATTTCTCGGTGTAAAGCGATTCTTCGGGATGGTAATCGATGTTTTGAAGAACAGCTACTATTGCAAGGCATACGAATATATGATTAGGTGTAAGTCCAACACCCAGATAGTTGTTAAAATGTATATACGCTCTGGTTCCATCACTGTTAGTTTCCATGCCTTTAAAATGTCCTGTTTTCAGTCTGGGATATTGAACCCTTTATCACAAATTTGTTGTTTTATTTAAGTTTTTTTATGATATGAGTTTGAATTTAACCGAAGCACTAGCATCAGTTAGAGTTATTGGGGTTTTTCAGCATTTAATTCACGCTTCCTTTGCCAATTGATCTTCGTCTTCTGATTGGTGGCATATGCGCCCCGAAAGAATAAATATGGTATTCTCTTTCAAACATGCACTATGAAAACAAGGTTTCAGAATTTCATTGGAATCCAGCTATTGTTTTGTATTATAACGAATCTCAAGACCGAGGGGTATAACTTATAGATTATCTGCCACCTACACATGTAAAAGATAAACAAGGAAATGTCTGTTTGTCTCATAGTAATATAAATAATTGATCTAGCAGCAATAAATGTATACATGTAAATATTTTCTACAATGAAAATATGCTTTCTATCAGCACTGCCTCTTTCTACGAACTTCGAATATGTTTACACATGCTCAGAGAGATGCATGGGAATGATAAATAATGTACCAATAACCGCAAAAGTAAAATATTAAATAGTCAAAGGGAACAAATTTCCACAAACATCAATACGTCCAAGAGTGGTGGTGGATGTGGGTCAATGTGGGTCAAAAAATCCTAATAAGGTCTGGGTCATGGTTTGAGTTCCTTTACCCATGTTAATATATATTGAGACACCTGTTTCAGTAAGCATAATTTATAGATATTATTTTGATGAAGATCATTTAAATCTTCCAATGATGTGTGTCTTTATTTTAAATGCCTTCAGTTTATTTTTACAAAATTATGAAAAATTTGGTTTGAGATTTTAATATTTTCCTGAATTTAAAATAGACTTATAGAAGGCGAAAGAAGGAACAGGAATGTTGTTATTCCTTTATATTTACTTAAGCATTACCATTATGTGAAATAAATTATTGACTGAAAGATTTTTTGTGTCTACAGGAAAACAATCCTGGGTCGAATCGATCCACACAGGTAAAATGTGATGTATTTTTAAAAATTGTAGGATGGTTAGCCCAACTCTTCGTTTATGACATTCTATATAAATTTTTGCTTTATTTACTGAAACTCTTCCCCATTTCAATACCATTCCAATAAAAGTACTTCACCCACTGATGTTCGGACTCTATTTTAGAGGACGTGTTGGTGAGTGGCTAATTTTTGTATTTATGATCTTACCGAAAAGTAATGCAAAAAACTGAAACATATTTTATAGAACATTCCTCTTCATAAGCATATTTTTCCATAAACCACTTAAAATTTGTAAGTTCAAAAGTTTCATAGAAATTTCACAGTTTGGGATCATGAAAAGGATATCGTATTTGAGGGGAAACTTTCTACTAGGGATTGTTTATTTATTTTACATTTTCCAGATAACATTTTCGTAAATATAAGGGAAGTCGGATTTCAGGTTTTCATTTTTGTGTTAACCCGTACTTCTTAAAATATATACAGCAGTTTTCCCGTTGATTTATTCTTCATGATGTGGCAATTCTATCAAGAAGCACCAGCGCAAAAATCCAGAATCAGTCTCATCAAAAGGGTATTACGGATACTTTCAAAAAACAGAATCTAATTTTTAAGACAGGATTTCGTCGAACAACTTTCTCGAAAATCATGTACACTCAAAATGAGCTTTATACTTTTGATCCCGAAGTTTATAACATTTAATAAAAAAGGAAACTTTCTTCAAGTTTTGCTGGAGTTATCTCGTAAGTAATGTAGCGATGTTACCAGTAAAAAAAGATCGTAACTGGAAACACTACCAAATAGAATGTTCATAAACATTAGAAAATATGAAAGAACATTTTTTCTTCTCGGTTAGTATTTTTGGCTAAAATCCAAAGAACGGCCTAGACACTTTCGCGTTTCATCAATCGAAGTCTTTTGTTCAAAGTGCTCTAGCATTAAGAAGCGAATGACTTCACAACTTATTATTTTTTCAGTTATTTTCTCCTTTGTGCTAGTTTTATAGTTTGCCCTTCTGTTTTTCATTGTTATTCTTTTTATTGCTTGTTTCCCATTCTTTCCGGAAAACAGGAAACGGAGAATAAAAAATAAGTTTGAACTTACGGCGTCAGTTCAAATTAGGTAAGGCATCATATTCTCCGGAGATGCCTCTGAAGAGAGGAAAAAAGTGAAGATTATAAGACTGTTCTCGGAAAACAAACCTCTCGGCATTAAAACCGGAACTTAGGAAGCCCTACGTTGCTTCAAAGTTTCAGGTTTTCCTTTAAATTACATTATGTGTGATGCGGGAATGCTATATTAGATGGTTTTAAAGAGGTGTTGGAATAAAAAAATATTGATAAAGCAGTAGGGGCACAAGAAAAATAATGTGAACGATTTGCTTGGAACATTACTTTATTGGTGTTGAGTTTATGAAAATATGTTATCTAAACAAAATAAGCATATTTGATATTTACTGATTACTTTTGTAGTGTTATAATAAACACGTATCCATAAAATTCACCAAAAAGATGAGTAAACAAATATGAAAGCAACAGTTTTAGAAGGGGTAATATAGGCTAAATTAAACAGGTGGTAAAAAAATACTGATACAGCCATTGGGACATATAAAACCATATTTAAGGTATCTATACCTTCGGAGGCAATTTTTTCAAATTATCACTGAACTCGATTTTGTATAGATTGTGTGTAATTGATTTCTACTAAAAGAGCATTTTATGGCAGAAAATATTGTGTTTTAAATTTATTTCTTATGAAAATGGAGTAAAAAATGTAAAAAACAGCCAACAATACCATTTACGCAAAACATCATTTTTTTTAAATAGTTAACATTTTTCCAGTTTGTAAATTGATTTATTTTCTAAAAACATTGATTCAGGTACTGAACTACAGTCATTACTATATTATTATTATATTTAAATTAATTGTGGACTTTAACGGCAGTCATCCCTGAAAATATGAAAAAAAAGAGCAAAATGCAAAACATTCAGGTTTACCATCTTGCTCATTTTTCTAAAATGTCCACCCGCATACATCCGTTCTGCAACCTGCAGTCTTTCCTGCATAACGTATAACCAGTTTTGATATTTTTGTAGAATAGAATCTTCCTTAGGATTCTTTAAATCAACAGATGTGGCTATTTAGTCCATATGTATGTTGAGGAATAAAAACAACACTACTCAGAAATCTCGTGAAGCTTAGAGGGTTAAAACATTTACATATCATTAAGACAAAACTTCAATTTGAAAGTGTCACGTTTTCTTGTTTTAGATTTCCAGTTACTGGTTTACTGATCAAAACTGTCTATCATTTTCAATATATGTATAATAATGGTCAATCCGCATTTAAAGTTTTTATTTTAACAAGTGATTTATTTCAATAACTAATTATGCACTCACGTATATTCTCAGTGGAATAAAATTTCGTAGGATATTTCTAAATTATCCCTGATTCATATTTATAAGATAGAAACCAAGGTCACAATAATTTCATATAAAATATATGACTATGCAAATCTAACATACTAATGTTAACAATATATCTGCATGAAAGGGTAATTTATAATACGCTTCTTAAGTTAACCATTTGAGCTTTATAATACACAATTAAGAACTTTAAATATTTATCACATTTCGAAAACATTTTAAATACACAATACAATACATTACGGTATTCCATGATACATAAAATTATTACTACATTACAACGAAGAACAGTAGAGATATTTCAAATCCACACATTTGATCATTTTTGTATATTATTACGAGTCATTAAATAAATTTTAAAATATTAAGTCAAAATAATATTCATTTTAGATCGAACAACATTATCAGAAGATGGATATATTTAAATAATCACAATGGATCATTTTTATGTATTTTTACGAGTCATTAAATAAATTTTAAAAGATTAAGTCAAGCTAAAATATACATTTTGCATCGAACAACATTATCTAAAGATTGAGCACTTTATTGTTATCAAACATCAAATATGGATTCTGCTTCCAACAACAAAAGCATGATGTTTATTATGGAAATAGGGCAATATATTTCCTTTAGATCCTCTAACATATCATGAACAGTCGGGAGTAAAATACATAGAAAGCGTTCCTTTGTACTTTATAGACTCCTTTACTGGGATCGCTGTATACATCATCTGTGAACCATTTACACCTTTTTGTGACATATAAGAGGATACATGAATTACGAGAGTATCAAAAGAGCAGAACATTTTCTTTAATAGTTTATTGGTAAAGTTAGTAGCGTGTTATTGTGGATGAAACATTTAAAAAGATTTAAATGCTATTCCTGAATTAAGTAAGAACCGGTGTTAGAAGTTTGTGTAAAATGAAGAATGGCAAGTTCATTTATAATGTTCGTTAAATAAATTTTGCAAGTTTAGGGTTCTAATTAATTTTTATAAGTATCTATTATGTAGATTATTTCAGTTTTAGTAGATGTATGAGTGAAATTTCATTTTTCAAATTTGCAATCACAGTATGAAAATGTCGATTATTTTGAGTGTATTTATTTTCAACGCATTTGTGTACATTTTATTTCTTTTGTTGATTACACTTTTGCTTCTTTATTTCAGAAATGCAATTGAACTTAATTTTTTATAAACATTGGACGATTTATTTTGATAGTCCAATTCTTACCCTTTAAAATTTTATAGACCAAGCATTTGTTTTGTAGATAGGCAGTTGAATTTACGTCGCACACAACGGACTATTGGCAACAGTCCGGGATCAGCTATTGCTTTAGTAAAATATACTTTAATCTTCATTTAAAACATTTTTAGGACAATATATTTATATTATGTATCTTCTGGGTAAGGATTGCGTTATTTATGTAAAAACATAAATCAATTCATATTTGTCGGAAGAGGCAATTTTGATATGGAATTATTTATAATATTCCATTATTTTAACCATATTCACCGATAAATCGCATTAAATATGAATTTTACACATTTTTCAACTTGGAAAGAAAAATTCTGATTTTTTCGGAAATTGTTTCTTAAAAAATCTCTGCGAATTTCGTTTATTCATCGATTATTCTGACAAGCCCAAAATATACTGTAGTTTGAGATTTTAATACATGGTTCTCCAAGATTGAATAAAATGTAAATAACCATCTTTTCAATAAGTACTGCAAGCTAAAAGCACAGGTTCTTGAAATTTATAGTAGAAAGTGTTTAATCACACCATTTTCATATCAAATATTCTAACCCAATTAATAAAAAATCTTATATTTAAGTCTCAAGACTCTAAAGGTATATTATGAAGTCCTTTATCTCAAATTTTGTCTTTGAATTGAATTTTTGGACATTTTTATAATTTAATTTTTATATAAACTTTGAAATTTACTGCCTTCCTTCAGATCAAACCAATTTCTAGAATATTTAGTGCAATGCAGTTAATACGCACATACTCATTTATAATAATATAATATCTAAAAGAAACAATTACTTTGGATATAACTATCGTTCATCTGAAAATACAGAATTTCTATTTGATTTTTTTTATTGCAATGTGTTATAGACAACATGTTGTCACAACGTATTTTTACCATAATGTGTTATAGATACGTGATATCACAATGTATTTTGATCACAAAATGTTAGACAACGTGATATCACAATGTATTTTGATCACAAAATGTTAGACAACGTGTTACCATAATGTATTTTGATCACAAAATGTTAGACAACGTGTTACCATAATGTATTTTAGACAATGCGTTGCCACAATGTGTATTAGACTATGTGTAATCACAATATGTGATTGACAACGTTTCATCGCAATGTGTTATATACAATTAGTTATCAAATATGTTATTTACAACCTGTTATCACAATGTGTTTTATCACAATATGTTATTTACAACGCGTTATCACAATGTATTTTATCACAATATGTTATAGTCTATATCAATGTATGTGTGTGTGTATAGTGTTATATCAATGTATTTTGATCACAATATGTTATAGACAACGTGCTATCACAATCTATTTTTTCCATTATGTTATAGCAACGTATTATCGATTGTGGTATAGACAGTGTGTTACCACAATGTGTTGTAGAAATGTGCTATCACAATGTGCAATAAACAACGTGTTGTAACACTGTACATGTTAACGCAATATGTTATGGATAACGTCTTATCACAATGTGTTATAGATAGCGTGTTATCACAATGTGTTATAGGCAACGTGTTATAACAATGTGTTTTTATTACAATGTATTAGTATATATATTAATGAGACATGTCAAACATATTACCTTAAAATATGTTGAAAAATCTTTAAAACTGATTGAAAACTACTGGCGAAAATTCACAAACTAGCACTAGGAATTCAAAACTCCGTTAGTATCGGTGAAGCATTAAAATGGGGTAAGTTGGCCCCAGAAGTGAGACATTGTATAGAGATCCACACTTGGCGTGATAAATTATTCTCAAATAATACAACCCACCATTTGTCATGAAGAACAAAGACGATTTTCTGTCAAAGCATTGCCAAGATCGATGCAGTTGTGGTCATCATTTAGCAGGATACTCTCCTTTGAAAGGATTTTTTTGTGTGGATTACGATGTGAATAATCGATTTAAGTCATTTCTAAATTCCTCCTGGCACTATGGAACTACCGAATCCAATAAAATTTTTAACGAAACGGAATATTCCTACTGATGTGATAAATCCGTGAATTTTAACTATCAGTATTTTGTGAAACAATTGCAAATTGTAGGATGTTTCCTTGTTACATTTGGTTTATTATACCATTATTGTATTGCAACATAAAGGACGAATTGATACATTCTAAGCATTTTTATCTCATGTTCATTTGATTTTCCTAAGGTCATTACATATTGCAGTTTGTATGCTTTTGTGCACAAACATGTGGTAGGTATAATCTTGAAGTATAATTGCTTGCTCTAGTTGATATTCTGTAGAAATATTTTATTGAGCAATATAGAACTTTTTAAAAATATATTCTTATTTTATAAAGTTTCGAATATAAAACAATGTAATCTAAGTTATCATTATATTGATATTAGACTGTCGCGTTACGCAAGACCTTTATAATGAACAGAACAGTTTAAAACGTTGTTAAGAACTTTAAAATAAGTTTAAAGGAAATTAGATTGCTTTAAAAAATCAACCTCTGACTATCTGAGAGTATGTCTTTATATGAAAGCAAGAAAAACCACAAAATAACTGTTTTATCAGCAAATGAAACAATATCTTTGATATACGAAATAGTTTTTCTGTGAAGTTAAATACAAAGGGCACTGGTGTTTTGGAAACATTTTTAGTAATTTGTATTGTAATTTTGCTTGTTACAAGAATGCAATTTTAGCATGTCGCTGATATTGAAAATTAATATCACACTTTATTATTATTAAAATTAGTTCATTTCCTGAAGTTTTCCGCTGGAATTTGTTTATATTTACACTGAAAAACCTTTCATATTTAAGATTAAAAATAATATTAAAAATATATTACTATTGAAAGTTTGATGCTTTATTTGACAAATGTAAAGGAAACTTTAAAAGTTTAAATGGCACACTTAAGTTATACAGGATTCAATATAACAGTAATATATAATTTAATATAATATATTTTTATAAAATAAAATAGTACATAAATTATTTATTCATAAGTCAAAAATTTGTAATTTCTTTCAATATTTAACTTATGATTGTGACATGTTAAAATAAATAGATAGTACTTTTAACTATGATATCAATAGAAGAAAAAGGAACTACAAGGACAGATGGTAAGTGTTCTTACAATTACGTTTGTTAATACTACATGTTTTTAAGTAGTATTGAGAACCGCTTCTCCTTATGTCCGAAACAATTAAACTTATAAAAACAATAAATTACAATTTAATATTCACTTATCGTGCCTCGGTCGTCCTCAGGACCTACATCTCCTTTAGGTATGTCCGGGCTACTCACAGACCCGATGCATTCTAGTGATCTTTTCTTTTCCCATGAGGTTTGCAATCTTCAGTAAACACAAATGTCACGCATTCGGGATACCCAAGCGATCTTTTTCTGCTTTCATCCCTTTATTCTATTCCCCAATCTCTCTTTCTTTCCCTTTCACGACATCTTTTACTTGAAGTAGTTTGTCTTGTATTTGGCGCAGCTTGACCAAATATGACCCTTAGTTCATCCATAAAACCGCAAAACAACCACCCGTACTTTGGTCAAGAAGCTGCTTTTCAACAAAAAAATGTGTAGAAAAATAAAATCCATCGCATGAATCTAGCTAATTTCCTTAAGCTCCTTTATCTGTTGGTTATCCTGCTTGTCTAAGCACGGAAACAAATTCACTCAACATTACGAGCTTCCATTTAGCATAATCTTAAGTACAAAAGGAAGAGCATTGATTTTATGCAATTAAAGGCAACTTTTCAGAATAAGAATTCTAATTGTTTGCACATTGAAGTAGGAAAAAAACGAGTGTTGAACATAGCTCGAAGCCATTTAAAAATCATATTTATGTTTTAAATTATTTCAGCTTGACATTTTCTTCCATATCATAGCTCTCTTCCCCCTGACAAGTAACGTCTTTCCTGAAAAGCACACATACTTTTTGTATTTAATCAAAAATTGTGTATGACCATGCCGATATTCTTCCCCTTGCTCCGGGCGATTTATAGAAGCGAAAAAACGGAATATTTTGGGGAAGTCTCTTTCACCGCTGGAAACGGCTAGTCTTTCAATTTTTTCCTCCTTGTCAAGATTCAATCGTTGCAGTACATTTACCTTTTTTGCTATTATTATTATTTCTTTTCTACTTTGCTTCTTTCTTTTTCGGGGAAGCTGTCGTTTTCTTTTCCTGTTTTTTCCCGTTTCATTTGCTTATTTTTATTTCCCGATTGCCGGTGGAGCGTGGCAGTTCAATTCCTTTGTGAGAATTTTAGAGTTCAACGATGCACACACTTCCTGAGCCTTGTTTTCAGGTATCATCGTCCCGTCTTCTCTGGGAGAGAAAAAACGAGTTTTGCAAAATCAGCGCCGCCAATAATGTATGGCTGGGTTCTATGTACCGAAAGCCTTTTTCCGTAACGTAAAAAGCATCCTTGTAGGATGTCTGCTTGCGGTGGGGATGTTAGAATTTCCACTGAAAAGACAGTTTCGTACCTTATATTATGAAGTATTTCAAGTATATAACTATTTCGGGTTCAGTCAGAAATGTAGTTTTCTTTAACCCTTCAGCGATCGAACTCAAAAGAATCACTCTGGTCTCAAAACCCAAACACTTTTAGAAATCTAACACCCAATCATTACATGTATTTGTTATTTAAAATATACTTTTATTTTCAAATAAAATTGGTGTAACACATTTTTATAAAACTTATCATAACTATGAGACCTAAGGCAGCTGTGCACATATTCAATTCTCTATTTCCAAATACATATATGCTTTAGTTCCAAACATAGCATCTCAATTCCTTTGCGAGAAGTTTAGAGATCACGATGCACACACTTTGTGAACCTTATTTTGAGGAACCATCGTCATCTCTGGAAAATAAAACAAGTTCTGCAACATCAGCGTTGCCAATAATGTATGTATGGGCGCTATGTACCGAAAGCCATTTTCCCTAACGAAAAATATAGATTGCAGTACGTCTGCTTGCAGAGGGATGTTAGAATCTGCACTGAAATGGTTGTTTCGTATCATATATTACGAAGTAATTCACGTACACAGCTATTTCAGGTTCAGAGTCAGAAATGCAGTTTTCTCTCTTTAACTATTCAGTGATCAGACTCAAAAAAGCCATTCGGATCTCAAGACCAAACACTCTTTGAAGTATCTCAAAAGCAATCCTTCAATATACAGAAATTTTACTATCCGAGTTCTGATTAAACGAGTATCCCCTTTATCAGAGCCGAATTTCACCCTAAAGTTTGTAAGTGTTTTTTGACGTGAATACGTCTTTAAAATCGGTATGGAGGTCATCGATAGAAACTTGCGCGTCGCGAAAAGTGTTGATATCTCAAAGCCCCATAACTCCAAGGGGAATCAGCCTATGGATATAAATGACCTACCATCGTGTAGAGGAAAGCGAGACGTGTCGACCCGGTTGACTACTAATCCACTCCCCCCTCTGACCTTTGTATTGCGTGGTGGGGGAAATATTACATTTGGGGCATACACTAACCTGTTTAACCACTGTAACTTCAGTTCTAATCGACGGGTCTTGGTGAGTGCGTGCTTAAATTGAAGAGAACGACGAGTTCTAGAACTCCATTGGACTAGATGACAATTTAAACCATTTGTGTGAAAATTGTGTGCAGTGGAAAGTGACAATTTGTTGAAGATTTCACTTTGAACCCAAAATATCACACTAAATTTCAATTGCGGCATAGAAAACGTAAACAGTTTGAAAGAATATTTCAAGGCGAACAAAATTATTCCAAGAAGTCTAAACTAATGACACTTGCGGAGAGATCTAGAGCTTACAGAAGGCGCAAGAAGGAGCAGGCCGAGCAGGCCCGTGTACGTGGCGACGTCACTGGAATATCTAGCGAGCTGCCACCACGCTTGGAAACACCATCATTGACCTTACCTTTGTCAGGAGCATCAGCATCGACACCATGTCGCTTGTCTCGTATTTTAGCTATCACAGACCCATCATCCATAAGTTCACCATAGAATACTAAGCATTGCCCACGCTATAATACCACTGTTATGTATCTGTTACCGTTAAAGTATGAAATCCGTTATTTCATAGAATACCTAGTTATTCCATGGAATAACTGATCGTGTCCGTTAAAGTGTAAAACTCTCTTGTATTTCATGGTTTAACTAGTTATTTCATAGAATAACGATCTGCAGCCCGTTAAAGTGTAAAATAATCTATATCATATATCGAAAACCGGAGGAATCGAAGAAGTCCGGTCGGTTGCTACAGTTCAAAGTTTAGGTACTGGTCAGGGATTTAAAAAATGTTCGTGTAAAACCTAGTGTGTCAACAAAAAATGTTTTTTTTTTAGAAATAATGTTCTTTGTAATTCCAAGTGTCATTTTAGTAATCCTTGTTGTAACAAATGATTTTATGGTACTTTTCCATAAATACCATTTATACGCTGCATAAATTAGATAAATTGCTTCTTTTTCATTTTAATTGTCTATCATTAGTTTAATTTCATTTTAGATAAATTGTTTATTTTACACTTTAACTGTCTCTCATTAGTTATTTCATAGAATAACTAGTTAAAGTGTCAAATTAATAACATATTACACACTTTAACGGACACGATCAGTTATTCCATGGAATAACTAGGTATTCTATGAAATAACTGCATTATATACTTTAACGGTAACATATCCACCAAAACTGGCTAAATAAATAAATGTCAAACAAATACCCGCCGTCTTCATTTCACAAGTGAACCACTTACCAGGTATTCCGCCCAAAAGTATTCACGAACCAAACCTTACGGTACAGTGGGGACTGTGCCTACCCGCTGTTTTTTGACGCTTCGGCATGAGTTGCGCACTTCGTCCAAAGGCTAGAACATTCTGAGAAGCAGAAGACCCTCAAATAATTTTTCAAGATAGTTTAACTAATTGAGGGGTTCACATGCTTATGTCCGTTATATAACCTGTATTCTCTCCTGCATGACTTTTAACTAGTTTTGACCTTATTGACCAAAAGAATATTTCCTATGATTCTCTTAAACAATATATAAGGTTATTTAATCAATACGTGAATTGTTAGATAAAAGCAACACTGCACTACTCTGAAATCTCAAGTCACTCAGAAGGTTAAAAAATAATGTAACTCACGTCCAGTTTATTGTACAATTATCACAATACAGACTGTAATATAAATCTTGGTATATATTATTCTTAATCCTAGCTTTATGAATCATTCAGTAGCAGTTGTAGTAACATGTAGTGCAGTAAATCTTTTCGGAATTTCGTATAGACTGATTTGTGTTACTACGCCCGTACCATACGAGATTTTAGTTATCCGAGAAGATTCCAGTCTATATTTTTTATATAATCAATTTATTTTGGAAATATACTTTTATCTTTTAAATAAAATCTATATAATAATATATTTTTTAGATTAGAATACCTACAAGACCTAGGTAGATTTTGCACACATTCAATTGTTATTTTTTTGCAATATATGCTTTAATTGCCAACGTAGTATCTCAATCCCATTGTGAGAAATTTAGTGTTTAACGATATACACACTTCCTGAACCATGTCTCCAGATACAGTCGACTCCTCTTCCCTGGAAATAATAATGAGTTTTAGAAACTCAGCGAAAAAAGGTATGGTTCGGCGTTGTGTAACTAACGTGTTTTGTAAAAATATCCTTGTACGATGTCTTGTCCCCCCAAATCGGGATGTTAAAATCTTCACTAAATTATTTCTTCACGTCACATATTATGAAATATTTCACGTTTATGCCCATTTCAGGTTCCGATTGAGAAATGCTGTAGTTTTTTTTTGCATTTAACCCTTCAGTGGTCGGGCTCAAACAAGTAACTCGAGGTTCACAGACCCAAAAAGTATTAACAGTATAAGACCAAACCGAAAAGTATTACTTCTTCGGTCATAACCAAAGATATGAGATCAAACAGTATTTAATTCTTTTCTGGGATATATACATATTTCATTTTTCTATTCAAATCAGTTTAATAGAATTTTTTTTAAATTTACCTGATCGTGGGATCTACAATAACTTTTGTAAATATTTTACTAATTGTTATTTTATAAATATATGCTATAATTAAATTATAAGGAAACAAGGAAATAGCAAGAATCAAATAACTTTCCTTATTTCATGGGCTAATAAGTTCTAAATTGATTTTTATATTTTTGATGGTCTTAAGAAAATTTACTGTACTATAGATTCAAAGGATGACCGCATTGTTCTTGGTGTCATCATTCTTTTTCTCCTCTGAAAAAATTATTTACAAAATTAGAGCCGACAATAATGTATGACTGGGAGTTATACACCAAAAGTACTTTTTCCTTAACAGAACTTAAAATCCTTGTAGGATACCTTCTTGAAGTAGTTATGTTAGAATCTTCATTAAATGGTTGTTTCGTATCTTAAACTACGAAAACTATAATAGGAAGGAATATAATAGGATGCGAAGATAATAGGAAACAGTACATCTGTGTAATAAGATGCATATATAAAAATGCCAAGGATGCTCGTATCTGTCCTCTAGGGATAATTCCAAAGTTTGATAGAGAAAATATGATGCATCTGAATATTAGGATACATTAAAGTATTTAAGGCAGTGGTTCTTAACCTGGGTTCGAACGAACCCCAGGGGTTCGGTGAGTCAGTCTCGCGGGTTCGGCGGAGGTCAAAACACACCCGATTCGTATGATTCGTGATGACACGCCCCGCTTGTCCATCATTGGCTGCAGGTGATCACGCAACATCGCTTGGCCTATCTGTGCTGCAGGGAATTTGGTGCGCTTAGTAGTCTAATTGTAACTGTCGTGATGGTACGTCGTGTGATACCTTTCTTAATATTTCAATCCCTTCATACTAACTATGTCGAGCAAAAAAAGAAAGTGGTCGGACTAATATGTACAATATGGATTCACATGTATAACGGAACGTGATGGGAATCAGCGTCCTAACTGCATGATTTGCAATGCCAAGTTGAGCAATTCTAGTCTAGCACCGGCAAAACTAAAAGAACATTTCCTTAAGCTGCATGGAGATGGAAAATACAAGAACACAACGCTCGCTGAATTCAAGGTGAAGAGAGCCAGATTCGATGAAAAGGCTACTCTGCCTGTTCTTGGCTTTGTACCCATCAACAAATCGATCCTCACAGCATCGTAAGAAGTTGCCTACCTGATCGCAAAGCAGGGCAAACCACACACCATTGGTGAAACACTCATAAAACCAGCTGTGTTGAAGATGGCGAATATCTTGCTGGGAAAAGCGGCTGAAGTTAAGTTATCCCAAATTCCTCTTTCAAATGACACCATCAGCGACAGAATAGAGGACATGAGCAAAGACATCTTGGCTCAAGTAGTTGCAGATCTGATTTCAAGCCCGGCAAAATTTAGCCTTCAACTCGACGAGACCACAGACGTTTCCAATCTAAGCCAGCTTGCAGTATTCGTGCGCTATGTGAAAGACGACGTGATAAAGGAAGATTTTTTATTTTGTAAGCCTCTTACAACAACAACTAAGGCAGCCGATGTGAAGAAACTTGTGGATGACTTCTTCAAAGACAACAATCTTTCGTGGGATATGGTTTCTGCAGTTTGTTCGGACGGATCTCCAGCCATGCTGGGAAGAAAGTCTGGTTTTGGTGTGCTAGTGAAAGCCGATGCACCACACATCATTGTTACGCATTGTATTCTGCACAGGCATGCGTTGGCAACAAAAACCTTACCTCCAAAACTGGCAGAAGTGCTAAAAATTGTAGTGGAATGCGTGAACTATGTGCGAAATAGTGCTCTAAGGCACCGCATCTTCAGGGAGCTGTGTAAAGAAATGGGATCTGAATTCGAGGCACTTCTGTACCATTCTAACGTTCGGTGGTTATCTCGGGGACAGGTGCTGAATCGTGTTTTTGCCATGCGTGTGGAATTAGGCCTGTTTTTGCAAGAGGACCAACATTGTCATGCAGATTGCTTCAAAAATTCTGAGTTCATTCTCATTTTAGCGTACATGGCTGATATCTTCGCAGCCCTCAATCATCTCAATAAACAGATACAGAGCGGTGGAATCAACATCATCGAAGCGGAAGAAACCCTGAAGGCTTTTCAAAAAAAGCTACCGTTATGGAAACGACGAACAGAGAACGATAACTTCGCAAACTTTCCCCTGCTAGACGACTGTGTAAGTAAGATCGAAGATGTATCTGGAATCGGAGACATGTCTGTACCCGCGGAACTGAAGCAAGCAATTCCCACGCACTTAGATGAGCTTGCAAAGTCTCTCGACGGATACTTCCCAAGAGAGTCATATCCAGCATGGGCGAGACAGCCGTTCACGTTTAGTGTTGAGACAACAGATGTCAATGATGAATACCTTGATGAAATCATTGAAATTCTGCAGAGCCAGGTTCAACAGCAACTCTTCAGAACAACAACGCTCTCAACGTTTTGGTGTCAACAAATGGTAACGTACCCTGTTATTGCTAAGAAAGCTCTGGAGATTTTCATACCGTTTGTTACAACATATCTTTGCGAGCAATCCTTTTCGAGGATTCTGGACACAAAAACGAAGAAAAGGAACAGACTTTGTTGCGAAAATGACATGAGAGTGGCACTTGCCAAGGTAAAGCCGCGCATTTCTGAAGTGGTCTCTGAAAGGCAACAGCAGAAGTCACACTGATTTGCAGTAAATATTCATTATTGTGTTTTTGTCTGAAAATCATGTTTTAATGGTTTTGTTCTTTGTTCTTAATGGTTTTTTTCATTAATGGTTTCGTTCATGTTGTGCACCTATGTATAAATATATGCCTATGTTTTAAATTTGAAAAAATCATATTTTTTTGCAATTAAGAAGTGTTCGGTGAACTGGTGGGGTTCAGTACCTTTAACAAGGTTAAGAAACACTGATTTAAGGTAAAGTATGCCGTTATAGGTTTTACACTTAACCCGATCAATATAGAATTAAAATTGAATTCTGATGTTCTAACTTATCAAGGGAGGATTATTTTTCTCTTCTGTATTAATAACTTTCCCAGTGCGTATTTATCCATTACTTAGTTACATCTATGCCATGTTTGGCACATCTTGATCAAATATGACCCATGTGACAGAAACCCAACCAATTTCAACTTTTGCGTTAAAATGGGAAAGAAGCAGCTGAAAAAAAGAGTGTCAAGTTTTTATAGTACAACTTAATGAGCGAACCTATAGAGGTTGAATCATTTTAATGTTTTCATTTGTGAAGCAAATCAGGAACATATAATTTCTACAGCAAAGTACAAATATGGATATGAATTTCAAAGTTTTCCCCGAGATTATAGCAATGTCGAAATTGTCAGCCATGTTGAAAAATATCAATTTTCAGTAGAGAAATGCTTGCTTGAGTACGGGTTCATAATTATAAGAACAGCAAAATATTTTTCTGGAGTAAATTTTTAAATTTGTTACTAAATAAGAATATAGCATATTTCAATTTAAAATGAATGAAACTGTGATACACATAAAATTATTAATATAATTACTATATGGTACAATCAATACATTTTACTTGATATTAATTTCTACTGTATTTAGCGTAAAAATCCAAATATAATATTTGAAAAAGAAACAGTTATAATTCCCAGTATAAATAATTTATTGATTGTAGAAAATAAAATACTTCAAAGTAAGATATCGAGAATATTTTCACAATTCTGGGGATAAAGTATGTATTCAAATTCGGCAATATTTTATCGTGGATTAAACTTAAGTTGTTTACCATGCTTTAAACAAAAAGATTAATATTTTGAAGATAAATATGGTATATTTTGGAAAAGAATATGTTATAAATTACTGTTTTAACAGAATATCATGTCAGAGATACCGATAAACAAGTTATACTTAACTTTAAAGCTACGAATGCATTTCGAAATTACCTGATTATTATTTTGTGATGGAAGTATTAACTTGAAAATATTGGATGTAACAGTGTTCTCAGTTATTCATTTTCTTCGGAAATTCATCTGTTCCCATTGCGTATATAACCTAATAGGAATATAAATTACTTTAGATTAATTTACTCTACACATAATAGAAAATATTTTTAAGTAATACATTCGTATGTTTTTGGAAGGTAAAACACACATTCGAAAGTGAAATGTATTAAACAAAGGTATATATTTATTATAAATATTTATGATTGCAACATGGTATACTTCTGAAAATATATAACATTTCATTCTTAAATATTTAAAGCTCTCATGCAGATTAAATCTTTTCAAATAGTGGCTATAAACGCCAATGCAACATTTTACATCAGTTAGAGATAAACATTAGCTATATAGTCATTATTTTACTTTTGGTGTACACTGAGAGAAGGAAAATTAATGAAATACAAATTTAAGGTTTTCTATGCCCACACAAATACTCCAACAGACATTTTTATTTTGTTATTCAAAAATTTAACAGTATTAAATTGAAAAGAAAGAATAAATTTGAAATGCAACATCTTAATTACTTACGTAACCTTATAAATTTTTTTAAGTAATAATTTAAATTACTTGGAAATGTTTATAACTTATTTGGGGCTGTAAGAGAAGCACGAGTTCATTCCATTAAGGATTTAACTTTTCAGATTAAAACATTCCATTTATATATAACAAGTCCCTATAGTGCTATCCCCTTTTTTCTTTATATTGATATTGCGATGGATGTTATCTTTAGACTTAGCACAGAGCATACTGATGAAAAGAAATTTATTTGCTTCTTTATTTTATGTATAACACGAATGCATTCAATTCTGCATAAATTCTTGTAGCTGCACATTTACTATTTAACATAAAGTAAATACGCATCAAACCGTTTCTGAGAAACTAATTGTTGTTGGGCCATAACAATAATTCTTGAGGGCCGAAATGCTAAAGTTCAACTGTATTTAAAACGTTATAGATGCTAAATAAAATATATTTCACCCTTAATGATTGCTATTTATAAGAAATGTAGGGGCAAAATTGCGGTTTTATTGGTAAATGTTTTATATAACGCATTCAGTGGGGGAAAATATTGTTATACTTATATAATATTGATCTAACTAAAAAAAATTATACTTAGAAATATAAGGTTATTGATTTACTATCAAATGAAAAATTCTTCAGTGTTGTTTGTTAATCTTTTCACTGCATTCCTTTTTGGCATGGTCATATAGAAATTCTTCAAAACGATTCTTCAGTCAAATCTTTTAATTAATTAAACTGTTTTACATTGATTAAAATTCATTTGGTTCAATAGGGGTAATTGATATTTAATATTATTAATTATGAATTGACATAAAATAAAGTTTTTCTGTAACCAGCATATTTTTTTTGTTACATACCACACACAAAATTTCACCAAAACTGCCGTTTTGGGTTATACTGCAATTTTAATGTACACTAGCCGCATGAGAAATTATTTATAATATTAGTACAAATTAAATAGGAACGTTTCCATCTAAAACTTTGATTAATTTTTTTAAGATTAAATAGCACTATACCGGATATGTGATGTATAGTACTTGAATATATTTTTGAAGATACATTCATGTACACATTTAGATGGGTTGGTAGGTAGGTATTTAATAAACGTCGCACTGGAGCAACACAATTTGCTATTGACATTTAGATGGGATGTGTATTTTATATTTGAAAGAAACAACTACACTTATCAATTATGAAACTTTTAATAATTGACTTCTACACTTCCATGTCAATTAAAATTCATCCTTTAAAATGTCATCCCATTCAGATTAATTTCATTGAACCAAATAATCTTTTATTCTCAGTTTTCATGTAAGTATTATAAACCTAGGTTTTTTTTGTGAAAAGAGACTGAAACAGTTTCTTGTCCAATTTGAATATATACCCCCAACCCCCATCTCCTATGCATATCGGGCAGAAGAGCAATAAAAAAATCCAAATCACCCGAGTCGTATGAAACAGAAAATCGGCAGTCTCGTCCCAGCTATTCATTTCGTTTGGCACAGCAGCGCCCTCTGTTGAGCGCGAAGACAAATTGTGCGCCTGCGCGTTGTTTGCCGTGCGGGACATGAGCGCAGGAACGATCTTTGCAGTCCACGGGAGCCGCGGTCCTATCTGTTTCGTGGTTTCAGTGCTCCAGGACTTAATAAAAAGTATAAACACTTAAAAAATACCAGGTACGGAAAATCAAAAAACCGGTCTTGTGGCATTAATCTGAGGGACTTTTCCTGAATGACGGAATAGAGACTGTTGGTATTTTGAGTTGATGCATTCTTAGGGACTTTCGAATAGTGCTTATCCCCCCAATTTTGAGGGGAGGTGGATATTTCGCCGGGGGAGGATTCAAACATCACGTGGCCATCGGATGTCCTTTGTTTCTTTCAGGGTAAGTCTTAAATTGTCTGACAGATTGATTCATATACACAGTGTTTGTCTCAGTCAAATTTTGACTTCACTCAGAGTAAATTTCAATTTTTTTATGAAGTCAAAATGTTCACTATTTTTTTATAAAAAAGGTATTTTCTCCTCGGTTTTCTCAAACTCTTTACGAATAATTTATGTGCAATAAGCTTGGTTAAGTTACTATGAGAAACAGAGAGAGATACAATCATTCATCACAAAAAAAGAATCAGTAATGTAAGTTTATTTCGTCTTAAATATATTAAATGCATATGCGACCCATATATTTAAATATACATATGAAACGTGTATAAGTTTTATTTAGAAATGCTATTGATTGGTATGAAATATTAATTCAAATTAATATAACAATGGCCGAAATCCATACAATCATTCATATACCAATAGGATTATGGTATGAAAACACTTCAATCATTTGTTGGAAGAAGAATATGTGGGAATATTTCACAATTTTTGGAATATAAATCTAACATCGAAAAATATGTTCTATAAAATCGAGTTTCTACGTTGTGTTTTATTTGAAGCATCTTATTTAAAAAGTTTTATGAATAACGCAACACACCATACTAACATTAATTTGTGAATCTGAAATGAAAACTTCAATGATTTAAGAAAACAAAAGTTGGAAATTCATCTGATTAAATACCAATTAATATCGTCGGTTTGCAAGTAAAACACAGTCATAAGACAGTTCTGAGAAAACGGAAGGGAAAATTTTACTCACTAAGCAAATTTCACTAAGTTCGTTTTTCAAGAAGAAATCTAACCTTCATGCAAAGAAAGACTTTGGGCACACTTCACCAGCCTAAAGATAACTGCATTGAAAAGCTAAAAAGGCCAAATCTTGAAATTATTTGACTGCGTTTCATTTATAAGCTGGCGATATATTCTCCTTTTCTGTGGACCTTGGAATATTTTAAGCAATGTAATAAAAATTAAGTTAAGATTTAATCTTAGCTTCTTCGTAATCTTTACTTCTTAGAGCTTCTAAGAGTAGTCTAATGTCGATATATCATAAGTCTTTCTTACTGTGCCTACAACACTGAATTAATTTACGAACATTTCAAAAACTAAAAATGTAATTTTGTTGAGAAGTTTCATAAGTTTTATTTAGTTTTTATCAGGAATACATTAGTATAATTTAATAATTTAAATTAAATAGGATTATTATAACCTTTTGATCTTATATAGTTACAAGCGTTCAAACATTGAATTTCCAATAAAATTTTCGAGCGCTTAATAATTTCCACAACTCTGAATGTAAGATATTTGATTCAAACTTTAGGATTTTAGAAACTTGTTTGTGTAAAGCGATGCACTCTAGAATTATGATAAACCATCTTAAAAGTATAGAAGCATTTCACATAACTTTGACTAGATATTTCATCCTACTGCATGGCTTTAACTGTGTTTACGAAATATATTAGTCTGTATCAAATCGAACTTCAAGTCACTTTCGAAAAATAAGTCAATTTCTTTCCCATGTAAATTAATTAAAATGGGTAATATTTAGTACAACCACACATAAAATATAGACAGGATGTAGTTCAATCTCCTCGAGTTTTTGAACTCATTTCTACGTACTCACATTTATACTGCTTTTATAAAGTATGGTTTGGTGTTTATGATTTTGTTAAGTGTGGCTGAATAACTTATTTGTCCTAGGTATTTGGGAATAAAGGTCATTGCTTCATAAAATGAGAGGTTATTGAATTAATAATGATACAATTTACCAAAACCATTCTACATAAAAATAATCATAGAAGAATCCGAAATCCAGCTTTTCAAAAAATTTGTAAGCATTTTCAATTAAAATCAACATGAACGACGATGAAAATTGATTTAAACTAGATTATATATTTTAAGATTTATAAATCTTAATCTCCATGATGATTGATAATAACCAATTTTCATTCCTTGCATTTTTATATTTTTATTTAAGTTTTCTCTATTTATTTATAAATAGAAACTACGGTTGACATAAAGCTTAAAATTGATCGTGTTTTAAGTTCGAATAATTTTCTCTTCATAGCATGTATTGGAATGATTAATTCGAAGTCTTATGCATAATAAACTACGTTCCATTATTTCTCTATTAAAAAAGTTTACTTTTCTACACTTAATATTAAATATTCTGAATTCTCATAAATTCTAACCTCTCTCTTTCTAAGAAAGTTTTAAAAAATATTTATCACTTTAGGAATTACGTTAAGGGGGTGCAGTACATGTAAGGCTTCACAAAATGTGTTTTTTTTCTCTATTTTGACTCTAATTTAATATCTCGAGTTTAGAAAGTCTGAGATATTCCGATTCCGGTAAAAAAACGCATAAAAAATTTGCTTTAGTTTTGTTCACATTACAGATTTTTCTTACACCCCTAATTAGGTTTTAACCATTTCAGCTTAAACCAAATGCAAACATTTCCCCATAACTCCGTTTCAATATGTTTTGTGAAATCAAAATGAATTTTTATTATTTATAAAATACAATTTTTAGATACATTTAAAAATCCATTATGTTCAACGTTAAAGTACAAATAACTTTTACAATATCAAATTAACATTATACTTATCATTCGTTTCATTCTTGTCAATTAATTATCTATTTGTTATATGTGTATCTTTTATTACTTTGATTCGACGATTTTCTACAGAAGTATCGTAAAAATGGCAACGGTATACCTTAAGGATGGTGAAACGATTTGAAATGAAGATTTATTTGATTCCAACGGTATAGTTTTGAACTTTTGACAAGTTTGTTCACAGATGATTTCAGGTAATACTCATATATATAATTTTAAAAAGCATTTTTAGTACAAAGTATTGTAAATATATTGCTTTAAAAAAGATTTTAAAAAAGGTAACGATTTCAAAAGATTCCTCTTCTTGGAATAAAGAGGGTAGATAATTATTTTTTTATTTTTGAAGACAAATGAAAATCACACCTATTTTTTGTCAGACTAGCAAAAAAGAATAATTTATTTTTTGGTGTGCTTCTGAATTTAAGTAATTAGTTTGTGTGCCATAAGATGAAAAAAAAATTAAAATGGCTGATTTAATCACTTTAGGGGATGGAGTCTTCAAACGGGTTCACAACAGAGTTTCGTGATAAATACTCAAAACCAATTTTGGTATTACACAGTACTCTTCCTCAGTTTTCCTATTCTAGGCATGATACCTGGGCGAATTATTCAAGTACAAATTATATTAGTACTTCTAAGTTTATGTTAAAATCCTTTTTTGATATAAAATAATTGTTTAAAAAACTCTCCATTTATTACGTAATGAGTGCAATTAATTTAGATTCTAAATTTGTATTACAAAAAACCATATTCCTCTGCTAAAGATTATTCGTTGAATAATAAACATGATCCCAAATCAATTTCCTTAATAGATTAGTTACAGCTCGGCAATAATAAGATCGCGGTCATATTGAAATGTTGAAAGAAAATGATCTGGAAAAGAAATTCAAATACTCCTGGATGAAGTACTATATATGGCAGGCTTCTAATTATAGGGACATTGAAGCTCAAGAATAATAGTTTTTTCAACTGTGTAATTTGTTAATATGGAGAATTGAAAATGTTCTTCCGATGAATTCCTTTCTTTCTGGTTCTTACTTATTTTTTCATCAATCTACTATTTTACATTGAACATTGTTTGCTTCGATCATTTCTGAACGACATCTCATTTCTGAGAAGTTAATCACAAATTTTTATTCAATTTTTTTGTATCATGTTATCAATGCTTTAAGAAAATCTAAATATAGTGCGAGTCTTTACAATATGCTGAGTACTGCATTCAAAGGGCCATTTTTCCATTTGTAACTAATGAATTTCTCCAGTCCGATATTTATTATTTACCAGCATCCTTATGTTGTTCATACGTTTGTTAATCTGCTCTTCCTACTTTTATTTTGTAAACATCTTCCTAAAACACGAGGTCTAATCAGCCGTTGTATAGCAAAGGCTATATGTGGGCAACAAAAAATCCAATCCCAACATACGCAACTGAATAATTATTATTTTCTGTGATTCATCCATTGTTGATTATACCGAATTATCACTTGATGATATGTTTTGATAGGTAAAAGCAATTTATCGCAGCTAAAATCACATCGGCCGTAGAATTATTTATTAACTTTGAGGTTTCATAAAGAAATTTGTTACGCGTTTATGTCTAATTCCATTATCCTGTTCTTTGTGTGGGTACTCTATCAAAGTTTCATTTTACACATTGTATTAATTTCATCTGACGCTAATTTTTCCGTAAAAATCTATTCCCGCTCAACTCCTGTTTTCATTCCGTTTGCTAATTAGCTATATTCTTGTAATTTGTTTACTCTAGTTCCTTTATATACTTATTTTATAAACATACATATTTCCTTTAGTTAAGCGTTAAATCATGCTCTGAGAGATACTTCATGCTTCGGCGTAACACGAATTGGTGCAACCGCCAAGACATCGAAACAAGTGACTATATAATTTCTTAAAATGTAAGTGACCTACTTTCAGTAAGATAAGATACGCAATTGATGTCTATCGACATGTAATGTTTGTGTCTATCGATACGATAGACACAAACGGCTAAATCCATTGAAATTAATTTTACTGAAAGCAACAAAGTAGCACATACGACATGGAGTTAGGTGTTGAATATAGTTATGACCAAACATTATTTGACGATTGTTTAATTGTTAAACTATTCCATTAAAAGCTTTCTAGATGGTAGCAACACAAACTAAATTGAAAAAAAAGTGGTGACTTACAAAGTCAAAAGCCATCGGTACGTTGTGTTGACAGAATGGGTAAATCTAGAAAACTTAATGATTTTGAAAGTGTATACTCATTGGGGGCCAGACAAGCAAAGTTAAAATCACCAGTCTTGCATTTTTAAATGCAACATTATTCAAAACACATCGAGAACAGAATGTATGTGGAAACTCTTCATGGATTAAGTGTATTGAGGGAGGAAACAGATCTTTGATGACATATTACAGACGAATCTCAATAAATGACAGAAGGTTCTCATTAGTCAAGTAGCAGCACCAGTTAATACTAACTCACAAGATCCTCTCCAAATATAAAACCGCTTTCAGGTTACCATTGTGTGTCCATAACAGTCGAATATTTGTATAATGTACTTTTGTGTCTGAGAATCAACGAATAAGATTTCAATGTGAGAAAATATATTGAAACAGTGCAGATTATTCAGTACCAGTGCCTGGGAGAGTATAGCAAGGCCAGAAAAATTTTGATTTCTATTCAACGCACTTCTGGAAAGAAAAGAATTTGATGTAACAGAAATAAATGTTATATTTATTCAATGATGCAAATGCAATTTCGTTCGGCAGTGTAATTCAATGTAAAATACTTGTTAGCATACTCAGGGTTCTTTAACAGTTGTTGGTGAATTTTTTGACAGTTCAAGCTTCATACATATTGTCAAAAACCATGTTCAATACCATCAGAATATTCTTTAGGTATATCCTTCAGGCTGCTATAGACCATGCTCGATAAATTGTTCTTTGTATGTAAAACGTTTTACTGAATTAACGTTAGTACAGCTGAAAAACTCCCAGTTACCCGAAACAGCGTTCGATCAGAATGAAGCATGTACAATGTACACGAAGAAATAAAGAAATGATCACAATATCAAATCCATATGTTACGATTTTTTTAAGAATTACGTCAGAAATCTATTAAATAAGTAAGTTGTAAAACCAACTTTTGCAGCTATACATATCTATAGACGGGGTGGTATGGAATCAAACAAAACCCTTATGCTGTCATGTGGCAAATCATGGCAGGCGTTCTGCATATGCTACTCCAAATCACTTATTTTTCTGGGTTGGTAAAATTGTCGATGGAATAATATCAACACACAGCGGTACACTTGGAATAGGCTAGCTGTGTATGATTGTGAGTTTGTGCTCTGGTAAATAGTCCTTTGGTTACGTGACATGTAAGGAAGCATACTAAGCTTCAGGATTTGTTGGAAATAGTGCTGTACAACAATTCTACCACTATTAGATGTAAGCCGTACCACTACTAGATGTAAGCCGGCTGATGGCTCCCCACTCTGGTAGTCGCAGTGATGTGCCCCTCTGCAACAATCTGAGAATAATAGCACTGGCAGAATCTCCGCCACACCGGAATATCCTCTGACCCGAAGTCGAAGCTTTATTCGGTACTGAGCATGATACGCTGTCATTCCATACTTGTTGAAGATTCTCGGGTACGGCACTACAACAGACGTAGCCAAAAGACGGTAGTCGAAAATTGGCCAACGTGCCTGCAGTCTTGCCTCTACCAGACGTCTAGCACTGATTTGTAAAGCAACAGGAGGCTGCTTGGCGGTAGATGTGCATGAATGGGTGGTCGATACGGAAGCTATTGGAGCAATTTCAGCTTGTCTTACTATCAGTATATAATCTCTCGCATTTGTATATTTGGGCCGGATAGTCTCTTCGTGAAGTGCATATGTGGCTTCACTAACCCATTGCTATCAGCACCTTGTACAAGACTATATAGGCGATTTGTTGACAAGATCAAACTACTTCCCGCAGTCACAAAATGATATTCCTCTCAAAGTCGCTCAGTTGAGTATACATTGTTCGAATGAGTTGTTCAGGTATTCTTGGTAGAATCTCATGTTAATTCAATACCATCACCAAACCCGAATCCTCACAGAGAGCCTCTGAACTTCTTCAACAAGCCCCAGAATGCACACTTCACATAAGCCATAAATATCATTTGGTGTTCATTGTCGTTTTAATCATTTGCATGTCTGGTGCAGATGATTTTACTTACCGAATTTAATGATTACAGATGAATATTGATATTTTTTGGCTTAGTGTATATTTATTCCAGTTAATCTACAACATCCCCCATACATAAAACTTTTTACTACTGTCTAAAAGAATTCAACAGCTTAATCAGATATTCATTAAACTTTAGACTTTTGTTTTAGCGTGAGCGACTCGTTATAAATTTTACAGTTCATGTATTGGCATTTCCTGCGAGACCTGTTCAAACAAATCAGATTCCCCTCGTTAATATGCCATTGCACGTTTTATATTAAAATATGTATTAAAAGATTCTAATAAACTTTAAAACTTTACACTATGCTATATATGTTCATTTATTCTATATTCTTCGTTCATGCATTGATTAATGCATGAATGAGGAATATAGAATAAATACGAACTTGTCAGAAAATACTTATCTTAAAAGAATATGCTGCCTCTTCAATCTAACATTATTCATTGTATCCCCCGTATATACATTAATTAAAATAATGGCATGATTAAGTAATAATACAAATAATTTTCTTTTCGGTATCACATTTAAAATTTTTTTTTCTCTTGTTCCTTTCTTTTTAAATTTAATTTCAACCTTCGTGCTTAGTTTCCTTACGAAAGTCTTGATAATTTAAGTATGTCAATAGTAAGCAGTGATGTTAAGAAACACACCACACTGGAATTTCACAATGTAACCCATTTTATGCAATACTTTGCACAGTCAGGGATAAAGAAGATTTTACCACGCAAGTATAAACGAAAGCTATTTTATAAATAATAAGACAAAGAAGAGTCTTAGTTGAACAATGTACTCAAAATAAACTAGAATGGGGGTATTTGGAACCATTATACACGAAACAAATATTTTGGTAAACGTGGACAGTTACGGTTTAAATTTAATGGGATGCCCTAAAATAAAGTGGGATATAATTTCAAATGGAAAGCAGAATGAATTAAGTACGAAGTGCTATCAAGTATTTTATTGAGTCCTGATAGCAATAGCAAAACGTTCAAGGCACTAATGATATTAATTTCAGATGGCAATGATATTTTATTTTTCCAAACGCAGATTATGGTGCTATTATGTTCATGAAGGGTGTCAGGTTTCTTTTAGGCAACTGCAGATGTCCTCTTAGTACCAACATTTCTCCATAAGATTAAGATATGTTTTCTGGTCAGCTAAATATTGAACTTTACAGTTTTCATACATATAATCCCACCTTAGACCACTTCCTGTCACAGGAAGGACATATTTGTATACATATTTTCCTAACTATAGTTGTATATATATAATCCCACCATAACTATAATACCATCTAGTTTAAACACGTTGCTATCGAATCGGCAAAGCAGAAAATGACTTAAATTACCTACTAAAGCCTATTTCCATTTTACACCAGATTTAAAGGACGTAAACAGCGCTGAAAGGTAGTTAATCGGCATGTTGAAATAGTCTCTAAAAGTTGGGATAAATTTGCCTTCCAACATGTCCAGATATTCATTAGAAATTTAAGGAACCTTGTGTAACTACTACTTACCTACTTTGTGATGCAAAATGATCCCTATACAATTTGTCCGGTAGGGAATTTAACAACTCATCTTTCGTATATTATTTTTTATTTTACAGCTGACTGTCTCCTATATACGCCATTTAGGTGATGTTTTTTTTTCAGTGACGTTTACGAGAAAATAACTTCCACTTATCATTTGTCTGGTATACTTCACCAATTTAGATGGGCCTTTTATATTTGTTTTGTAAACATGGTCTTTTTCTTAGTACAATAGAATATAATGTTTGCAAGGATGCATTTCTTGTATTTGCTATCTCTGCTGTGATCCTTGCATAATCTGTTTGATTCAAAACGGAGTTTTATAGTTTTTAAGGCATAAGCACTTCCATAGACTGTACTGTTATGGTACATAGAAGTGTTTACGTCCTTCTCCGTCCTATCACAAGCACCCATACCCTGGAAATTTTCTCATTTTCGGCTGATAACAAGACATCCACACTCTAGATGGTATATTGCAAGTAGAATATTTTACTTTGTGAATGAGATCAATTCTCAGTGCAAACAAACAAACCAGACTGTAGGCAGGGATTTTACTTCCTGTTACCATAATGATCTCGCATGATACATATCCGGAGTAGGCTACTACCAGAAATATGGGAAGTTGTCTTATATCTAGAAAAATGGAAGAAGCCATTGTGGCTCCTCGTTCTTATAGAGCGCTGGATCAAATTAGACACAATTAATTAACAGATAATATTAAATTAATTAACGGCTAATATATTATTAAGATTAAAAATGTATATCAGACTAAACTTTTTTTATTTAATTTTTTATAATATAATATTTCGCTTCTCTCGAGGAGCATTTTCTAGAAACCGTTTTTTTACAATCCGGGAAGCTATATTTTGTGTGGTTTCGCTTGCAAAATCTGCACACCTTGCTTTTTGATGATTTCGAATTTTCTCTGTTATACCTGCCTGTATTAAAACCATTATATTAACTGAGTATGAAGTACAAAGCTCAGAAATCGTCATGATCAAATTTCTCCTTAGTTTCTGCTTCCACTTTACTTCACATAAAATCCTAGCATTTACCCCAAACATATATAAAATATTGTAAATATACGTGCCTAAGCAATTAACGATATCTCTATTTGCACTATACAGCTGTATCTTTTGATCTACAATATCGAAGTCATAATTTGTATGCTTATCCTCGGATCTTTGACCTATCTGGTTCACCCAGGTACACGGCTTTGTGAACCATTCACAGAAGGAAGAAGCTGATATCTAGTTTTAGCTTGTTCGTCATTAGAATTTTATACTAATTTTCTTATCTTCCTTAAATTGAAAATATTCTTTTTCAGAATAGTTACTTCCACCTTTTCCCGAATCTATTTCCCCTAACCTCTCCAATTCTTTCAAACCTCTTCATCAGAGAAACCAAGTCGAGCTATTATTCCCTTTTTTGTAACCGGGAAAAAGCTGATCATATGTTTCTATTCAATATGTCTCGTGAATGAGAGGTCAGACATAGGGCATTTAGAAAAAATCATTAGTCAGCTGACATATATACCATACAGAGCTAACCAATTGTATATACTTTTTCTAGATATACGGTTCTGTATATCCGGTTGCATGGTCCAAGTTCAGGTTCTGAATCCATGACACCAAGCTAGGCCAAACTGATTAAGTAAACAATAAGTGCTGATCAAATAATTAAGTACACAATAAGTGCTGCTCAAATAATTAAAAATCGTAAAGTAGCAGCATATTCAATTAATTGGTAAGGAAGTTAATAAGCTGACAAACTGGCCAATCCAGTCTTCCTATGTTAAAATGTAGTATACAGCCGTTTTTGTCGACTGCAAATCTAATTGGTGTTGACCAATAAACTAACATATATCAATTCATTCTTTAGAACTCTTGTTGACTTCGTGCTGAAATCGTATTCGAAAAACAAGCCAAGTGACGTCACGTCCGGAATAGGCACTGAAAGCACGTTCCACCAAGAAAACACTATATCGCCACTTCCATTTACCTTGACAGGAAAAACCTTTCATAGCGAGTAAAAATAACTCTTTCTCAGCAGTGTAAATTCTAAGTACCATCCTAACACTTGCAGGAAATGACTGTGAACACTGTTTAACAAGATTATATAGATACTAGCTGCAAATCCCGTTGAAATGAGAATACAACGTGCTCGAGAAATCACTTATTGCTATTCTTGTGCTGATATTATCTTTTGGGGAGTAATCATAAACAATGAGTGCCCATTGAAACATATCCTTGGCATTCTTTATTGTTCATGCATAGAAATACGAAAGTGTTTTCCGGAAGATAATCCTCCAAGTGTAATGGACGTGGTCCCTCTTCCTCCAGCTACCCCCTTTTTTGGGGAGGTTATTATTTGTTTTCTTATTTTTTAGTTTTTATCAGTTAAATCAACGACGTTGGCAAATTTAATGTAAATATTGTTTCGGATTATGGAAATAATTTTCCTTATTCTGGTCCCCGGGATTGTTACCAGACCATCGCCAATAGCTGTTGTGTTGTGTGCTCCAGTGCGATATAAATTTAACTACCTAACCACCTACCTTGTTCTGGTCCATGGACTACTTTAAATATGGCATCATCAAAACATCGAATTCTTGACTATTCAACACAAAGTGGTTCATGGCTAAACAATGGTCGAGGAAAGTGTATACCTACCTTCTTAAGTGTTTGAATTTGAGATATGTTAAGTGTCGTAGCATAGGAGAGTTTTAAAGGAAGTTGTTCAATACGGATGGCAGGTCTATTATCTGTAGTCCTAGGTCAATAAATACCGGGAATGAAAATAGTTTTTCTGCACGCTGTGCCTACGAGTACTTCTGCATTGATCAAATTGACTTTTAGTTCATTAACCATCAGTCTTGTTCTATTGTATAAACTTCGTTGTGTACTTCGATTTCTTAGGAGCATGATAATAGCTTCAATCAATTCTGTGAAGTGGAATTCATGACGAAGTTTGCTCATTTAAAAACTCCTACCTTTGACCGAATGCTGAAAGAATCTATGATAAATTAGAAAATGTTTGGTGGCAAAGTTCTTTTACTTAATTGAATTTTCAGAATATTAGCGTCTCCAAAATAGACTTCAAACGTCTTATAAATGTAAAATAGACAATATATCACTAGAGTTGTGGGGACTACTCAATTTTTCTCAGACTTGTGAACACAGTTCGTGAATTTAAGCGCTCGAGTTGCTTAATTTGCTCTACTATTATTATTCTGTAGATTTCCAACTTCCAACTCTGAACTCATTGAAAAAAATCATTTAATTAAGAAATAAGAATTTATTTACAATTCAAAATACTGAGAGAATTGCAATTCAATTATAAAGTTTCACAACTCGAAAATACATCTCTATTTCAATAATAATAGTACAAAAACTCGGTAATACTGGAATTGAATTAAACTCATAGCTCAAACTATATCTCAATTAATTATTCTAAATGGAACTAAGAACTTAAACATATTACATGCGTTGCCAGACTGAAAATTTCATAACTATCAATAATTTCACTATCCTATCATGCGAAATTTCATGAAATTTTTGTATAAATATCGCTTGCGCTTTCTCGTTTCTTTACATCAGTGAGAGGCATTTTATGTCAAGCTAAATATAAGTGGTGGTAATGTTTCTGTAGTGTGTGATATGTGTTTCTTGTACGTATTTTGAACTGAGACGTCAGTTGGCTTGTTTTTCGCATACGATTTCACCACTTCGCCAATAAAAGCTCCAATGGGTGAATTCTGAACTGATATATGATAGTTTATTGGTCAACACCAATTGGATTTAAGTCAACTGCCACCAAAATGGCGATGAACGACATTTTAAGGAAACCCCGATATGGTTCATGAGAGAGCATTAGGAGATCACTAGAAATTCATAGTGAAGTATTTAAATAGAACTTTAACCAATAATAGAGAGATCATAAAAAGTATCCACGTTCGTCATCGTAAGTTTGACTTTTATGTATTAATGTAAGGAATAAGATGCCCACCACTATGACATCAAATTGTACTTTAATGGATGAGATGCTATTTGTAACACCACTTTAAATACCTGCCATCCTGCTTTCGCATCCAATGTTGTCGCCAAAATTATAGTTTCAGAAGACGCTATTACTCTGAAGATAAAAAATATCAAGGTAATTCTGTATATCATGATTGTTTTTGTGTTATTTTTCTTGACTGGAATGAACCATTGATTGGCCAGTACATTTCTTTTCCTCCTGTTATATATTGACTGGTCTATCAGTGTTGAAATTTTATGAGAAAGTACAATCAACCACAAGGTTCTCTTAATAAAATTGAAGCTTTAATACATATACGAACAGATCAACTCAAACGTGTTTAACAGCCATCTTTGATCACGAATAAATATTTTAAAGTCCCCCCTTCGCGTATACTTCATTCTAACATCTCTGTACTAAACCGTTGTGCTGCTCCCCCCCCCCCCAGTGCGATGCTACTTTTAAATTCCTACCTTCAGCACCTCTATCAATTTATGAGTTATATGTCTGGTTGGATTGGGTTTCATGGCACAAGGGCCATATTTGGTCATGCTGTGCCACTCACATCTTGGCAATTTTAAGTAATGAACATTAAACTTACGGAAAGTTTTGATACCATATAGATATATAAATGCACCCAGGGTAATTTACAGGAATCGAACATTAGCCGTTTACATGTCACAAGTTGCTAGTGTAGTGGGCAAATCCACTGATCCTCGACGACCCTTACAATACATTGAATGTCTCAGTTATTAACAAATTTACAAGGCCAGGTTTTCTAATGAGATTGAACAAATATTTCCGAATACAATGAGATTTCATTTTTTTCTTCGAAAAACATAAAATGAAAAATATTTTTAAAAGAGCAATTTTCTTCAACATTTAGTAACACTATTCAAATCATCTGTATGTAATCAAACAGAAATACTCTCTAAGGATTCAGGAATACCCAGTTTTAAAAGAAATGAATGTGCCATAAACTTGAAATGCATCAAACATTTAGGTTGTGAAATTCACGTTATTAAAGATCAGTAATTTGAAAAATGCTTTATTTTTGCAACAAATAATGTACTTGTCTTATATTCCAATGATTTACGTTTGAAATCTTTTCATGACAATTATCTGGTGTGTGTGGTAAGAGTTGATAAGACCGTCTTCGAAAGGAGCTGCAAACATACGGAATTAGTCGACCTCGCTAAGCATCTGCACTGCAGGGATTATTCCTTGTATTTAAAGATGAGCGTCCATTTCGTCTCTCGTATATTAAGTTAGTTTCGGGTTTCATTAAGAAAGTAATGGAAATGAATCACTTATGACCGTATTGCTATATTGTTTACTATTAGTAAAACGCCTTTGCATACCATTTTTCATGATTAATGATTTTCAAATTATGCAATTTCTTTCATAAATTAGAAGCAAATGACTGAAATGAAATTATTAAATACAATTGAATTCGAATGTGTCTAATACGAAACAAGCATAATTTAGCCATCTAGCAGATAGCATAATTAACCAACCTAACTCGGATTCAATCGGTTAGCTGTAGGTTGAAAATTTGACTAAGAAAATCAATATTCTCTTTCATAGAAAGAAGAAAATATTTTTAACACCCTTTTGACATTTTTATAATTTCTATGAAAAGGTAGCCCATTACCATTTTTAAAGAAGGTGGATTGATTTGACAGCTTTTTCTATAAAGAAAATCACAGTTTTTAAGAAGCTTTTAGCAGGTATAAGTTGCTTAAATATAACTTTAACTCTTAACGTAGGCAACCTTGGCCTGTCATAACAAAGAATTTTCAATATTTAAAAATTCCTAGTAACTTTTTGAACTTTATTATTTTTAATATTGGCAAAGTTGCATTAAAAATTGACTTTATTTTGACTTGCATGGGCAGTTTCAAATCAAATTTTGTGTTTTGAATTTGCGACAACAAAAACCAGAACGAAATAAAAGTAAAGTCGGAGGAAAAAAGTTGTTCTATTGATATTATGTATACAGATTGTCTTCTATCTCGCATAGTTACCACAACTTACAACTAAAAATAGAAAAAATTTAAAAATGAAAAATTTAATGGGAGGGAAAAAAATCAAATACTAATACTACACCTGGCCAACGAACCCCTCTTTCCTTTTATTGTTCATAAACTACGCTTTAAAGGACATTTTTTTAATTCAGAAATTTAGTTTTGAAAAGAAACCAAGTGCCTGTATAAAAACAGAATTATGGTGTTACTTGCCTATTGAGTGCTGCTTTCAATAAAATTAATTATATTTATTTGAAATATGGAAAAGATATGCAAGTTTTAATAAGTTTTATCATTTTGTGAAGGAAACCTATTTAAAAAATAATTTCAAATATTTTTAATAAATTCAATTAGCTACCAATCTTGATCATAATATTTTGTGGTCATTTTGTTTACTTTTCATAAAAAGAAATTATCTGACCACGTGTGTTAGACCAAGGACGTTTGAAGAAAGTTAATCAAAGTAAACACATGCCATTCAGCAGATGAATACACGTCTTTAGCAATATTGGAAAAATAATTAAAATGTAAATTGCTGTAGTGCAAAATGGAATGTTTTATTCTCTATATTTCTGAGCCAAATATTCAGATATTGCTTATATTTTAAAAGAAAAAGTTAGTAGTTTTACAATTAAAATTCATTAAAAATACGTTTTGGAACATAATTGCTCTTTTTAGCAACTACTGGTAAAATAATCCAAGTAATCGCAATGCTCAATGTACATTCCCAGCTTTTCCCAAACTACCAAATTTTGTTTGATTTAAGTATACTTAGATGTGTTAGCATGAAACGTATCTTAATATGTAAGTAAAGGAATTTTAAATAACGTATTCACTAGACCTAAATTGGGCTTACCAAATATAGAATATTGCATTGAAATAAATTGATAAAGGAAATACTTAGACCTGGATTTAAAAAGACCAAATCTGAAGAACGAAAACTAAAATCGAAGGTAATTGCATGGGGCTTCAATAATTTAAGTATAATACAGTAAAGCAAACAAGGCTAAGATCCTCTGTATTATAAACGTATTACTTATTTTCAGAAAATATCATTTTATAGAGGAAAATTGAAGGTCGTTGAAACAGAAGATATGAAATTCTACCTTAAATTTAAATATCGTATCTTCCGTAATGTCTTATTCCATCTCACATATTTATAATTTATTTTATGAATACTAATTTATTCAATGATAAGTCAGTTGAGACTGCGTATCCTCTGCAGACATAACTACTTCGTCCATTGATTCTATAAATAACTGTCCACAACAAAGTCCAAAGTTGACCAAAGTCTCAATTATCTGTTAGATGTTAAATGTTAATTGACCGCTCATTTTGAAAACTCATTTTACCACCTTACACACTTTCTTTCTAACCTTACATGGACCGCGGTAGCCCAGTGGAAGAGTAACGGATTGGCAACGGGAGGGTTACGAGTTCGAATCCAACCAAAGACTGTCGTGTGCAAAGGGGGCTGGTGCACGTGAAATCTGTATTGGCTTCAAATACCCACACGTTGTCGTGATGTAGAAGTTGGGAGAATGGGGTGCCAGGTCAGATGTTGCCTCGTCATCTGACCGTGGTTCAAAATTACTTGGTGTTGTCCTAGGATCTTTTGTTTGGGGTTGATGATCCCGTATCGTCGGCAATACCCATTGTTTTGCTCCAGTACAACCTTAATTAAAATACCTACCTATCCCTACATATTTCTAAATCACATACACTGTATCGATGACCCATTTACAAACTTTGAGGTAGGGTAAATAAAATAAAATATTTTCAATAATTCGAAATTATTCAATTTAGATACGAATTTTCTTTCATTAAGTTCTTTTGTCTATAAACTTTAAAATTAGAACATATGCAAGGAAAAAACCTAGGGTTTTAAAATAATTTCCATCAAAAGATTTTTAGTTCAAAGTTAATTTAATTAAAAAAATCAGTTCTTTAATATATCTAGAGATATGATTTAGCAAAATATAAGAAACGATACTCATTAAGTATTTGATTAATAATTTTCTCGTAAGCTGACTGATTATGTTTGAGTAAAATATCTTAACATTTGGAGAACAGTAATTGAACCTATTTTTCATAACTAAACTCTAAAAATATATATTCCTGTGAAAGACTGAAATAAATGTTTATGTTTGCTTTGAGACATTTGTTTTTGTTTCTTTTAATAGTAAGAAATGTGCTATTCTTCAAAATAGTTGTAATGAATGAAACGCTTAATCTAATAAGTTTTCAAACTAATAAATCAATTTAACTATAAGATACTTTTTTTCGAGCTAAATGTAAGTGGTGGTGATATTTTTATAGTGGAACGCGTGATTCATGTATGTATTCCGCACATGATGTTCTGTGGCACTTTTTTTAATATGATTTCAGTTGCCAATAGCAATTCCAAAGATTAAGTTCCGGATTAAAGTATGGTATTTAATTGATCAACATTATTCAGATTAAATGCCAAATTCCACCAAAAAGGTGATGAACTACGTTTTAAGATAATTTCAATAGCATTTGGATAGCATGAAGTAAATTCCCCGTTTTTCGTCTGTTTGTTTTACTTATACTGAAATCCCTCTCATAATTTTCAATGAGTCAAATTATTAAAACTACATTTTGCTACTACTACAGATAATTTTGTTTATAAAATACGCTAAAAATTGTATAGTTTTTCTATGGAAGTTGAAAGATGTGTTTCATATTACTTTATGAAATGAAATTTTGTTTCGACATTTCTCTACATATATTGACTACGATTTATCCAAGAAACCTTTCTGCTTGCGTTCAATTTTCTGAAAAGCTGATGGATTTCCGTTAACTCAAAATTATTGAATATTTTCCTTCTCAGTAGGTTTGGCACGTTTTCACAATCTAGTAGAACTTGGTAGGCTTTTCATCTAAACTTCGTTTTCAGTCTTCAAGACCACATTTTTGACGAATCGTGTTTTCTCAAACATTTTATCGCACTTTCAGTTTTCAATACCTGCTCAATTTACGACACAGGATAAGAGAGAGTAGTTTCAAAAGTTCTTGTGATATAAAATTTGCTTTTTTCTTCAACACCATTCATCTTTGGGGATATTTCGGACCGGAACAATATGTATTTTAAGAGATATATGACCAAATCTATGCGCAGTAAAAATTGAACAAAGTGAGCTATAAATTTTCTGCACTCAAATTCTGATAAACTACTGTGCTCCTAAAATGAGATATGTTCAATACATATAATATGCTAGTTCAAATATGCTATTTAAAGTATTGTTTTCGTAAAATACATAAAGAATTTTAGCTCCACCGTTTTAACCGTTTAGCTCCATCGGTAGATAATATGCAATACATGCCTTGTTTGCGTTTGAATAAATCAAACAATCGTTTTTTTACGTAATGTACAACACAAATTGTCCAAGTATTGTATTCATAAAATAATTCAGAAACGTTGACTACCCGGGATTGACTACATCGTCCTGTAGTCTTTAAAACAGGGCCTGTTTGCATTTGAATAAATCACATAATCAAACCGGAACTATGTTTGGTGAATCTTGGATGAGTTATTTATGAGTAATTTAATTTCAAAGAGTGTGCTTTGTGTTAACTAGATTAGTTTTATAAAGAGCAAGTCTTGTACTAATTTGATATAATTGCGCACAGGTTTGGATATTGGCGATTAAACGAATTCGACCTGAATCGATATTTTTTTTATTCGCCCTGATTCGATGGTATTTAGAAATTCGGCAAAATCGAAATTCATTAAAATTGGTGAGACAAAGTTAGATCTCAATAATTCTAAGTTAAATATTCAATAATTTTACACTGCACACTGGAGTAATTAATGAACATATGAAACAATGAGCGTGAAAACAGTGATTCTAAGAAAACACATACGCAATATTATAACAAAAATTAGCTAAAAATATCATTCATACATATAATATTTCCTTATTCAAAATTAAAGCAGCTGTCCTTTTTTTGTTTCATTACTTGCCGATTCTTCAAATGTAGCTAAGCAATGAAAACTCAAGATAAAGGCGATGCGATTTTTACAGACGCATGAAATAATAACTCTGCAGAACTCTTAAACGAGATGATTTATAAATGATTCTTTGAAACGGTATATATTTTTGAATATTTAAAACGTCAGCTTTAATTTTGCGTTTTATCTTAGTGCATGCAGTTGAAATATTAAAGTACCAGAATTGTGAAGGTGGCATTTCTTTCCATAAGATATTAAAAGTAGAAAGTCTAAATTCCACTTTTTATAGCATGCAGTATTTTTATGAATCGTAGTTACTTGTACATTATGAACCTGAATGCTGTTATATAATTTTAATTTATATATGTTGAATTATTTGGCAACAGCTAAGAATGTCTAACACTCTTCCATAAATCTTTTTAACATATCCATAGTCCTGTCCTGTAATAATTATTTTAAAATAATGATATATTTCCAACAACACACTACTCTTAATCGTAAGAGTGAAAATATTAACCATGTTACTATATTTACGGATTATTCATGAACTTTCGTGTATCTGTTCATAAATACCTGTAACTTCAAACTGACGTCAACTACGTACCATGCGGACAACACCGGCCCGAACAACACCGGCCCGAACAACACCGGCCCGAACAACACCGGCCCGAACAACACCGGCCCGAACAACACCGGATCAACGACATTAATCCCAATTCAGAGCTTCAGTTATGGGGAGGGAGAAAGCACTTGGAAACTCAGTGTGCATTTAGCCCATCTGTATACACCTGTACATCTGTATATATCAATAAATAGGCGAGTAACTTGTGAAGGGGATACGGGTTCACAAAGTTCCTCACGTAAATTTCGATCCAAATTGGAAACGCATTTCGGGCCAGGGAATAAAGTCCTAGTAGATATTAGTTAAGGGACATGTGCTGATTTAAAGTACCTACAAACGTCATATCATGTAGATACTACTATAGAATGCTCGGGCACATCAGGCCTCTATCTTTCGATCAAGGTACACATAGCATTTACAACCTACTTGAAATGCAATCCTGGGCAAGACTTCCCAAGTAATCTTCGGTCCGCGTTGGTCTGGTAAGGGATTATCTCTGTGGAAGTCCCGATCTAGTACTGTACTTACAAAGAGTGTGGGACAGCTTGGGACAGGTGGACCCAAGATGCTGGTCACTACAGAGCAATTTTCGACTCTAAGATAAACCACTATAAGGGATAATAGGAATAAGAGTAACAATAGCAACTACAGTAGGATTTTAAATACCCGTTTCTGGTTTGTCAAAGTTTCTTCTCTAAAGTCAGGACTGATTTTTTTACCTACTATAGTATAAATATGTTGATGAAACAACACTTCATCAACAAAACTTGTTTTAAATACAGCACCATTAACTCCGATTTAAGAAAACACATTTGCAACAAACTTCTATTAACCATCTAAAGGACTTGAACGAGATATCTAGTTCATCAAGATCTGATCAATTTTGCTAATGACAAGATATCACGTCATCAAGATATTGCAGATTTTTTTATGATGATGAGATCAATATCTGGTCAGTCTTCTCATGATGAGATTTCTCGTCTATCAAGATCTGGTCAGTTTTGCAAGTAACGAGATACTTCGTCGAGACAACCATCAGGAGGGTTAAATAGGGCACAATATCATTAATACACGATTCAAGACGCAGAAAGCATTGAAGCCTATAGAAAATTTGAAAGAAATAGACCAAAGTTTTAATATCAGGTGTTCTTCATATGTTTGGAAGTCCTATAGAGTGGCACATTGTGAGAAGGGATATGACTTTTGGCTGGTCCACTTATAAAAAAATGCAAACTGTGGAAGGTTTGTAATATTCAGAAAAGTGAGCGGCAATCTGGTAGTGTAGTGTCCATTGAAGATAAGAATCCCGGCATCCCCTCAAAAAAATTAAAATCTATAAAACCTACAGAAAAACGACGATTGTGTTACGTAAATCTGATTGAGACGTCAGTTTATATTTTTACGTCATAGATTTTTACCGCAGTATGCAAACCAGGAACTGATAATACCCTACAGTTTCAGCCTCAAATGGTTTCTAACCATGATTGGTTGATGGTGTATAGAATAGATAGATAACGCTTAGATCATCCCTACAGAGTTGCCAGGATTAGACGCATTTGCACCTTTGGGCTCCTTTCTAACTTAGAGCTAAAATGGTGTATTTTATTGCACTTGAGTAAAAGAAACAACTGCGAATCTAGTTGACCAATAATAAGAAGGCCGAATCTTGTCTAAAGATGCCAATCATGAAAAAAAACAATGTCTACATGTCCTGAACCTGTCACGCTACGCCAGTTTTCAGAATATAATAAGTCAAGTGATTTTATGTGCTGTGGAAGAATACTGGGCTTATAATCCGATGATTTCTCAACATTCATGTCCCTGGTTGTGTGGGAATTTTCCGTGACCTGGAATCAACACCGGCTATTACCTACCTTGATTTCTTCACGAAAAACATGAAAGTCATTATTTATTGATTTGCAAGTTCTTTCGATGAACTGAATATCATAATCAGGCAACAGAAACCTTAGACGCAGAACAATGGGGAAACTGCTATCGCTGATAAATTTTTATACTACGAAAATAATGTATATGCAATATATATTGTGTTTGTAATAGGCTTATACGATAAACTTTGTATTACGGAAGAAATTATTTTTTAATAATTTTTCAAACTAAAACCTTTGTTTCGAAAAATATAGGTACTGGAATTCCCAATATATTTTTGAAATATCCGGTGTGATATATGTAGTTATTTATATCAATATGTTAAAATTTCAAGGTTAAAACGTTTGAAGACAGTTGAAATGTAGACTTTGCAATATTTTGTTTTCCTTATCAAGTCACTATGAACCTGTAAATTTGAAAGTACGAGAAATCGCAACTGACTGTTAAATATAATTAAAACGAAAATTATTCTATTCTCTATAAAAGCGTCTTTTGGATAAAACGGAGATATTATTTTTGGTTTTAAAACTGGTCAAGTCTTTTCTACACGGAGGGTACGGATGGAAAGTATAAAAATGGTTCGAATAGCTTTATATCTAATAGTGCTCCTTGATTCATCGGTCAACGTGATAGACTTTTTATAATTAAAGTTGTTTAAATAGTATTTTAATTCAGAAGATTCTTGAAGATAGGATCCTGATAGGAGATATCCATTTTGAGTTTTGTATCCTTCTGATAGTATTAACCGATAGCTGCCAGTGTTATAGACTGTAAAAGTTCTACGTGGTGGTCAATTATTCAGTAAAATAAAACAAGTGACTGAAATTTCAAAAGGAGATTCTTAACAGTTTTAAACAATATGAATTACTTTAAAAGTACATTTTTAAAATAATTAAAAGTTTAATTATTTTAAAAATTTGCATTTTAAAATACTTTAAAATGAACTTGTTTTAAAATTTACATTTTAAGATAATTTAAAATTAAATTATTTTAAAAATTTACATTTTAAGATAATTTAATTTTTAAATTACTTTGAAAAGTAATTTTTTAGTTGGTTTATATTTGATTCATTTGCGTTTTCAGTAAAAATTATTTCAAGAAATATTTTAGCCACTGAAATGATGTGCAAAATTTTTATTTTTCATTTCTGATTTAAATTCCAATTGCATAACTTTTGATAAAATGTAATTATCTTCATCAGGAACTAAAATTCAAAACATAAAAGAAAACGCTTGACATTCGATGAAGAAATAAAAGTAATTTTAAAAAAGAAAAGTTAATGTTAAATTATGGATATTTAGAATTAAACTGCATCGAAATTGAAATTTGCAATGTAACATATTTGCCTCGGGATTTGGAAATACTATAAACGTATTTTTTAGAGCGAAAATATTTATTTGAAAAATAATGTACATTTTAATAATTTAAATAGTAAGATTATTATTTTTGTGAAGGAAGTGAATATTTCACGAGGAAAAGAATTATCTTAGTACCCAACGTTTCCTTTTTAATTCTAAGTCCTTTCATATTTTACGCTCTAGTGTAACATGCTTTTTTCCTTGTTTTTTAGAATGAGAATGAAATAAGAAAAAATACAGATGTAGCAAATCCGTTTTTGCTTTAATGCATTTCATTTTCTTTGTCTCTAAACTCAGTTGTCTTCTGTCATTACAGTATTAAATTTTCGAAACAATTTAGTAATCGGTAATACATAACGTAAAAATTTATTTGAGTTAGCTTTATTGGGATTTTAATAATGCATTTCAGCGCAGTTGATTTAATTAAATATCATTGACACTCTGAAGAAAGATTTCACCATCTTAAATTTCAAGTTGCCTGTTGCTTTAAACAGCAAGAGACGCAACATTTGCATTTTGAATTGAAGATGCTCATGTTTTGTTTTTTACACTGAATGCAATATAAATGTATGAATAATAAATTAAACTATGTAAGTATTGGTTATGATTAAGTTATAAGAAATAAATAGAAGTTGTTTTTGCATTTATTCTATATTTTCACTTGATTTCCCTGAACAAAATTATAAGTTAGATTAATCAATTTTTAAAATTTCTAATTCATATATATTTTTTAAGATAAATGACCATATGTTGATTATTTTTGCAACATAAGACACACTAGTAGAATTAACATATATTACTAGAGTTGAATTTGTTAACTAACTCCATTTTACTTTACAAATTGTAATTTCTATTCATCACATGTAGCAACTACCACACTAATAAAGGTATACAATTGTTAAATACACAATTTCACAAATGTAAATAAATGACAAATTTAACATTTTATATTTTTGTAAAATATAAATATATAATTATAAATAAAATATTTTTTTAATTTAAATCCGCAAACGATTAATAGTGATTGTTTCGAACTAATTCAGTTGTGCCTCCAAAAATAATTTCTAAAAATACCCTCCATGGTTTTCCTATTAACAACCAGTCTTATATTAAAAGGTTATTTTATTTATAATGCCTTATCACTTTATCGATTATCCCAAATATTCAGAATTTGTGTGTATTTTCGTAAAGAAAAAGTAAGGCTCAAACTAAAGTTAACTTAAGTAAACTTAAGTATAGAATTTAAATGCTGTAAAAATAATTTTTGGAAAAAATAATTGCTTTTCAGCAGTACTGGTAAAACAATCCCAAGTAATCTTAATGCTCAATATACCTTCTCCAAAACTTTTAAATTATGGTTAATTTAAGTATAATTACTCAGTGTTTTAGCATGAAACTTGTTTAAATACGTAAATAAAGAAAATGAAAATAAAGTATTTATTAAAGTAAAAAATTATGTTTCACACACATAAATTTATAAACTTATATTAAAATAAATTGAAAAAAATATGTGATACTGGCATATAACACAAAAACGTAGATAAAACAGGAAGACAGACAGACTAACGCTACCAAGTACGGTCATTAAATGAATGCAAGTACTCACAGTACGCAAAGTTTTACGAAAATACTCTTAGCCGTTTGGACGTAGTAAAGGCATACACATACATATAGTCACCAAACGCGCATGACACCCATTTTGCATTAGAAGGACCCAAAACGGATAAATAATTTGAAATGGGTCTAAAATATTAAATGTGCAAACAAAAACTCCATTTTTTTATATAGTATATATGTAGATTCAATAATTGTTTGACATTGAATGTTCAACAATCACTGGCAGTGATGTGCTGTGCCATAGCTTTTTATGAATTCTTGTTCCAAGTTTGATGCTCCTATATGGAAACATCTGTATTTTGCAAGTCGGAAATATGTGTCTAAAATCAAACTTTCATTATGGAACATACTAAGCGTTAAAACGAATGGAAAACTATGAATTGCCATGATAATAAATTACATGCTTATAATATTCAAATATAACATGAAATTGGAAATATTAGTTATATACAATTTATCATACCCTAAGTAATATGTTACATTTCTTATAATAACCACTAGAAATGTTGTAATCTTTACAAAACACTAATACACAACACAACCGTGTGATTGAATGCATATATTTCTCAGCGATATAACCAAAAGGCTCAAATCATTAATATTCCTCAATGGAATCTACAGAGTTTTTGAACTTCCTACAATATATAAAATATATTTAGAATGTTCCACTTCACAGAATAGGCCAATAAAACCAGTATACGATCTTGTATTTGTGCAGTTCCAGTCGCATAAGCATCAAAGATTTCAAGACAACATTGGCACTCGTTTATTTACAAAACTCTGTTAAATAAAAAGGAAGGTGAGAACTCTAACAAAATTAAGTCGTTCTGCAAAGAAAATAAACCTATCCTACTTAATCATAAAGCACGGTAGTCAGTCAACGAACAGTAATTTTTCAGTTTTGGTATGTAAGTTCTCAGAAAACCGTGATTTAACAGTGTTTTGAATTTGGCATTAAGGCAAAACATGAGAAAATAATCAAAAAATCATTTTGGAGATATCTTGTTTTTAATTAAAGTTTTCGAGCATTAAAATGTGATTTTCCTCTTTCTTTGAAGCTGCTCTGAAAGTATTTTTTTAATGTTTAAAGACGTAAACTTTCTCATCTGGAGCCGTTTAAATGCTCTTTAGTACTAATGCTAGAGAAAGATTGGGAAAATTCGGAAACATCAGCAAATAATATTGCAGAGGGACACAAAATATAAGGGACAATTCAAAAGAAAACTGGAGGGTGATTTTCAAAGATATCCTGCTGATCCTGCTTATGGTGCAAGAATACATTAACAAAATAAAAAAGTAAGATTTCTCAAAAGTTATTTTTTGTCATATAAAGTACATTAAAAAAACTGCTTAAAGTAAACTAAAAGAAATTTTATGAAATAATATTTAGACACTAATACAAGTTTAAACTCCAGATTTGATAAGTATTTAAGTACAGATAAAACAAATATAAACAGATAATTTTATGTTTCAAAAGATTCACAGTATATCACATAATCTAACAATCAGAGGACATCATTAACAAAGTGATCGTTTAGAATGTATATATATATGCAATGAATATACGATGAAAATATTGTACCCATGATAATTACATTTTGTGAAAAGGTACATCATATATTATTAAATTTGGCATGGTAAGCGAAATACATGGCACTAAACTGTTTACCTTAAGATGCTTTCTACTAGCTAATTTTGTAATGTAATACGTATTTCTGTATTAACAATTAATCTAACATGTAATGCGATTGTGATATTTTTCGTAGGAAATATCTATAGTGCTTTTATTATTCCTTAACTTTGGACACCGTAATCTAATTCTGGTGGTTTAATTTTGTGTGTCTTTATATAGAATAGCACGAATTTATGCTGAAAAATAAAGATGTCCATGTCTTTTAGACCAATTTATAATTTAAAACATTGGTTCCTTTTTATGTAATTTAAAACATTGGTTTTTAACTTTGTGTAATTTTGGTTTAAAATATTGGTATTTAATATTATATAATTTTGGTTTGAAATATTGGTATTTAATTTTGGATAATTTTGTATAATTTAAAACATTGGTGTTTGCTGGGCAAGGTAAATGATTGTGCATCCTCTCAGAATGGATGATTATTTCCTACTTCTTGGACCTGCTACCACAATTTTTTTTTCAATTTAACGCCAATCAGTGTGTGGGGGGAGTAATCGAATTTATCTTAAATTGAATTGTAATCTTATTGTTTTGCTACTTAGAGCTTCTCAACTGAAGAAGTATTTTGATTACAAGCATTAAATGCATCTATAAATTAATGCATTTTGTAAATCAACATCAGCGTATTTAGACGTCATCAGTTACTTTGTGTTTCAAAGTAAACAAACTCCATACAAAGTTTAATATTTACATATTGACTATGGTAATTACACAAGAATTCATAAGCCTTAACCGATTCTATAATGCACAATTAAATAAAAGTTATATACCACTCAGTAAGGAAATTATTTGCCTAATTCAGACCAAGTCCCTATCCAAATCGTGGGAAGAATCAGAATCATACCACTTTGCTTCGCTGGGCTAAACTAGAAAATCTAATGAATGTACTACTTAATTTTATTTTATGTATGTTTGACTTGTTTTTATGAATGGTGATTATTTTAATTGCAACCTCAAAAAGGTATTTATATAGCTGCTACATATCCTGAGTTTACAGGTTTCGGAAATTTTAATGTCTAGCGTGTGAGAGCTATTTGAATGCCGTCCAGCAAATTTTAATTAGGCACCTGCGCAAAATTTTAATTACCTATTTAATTCCCAGGCAGTGGTGAATAACACACGCTGAAAAAAGTGGTAATTACATTTCATCTTTCTTTGGCTTAATGCGAAAAATCTGAGCTGTGAATTTTTCGCTTTTTAGTAATTTACGAAAGAAGCAAGACAGTTAAGTAAAGGTGGGAGGGACCTTAAGACATAGATTAAGGAAACTGGAGAAGAGGAAGAAAAATGTTCCTTAAAAAGCCAAACAAAGTGTAAACTGTTGTTTAATTGCTTAAATACCTTTTTTCGGGTCTTTAATGTCGGTCTTTCATTTGTTTCGGATGTGTTGTGATTTTATCTTTACAATTTTATATTAACTTATTTTTTAGTGCGGTAATCAGTTTTAAATGAAATAAGCGACATATCTGAAAAAGAAAAACATAGACAATGGATTTAAATGAAGTTGATTGAAATCTGGAAATAATATTTATCCCAGAAACGTAAACAATTAGCATGTAATAACTTTTAGAATTTTTTTTACAAATTTAAATTATTTTATTCTTTGTGAAGAATTTTATACATATCTGTATTATTGGTATCACCATCCTTGATAATTGATTTTGAGTTTTTATGTTTAAAGCAAACTATAGTTTTGCTGATAGAGTACTTAAACTCTGATATAAAATTCTTCTGAAACATTTTACATGGATATTTTAACCCTCTGATCGTCATGAGATTTTCGAGTTGTGTGGAATTGCTTTTCTCGCACTATACACATAATTGCGAAATTACCATATCGATTGGATGAAAGAGTCCTAGGAAAGATTATTTTGGTCAAGAAAATCAAAACTAGATAATGTAAAGCAGAGAGGAATGCAGGTTGCACAACGGATATACGAGTGTGAACCCTTCAGAAGGTTAATTGTATCAAGGAGTTATATACTCTCAAATAACCTCATATGGTATAAAAGTAATTTTTCTTCAAGGAAAGGTGCGATTAGAGGTATAAAAACAATTTGAGATTATATTTGAAAAATTTTCTGTACTCACGAATGAGAGATTAGGCATAGTATTTAATCAGTTATCAGTTCTTTATACATAATGTACTATCATGATGCTTTATATTGAAATATATTCCATTATAATCGCTATCAGAAAAATATTAAATCATTAAAATTGAAAATAGAAATGTTACAGCAAAACTACTGCTTTAAATCATAGCTCATTTACAAAATCTATATGAGAATAATAAAGGTCAAACCCTAAACTGGTAACACTCCTCTAGAAGTCCATATATTTCATTCTCCATTGCATAAAACAATATTCAAATGGCATTTCATACAGTTAGTTAGTATTGAATAATTGACATAGCAGACATGACAGACTTTATACGCAACACGGAACATTATGTAGAGGGAGAAACGGAACATAATGCTCCAGGACTCGTCAAGCTTCCTTTAGCATAATGTGATTGTCAGGAGACTCGGATCTATTGATCCCTTTACATACCTAAAGGATTTCAATGCTTTGGATACTGATTTTGTGGTAGTCATTCCCTCGCCCTTAATCAAATGCAGATGCGAAGCCATAAAATAATGATTAATGAATGCGATATCACCATGAAACTAATCATGCCTTATTTCAGAACAGGGATTTTATTCTGATTATTTTTGTGGAACTAGTATGAGTCAAAAACTGCCAAATCATTCAATCAAAGTTCTTACAATTATTGATACAAACTTTAATTGTAATTAATTACTAAATGTCATGTAAGTTGGCTAAAAGGCCATACGTATGTTAGTTGATTGGGTTGAATTTTATGGCACAATGTCCATGTTCATCCAAGCTAGTATGTGGGCATAATTCTTACTACTACTCAACAATGCAGCGGAGGAGTTAGTATGTTAGTTAGTATGGAGGAGTTAGTATGGGTTAGATGGTCCAACGTCCATGTTTGGCCAAGCTAGTATATGGGTATAATTCTTTACATACTGCTGCTGTATATTTAGAGTTGGTTTGTCCCTATGGGACTATGCTTTTTACACGAGGACTAGTTTTAACTAACACCCGAAGGAAACAAAGGTCACGGGTATCGTCAAACTGGGCTCTTTTGCTTAAAGTGGTTCCAACACGAACACTCATGCCAAGGCTAGGATTCAAACCCATATCCTATTGAACAAGAGTACTAACAATTCAGTTACCATTAATTGCTATCTTGGATTTTCAACCAATGAACGAGTGTAGATGTGAGTAATGTGATTAATTTTTCACTGTGATTTTTCCCATAAAATATTTAGCTATTAATGTATTTCTTCTATCTCTTTTCATAGTATATTTTTTACTTTGAAAGACCTAAATTAGAGAATGTCAATATTTTCCGGCGAATGTCGACACACACACATACCAAATACGTCGGTGAAATACCGAATATGTGTTATATTCTTATACATACGGACCAATGCCGGTGTATGCCGACAAGCACAGATAAGTTCTGGTGGGAGTCGAAACGAGAACCCGACAAGGCGGAGAGGCCACAGCCAGAGAGACCTATCCGCCTTCAGTTTAAATTGTTGCAATAAATAAGATTGTATAATGTTAATCACATAATTTATGTGTAAGTTTTTTACTGGTATTATTGTATTTTCTCATTTAGAATTTACTGTTCGCTTTAGATTCAACAGTTTATTTACATGTGCTGTTACTTAAGCTTTGTCTTATTTTGACATATATCATAATATGTTTTAATAATAAAGTATGATTTAAAAAGTTGCATCTTTGTCTTAACGTAACAAAAATATTTTTATTCAACATTCACCATCGGTGCATGCTGAATGTCAACATTTGCCGATGTAAGTGAGAAATAATGATATTTAGCAAATGTTTTGGACATACACCAAGCGTCTATGTAAATGATGACATTCACCGGAGAATATAGACATTTGTCAGATATCGGTCTTTCACAGTAACATATTCATGTAATGATTATTCTGCATCTATTTTTATGAATAATAGAATCCTCACTCATTGCATATCAAACCATAAATATCAAGGGCTCCAGGCAATATAATGATAATCCATGGAAATTTGTTCCGCAATGAAAAAATTAAAAACAAAATATTCATGATTAAAATAATGATGAATACTTGAAAGTTTGTGATAACGTGATCTATTGAGTAGTAGATTAATCATAAAAATTTTGAAATTTTTAAAACTTGAAAATTGTTCTGAAAATTTTCAAACGCGTCTTATCATTATGTTACCCAAAGGCTTTCATATAAGTTTTGTCAGCTATTTTAGTTTAAGAAAAATATTTTTTCTTGAACGTAATTTTAAATAGAAATGTTTTGAAATCAGTTAAATACAAAACAGGAAATAACAAATAATTTTATATATCAACCTGTTCACAGATCTAAGTGTTTCCATGACTTTGAATTTGCTCATTCCCTCTTCAAAAATTCCAATTTCCCAACCGAGAGCCCATCGAATCCAACTTCACGAAATCGTTAGAGAGCCAGGACAGCAAACACGCCAGTGAATCCCAGTTTAAGTCAACATATGGGAAGTGCAACTGTAAGTAAAAGAACGAGTCTGCTTCCCCGAAACCTCAACGAAACGTGTAACTCTACATCTACCAATATCCCATGCCATTTTTGCCATTACCACTCCCACCGATCCTCTCTCAGTAAGTTGAGAATCTACTTCGCTTCGAAAATCGAAGTCTGTTTGCGGAGAAGAGGAGGGTCTTGAAAAAACATAGTCTCCGACTGCGAAACGGAACAGCGATCAATTCCAAGGAAGAAGTTTTTCCTTGGAAATAGAGCTTTGTTGAACCTTTTTGTTGACAATACTTCATAGTCAGATTGAAAAGACTGTTGGATCTTTCGATGTTAAAAAATATATGAAGAAAGCGAGAATGAAAGAATGGAAACAAAATAGGAAGGAAAAAGTATCTATATATGTCCACTATGGCCAGGCACCCGGCTCTCTTTAGAAGTGATGCCAAGCTATCTTCGACGATATCCGATTTTAAATGGAGTTCAATTTTCCTTCGCATTTTTTTTCCTTCCTTTCTTTTTTAGGGTTTTTCTGTTTCCCTTTTAAAAAAGCAGACTGATAAATTACATCTATGAAAAGAACACTATCTAATGTCACAGGAATGACCTTCTCTTGGAAAGAAGTGATGACAAGACATGATTTTATCGTATATTTACTTTTGTAAATGGCCAGAAAAAGTTTCGTTTCGAAAATATTCTTTTTAGAATGTATGTTCAGATAGAATGAGTCTTCTGAGAATGATTATTGGTATTAATATTTTGGTCCGATTTATTATGTTTTTGCATTTTACTGTATAGATGAGTTCTAAGCATCCTATATCGGATGAATTTTGAAATGCATTTCTAAACAAACTATATTCCTCTTGACTAGTCAAATCCTTAAATCTTGGTTAGTACATCGAAAGCTGCCTTTCTCGTTAGGTTGTATGATTATTCTTAGTATAGAACATTGACTTATTAAATGTTACGAAAAACATTGTGGGAAATTAAATTAATTGAAACATGAAGCTCTTAAAGATTTGATGACAGCAAATCCAGACGTTTAACGTTCTTTGCAACTTCAACTCTAATGCTTGGTTGGATTGTTTTATATGAATATATAAATCATATATAACATTTTTTGTCGTGATCTTCGAATCGTGCATTGGGTAACTATGACATGGAACGGTGTCCACTGAGAGCATATCCAATTTCTTTACTGAAACATCTATTTAACTAGATTGATTTATTTGTAATGTAACTTAGAAAAGATATGTGAATACATTTGAGCGAAAGAATGTTGTTCAACACGAATCAGACAACCAAAAACTTCACTCAAAAGTATGACCAACTCAACATCAATCCATATGATTGGACCAATCATCTCTCAAATCATTTCTAGTATTAGTTACATGTCCAAGTTGTACACAGAAAATGTTTCTAGTTTATAGTACATTCTAGACTAGCTGCTCTATGAATAATTCACAAGAGTTAATTCCAGAACATTTTAAAAATCCACATTTATTAGTTTATTACCCAAACTAAATGTTTATTATGCATTGTTTTCAACTATTAGCTCCAGCAATGTACTTCAACATCAGTCCCTGAATGTTGTCGAAGTTCTCATTTTTTCACTCTGATTAAGCTTATTATTTATTACTTTCAAATCTTATGCTGTGTTCCTTTGAGTGTCCTTAAATACCCTAAAATTTAGTCTAATTCTGCTCCTAAGCGGAGGGCATTCGTTAAAACACCGGTCATGAGTTTAAAAGATATCGATAGAATTGGATGGTATTTCATACATTAAGTTTTACCTTGGGAGCTTTAGATTACAACCATACTAGCAATACCACAGAATCATTATTTGAACTTATCGAGTAATGTACTGTGTCAAATGTATGGTGTATTGTTTATAATGATTTGTAGGAATATTCTTACAATTATATAATGTAAACCATAATCCTGTTTAGTTTTATGTTCGGTTTAACTCATAAATACAAATCTCATTATGTCTTATTAACTCAGGAATTAAATTGATATTATTTATTCAACAGATCATTACTTAACCACATTAAAAAATGTCCCTTATTCCAACATTTGAAATTATATTTTGAATGTTTTGACGAGTCCATGATCCGCTATATCTGATATCAAGTTGCACCATATGGGTATGCATATATAGTATCGTTACCACTAGTATAGTAGTAAGCCATTTGGATGGTTAATAAAACACCAAGCAATTTGAACTTTACGTGGTATCAAAATCAATATTTCATCAAACCATCATAACTCAGTACGATTTTTAGTATCAAGAGTTATTTTGAGAACTCTTTTTAATGGTCGAAACCCACACTTGGACCATCTGCAACGAATTTCTTACATTATACAATTTTTGCTCATTTCAGCCGCAATCCATTTCACGAAGCAATCCGATTTCCCAATCACCCAGCGACTATTTCCCATCACGCCATAATTAATTTAGAACTTGGCGTAATTATAAACACGAGACATTACGAATTCGAACATGCAACCCTACACGAGGTCCAAGACACAACCAAAGAAAAAAAAGCTCCGGAAAAGAAAACAAGCCTCAATCGCCGACTCCCATTCGAAAGTTGCACGAGCCTGATAATGCGAAACAGGGATGGCGTGCATCCCCAACTCGCGTGCTCCACCAGCGGGCTAGCGTGATGTGGGCAAGTGTTCTTTGCGCCCAAGTTCATCGGAGAAACGCACTCGCCGCAGCCGATATGGCGTGCTCTTTGCCGCATGGCCACTAGTTTCGGAACGGATTTGCCTAATTTGATGAGCAGATATCGGCCGAGAGCAACAGTTAACCCTCTCGATACTCAGGCGCTGGGAGCAGGATGGCTCCGCGGTCACATGATCAATATCGGTTAAGTGAATTCCGTTTGATGGAAGGTGGACATGGAAGCTGGGGATGTGTGTGTCTCCAAGGCTGGTGTAAATTGGAACTGCGGTCGGAACGCGTTGGAAATGTTAATGATATTGTGATTAACTGGGAGGATGGGAGATCAGTCCGTATGTAACTGACATTTTCCAAAAATCTGTTTGAGGAAATATGAATGGAAAGGAAACCACCAAAAGCAAAGTACACCACCTAACGCAGGTATTATATTGTTGTAATATTTATTTTAATGCGTCGTTAGTCACTATCAGTTATCTCGGCTGAGAATGTTTCTTACACCACCTTACCCACTGTTTCAATAGGAGTGGCATAGAAGTTTGGCGATAGGGGTACCAGCTCAGGTGTTGACCTCATCATCTAACCAAGGTTCAAAATTTCGGGTTGTTGTCCACGGATTGATCCCGCATTGTCGCCAGGAACCAGTTGTGTTGCTGTAGGACGATGTCAATTACACTATCTGTCTACCTACTGTTTCAAGCAATCTTCTCGATAACACACTTCACATACAGCCTGAACCTACGAATTTGCTTCAAGTGAATGCACTTTAAGCATTTTATTTTAAGGAAATAAGACGAAATTTAGCTTGGTTGCTTTTCTTATGGCACAAGGGCCAGATGTAACTATGCTGAACTAAACAATGTTTTTTTGGTAATTTAAATTAGCATACTCCAACAAGTTTCTACTCATATGGAAGAGAGAAATGAACACAAGGTAGTTACAGAAATAGAACCTGCTCCGTCTACAACTCGCAGGCTGCAAGACATGGCCAAGCTCTCTAAACAAAAGATCTGAGATTCCATCGATAACCTGGACATCTCTATAAATGAGATACACTTATTTTCGATTTACACACTATATGTGGGAAAGCAGCAATTTTCAGAATCTAAAAAAGTTTTCTAATTGGACACCATGAATGACATCATGATTTCTATAACATTTTGTGACTATTCATTCTGTGCCCGAGAACAATGATTGAGAATAGAGTAAGCATTTTGTTGATTCTTCAGTTTCTAACTGCGCGTTTTCGGCTTTATATAATGTTGTTATAAATGTTCATCACAAACACTCAATTATTAAATCACATTTTAAATTATTATTTATCCTTCTCGAGTTGTGAAATTTTTAAATCAAAACAGTCAATTTTCAGTAAAAGTAGTGATCGTTTCCTTTACATGTAGGAAGGTATTTTAATTAACGTCACACTGAGCAACATATTGGTGACGGTTCAGGATCAATCCCGAAGGGAAAGAGTCGAGGAAAACACCACGTAATATTGAACCACGGTCCGTTTCCTTTACAGACCTTCAATTATAAGAATGCTTCAGTTTTAAATTTTTACAAACGGTAAATATAAACTAATATAATAAACGTGTAACATATGGGTATTGGAACTGTTAAGCTTTTCCAGGATCACGTAAGAAGTGGAGCTTATATGTTTTCTTTTACTATTCGTCATACTTTAGTTGATTGTCAATTTTTAATCCTCCAACGCCATTACCTTTATTATGAATCCATTTTTTATCTTCTAGGTTTGGTCTGAGAAAATCCCCACCCAAACCTTTTAAATTTTCACGTAGCATAAATTTTAATATCCCAAATAGTGCTTTTTTCTCTTCGGGTCTTTTATACTGCATCATTTCATCTATTTATACCATGAAACCAATTAAACTTTTTATAAATTTCAAATAATACATTTTTAGAATCTATTCTGTATTGTTGAATAACTTTTATTTTAAGTATGTTATCTATTTTTAGAATCGTATTCGGTCTTGTATTTGGCACAGTTTTTCTATTTGTGGACCTTGCGCAATAAAACTAAACCATTTTTTCGCAAGCACTTAACAATGAGGACTTTTGGAAATTCAATCCATAACAAGATTTCGACTCACTTTTAAATGCAACTTTGCGTTGGTAGGTAGGTAGTTGAATTAACGTAGTACTGGAGTATGACTACGGGCTATTAGTTTTTTGTCGGATTAAAGCAGAAACTGACAACTTTTTGGAGACACTGGATGCATATTTTACTGATGATAAAAAATACATTGTCTTTAAATCTGTTTGAAAGATATATCATACTATCAAAATGTTTATAATTTTTTGACCTAAAAGTAATAGTTCTTAACAGTTGTAGTGATAAAAAATTGAGTCAGTTAATGAGTTACTTATCTAAGCCGACAATATATTAATTGGAAGGAATCCGTGAATACATTTTTGTATGCATACTCAATTTGATAGTTATTCTTTATAAAATTATTTTTATACTAGTTACTAATAATATATTGTATAATAATAATGTCAGTAATTGTATTAAATATCAAGTTTTGCGAAGTATGTATTTTAACGATCCCTGCGGAGTTTTACTAGATGAAGGAAATTTTAAAAACCAGTCGCAGGATCAACCTGAAACCAAATTATTTGTTTATCCTATATAGGTTTTAATATATCAATTTATTTTAAAGTTAAAAGCTTAATTCTAGATATTTAAAATGAAATATATATATGTAAAATATACATTTCGAAACATGTCCGCTGCTCGCACAGCGATAGTATATACCAGAGCCTACAGAACTCTGCCTTCAGCTTTGTTGATTGTAATCACGAAGCTCACTTTAATTTAAAGTCGTCGTCTGTTTAATTCATAAAGGTGTAATGGGTTCGCGGGGGAGAATACCTTTTCCACGCCTTGTAATTACTGTAATTTAGATAAGTTCGGTTCTCCCAAAGTCATTCTGAAACGTGTCTCAGTCATACATTCTAAAGCTGTTAAATATATGCAATCCATTGGACGGGGAGTCTTAGTTTAAAATTTAATTGAAATTCCATGCAATATTTCTAAAGAATGTGCAGAATAGTTTTAAGGGATTATAGGATACGTTACAGGTAGCAAATTTTTTATCTTCATTGATTATTTAAATATCGATAGACCTAGTTTTGGGAAAAGAACTCATGCAAAACTATTTTAAATAAAAAATCCACTTATTTTAGTTATTAAGAATATAATATGTTGATATTGTGTTTATTCATTTCTTGTTTCTTCTTGCTTGAGTGCAACAAATTAGATTATCTTCGTTGGTAATTTTCCTGTGCATCTGATATTGTACTTAGTAAAATGTAGAATTTTAAGGGTGGTTAATGCTCGCGTTATTTGCTATTTCTTTTACCAAAAATGAAAAGATTTGGAAAATAGATAGTTCAAACATTTTAAAAGTCAGATATTTTCACACTCATGCCAAACTATATCTGTCTATCAATGATATTTTCAAGACATTTTGTGAGGCATATTTATGAAAATGAAAAGGTTGTAAGAATCATTTCGGTTTGAAATAAACTTCTTAACATATACATCTGATTTAGACGAACCATTTACCTATAGAAAAATTCACGTCCTATCAATCATAGTCTTTGAAACGATACGATGTTTGCAACTCTTCTAGCTATTCACTATATGTTATCTTAGTTCATAATACTAGTTCTTTCAATATTAAAATCCTCATACTAGATTTCATGGACTTTTTAAAGGTAGGTAGTTGAATTTACTTCGAGCTGCACATAACGGGCTATTGGCGGCAGTCCGAGATCAATCCCGAAGCAAACTTTTCAACGGCAACACCTCGTAATTTTGAGCCATGGCCAAATGACGAGGTGAATACCCGAGTTGGCACCCCACTCTCCAAACTTCCACACCACGGCAACGTGAGGACACTTCAGGCCATGGTTGATTTAAAGTGTCCCACTTACGCGACGTTCTTTGGTTGGATCGAGTACGGAACATGTAACCCTGCAGTACGACTCTACCAATTGTGCTACAGTGGCTCTTGGCTTCTTAAAATTAAAACATTATCCAGTTGAAAAGAAGTAGTTTTATAACTTCAAGTGAACGAAATGTTTTAAAACTTAATGAAGATTGAAAAATCATTGAAAACACATTTTTAACAGTACGTCTGGCACTCCCTTTACCCTAATACATATTCGGGTTTCATTTCGACAGCAGTAAATAAATTGTGTAAAATGGTTTTAACATCATGATTAACATTACTTTTCATTTCATGAACTTTTGCTATTTTACAATATTTTCGGGATGATTAACATTAATGATTTATCCACAGAAAATATACAATAAATCGACTGTCATACTAGTTTAATGCAAATAAAGCAATGGAATGTAGAAAACAAAGGAAAATGCGTTCATTTTCTTGACAACACAATAAATATACTTATACAGATTTTAAGATTAATTTATGAAATGTATTTATACTATATAATACCTTTTTTAATTCATAAAGCTATTTCTTTTACACAGTTTACAGAGGCTGTTCGGACATTTTTTGAACGATTTTAATGGACTGAAGCTCAATTTTTTACATCAAATGTTTGTGTTTTAAATGTTCTATTTGATAGCCCATATTGTTAACTATCTTTCTACACCTTAATTTCCATGATAATGACTTTTGTAGTATCGACAGTGGTATTTTGTCCCATTCTTGCTCCACAGTTTTTCAGTCCTTGAATGGTTTTCAGTCGACGTTTCGATAATGCCCTTTTTAATAGTCCAAAAACTCTAAAGTCCATGGGTGAAAAATCTGGAGATTTAGAAGGAATATCAGTAAAGGGTATTGACTTGAAACCAGTTTCTTGTTCCATTTTTTCCAAGAATTCAATAGTTGATTCAGATGTGTGGCTGCTTGCTTTACCCTGATGCAGTTCTACTGATCGTTGGAACTGTGGGTAAAGATATGGTATTTCTTTTTTGAATATTGGGGATAAAATATGATCTTCATAATATGTGGGAGTTGATTTTTACATTTTCCCCTCTTTTCACTTTTAATTTTCCATTCTATGCAAAACCGGCAACAATCATAAATCTCTTAGAGAAAGTTCTCACGTTCGCTTTGCTCTAGTCCTTTGACTTGGTGGATTCTCGTTTAAAATTAAAGATCTTACCTTACAAATATTCTCAGAATTTTTTTTTCTTTTTTGGGTACTTTTTGGAAGTATTTTTTTACTTTTACGTTTTTTTTCCTTTTTCATTAATAATATTACTTATCGTACCTTTAGATATCGAAAAACCATGACTTTTACAGCGTTTTTGAGTAATTGAATAAGCATAACTCTCTTCGGAAAGAGAATAAACAGCCTTCCATCCATTGCTTATTTAAAAGCACCATTTTGAAAGTTAACAAAATTCTGAGTTAGAAGGCGATAAGTTATGCTTTAACTATTTAACTGCTGTAAAAATAAAATTCTTTCGTAGCATACAATTTTTTACAGCTCATCAAAATCGTTCAAAAAATGTCCGAACAGCCTCTGTATGAGCAAAACACTTATTTTATGAACAACAAATTTTGTCAGTGCTTTGATTAAAAATACATTACATTTCTTGAATTTTCATTTAATACGCTTGAGATAAATTATTTCCAACTCTGAATTTGATTTATAATTTTGGTGCTTTTACTGATTGAATCGAACTCATAACGAATTCATAAACGCTTCGTATCGTAAAAATTTAGTAGGATCGTTACTTTTATGTAAAATATCTCTGACAGCAAATCTATCAGTAAAAATTGTAATTTTGTTTTCTGTGCCCAACCCGTATATCAATCCAAATTATTCTGGGTGCCTTCAGCATAATCTGTGCCACTTCCTTCGGGTTCTGATTTATTTTGGCTTATGGCTTATTATTTTTATGTAAAAGTCCCCTCTAAACTGTTCCCCAACCCCTCTCTTTTTTCCTGCCATGACATTTTTTAGTTGTCTAGTGTTTGGCGCAAATTGGCCAACTATATCCCCTGCTCAATAAAACCTCAAAGCAACAACCAACTTTAATGTAAAAATTCTGACAGCAAATTGATCAGCCACCAATTACAAATTTTCTGTCTTGTGTGCCAGCACGAATTACATCAATCCCAACTATTCCGGGTGTCTTCAACATAATCTGCGCTACTGTCTTCATGTCTTATGATTTATTTTGTCCCTTACTTTTATGTAAAAGATTTGTGACATCAAATCCATCAGTCACAAATTATAAATTTTCTGTTCTTGTGTTAGTCCGAATTATATCAATCCAAATTACTTAGTTTGGGTGTCGTCAGCATAAGCTGTGCCACTTCCTCTCGATTCTAGGTGCCGGAATGATCTGTCCTCATTTCTGTTTTACTCTTGTCTACCCTTCTGCTTTTAACTTTTTTCTTCCGTCGTTGTTATCTTGCGTTTGGCGCAATTTGACCAAACATCCCTTGAGCCATAAAACCTAAAACCTACCAATCAAACATCTTAGGATTCTTCTGATTTATTTTGACCGTTACTGTTATGTGAAAGATTTCTTACAAATCTATCAGTCGCCCATTATAAACTTTCTGTTATGTGCCAACCCGATTGATGTCAATCCAAATTACTCAGGGTATAGTCAGCGTACTCTCTCTCTCTCTCTCTGTCACTTTCTTTGGGTTCTATTTTATTTTCAAGTAATCTGGTTTCTTTATCAGAATCTAAATCGGAACAGAAGGGGACAGTTCGGAACAGAACTACCACCAGATTCATTTTAGGATAGTTCTCGAAACATATTTGTAATTGTTTCAGAGCTTGTGGATCTTTTTTCCATTTATAGTTTTTATGCTGATAGGATCAAAAATTACCTGCAAATAACATGATCATTGAAAGAGTAATCGTGAACGATGCACAAACTTAGAAGAGAACGCGCGAGTAAGACCGACTCATTACTGTTTTTGAATGAGGGATTCTACTGCATTCAAGGTCAAATAAACGCATAAAGAAGCACTTTTAAGTGATTAATTCGCTATTCATATGGTCATGTTTTGTCCAACGAAAGCTATTTAGACCCGAAAATTTGGAGTTGAATAAAGACACCGGAAGGGCGTTCTCTGTAAATTCTGTTGTAGATTTTTTCTAAGTTGAGTCTTTCTAAAATTCTGAAAGTCTGAATTTGAAAAAAATCTATGGCGTATTTATCAAGTAAAATAATTCAATTTCACAAAACATTATCAAAATCTGAAAAAAATGCAATAGGGAGAAAGCTACAAACTGCCACCAACTGACGTCTGCCACCAACGAACAGAACCAACAGATGGAAACTGCCATTAACGGATAGAAACTGTCGAAATGCCACCAACGGACGTTCTAGTGTTTTTCTTCGGGAAAAACACTACTTTTTTCCCTATACCTCCATTTAATTTGCATTCAAATCTCCGATTCGATTCTTATTTGAACAGCCTTTATATCATCCCGATTAAAATATAAAGGATATGAAAATATCGAAGATTTATTCAGTTTTGATATTCCCTCACCAATAATCTCTTTCTGTGTTTGAAAACTGAATAGTACTGAAAACTTGTATGCAAAAATAAGGAATATACCATAGGTGGTTTTTTTTTGTTGACCAAAGAAAATTTTACGAAACGTATTGTATTCAAGCCCGGTTTATTTTATTCCACATAAAAGTTGAATTTCTTTTGAATACTTTGGACTTTTCTCTTGAACCAGAGCTACTTACAAAATTCAGACTTCTCCTAGAATGGGAAAGAAGTGGTTTGTCTAAAGGTTCCTAGAGCTTTCCGAGATTCAATTGTATAGTATCGGAAGCCTTGGGGAAACGATTTTGCTTCTTGTATTTTTATGCCTTCATGGAATATCACGCAGACTTTGGGAGGGAGAATACCAATTCTGGCTGGAAAAGGAGTCTAAGCGTTTTACTAAGATATGAAATCGTATCTCTTACTTTTGTATTACTAATGACAGGCATCTCTGGGAAAGAGACACGCAGATATTTTTAATAGTTAAAGGTTAATTTTCATTTATCAATATCAAAAGTATGTACTCATTATTGAAATTCTTGATAATATTATGGATAATATCTTGTACAATAATTTATTTTCAGTATAATTCTAAGCAGTAATCATTCAAGTATTCATTCAGTCAACAATCCCCATTACATATCATTAATTGCGCAGTAAGAATATCATGGATGTAAATGTGTGGTGATGAGTCGAAGGTAAATTGATGGGAAGTTTTTACGAGTGGTACTTACCGAGGTTTAGTCTCTGGTATTTGGGATCTGGATTGTAGCTGCTGGATTACTGCTGCTATATTCCAGGAATCAGAACTACAGGGCTCGGGAGATATTTCTTTAATTTTTTGGATCATAGATTAGTACGTGCATCACAGGTCATGCCCTTCCGGTGTCCACAAGACTCCTCGTTTCTCTAAGAAATTCCTAGCATCTCCTCTTGCCGATTTCACCCCAACTTCACAGTCAATGCTCTGACCAATACCAGCAAAATCATTTATCCCTTAGTCAATTATTGTGGTTGCTTGACCAATCCTAATTTCTTATAGTCACAATGGTGTATGCCCTCCTATTTTGTATTGGTTTACTTGTCATTACGATGCAAGTCCTTCTATTTTCTATTGGTCATGTCCTGGTTACAAGATCTTTTGGGGTTTCTTTGGGAGCGCGACAAGCTCAAATATCTAATACTTCTATGTACTTCAAAAAATCTATCTATAACTCAAATTCAAAAGTAGTACCAAGCTTTAACTTCATAATTTTGCATTACACTTAATTGGACATTAACACTTAACGCATTGTGCTTTCATATGTATTAAGCATAATGCAAACACATCATCATTATATATTATACCTAAAGTAAAGAGAATACATTTTTTAACCTACACATCTTATTAATTATACGTTATCGATCGACCACTTAAAGACAATATTTCCTCATTTATTTCTAGACTAAAATTGTTTTTAAGAAACTGTGCATTCATAAAACTAAAATACTAAAGCAGCAATTACCAGATTAAAAATATTTTCGATATATTAAGTGGTTTAGTGGAAGACAAATGATCATTAGTTTTTTAATATTGAGGAATAAATCCAGTAAAATCCATTTAAAACGAATTTTCGTTGTACCTTCTTTGAGCATAGATCACACGCTATGTCTGCTTCAAGTCTGTCCTTGTGTTGATAAGAAAAGCAAAACAAAACTTGAACAGCAAATTAATGATCAGCTAATGAAATGTTTTAATAAAAAGTAGCGAATCAATAATGCAATAAAAAGAGTGGTTTAAAACCTCTCTAACGGAGAACGAAATGCAAAAACTAAACTTATAAAGAAGAATCACGGATACATTGCTAAGTCTCTAAATGTGAGTCATTTGCAATGAATCCGTTATTTCGTAAAAACTGGTGGTAAGTAATTAACGTTGCACTGAAGCAACACAACAGGCTATGGCAACGGTCCGGATCAATCCCCGAGGGAAAGATTTGAGGACAACACCACGTAATTTTGAGCCACGGTCAGATGACGAGGCAACACCTAAGCTGGCACCCCACTCTTATACTTCCACACCAGGCCAACGTGAGGACATTTGAGGCCACGACAGATTTCATGGTCTTTGGTTGGACCTAGTTTCGAACTAGCAGCCCTCCGATTGCTAATTCGCTACTCTTTCTACAGGGTTACCTTGGCCCCCGTTAAAAATGGAAGGATGTAGTTTCAATGTACACCGTAATACATTAAACATCTCCACAAATTCAGACTCCAACATCAGATACGCAAGATAAGGTCATTTATGACTGTCAAGGATAACTACTTTAGGATAATATAGTGAAAACAATACTTACTATGAAATAAAGTTCATAAAAATTGTTCTTTTCAGGGATGAATGTATACTCTAGGTATTTTATAGCAATTATTTCAATCTATCAGTGAGAAAAATATTCCTACTATTAAAGGATATTTTGTGACGTCTTACTGAATATCTTCAATAGCTATCGCTAAAATAAAAGTAAATTTTCTAAAAGTATAATGAGAGAGACTAGATGGATTATATCTTTTAGAAAACTATGAAACACACGCACACAATAGTAAATAGAGCATTTGCATAATTTCGCAAAAGCTTGAGTAATAAAACAAAACACTAACTTTAACCATATGAGGGGTTCACATATCCGTTTTGCAACTTGCTGTCTTCCCTGAGTGAATTCTAACCAGATTTGACCTCCTTTACTAATCGAATCTTTCCTAGAATTCTTTCAACCAATCGATACGGTTATTTAGTCATTATGCAAGTTGTTAGGTAAGCTGCATTATTTGAAATCCTCCTGACGCTATGAGGGTAAAATTTACATGAATTTCTTGGCGATTAAAATAAATTTTACGCGCATTTTATTCAATGATTTGAAACATCTTAAGTAGTACATCAACTTGATTTTTTTTATTGAAAAAATTTACCAGTAATTTATAATAGACGAGTACCTAAATTGTAATTTATTATATTTCTGCGGAACAAAAATAAGCCGAACACCATCTGCATCAGACATTATTTTTTTAAATTTCCGATCCAGAAAAACCACATTTGGTAAACGTAAATATAGCGAGCAATATGGCATAAGTTGTCATGTATGTAGACAACATTCATACTACACATTATTCAATTTATTTCAATATGATGACTTGTAGGATATATGCAACTGGCTGGTCTTACCAATATATAGTGTGTGTACATTCAATAATTGGAATGACTTGAAGCGTTCTTCGTCATTTGGTAAGACCAGCCAGTTGCATATATCCTATATCCTACAAGTCATCATATTGAAATAAATTGAATAATGTGTAGTATGAATGTTGTCTACATACATGACAACTTATGCCATATTGCTCGCTATATTTACGTATATATATATATATATATATATATATATATATATATATATATATATATATAGTGTGTGTGTACATTCAATAATTGGAATGACTTGAAGCGTTCTTCGTCATTTGGTAAGACCAGCCAGTTGCATATATCCTATATATATATATATATATATATATATATATATATATATATATATATATATATATATATATATATATGTGTGTGTGTGTGTATGTATGTACTATATATATATATATATATATATATATATATATATATATATATATATACATATATATGTGTGTGTGTGTGTGTTTGGGGAATGTTTTACTTCTGCTTTTGTATTCACCATAAATTTCTTAAAAAGATGTGCTGATTTTGTGTTATATTGTTCGGAAGAAGAGTCATCTAATTTTTGGAAATTTAATTGGAAAAATTATTTAAGTAATTTTTATTTCTCTAAAGAGAAATACAAAATTACAGAGAACAAAAGTTGTTTTCCAAAAATGCAAGAAAAACATACCAAAATACGGTTAGATACAAGATAAAAACACAAGACTTCATTTAAATTTATATACTTGAGGACGTTACGATCAATGCAAGAAACTATGAAGGGTGTATCAATTTGCTATGTAGTAGGTAGTAAACAATTTTGTTAAAGTAAAAAATGTCTCTTCGTAGATTAAAAGTAATGAAATCGAAATGATTCGTAATTCAGAATAATTTGAACCTAAAGTTTCATAATTCTCAAAACAAATATGTCTCAAAACTATATTCTGTATTCTTTCACTGTCCATAATATGGAAATCAACAAATATTTTGCAAAAAGGAACTCAGAAATATGAAAATATAATATAATGCGATTTGACACTGCATTATGTTGATACAGTGTTTCCAAATAAACCTATTTCACTAGAATCTGGTTCCATGTAATATTTCTAGGTAAGTCTAGACCTCGTTTGAAAATCAAAGTGTATAACAGTTCAACAACGGAGTTTAAGTCCCAATGTCACTTTGATCGAGTGCCAAATCCATCTCCCTAGTAGCAAAGCCCCACCTTTAGAGCTTCTCCGGAAGCGAATTTAATCAAAGAATGACCTCCATCAGTAAAGACAAACTGAGCTTATCTAGCAAGTGTTCCTAGAAAAGATGAGGCAGTCAATGAGAACACGATTTCGTGATGTGATTCTTCTTTTTTGTTAGGTCTTCCGAATATTTTTAGCTCGATCTAGTGCAGAATGAATGCTAAACTAAACCAAGGCAGTATAATCGAATGGTAACATGTACATGGTTAGGTCTATATGCTTAACGAGCCTAAACATAAATGTTACGAAAATTTACTCTAACTCTAGTAATTTTAAGTGATTTCAACGAAACAATACAAACAAAATTTACATAATAATTTGCAACTTATTTCAGAATATATAAGATAATGTAGATTCGACGATTTTACTTTCTTACTAGCATAAGGCTATCAAAAGCAGCACTCTGAAATAGCACACATAATCTGTTATACTTAACATGTATACAATATTGGCTATATGCTGCTATGTCCATTAATTACTCAATTACATAAAAACATGTCACATTTGTTAATTTAATGTTAGTTTTTTTAGATGACCGATTAAATTACAAATGTCCAGCTTCTAAGAAAATATTTTAATTCATAATTTTTGCTTTTATGGCTGATGTTGGTATATGCTCACATTTACTGGGATAGAAGTCATCACATATGTTTCTTTATTTTAAGTCACTGAAAATGTTTGTTATTATTTCTTTGATTATTTTACTTAATCGAGCAGCATAAAAGCCAGAACGCTTCTTTCTGGGCATTCAATAACAAAAAACATCCCGACGAGAATCAAGTTCACGACGGCTTAGAGAAAAGTACAAACTCATAGATATCACCTCCCATTTGGAAATCACTTAATTTTTAATTAAATTTAATCATAAACTCAAAAGAAATATGGCAATCGTATTACGTTATAAAATATTTTCCTGCATTAAATTAATTAAAAGTGGAGTTTAATTAGTTATAAATTATAAACTATCTCCCTTCCTGTCACTTTTTCATGTTCACGTTTATAGTTAGTTATGTTGTTATCTATTATTTAGCTCAGATTTTGTTTCTCCATTTAGAGCACACTAATAATTTAAGTAAGGATTACAGAACTATATATATATATATATATATGCAGGGTGAGTCTAAACTAATAATACAAACTTCAGGGGGTGATAGAACGCAACGAAACAAACACTTTTCACCATAGAATGTGTGGTCGCAACTGCAGCGCTTTCCAAACACACGGTCCGATGCAAATTGGAAAGGATAAGAGGCATGAAACATGGAAACAACGCTTTAATGTCCAATAAACATCAATAACTGCTTGACAAAACGAAATAATACAATTAGATTTGCATAAATTAAAGATAAGTACGAGGAACAAGGGTAAGAAAGAAATGACATGTACAAATATGAGAAACTTTTCACATGGAAATGAAACGACATGTACAAACATCAGTCTGTAAGTACAACGCAAATGCACGATTACAGAAGCTGTTCAAAATGTCAACCACCACACCTGATGCAGGCCTCGCATCGCCGACGTAATGATTCCCGTGTGGTCTGGAAAATACCGGCATTTCGCGGACTTCTGCCGCAGCTACTGAAAGCCTGGCAACAAGATCTTCATGATCTTCAATGGGAGTCTCATACATGAGAGATTTAAAATGTCCCCATAAGAAACGAGAGGAGACAGATCGCAAAAATCTCGTGTTGGGGAATGCGCCTGTTAGGAAAGCGATCTCGGTAAAGGCGTTGTGCATGCCTACCATTACCGTCGGCCAGACCGTAAACAAAATGCATGTCTGCTTTCACAGCATTCGACGAAAAACCTCCGCTTTTATACAAGCGTTTGAGTGAACTCTCTAGCGGCCAACCGCTGCACTTGCAACCATACATTCTATGGTGAAAAGTTTGTTTCGTTGTCCTATCACCCCCTGAAGTTTGTATTATTAGTTTAGACTCACCCTGTATAACTCTTTTCATGCCCAAATATACCGATTTTTCGTTTTTCATTGATTCATTTAATTCATTTTTTGAATCGACTAATTTTATTGTCCAAATACCTTTAAATTTAGAAAACTAATATATCTAAACCTGTAAAACCATTTATTTCACGTGAGCCATATCGTTAAACATGTAATATGTTCATGCTGTAAAGGAAGATAAGGATATTTGATCTACAATGGTTTTAAATATTAGCAAGAGTACAGATTTTTCGAATTGAAATATTTCACCTTAACCCTTGTATATAAATCATGGGAAAAATAAAACAAGAAAAATATCTTGGTAATATATTTAACTTTATCTTACAAATAAACCGTTACACTATAAACATTTTAACAAAATGAAATAAACTATCTAGAATATAACAGCAATTCCCTAAACAAGTTTACTTTCAAAATTGTGATACACTTTAGCTTTATAGACTAAGTGAGAAAATATTTCATGTAATATGATTATACGGATCTGGTATGTATTTTCATTCGTAACAAAATCTCGAAACACTATCTCTAATATCCTTTTTCATAATCACAGTTCATTTTTCATTTGAGTTTCAAGTCAGACAAATTAATTTCACGTTATTTCATACCTACATCAAGAGCCTATGACAACTTTTAAATTTGCTGATTGCGTAGCTGTGCATGGCCCCTACTTGTCTGTTCCCACATTTTCTTCTTTCTTCCTAGCTTAACTTTCATACAGTTCGGAAGTCTCCGTGAGTTCATCTTTCATAATAATGTCATATATCTTAATAAATCAATATTTAAGCCAGTAATAAGGTCTACGACAGCTTTGTTTAAATATGACGTAGATTATTAGAGTAAATTGATATTTTTACACACATTAAGAGTGAATATTTTAAAATGGGTTGGGATAAATCAGTCCGAACGAGACAAATAGTAACTGAACACCTAATGCACATTATTCATGGAAAGCACACGAGCATGTTTTTAATTTCACTTTAAATGTTTTTGTACTTAGTATAAGAAATAGTAAAATTTGGTAGAGTTGGTTTTTAATATTTAATAAATTAAAATTACTTTTGTACTTTTCGTTTAGAACAGTAATTGAATAGTAATTCACCAATACACTTTTATTCCCAGTTCCAATTCGAGAGATTAGTTACCATTTATTCCAGTTCTTCATTTTAATAATACTAAACTGATTCATTATTAATGTACTAGATTTGTTTACTAGTTTAAATGATAAATGCGTGAAAGTTGCCAATTACTAGTAATTATCTGATTTACCTTATCATACGGTTTTCTAAACACTTCAACCCCCCAACCTCAACATTTCATTTCGCAATTATTAGTTACTAGCAGACCCACTCAAACCATATGCTCTAAATTTCCTTAATTGCTTATATTTATTGATGGTAAAGTATCATTACTCACATTCCATATAGGCTAGACAAGAACACTGTACCATCACCAATTGACAATAATTTTCCACCGATTGATGATTTGTCCAATTGATGATAATTTTGTAATATGGTTAAAAATCATCATTGTCTAGTCTAAATAGCCTTTTGCCGGCGAAAGTTTTAAACACCGATTTGGCGATGGGCCATTACCGTGTTCTTAAGTTTTACCTCCATATCTTATTTAAATGCATTTAGAATGGATTTTGCAACCACATTCACATTTTGTATCTCCAAATGAAATATAATTTTCTAAAAATATATACCAGTGTTTCGTACTTACTGCCAATTTCCAATGGAGAGGTATTTCAAAACGTACACACATCAGTCATGCTATCTCAATTAGCATCTGAATGCCTACTTTAATTTCATCTCATTCCCATTTACAAAGGCTATTCGGCATGTTTTGAAGCTAAACTTATTTTCGCGCTCGCTAACATTCCTGTAATGATTTCTATCTTTCATATTTCTCACTGCTTTCTGTAATCATACTGATAAAGGATTTGGTAAAACTCAAGAACACGGTAGAAGCTCATCTCCAAATTGAGGACTAAAATATTCGTAGCAATATGGCTATATGGATAGCCACAAATCTTACCATAATCCAAAATTATTACCAATTGGCAATGCACCGTGTTCTTGAATGTAACCAAGAATTTCATTAGGTGAGCTCTTCTGTGTTGTTTTAGAAATACTATGCAGATCCATATCTCAAATAACGCATAGTTAAACTACGTTTTGAAACTGGTGAATGTATCCCAGAGTGGTTGATTTTATGATGTTCGTAGTTGCCATGCGACAATAAACAGGTAATGTCAATATCTATGTCATGTACATTAGTGAGAGGGATTTTCAATGTAAAGAAACAAACCAGACGGTTTGCGAAGATTTTACTTCCTTTGACCAAATGCTCCAGCATGTTACATATCGATGACCCCTTAAAATGCAGTTTATCGCCGTTTTTCAAACGTTTGGCGTTCAATCTCATTGGTGTTGACCAATCAACTATCATATATCAATTCGGAATTTATTCTTTGGAATTTGTATCGGCAAAATGCTGAAATCATTTCCAAAAACAAGGACAACTGACGTCATGTTCAGAATACCATCGTCCTTCTAATGAAATAGACAATGCCTGTGGGCGAAGACGCTGTCGTAAAATCTCAGAAAGATAAGTTACGTGGGTTTACGAAACAACTTGGCCAATTTGCTACCGAGTTGCAGACTAGTGTTTTTAATCACCCGTGATAATTACTTAAGCCACTCAGTATTTTATTCCACATTAGGATTAATGCTTTTTCTCACAACCACGTGACATATCCTCAAACCGAGCGACCAGGTAGGTAGTTCGGCAGCGAATTAACGTCACACTGGAGCAACCATAGACCTTAAAATGAAATAAACGGAACATGTGCCAGCAGCATCATGTTATTTCTTCCAGTTGCTTGACTTGAAGATCTGTCAGGTGGTTGTGGGTAAAATCATGAATCCTTAATTATTGATTAGTTAAAGTGGTTATCCACCATGATCAAAAATCCTAGTTTGCTATTCGACAGCCAATCGGCTAAGGTGATTCGTAAGTCCACGTGATTTACTCTTCAGAGTTCTTAGGAAAGCGACTCCTCCCAGATGCTCCGTCTATTTCATTAGTAGGTTGATGGGAGCAACACAACGAGCTATTGGAGATGGTCCGAGATCAATCAAGAAGGGGAAGATACAACCGAGCGACCAGGAAAAATAGCATGAAAGCTGCACACACATACTCCGTCTATTTCATTAGAAGGTCAATGCAAAATATGTACAGGAATTAACTATGGCCTCAGAAACACTACCGCCACCTATGTTTAGCAAGACAGGAAATGCCCATCATATAGAGATTTTTCTGCAAAGAAATAAAGGGGATAGGTAGGGATGTTTTTGATACAATTCATTTTTATTACAAGGGTTGGTGTTACTTATGTCGTCTTGCATGGTTTATTGAAATCAAATTCGCACCGAGAGAGGGAAGATGTCATTCATCTCAGAGACAGAAACGAAATAATCACGTTCGATTACAAAAATACAGCGAGTCGCGTGATTACCGAATCGTATTTCAAAAACCCGAAACTGCCACCACATTCCGATAAAATTGCCTCGAAGGATCAACTGTCAGTGGTAGCTGGAGGTTTGTGGATGAATGTATTGATTTACGGGGAGATAGAAACAAGCGACTAGTAATCCCTTGAGGCAAGTGGATAATCAGTCAGCTCAGCCACCACCATTCTCTTGTCCGAATATTCCTCCCCTCTTTGGAAGATTTCTCCAGTCTGCTTTTGTTCTCACATTTTCACCATCGCTGGGATGTTGTTATTATCCCTATCTCTCGATCGATGGATCTATTTCGACTTACGGATGGGTACCAGGTTTCATTCCATGCATCCACTTGGAGTTGAAGTTGAACCTTCGGCACTCGTTATCAGGATTATGATGGTAATGGACTCAAAAGTTTGTCGAGAGTTTTCTCCAGTTTCGTAAGTAAGTTGGGAATATTCGTAAATCCATTTATCGAAATTATTAACTTAGATCGCCTTCCATGTAAATTAGTATATCAGTTCATAATTATGTTAGGCAGATTCCGGAACTCAGTCCAACCAGTCCAAAATTTCAATTGCGAACTGTTTTGTGTTGAAGGGTCAGTAAGCCGAAATTAAAGTTCTCCAGCTTTGGCTTAACCCTAATTATATCACAAAAGTCTCAACAAACAATGAAACATTTTCCAAATACTTTCTACTCCATATTTTACTTTTATTTTATGAGAAAGATTTTGTGTGTATAAAAACAAGTCAGACGGTCTAACAAGATTCACATCGGCTATCTAAATGCTCTCTTATGATACATATTGGGAGAACCTTAAAATGTATTACATCGCCATTTTAGCAATTTTGGACATTTAATCAAATTGGTGTTCACTAATCATCTATCATATATCATTTGCAAATTCATTCTTTGGAAATTTTATTGGCGATCTGCTAAAATTCGTATTTGAAAAACAAGCCAAGTGACGCCACGTTCGGAATACGTACAGAAAACAAGTTTCACCAAAGAAACAATATCACCACCTATATTTAGTTATCTTCCTCTTATTTAATTTATAGAATGAATTTTTAAAAAAATAGTAAATCATACTAGATATACGGTGCGATCCTAGGTCCATCTCCACGAGCAAGTTCACATTTTACGCAGGGTGACTATAAAATATATTTCACTCTTTCGAGATATCTGCAGCTAAATCAAATAAATGGAATGGGACCAAATTTGGTATTGAGACTTTTGAAGAAATGGAGAAAAAGATGTATTCGGCGAAAAAATTATTAGTACCACCGATGAGGAAATTTACCGCTTTTGGAGTCGAAAACAATAGAATATTTGCATAAAACGCAGATAAAATGGATTATGCAATGCTTAGACTACGTAAGCAACAACCATGCCACTAATTCCATATGTGGCACGTTGCAATTAAAAAACTGGTAATTGACTCACAAATTAATATAGAGATTCAACTATCTTTTATTCTCCAGAATCAGGTTCGTTTTGTTCATATAGACCAATGTCAGTGTGCTGACCTTTCTTGTGTACAACAAATTGCATCCGGTGTGCAGCATGCTCTACAGCTGAGCTCAATGTGTCGGGTTTATGCTCATAACAACGTTTAATGTTCTCTTTCAAGGCCTTCAAGTTCAAAACTCCACAAACATACACAACTCTTTTCGAGTCCAACAGCTCCAAATTTCCCTTATCGGCTAGTTTTTACTAATTGTTTTTCATGGAATACATCTCCCCATGTCTTCAAAAGTCTCAATACCAAATTGGGTTTTATTCTGTTTATTCGATATAGCTACAGATCCTACAAATGTAAAAGTTATTTCAAGGCCAACCTGTATCTTGCACAATCTCATGAACTTTATGTGAACTATATTTGCATAGTTGACTTCACGGTATTTGCATCTATTCAAATGTCCATGATGGTCTTTATAAGTCATACTATGAGTGACAAAATAAAAATAAACTTTACTTACATCTCTATAAAATTTAGGGATTTCGAGAACCGTTTAGTTCTTTTACAGTGAATTCGCAATGCGCTTAGGGATTTTGTGTACTTCGAAAGGGATTTTGACGTTTTTTCATTATTTTCTGGACGTGTTAGGTTTTCTGATCAGGTTCGTTACACAAAATAATTATCCAATATTCATTACTTAAAAACTGCAAAATGTGCTTATAAGCTCTAATAACATCTTTTATATGGGACGTATTATATAATTATGCAGGCAGATAGTTATAGGCACAACACAACGGGCTATTGTCGGATCCCGGATACATCCCGAAAGAAAAGATACAAGGACAACACCACGTAATTTTGAACAGATTTAAATACACCAGCCCCCGTGTATACGACGGTCTTTGGCTGGACCGAGTTTGAAACTCGGAACCCTTCGATTGCTAATCCGTTACTCTTACAACCGGGCTACCGCGGCCCTAAGAACTTCGTAAAAATAATCAGATTTTTTAGAAAATAGCTTTTTTGAGAATAAGAAATTTAAAGCTGATGAAATTGAAAAGTCCCATATTCCCAATACTATTTAAGTACTACTAATGAAATGATCAACAATATTTGCTCTTAAATTTAAAAATGTTCTGAAAAATAATTTGATTATCTTAAATAATTTAGGAGAAATGTGATTTTTAAGTAGGGGATGTACACTAAGAAAAATATTTTTTAATTTGTGACGTCACTTTCACAGACCTGTATATCGAAGAAATTTTTGTTTCGAGGTTACAGAAATATGTTTATTCAAGATGACCAAAAATGTACCTGTTTGCCAAATATAGTTAGGTTTGATGATGGTAAGGTGCACACACATCCTTGCTTGGATTTGAATGGATTTACTGTCATCAGTTCATAGTCCTTTATAGAGCCTTCGTCCCTTATAATGACAAAGGCTGAAAAGGTCAATGTTTGGGTATTAAAAACGAACAAAAAATGTATATATAGCACTCATTTGTGTCTTTAATGGAAAAGGTATGGGAATGAGTTATTGATGGTCGAAATTTACTGTAATACGTGTAATTCGGAAAGAAACAGTTAAAAAAATATTTTCGCTCCAAATAAGTGCTGTTTTGAGTCTAAGATAGTAAAATCTAAATAAAAATGAGTTAAGAATATTAATTGCATAATACAACTAAATATTTATAACTGTTTTAAAATTGCAAAAAACATCTTATCTGAAGCATCTTGTAGTTTATAAATAATGTGGCTTTCAGTTTCATAAAAATCCATATTTGCTTCAAAAGATTTGAATGCAATATAATGGGGATGAATGGGATACAGTGTGGTGTTATCAGCACTATGTAGTGATTAAGTTACAGAAAACACAGCGTGATATTTATAAGTGAGGGTAATTTCAAGCTAATTGTTCACATATTAAAAATATACAACACGGTTTTCATATCACAAAAATGCTTCGCTTTTAAATGATCGCCATTTTTATTTTTATATTTAAAACGATTCGGCACAATTTATTGTCTAACTTTCAAATATCGAGCATTTTCCAAGCAATGCAATACTACTCATCTGAAGCATTGATGAGAACAGAGTTCGCAAACACCCATTAAAATGTTTGGACGAAACAAAAATATAATGAAAATTTAATCAGCTTATTTTTTAATTTACATTTAATCTTAAGCACAATGTTATTACCGTTTCTTATCTCCATTGTAAGCGGATTTATGGAAGAAAAATCGAAAGTAAAAACGAACCATGTTTCTGGAATCGGATTTTAATTGGAACCCTGGCAATAAAAGCTTGCGAATTTACTTTTTTCCTTCTTCTCTTTGTCAAATTTTTGTCACGTTAATGCCCCTCCAGGTCTTTCGAGTTAGTGTCTTAATTCATCCCTAATCTCTGCAGGGGCGTTTAGTTCTGATGTTTCATTAGCAAAAGGCCTGAGAAATAATTCCGCTCTAAGTATAGGGGATGAAAGTAAATTGGAGCAATGTTTCAAAAATTTTAATCCTCCAAGGGTAAGTGGATTCTTAACCCCGAAAACCCCTTTTGCTCTTATTTATTCATTGGGGTTTTATTGAAACTTCTTTGCATCTAAATTAGCTCTGAGTAATTTGTTAAACTTCTTTCTCTTTCAGATGTACTAAAGTATTTTTTCTTCTAAATCCGTTCTATACTTTGTTCCGAATGGATAGCTTAAAAAATGTTTCCATTCTGAAACTGATTAGCTAAATTTCTACTTCATTATAGATACATGTTTTACTTAGACTAAGAGGTTGGCTGGGTTGGATTGGGTTTTATGGCGCAAGGGACATATGTCGACAAGTTGTGTCATACAACGTCAAGTGAATAAATATATTTAAAGGAAAAATTTACTGTCATGGAAGAGGGAAATATACATAAGGAGTAATATAATCTGCGCTGCCTATAACGCGGCAGATTGTTAATGTAGTGGACAAACCCACTGAGCCATGGTGGTCTCTATACTATGAGAACAATCTAAAAACTGTATGCTGTAAATATTGGTGAATCAATAAACACATTGGTTTCCTAATGCCAAACGAATTGAACATTACTCATTATAACACTACAAGGGTGAATTTGTGTACCATTTTATGTTATACTGGAGCACCACAAATGGTGTGTTCACGTACATACCACACAAAACCTAGGCTCAACCCGTTTGAAGGGAGCTCATCAATTCAATATACAAGTACAAGTATTCAAGATTCGAACCAGGAACATTTTGCTCCAAAAGCCTGCAGAAATGGTAATCATTGCTAGACGATCGATATCTAACTAGCAATATGATTATGGAATTATTTTACAGAAACTGATTAATATGCATACAATTAGTAATCAAATACCTTTTATAAAAGGATCGTTTAACAAGTAACGTATGATGTCTTTATAAGGAGCAAAAAATTGTATGCATTAAACATATTTATTCTTACATACTTTCTATGTATTTTCCTTAAAATAGGATATTCATTTCCACCACTCTCTTTTCTCCCGGAAGGTGTTTTCGAAGCCCTTTTCCGTCAGTGTGTTCTAGATATCCGTGACAGAGTTGTTTAGTTCCAAATTTGATGTCCATGAAATTATTTTTTCGCTTCACGTACTAGGTGAAAGTCACACGGCCTTAGATCTGGTAAATATAGAGGATATATATCATCATTTAGATACTAACTAGTTGGGGCTCAGCCCCCCCTCTGCCCCGATATGTTTATAATACAGATTAAAAGGAGGCGGCCCCGAGAGTATAGCGTCGGCGGTCTCGACAAGCGGAGCAGAAACACGTATCGACTATAATGACCCGTAGGTCAAACTAGAGCCAGAGGGCAAGCCGTAAGTCAACGCCCAATTTTAACACAGCTCTTATCACATAATGACGGGAGAACGGCAGGGACTTCTCCCCACGCCGACTCCAGATACATGATGATTGTGCCAAGCGGAACCTCGTGCGACAGCAGAACGACACCAAGTGGTATACCGAGGTATACTGGGTGGACTGTTGCAAATATGCATACCTATCATTTTAAGGAAAGAAGCTAACTTGCAAAAATGCATGCTGGCTATAAAATTTGGAAGTGAGATGAACTGGTTTGGCATCTCGTAGAATGTGAGCCTATAAATAACCAATCTCCTAGGGTGTTGCCTTTACTGGAAGGACTTTTAATAACCGACCTGCATTTGCATTACGTGGAAGGGAAAACCAGCAGAACCTTCCATGGTCGAACGAGCAGTGACACTGAGTATGCTCTCGGTGGAACCCATCACCGAACGCGCTAATCGAAGTTTAGAAGATTTAGATACTAAGATCGTTGTGGGATCGGATCATCTGCTGTGTAAGTATACGATTTTATTTGCATTGATCAGAGAGCAAAAAGAAATATCCTATTTGAAGCAACCTTTTTATATAGTAACCAGTACCTCAAAATGTCAACGAAACCAATAGACATCTGGATCGCATTTCTTCAGAGATTTTCCGGAACATGATACCATCTTGAAGGCACCTCTTACTGCTCACAACCTTTCTTCGACTACCCAGAGTCCTGCAAGGATAAAATTATATTTCTTTAGGATAGGCTGTTGTAAACTTCTCCAGATTTAATTCATACTAGTAAGAACTATAGCCGTCAAATATAAGTAGGCTGATCATTGCCATTCAGAGAAGATTCAAAAAGTGTGACCAACAGGTCGATTAATAGGTAGGTTACCGCTCTGTGAAAAGGGGATTTTGTGTTTTTCGTTTTGCGATATAACTTAGCAGGGTAAGTGTGTGAATGTGCATTTTTATAGAGTGGCAGCAAAAATGGTAAAATCGCCAGTCTACTATTATGCGGACCAATCAGAGATGAATCGATCGGATTGTCGTCTTCTCCCGTCCCGTGGATCAGATGATGAATGTTCGTTTCCTCCCGGGCAGACCAAAGTAGTCGAAGGATCACGTTACTATTAGTTTTGGTCATATGATCATAAATACAGAAAGGTTACGATTATATACTCACTCTTCTTTTATACTATATCTTCTATGGTCTAAACCATATGTCAACACATCGTCTTAGACAAAAATAAAGGACAAACGGAACTTTATTAGGACATTGCCATGTAACTGAAATTAGAATCTCTTTCAGCTGCAGTCTACTAGATGGGATTTGTTGTAGTTACGATATAGTGGTCAGCGTTTGTTTGCGTGCAGAAGGTGCATAATTATAATTCCAGTTTGTCAAGCGCATGATTGCTGGTAGTTGGCCAGTTAAATGTAACGGAGGGTACCCATTGTGTGATCCTTCACAAATAGCCATCAGTTCGCCCCTTGCAGTGCCAAAGTGGTCAGTGCTCGGGCATTATAAGTGCTAATGTTTGGAGATGCAACTTCAGTTCCTTTACTTTCCGAGAATTCGTTTATACTCAACCAAGTGATTTGTTAATAACAATTATATGTTTATTTCAATTGGGAGTTTAAACAAATTTAAGAACTAATTTCTATTTTGACACTATATCGTCCCATCTGGGGTTTCCACCCAAATTATTGCTAATTTTGGTTGATCCAAAATAATTCACGTTGTTAATTACGAATCGAAGACGGCTTTAATTCACCATATTTTAATCATTATTGTTTAGTTTTTCTAAAAGTACAATTCTAAATCTTCAAATTTGATTTTGAAAAATCCCATCGAAATCCTTTTGCATTTTTACAGAATCGAATTTTTAAGAGCTCATCTAAATTTTGTAATATAAATCAGCATGACTCATAATTTTACCTTACAATTAAAATTCAAAACAAAATATTGAAATCGTTAAGCATATAAATTCAATTTCTATATCAGTAACTCAATTATTAATTTCTTATTTGAGCATCTTGCTTCACCAACTCTCAATAGCTTAATCCTATAATCGTATGTGTGTCTCCGTCTGTATGCTTTCAGACCTTGCGACATAAAACCTAAAATCCAACCCAGAAGGCGTTAAGTAAATTAAACATTTCTAACGGATTTGAACGAATGTGAACAGTTAAATGACTTGTGACTTTTAAAGGATAAATGAATTACATTATTACAGAAATATGTATTTAGAATAAATTATCTTAGCCAGCTATTATTAACAGCCGTTTTGGGTGGCATTTTGAGTTCTAAATGTGTTTTCTGCATTATAAATCAAGAGTAAAAACTGCAAAAAAATTATGTTTAGAATAAGTAAAAAATACAATCCACAGCCTGTGCCAACGATGAAGTAATCTCATATTTTATTACGTAGTGCAAGTTAGAACCAGCTCAATGAGACAGTTTAAAGATATAAGGATGTAGTCAAAATTAATTTTATATGCACACCCACAGTATAATATTTAATTTCCCATTTTTTATTCCCTATAAATTATGTGATTTTAATTTCTTCCAATTCCTCTCATAAACGTTCAGAAATTTTTAATGCTAAACGCTTCATTGTTTTCATCGTCGCTTCATTTTTTATCTCCGGAAACTGTAATTAAAAGAAGTATTTCGGTTCTTCCATTCTTTTTTAGCGTCTTCCCTAACCTTTTTGCTGTTCCACAAATTGAGACGATCAAGCTATTATTATGCAAATTCATGCAAATTGAAACATCAAAAACTCTTGGCACCAAAGAGAAACATGCCAAAAATAGTCGAAGATAACGACGAGGAATTAGGGTCTCGAAAAACTGTCAAGGAAGAAAAGAAACAGGATCGGTATATATTGGGAAAGATTAAAAAAGGAAAGATCGAGTGAGGTGGGGGAAGAAAATTCTATTTCGTTCATTTCCAAAGAAAATAATTCTTCAATTTGGAAGATAAGACATTTAATTCCGTACCATTTTTTCTATTCAAATTACTTTTTTGTCACGAGAATTGAATAATTCCATTTATAAAGCGATGAAAATAGTTGAAGTTATTTTGCATTAAATAGGTGAGTAATTCGTCAATTTATGTATAAATAATTTATCTACTTTATATTGACTATACATATATAGATTGGTATACAAATCCATTATCTTACCCCTAAAATATTAATAATTTAACTCTGTCAATTGACACATTTTTACGATTTAACCCTCCAATTTATTTCTACGAGATATTTCGCCCATCAAAATCTGGCCAATTTTTCTAATGACTAGATATCTCGTCATCAATACACTATCGGTATTTTATGATAACGAGATCAAAATCAGTTTTCTTCTACTATGTATCTCGTCATTAAAATCTGGTCAGTTTTGCTAATGACGAGATACCCCGTAGAGAAAACCACCTGTAGGGTTAAATGTTAAATAAGGTAATCATTCCTTTTCCTTAACTGACACGATCATGATAAAAGTGATTTACAGGTAAATTTTAAGCTTTAAATACCGACAGTCATGTTATCATCACTCCGTTTTGCTATTTCAATGGAATCATTTCCTCTGTACCTTCAAGTTGACAGCCTCCAGTAAGCTGTTAAAAGTGAATAAAGTGTTTACAACAGTTATTCCTTTGTTTCAATTCTTGATGATCTAATGTCCTCTGACATGAAATTTCCGAGTAGGGTAGTGTTGATTTTAACCTACAACACTACCCTACTCGGAAGCTAATAGCTAATGAGGTTATTAAGCTGATAGCTAAATAACCTCATCTAGTTATTGAAAAAATTTCTTAAAAGATACGATTGGTCAAGAATATCAAAACTGGATTAAGTCACTCAGGGAAGCTTGCAGGTCGCAGAACGGATGTATGCGTGGGGGACACCTCAAATGGTTAAAAAACTAAAATTAGTGACTGACTGTGTGAAAAACTGATATTATTTCTGAAAAAGTAATCAACTGCATGATTTTCTATTTATTACATTAAAATATTATTAAAATATTTACGAAATATTCTTTCCTAAGAAAAATAGCAATACTATCTGTTTTTCCAAACGATTATAATCTAAGAGAACCACTATATATACACAATACCACTATATATCTACTTCTTTTATACAGAATGGGTCAATAGAATCGTTCCAGAGGATTCTATTTCAAGGAAAGGACTAATGAAATATTTCTAAATGTTGAAAGAATCCATAGATTTTTTGAATAATATAATTTAGCCATTGAGTGTTTTGTGGGGTTAAATCAACAATACACTACTCGGAAATTGCGCGGCGCTCAGAGGGTTAATCCTCTTCGTTGTTTACCTTCGCGTCGAAAACTACACTGTATTCTCCAACCTCTGGTGCAAAAACCTGTTCCAAACTGTCACCAGTTCTGGACAAAGAACATTGGTTTTTTTCTACGTGGATGTTCTTTCCCCTTGAAGTTATAAGGCAGTTTTGTCTAGACGAGATAGCTGGTTATGGATATATGGTTTTCCGGTGTTTAGTTGATAGTGGAAGATGTTATTTTTACACTTCTGGGAATTTTTAGACAGCGATGTTTTATATTTATGGATGATTCAGGACATAGTTTCCAATGAGTACGACGCATCTACAATCTTTACAAAAACTGATGGATTGTTTCAGGTAAAATATAAATTAATGCATTTTTTCAATAAATCATAGATGTCTGTGTAGATTTCCAATAGGATTTAGTTGCAAATTATTTTACAGCGAAACATTTCATTTTAAGTCAGAACTATCCTCTATCAAAGGAGGCTTATTTTGATGGTAAAAATCTAAATCTTGTATGACTAACTCCTCTACATATAAATGAATTTAATTTAATATTTTAAATAACTACGTAGCTTGAAATCACGCATGTAGATGCGTTTGCTCACCCAATCCGAAGTTTATGCAATTTGTATAAAATACTAATGTTTATTCATAACATCGTGTCGAGGACTCGTTTCATTAGCATTTTGTTGATAACACGTTTTCTCTATTTCAGTATGAATTTCAGTACTTTATTATTGACTTAGCATCTTGAACATGCCTTTTTGCATCCCTGATTTTGCACTAAGCACTTTTATCGTCTCAGCCTGCTTATTTTTGTTTAGTTTCCTCATATTTTATTCTCTGAGAGTCATGAGATTTCCGAATAGTGTAGTATTGGTTTAACCTCACAACTCACATAATCGCTCAATAGCCACATGCATTGGTTGATGGAATTCTAGGAAAGATTCTAGAGGTCAATAAGGTCAAAACTGTTTGGAAGTCATGCAGGCAAGACTGCATGTTGCAGAAAGGATACATGCTCATGAACTATTAAGGTGTTTAGTATTTTGCTTTGAATGGTGGAAAAATAGTTCAAGACTTTAATTACTTCGTATAATCATCATTTTTAAGCTGAAAATAATTATTTAAATAATATTTTGTTTATTTTTCTCTCTCTTATGTCCATTAGCAACTTTCATAACGAATAAAAGAAAGAGACATGAAAAAAGGATATTGCTTTTATGTTTAATTATTTAAAACATGCATACTACTCTACTTGTTCTTAGTTTATGAGAAAAAAAGAATGATAAAACCACAAAATTTTTCGTGTGTTAAAACACTTGCCCTATTGCTTAATTTTTAATATATATATACATATATATATATATATATACATATATATATACATATATATATACATATATATATACATATATATATATACATATACATATATACATATACATATATACATATACATATATATATATATAGACATATATATATATACATACATATATATATGTATATATATATACATATATATGTATATATATATATATATATATACATATATATATGTACGTTATTTCATATTTAAAATCTTTTTTGCTGATGTGTGTTAGGACTTGCATGAATGAAACATAAATTGTATTATTGACTCATAAATCGCATTAAAAATAACACACGTCTAAATCTATTCCAGCACTTACAATATATTACCCAGGGTTAGAAATATTTAATATTCTATTCTTTAGCTACATATTTCTCTTAGATTTAACATATTTTTGAGACAGTATTACATTTATATAGATTAGTTGAGTCTGTTATATCTCGTGGAATAATTCAATATATTAAATTGGAACTGACTATATCCTCAGCAAGTCTTTATTAAGCAACAAATGATTGTTCCAAAGTTTTTGTTCCATTGAAAGGTAATCAAACCTTGTTTAACGTCTTAAAACTATTAGTTTTCTTAATGCTTTACACTATATATTTTTAGAATTCTGAAGGACGAATTGATAGAAGACACATTTTCCAATTTATGTTCATGAAATATGAAGACGAATGGAAACATTCGTGTTATGTCACCAAACTTATGGATATGAAATTATCTCTTTTTGAGTGACAATTATTTTGTTGTAAAATCGTCTGATTATTTAAATGAGTAAAACATTTGGAGGTGAAAATATTTAATTCAAAAGCGGAATAAATAAAACTTATTACAAAATAAATAGAATACCTTAATGGGTTACCTTTTAAATTAACATTTAAGGACGATGAAATTGCATTCTACATGAACGAAGCTGTTTTATTTAACGTCACTGCAAATGATTAATTGAATGTTCAAATAATTACCATATTTTAATCATTAATTTTAAATTATCTTTGGTAAGAAAAAATATCTGCGAGCGCTATTTTCACAGAATGTTAAATGACATGTCGATCAATCAAATACGAAGCATGCTTTCATAGGTACTTAGGATACTTTCTTATGCTGAAACTAAGGAGGGTGTGACAAAAACAAGAAATAATGAATTAGTAATTATAACAAAACATATTTCCCTAGTTGAAAGGTATTTATTTTATTCTAAAAAGAAATAAGTATTGGGAGATATAAAGTAATCCAGAGCATAAATATCACATGATTTTTGAAATAACTCAACTTTGAAATAATAATAATTCATACTTTTTCTCAAACAGCGTATTCCTATAACAAAAAAGCATTTAAAACATCTAACGTTCATTTTAATTATCTAAAAGAAGGAAATGTTCTGATTTAAGGTGTAACGCTTTTTCCACCTCAAATTATCAATTTTTACTTATCAAAATTATTTTTCAATTTTTAATCCCATAATAAATACAAAAATCATTTATGTCATTGTTTCCCTTTTAAATCAATTGTATACTTAACCAAAAGCCGCAATTAGTTTCTTCGCTAATAATAGATTTAAATCATTCAAAATTTATATCACTTGTAATTGTGTTAAGTTATAGAAGAGACTGCTGACAAAAGCTGTAAATGTCGATTATCTGTGCATTTATTCAGTTACCAGGATGGCTTTTATCCTCTTAGGAATTACTCAAATTCATTTTTAGTTGAGTAAGTAATGTATATTTATAAATTAATGCAAAGTGTTCTGTTCTTAAAACGTATAGCACTTAACGTATACATCTTAATAATCACCAAAGCAATTTCAAGTTTAAATGTTTTCGATCCATGTATGTTAAAATCGGTATATAATTACGGGAAAACAGTAGCCTAATTATACATTTCTTCATAGCAACCCTCTAAATTCAATTAAATTTAATTGAACAGGAAAACTTTTATTCTCAGAGCCTGCTTGGTTATGAAATTATTTCGAAATAAGAACTGTTGATTTCAGATACGAAAGACAGTCGTTAATAATCTCATACACGAGTATTTTAAGTTTGGTTGTGACTGTCTTAAAATGCAGGAAACTTTAAACATATAAAATATTCTATGCAAATCTGTATTGATTTTAATACATATAATGCTTATATTTTATAGTGTTTTGAATTAAATTATATTATTGAATAATATGTTTTTTTTTGCATTTACGATCTGAACAACATATTCTTAAGGTTTATCATTAATTGAATAAAATATTAGAAGTCTCAAATCAAATATTAAAAGTGCTTTATGTCTGATAATTTCAGAGTTGTAATATTCCTACCAATTCCAGTTTCTTCTGATCAAAAACGAATATAAATGTAATACAAATATTTTCAAGGTAAAAGTTTTTATTGTCCAACTGCTTTCACAATATTTGTTTATAAACTAACAATGGGTTAGAGTAATGAAATTCATGTGATAAAATGAAAATTAACATTGGAGATAGGAAATATGCCAGACAGATTTATTTATAAATTTATGAATTAAATGTTTAGTGGGAAATGTTAAACAGTCGTCTATTCTGCAAACTAATAACTCATATATTTACTTTTTTATCAATCCAGCATTTATTTTCCCAAATTTCCTCTCAAGTATTATGTCGCTAAAAATAAATTCTGATCATCCATTCAAAATTTAACATTTCTACCAGATTCTTCGGTTATTTAAAATATATGCATGTTGTCTAAAAGGAAAACAAATCTGAATTTTAGAAAAATTATCTTCTTTTTACTATTTTTTATTACTCTTGTAAAATTTAATAATTTCATTGGCATTAAAATCAACAACGGTTTCATGAACATTTTACAGGCTCAAATATAAAACTATCTTTATACAAAGATTCCAGTTACTTTGACTATGCGTTATGTCTAATAATTACTTGTTCGTTTATCATATAATTATCAATATCATGGAACATGCTTAATTCATTTTTACACAGTTAGCATACATTTGAGATTTGCAACACTAAATATTTTTAATTCAATCTCACTATACACATGTTTTCAATATGTCCTTTTATGTAACATTTTGTCTGGTACAAAATTTAAGGCACTGTGTTAAAGCATCTTTCAAACAAGCGACGTAAAGATGTTCTTAAATAAAGTTTAGAAAGACGAGTTTAACTTTTTCTTCCAAAAAGTACTGTATGGCGGTTTGGTTACGCTGGTATACATACTATTGCAGGGGTCCCAAAGTGTAGTCTGCGGACCTCCAGAGGTCCGCGTAGAACATGCAAACTTTCACTAGTCAAAATAGAGAACTTTCAAGTAACAGAAAATATCTAACAATTTTCTCCAATTCTTTATTATTCCACAAAACTTCGTTATATTCTAAAATTGATTATTGAAAAACGTCTATTATGTATTCTAGAAAAAATGAGGCTCTACACTTGCTGCTAAGGGAGTATTTCGGGACATCACACTCCGGCTACAATACCACCATAACTTTAAAAATTAATTTATGGGTTTTAACTGCCCCTTAGTAGAATCTACAGCTGTGATCGTTTTGCAGCCATGTAGAAGCATGCATTTAGTCTTTTCACACAAGAATCTAAAAATTCATCTTTTTAGTTAAGACGGTTTCCAGCCGAAATGAGATCTGTAGATAACGAATATATTTTCTGTTGGGCTATCAACCTACATCTTTCTTGTGCTACAAGATTCTTCGAAAAATCTTTCTACTGACAGTTCACTAAAATTAAAACCGTCAAGTGTATCATCCATAACGAATCCATCGGATTCCATCAGTAATAAACTAATTTTTAAACAGCGAGAAAAAATATCACAGCTAACTGACTTTTGGTTATCTGTAATGATTGCCAATACTGAACTCGCAAGAAAAGCTTTGAAGTGCTTAATGTGTTTCCCACAACTTGGGAACTGCATTCTCCCACCTCACGTATTTAAAATCTAGATTAGGAAGTAGACTTGACACAATGACTTAGTATTGAAATTACCAGTCATTAAACCAAGTATTACTGAGTTTATTGCTGAAAAGAGAGTATTCGTTTTTCACATTAAGATTAAAGTATGCATTTTAATATTAATATTATAATTGTGCAAATAAAGAGTGTTTTGATTTTAAGTGCTCCAATTTTATGCAATAGTCATCTGAAATTTGTAAAAGCACTATCTGCATGGTTTTTGTAACATTTGTTTTATGAAAGAACCCGTGTTTACGTCCCATCTACCACTCACCAATTTAGCAAGACGAGTGAAAAACAGTGCAATTTTTTTTTACCAAAATGTACTCCATGGTGGAGTTTGATTTCATTGCTCTTGGTATAATATTTTCTGTAAGATAATTTTTGTAGTTGTGGCAAAATTTACCACAAGCACTTCAATATTAAAGTGGTTTGAAATTTGTATGCACTGAATGCATAAAAATTATTCGGAAATTTAAATGGGACAAAAAGAAACAAATACTTTTCATTGTTTTATATTTTTCATAAATCAATAATAAATATCGGTATGCAATGTTAATACTGCCTTAACGCTTTCCTTTCAAAGTAAGTACTTGCAGTGATGAAATAGTCCCCATTATCAGTTTGCAATTATCACTAATATAAAGACAGCCGCCGCCGGTTTCTTTCACAGACCAGACCACAGATTTTTTTTTCACAGATTACTGTGACTCAAGACACTTTTTTCGGACTAACAGAATCGAAAAAGAACTAGAAGTAACATTAATATATTTCCCTCCTACCGGTGGTCACCAAAAAGCAGTTTGTTTATTATGTTGTCACTCATTCTGCCAGCGCGGTATTTTTCTCTTGGCCTAAGACTATGATTGATTATCACTTTACGCTTCATTTTCTTTTCTTCCAAACTAGAATTTTTTCCCACCCTGTTTCTGTAGTTGTACTAGCTTTTGAGACCAGGAGATGCCACGTTTGCTGCTTAATAATTAAAGCAGGGTTCATTTTATGCTTGAGTGTTTTTGAATTAATGGTAGTTATTGTTTCTTCTGAGCTGTTAACTTTGTTTATAATGAATAATTTTGCAAATGGGTGCTCTCCATATTATGGATTAGATTAGTTAAATTTCTGTGGCACTGAGTCCTCTTGTGACACCATTGTGCCAAACTCAATTCGATAAATCAAAACCCAATGCTCCGAAAACACCATTTAATAAAATAAAATGAGCCTCCAAAGCATAAATACAATTAAAGAAGTGGTTAAAATATAAATGCTCAAAATGAGTAATTCTTTTCAAATGAATATAATAAAATCAAACGAGAGAAATCAAGGGGTAATAAAATATATCGTATTTAAAATCAAATTCTTGTATGAAACCAATGGCATGATAAAAGCCGAAATTGTTTCGAATAGAGTTCTCCCCAACCATGCCTTCTAAGACAAAGGTATTTGAATAACAATGTTTAAGACGTTGACGATTGAAATTCGATCATTCGATAAAAATACGTTTTACCGGTAATGGACAGATTGCAAAACTTCGAAGAGGTGATGTCTATGAGTTGTCCGAATATGTACAACTCGGAGGAATATAACATTTAGTTTTTTTTAATGGAAATAATTTCCAGTGAAAATATTTGATCTACTTGTTATGAAAAAAAAAACATTTTAAACATTCATCAAAAGTTTTTAGATGTATGACGATCGAATTGCTAAGTCGGATAGGGAAATAACTTTCGGGGATTTTGAGGAAATTTTGTTTATTGCTTTTGAAGCTAAGATTAACATTTCTTAGTCAAAAAATAATCAATTCAAGTTATGGTTATGAGAAAAATTGGCTTCTCAGTTTCTCTAAGAACAAAATCACCAAAGAAATGAAATTCCGAAAATGCAAGATATTGTTCAGTGGGTTTACCAACTGAGCTGGCAACCTGCAAGTTGTAGGCAACATAGATTTGATTCCTGTAACTTACCCTGATTGTATTTCTCTCTTCTGCATGAGATAAACTTTTCGTATGTGTATGTCCTGATACTGTGCTTGGTCAAATATGTCCCATGCGCTATGAAACCTAAACCCGCTAAAAGCACCTAACAAACACTTCTGGTGTCTCATGTAGCTTTTGCCATTGTAGAGGGTACTTGATAGTAAATCTAGACACGCATACCAAAGCAATGCGTCATATGGATATTCAAGTCCCAATGTGTATGTTAAATTATCAGGAGCAGGTATGCATCTCTGGTATGAAAACATTAATTGTAAAATGGGCACTTTGTCGGGTTGATTTTCTACAGGGATTCTCGCAGTATGATTTTGCATGGTCAATTCTGACCATCATGAATAATTAATCTATACTGTTAGTATTTTACAAATTTATCTATCCACTTCACACTAAACGGTTTAGGAAACAGAGTAAATTAGCTAACCGTAAATAATCTAATTATAAAACTGTAACGAATTTTCGTATTCAAAGAATCACATTCACATGGATTGACGTTTGGATGTAATGGACAAACCAATCAGAAAGTATATTTTTCATTGGATATTTAGAAGTTTGAGTGTCAAATTTTCGATTTTTATGAAAAAATTATAACGTTAGAAAAATCTTACACTTAGTGTAGAATTTATAGGAATATGATTTTAAAATTATGCATATTTTTAAAGATGGATAGGTCATCACCATCATCAATTTTCACACCAAGTAGGTGCATGAGGATTCTAGTCTTGCAATTTGTCTAAGAAATAGTTCCTAAATTGTAAACATTTTTCGATATTAAATGTATTTTCGATTATAGTCAATCTCATTCGAAATTTATCAATTTTATCTACATCACCGCGATATTTTTGGGTAATAAATAAAAATTAACATTAATTTATTTTAGACAATACATTTTTGTATTTACTTGCCGTGTTCGATATTTTAGAAAAACATCTCAATTTTCGGTTTACCTGAAAAACGAGATTTTGTGTTAAACTTGCCTGTCTCTAATTATAAAGTATTGCATTTACCGTACTTACACAAGATGCGAAATTAAACTAAACTTATTGACTATTTCAACGGTCTTTGTTGTAATGATTCTAAAATGTAGCACTGTCTCAAAAGCAACATTTCAAATGTTGTTAATGAGCTCACTGAAAATTTGAAAAAAAAGATGCTAAAGATACTTTATGAGAACAACCAGTTGTGACCCCTAATTGAGTGCTAAAGTTTATTCCAAGAACATAATAGAATTAAGAGACCAAAATAAAAAAAGATAATGAGTTGTATAATAAAGGGTCGAATTTCTAAAATATACGTTTTATTGTGCATATTGTGAAACATGTTTTTGATTGTGTGAACCTGTGCCAATAAATATATGGGAAATAAAAGTTGCTGTAGGAAGTGCGAAACGCTGTTTTCATATTTTAGACTATTTTATTTAAATTGGCAGTACGGTTGTATTAGTTATAAATGGATTTCAATAAGGTATTAAAATGAGTAGGTACTGCCAACAATAGAAATGAGCAATTCGAAAAATTTAACCCAGGTGCTGTTTGGATTTGCTAGTAAATACATAAATCATAAATGAAAATGAACTTATAATTGAGAAAACGTATTTATTCTCTTCGAATAATAAAGGGTTTAAGCACTACACCTGTTTAGGCAGAAAAGATAATTACTAATTATAAACTTTTATTAAGATTTCAAATGAAAAATACAATTGTCAAATTAACAAGAAACATTCTAAAAATCTCTATAGAATTCCAGTTATGATATGAAGAAAATTATCTTTCAAATACGAATAAAACAATAAATTGTGATATAAATAAAAATAAAAATTCGCTTATTTGGTTGAATTGATAATGCTTTATGACATCAAGGGTGAAATAAAAATATTCCCGTTAAATTTTAAGCATTTCGTTGAAAATAACATTAATTCTCTATGCACGTAAGAAAGTAATATGTAAAATCTTTAAACGTTAAGAATTTCCTATCGTTTCAGCTACAGAAAGTAATAAATTCGAGAGTAAATTTCATTAAATTAACAAAATATGTGACCTAATATATGTTCTTTTTTTCAAGACGAACTTGCATTTTTTGTTAACTATTAAATTTGCATCATCTATTCGTGGTCTTTATATGTTATGCATTTAATTTTCTATGATTTGGTGTAAGATGGATTTTCTGTTGTAATAAACAAACCTGACGGAAAGCGAGAACTTTACTTCCGCTACCCAAATGCTCTCGCGTGTTGCTATATTGAGGTTACCTTCAAATGTAGTTTTTCCCCGTTTTCGGGGTGTTTGGCGTTTAATCTGATTGACGATGACTAATTACCTATCAAATATTAATAGTGAATTCTTTTTTTGTAATTTTTATCGGCGAAATTCTGAAAATGTGTTTGAAACACAAGCCAAGTGACGTCATGTTCGAAATATGTACAGGGAACATGTTCAGTAGCTGAAACTCTACCACCATCTACATTTAGCTTGACAGAAAAAGACTCGTATAGAAAATAAAAAATTCATGTTTTAGCTGTTCCTTTGACTTTAGAGGGTAAATATATTTGAAAGTTAAGAGATTTGATAATGAGGTCTGCTTGAAAATATAAGCGCCTTACAAAAAACAGCAAAGCAACGGAAAAAAGGAGACAAATACGCAAAAAGTTGTACATTTTTTGCAATAAAAATGCGATACTAAAATATAAATGTTTACTTCCAGAAGTAGAAATACCAGTTTCCATCGTATATTGTTAACTGTCTTCGACTTTCAAATAAGTGAATAATACTCTTTAGAATTATGCATTTCCTTTTTTTCACATAAAGATCAGAAAAGTATGTTGAACCTTCCGTTAAGAACCTTTCAGGCTAAAGAAATTTCTCCGGAGCTCATCGATAAAAGTAAACGAATAAAAAAGACCATCGGAATATAAAAAAACAAAAGAAAATGTTCAGAAAGAGCTGAACATAGCTTCTTTGAAAATCCCCACCTTCTACTAGTATTTTATCAAAAAGTTTCATCTACTTCTACTCGCATGCTCGCATTGAAGGGATGAGGAAAAAATATAGAACTCCTTTTTTTCATCTGCCCCAAGCTAAAAATTTAATCATGCTTGTAAATACTGCCTGGGAACATTTTCATTTATATATTTTTTCCATTCTCATGTCTGGCCTTGGCTCTGATGCAAGCCTATTTTTTATTTCAAATTATAGAACGGTAACGCTTCCAGCATCCAATATGATTATCCTTATCAGCTAGGGAAGGATATATTTGAATAACAGAAGTGTGCCGACTTCCTTCCTTTACTTATTTACTTATTTTCAGGAATTTACTTCTGAAACAATTTCACACATTTCTTTTCTTTCTCATTCTTCTTTTCCCCATGTTAGGTATAAATTTCATCAAGTTACGAAAATGAGATTTCAAAGAACATTTTGCGATGCAGGTGCTTAATTTCTTGATTAGAATTTCCTTTAAAATTTATTTTATGTATCGCATTTTTCTCGTCTTCTTCCTCTGAATCCCCATTCTGGTAATTTGAAAGTCATTTTATTGATTTCATACTTTCTTAACTTTTGACACGTTTATTACTTTTGAAGAAGAAAAGGTGCTTTTCAATTCAAATGCATCAAAGTGAATATATCTTTAATATCTACATTTCGCCATAAAATGTTGTTACTTCAATGAGAAAATAAAAAAGGTTATGTAATAGAAAGGGAACTATTTTTTATTATTTTTATTTTGTTAACGTTTTTCATTTTTTAATATATTAGATAATTGTACAGCATGTAGTGTGATATGTTCATACCTATATACATTTTCTTATATTGTTTATAATCGTTTGTTCTTCATGTCAGACAAAAATAAAAGCAATTAAATACAATCGATGAAAGAATTGCATGTTCTTATGAACAGGTATTTTAAAGGTTATACGATAGTAATTTAAATTTTATTGAAGTCGCAATACGAAAGAGGAAATTAGAATCGTGGCAAGAAAAGTTTTCACTGATTATAAAAACTGTTTATTGAAAATGTTTTTGATTTTTATTGCACAAATGGTTTCCATTTCAGCTTCCCTATTTAATTTTCGAAATTCGCGTTGTTTTTATAAATTTGAGTCCGGTAGGTCCCGGATTTGTATCCCGTTTTGTAAATACATGAATTTTGATGATTGTCTCTGTTAGGAGTAAACACGGCTTATTCACTATGTGGGTTATCCTTCAAATATAGATCTCAGTTGGCCTCCTGTAGTAAAACCTTAGAGGTAGTGTTTGGGTGTTAATATATAGTTAAAAATTCTATTTATGTTTTCGTGCAAGTAATTGCATTCCGTCAACAGTTATATTCTTTGTGATAAACTTTATTTGTACTTATATTATCCTTAATGCATTTAGTTATTCAACTGTATAAAACTATAACAATGTATAACGAAGAGAGAAATCCTTTTATTCCAACAGTCAAAAAGTTTTATCTTTTATTTTTGACATTGTAGTAGTCAAAATGTAAAACTGCAGATCGCCATGGCTCAGTGGATTTTTCCACTGTTTTGGCATACTGCGAGTTGTTTGCACCACAAGTTCTATTCGTACCAGGTTTGGTTCCTCCCTATATGTAGTTTCCCCTTTGCCAATAAAGTTTTCCTTGTGTGTATATGTCGAATTTCTTGATATTGTCTGTCTTGTGATTGACATAACTTGACCAAATATTGCCCTTGCACTATAAAGAAACCCAATCCAACCAAGAATCAATGACATTTAAGAGAATACATAAACCTACACGTGCATATAACATGTATCGAACGAAATAATTTCATTTATATAAGAACTATCATTTCAAAATATTATTTCGATGCCACAGTATTCTCAAAACGTTATCAAAACCACCTCATTCTAGAATCTAAGATCAAGTAAAAGGAACTGAATATAATAGGTTTAAATTTAGCAAGACATAAAAATAATACTGGACTAAATATGATTATCCAGTTTGGGTCAAATGCATTGAACTGTTCATGGAAAAGTCATGTCTGTAACAGTGTATTCGCACTACATTTTCTAACTTTTATTGTCCATGAAGGAATAAATCACCTTTATATGACAACAAGACTATCCATCACTCTCAGCGTAATACTGATTACAGCAGTCTAATTCAGCGTAATACATTACGATGCAACTGGATATTCAGTAATAGACAATCGAAAGAAATGGCTACTGTGTTCTCTCTTCTAGTATATATATATATATATATATATATATACTATATATATATATATATATATATATATATATATATATATATATATATAGTATATATATATATATATATATACTATATATATATATATAGTATATAGTTTTAGTATATAGTATATAGTATATATATATATAGTATATATATATATATATATATATATAGTATATATATACATATATATAGTATATAGTTTTGTAGTTTACAGTTATTGCTACAACACTTAAAGATCTATAAAATATTTTATCGTAACATATCGATTACATCGATACATATCGATTACACACCTTTTGATTTATTTTAGCAGTGAAATAAACAGGTTTGAACAAACGAACGAAATATTAGATTTAATTAATTTTCAAACATTATAAAGGAAAATTAAAACATTTTAAATATATTATTCATAGAAGACAGTATTGCTTAATAAATCGCATAATAGCTTTGTTAAAGTTTTGCAAACGGATTTAGAAATCTGTTGTTATCTCTGCCCTATAGATGTCTTTGCTTCCTAGCACGCTCTAAAAACTGGTTTCAATTATTCGAGACGTGTTATAAGCCAACTATAAACTAGCACTGATCACATCTGAAACGGGTTTTGTTGTATGTTGCAGGCCACCAGTGAGTGCGCTTCACCTACTTCAAAGAGAACTAAGTAACCCTAGTGTAATGTCTCTGTGCATCTTTGGAGAGAAGGATTTTGATGCCTCTCGATTGTCTTGTGCAAATGAAAGAGAAGAAAATCTCACTTGGCTTAGGCTAGACGTTCAAGACCTTTGAATTTGCGTTTGTTGAATCTCTTTGTAAAAAAGTTACACAAAGATACCATTTCAGCAATGAACTTATTACAAATATTGCATACCAGAAAAGCTATAAGAGGCATTAGGAGCAACGGCCTTCTAATGAAATTTACGGAACATGTTTGTGGAGTCTCTGTCGTAACATCTCAGAAGTGTATATCAAGTGGGGCGGCGTGGGAGTCGACTTGAGCTATTGGCTATATAAGCGCAGACTAGTGTTTTTCATCACAATTGTCAATTAGTCGTACATTATAATTCGTGTTTTAACCCAACATCAAGTGGCAGATCTTCAAAACCAAGTGATTTGAGGAAATAACATGCAACTACACTCACATGCTCCATCTATTTCATAAGAAGGTCGATGATTGATGGAGGTATCTATATCAAGTATTTTTCAGAGTTTAAAAAAGTGGGTTCAAGATCTAAGATTTGGTGATGATAATAAGTGAAACAGAAAATTTTTCACATTCTTGAATTCTGTAAGGATTAATTGAAATGAATACAAACATGAATAAGGCAATTTGAAATCTATATTTTCTGGGTTGTCTACAATATCGACATACCTCTTGGAATCACAATCACCACATTACTCTAAACTGAACAGACGAAAGCACATTCTGAACTTGAATGTTCTACGCATCCAAGCTCTAAGCACGGAAATAAATTCTGAAGGGAAATTAGGACAATTAAACATTAAAGAACGTGTTTTACTTTACGTTTAAAGTCAAATTTTTGAATAATGCATTATTTCTGAAAAACAACGACATTTTTATACGGAGCTTGACATGGGAGAAGCGGGCCGCCGTAGCCCGGTTAGAAGAGTAGTGGATTAATAATTGGAGGGTTACGAGATTGAAACTCGATCCAATCGGACCCTTGAATATGTGGGAGCTGATGAACTTTAAATCTGTTGTGGTCTAAAATGTGGAAGTTCGGAGAGTGGAGTGCCAGCTCATAAGTTGGCTTCGTCATTTGACCTTGGTTAAAAAGGTGTCCTCAAATCTTTCCTTTGTTGTTGACCCCGAACGTTTTCAATAGACTATTGTATTGCTCCAGTGTGATGTTAATTAACTCCCTACCTACAGACATGGGAGAGGTATCAAAGAAGTAAAACACTGAGTGAAATTTTCTATAAAAATTTCTAAGCTGGTATTTATAAGCTTATATTTCGATCACCTCAATGGCATGCAATAATGAATAGCTCTAAATGCAAAATTAATGTCTTAGATTTTACATTTTTTGGTACAAAGAATTACAGAAAAATTTCAATTTACGAAAATATATTATCTTACTAGTAATGTGTCTACTATTGAAATTAAGAAAACTTAATACGAACAAATTCATATTTATTTATTTACAAGACTAAACTTAATGGATAGAAAGTAAATCCAATTTACCATTCATGACTGAGAAATTACATTTTACCAAAATGTTAAAAACTTAATGTACTTAAAACCTCAGTATGAGTTGAAACATTATAAATAAACCAATAATTTTATTTAACTACGATGTCTTTCCTTAGTACTCCTCTAGTAAATAAAATCCGTGAGAGGAGATGAAATATGTTAGAAAGCCTCTCTCTGAAAGTTTATTTGCTTAAAAACTCACGTAACTATGATAGTCCTTTTTTATTAGCTTTGTCTACATTGTGCCTTGTATGCTTAAGGGAATTTTTTCATCATAAAAATGTAATTACGTTTTCTCTACTTCCATTAAAAAATCAACTAACTTCGGATGCTCTTTGCACTAATTCTTCTTTTGAATGAAAAGAACCCAATGAAGTTTCTCGTGTAAAATATTTTATGCAGAATTTAGAAATCTAAAACACGTAGGATAGTAACATTAAAGGAATAAACGTAAGATTTCTTATTTCATTAGGATTTACATCTATATCTCTTTTTAAACTGATGAAAATGTGAATCTAAGGAATAGGGTACTGTTTATCTGTGTGGAAAAAACTATGGTTAAATATAAATTTAAATTATTAAATCTAGAATTAATTTTCTTTTTGTAAGTATAAATGGAACAAATTATAAATAATAATTAAGTATTCAGAACTTTAAAAACGTTTCCTGTATACCATGATTCTTATTTCAAAAAATGTATTGTGCATTCCCTTAAAATTATGAAGACATTAATTTTTAGAAATTTGTGACCATTTCAAGGTAAATCATATTTTTTTTATTTGCTAATAATAAAATATCTTAGTAAGTTTTGATTTTACTTCTCTATTTTATTTAGTTAAGAAGTCATACATTATCGATGCTGTTATATAAAAAATTAGCAACGTTTTTTCTTGTAATTTTACATTGCTTGTTTACATTTTCGGTATATGTTATACTATTTAGGAAAGTTTTTTTACAGAAAAAATATTTATTTTTAGTTGTTTAGCTTTGATTTGTTGTGAGAGGGTTACATTAAATATGTATTCTTTTAAATGCCAAATGGTGTTACATTTCAAGACACAATGGATGTAGGATATATTAAATGCATGTATGTCCCAGGAAAAATCAGAGGAAATTCAGTTTCATATTTCATAAATGTAAAAGGATTCAAAAAAGATATTTAAACCATCGAGAGCCTTTTACGAATTAAACAATTTTACTTTCAAATAAATCATGCTCGAAACTCAAGGAAGTGGGAGTATGTATTTATTGAGTAAATTTTAAAGCCTTTAAATACTTATGTGTGGAATTAATAAAGGTTCAAAAGAAAATACCTGCTCATGTGTATTAAATTAATTCGAACTAACTCAACTATAAACTGATTTGTATTTGGTACTTTCGAATATTCTATTCAAGTCCCTTCACCAAATAAGTCTACGCCTTATTTGCAAGTATTTAATTTAAAAACCATAACATTAAAACATTTAACAATAAATACATTTTACACTAAATGCTATGAAAACATTTTATATAATAAATGTATTTTACATTAAATTCCATTAAAACATTTTGCAGTAAATGTATTTTACATTAAATGCCATTAAAACACTTTACAACAAAGACATTTTACATAAATGCCATTAAATATTAAATTTTTTTTTAATTTATTAATTTAAAAATATTTTACAATAAAGATTGCTTGGTTGTAAGCCAAAGTTAGACATTCTGACGCAATAGGCCTTATTTAAAGAAATCATGCTATTTCATATTCATTCTGTGCATTCCTATTTTTTTCATAAGACTGCCAAGATTTCAAAAATACACGTTTAAAGGAACGAAAGGACTTTCCAAATTCGGAACCTTATGTTTATTTTAGTAAATTCCTTTTGAAACATGTATTTATCGAGTGAGTCATAAATCTCAAATTGTTCGCGGAAGAAATAAAAGTGTCCGCGAAATTAAACATCAGCTCGAACCCATATTAGTTAATTCAACTACGAACTAGCTTGTATTTTGTGTTCGAGAATATTGAATATCAGTTATTCAAGATAATTCACAAAAAAATTAAAATCTTTATTTGCAAGTCGGATCAAAAACTGCCCTGTAGTGACCAACCTCTGGTGCAAAAACCTATTCAAAAGTGTGACCAGTTCTGGTCAAGAGACAATTTGTTCTTCATTCCTCCTCGGAATAATAGGGTGGTTTTGCATCGACCAAATATGTCGGCCTTAGCAAAATTGACTAGACTTTGACGAGATATAACATCGAAACTCTTGGAGGGTTAAATAAATATGCTATAAAACATTTTATAATAAGGAAAATGTGTATTAAGTGAAAACCGTTTCAGAGATTGCTTGGTTGTAGATCATATAAGTCAGCACGCAGTCGGAGGAAGTGGGGTTTCCAGTTTTCATTTCAAGAAGTCATTCTATTTCAAATTCATCCTGTTCATTCATATTATGTATTTCAAGAAATTGCCTAAAAGAAAAACGTTTTTAGGACTACTTTGTTGTAGGCCATATTAGACGTTTGCATGCAGTTTGAAGTTCTTATTGCAAGAAGCCATCCTATTTCAGATTAATTTCTATTCCATATTTCATGAAATTGCCACGATCCGAAAAAGACAAATTTCATGCAACGAAAACACTTCAAAATTCAACATTTGTTTGTATTTCAGTTAACCCAATCGAAGAGCAATGTAGATGAAGTACTTATTTATCGAGTGAGTCTTAAGCATTAAATATTTTTTTGTGGAAGAAATAAAAGTGACCACGAAAGAAAACATCAGCGCAAACCCATATCTATTAATTCATACCAACACAACTATGAACCAACATGTATTCAGTATTCGAGAATATCGAATATGACAGCTATACAAGATATTCCACCAAAAATTATAATTCTTATTTGCAAGCATTTTTACTTAACCCTAACCCTCCTGGTAGTTTATCTGCAAATCAAAAACTACTCTGTAGTGCTAGCCTCTGGTGCAAAACCTGCAAACTGTCACCAGTTCTGGGCAAGGGAGGATTTGTTTTCCTACTTGGATTTTCATTCCAGCATGGAGTTAAAAGGTGGTTTTGCCTCATTTTGATATCTCGTTCCTAGAAAAATTGACTGGACATTCAACAAGATATCTTGTCGAGACACTTAAAGGGTTAAAAAAATATGCTATAAAAACATTTTACAATATGCTCTAAGAGAAAACCGTTTTAGAGACTGCTTGGTTGAAGGTCATATTTGACGTCTGCATGCTGTCGGAGAAAGTGCAGTTTCTTGTTCTTATTTCAAAAAGACATCCTGTTTCAAATTTATCCTTTTCATACCCATTCTATATTTCATGAAATTGCTACGATTCGAAAAAGACAAATTTCAAGCAACGAAAGCACTTTCGAAATTCGGCACTTGTATTTATTTCAGTCAACCCAATCGACGCGCAATGTAGATGGAGTACTTATTTATCGAGTGAGTCTTAAGCCTCAAATATTTATTTGCGGAAAAAATAAAAGTGCCCGCGAAAAGAAAACATCAGCGCAAACCCATATCCATCAACCCAGTCGAACAAACGTGGAAAGAGAAAACTGCTCACCGAAAGCCACCCCCGACCACCAGAGGATCCGTGTCACCCTCTTCCATCTGCATCCCCCGCCAGTTAATGAGAAAGCTGGTTGTTTTTCACTGCCATCTAATTACAACAGGAGCTCAATTTGTATCCGGATTTAATTACAGGTATTCCCCCGCGCTGCTCTAAAACCGATTATTGAGCCCCAGTTCTATTTTCTCTGCAGCGATAAGAAGACGCATTCATTCCGTCGTTGGAGACGGAAGGATGCGGACTGGGAAGCGCGGGAGCAGCATCAACGCATCATTAGCAAACAAGCCTAATCATAATGAGGATGGAATCTTGAAACTGCCCGAGAGATCCAGGCGATTGGCTCGTTGAATATTATCGAATGTTCTGATCGCGTTCCCTCTCGAAGGGAGATTTTAGAGGTTCCTGCGAGTTATTTTGTTAAATTGTTTTTAATGAATTCATCCGAAGAAAGTAAAGTTGTTGTAATCAAGGTATCAGCGTTATCTTAACGAACCCCGAATGCACGTATAAACCCCGTGCTTCTGGAGATAACGTTTATGGTCGCTGACTTCGTCAACCTCTGTTTGGGAAATTTAAAGGATTATTTTAAATGAAAGCTAGAAATGATTTAGGGTGGCGTCATTAGGTGAAATACCTCATAACATTTAGATAATTAACTCGGAATTATGATTGGATGCTGAATTATTGTGTCTTTAAGAGAATAAGACGTGTAATGGGCTTTTCATAACTGCTTTGTAGCGGAGAAGTGTATTGGCTGCAAATATTTCTAAAACAAGGTATATCATAGAGATGAATTTGAAGATAAAATTTTTACTACTGTTATCAGCATATTCTGTAATTACGATATCTGACTGAATTACTTCTGTTGAAATAGAGATCACATCGGTCTACAGTAAGTGAAAGATAAATGACATAAGTAATAAACTATTTTATGAATAGTATTCCTTTTATCACGTTAAAACCAATTCTATTTCAATATGAGTATTATGCTTGAGCCTAACTTAAGCTATGCTTCATGAACCCTTAAAATATTATCTGACATATGTATTAAATAACCTACTTTCCCCCAAGATCCTGCAAAGACTCTCTCGCCTAGTAGTGCACCATTCATCAAAGTTATAAAACACTTGTAAAATTAAGTGGTTTCGACGTAATATCACGTCCATCAAAATCTGATCAATTTTTCTAATACCTTGAGAGATACCACGTCGAGATAACCACCAGGAGGGTTAAAGCAAAGTGCCTTTGGTTGTCAAGGGATAAAAGTTGGACTGTACTCAATGAGTATATTTCTGTTATCCTTGATTTGCCAAGGAGAGCAGTTGTTGTTTATTTCAGACAATTGGCCTGAGACGATTGCTTACTGGCTCACTTTTTTCAAGTTAGAGTTGTAGATTTCCTAATCTGTTATTTATGTGGCTCTGGACCATCTATGACGGATGAACCTTTAGATGCACTCCCGGCAATTAGAGATTTTAGTAGTCTCGTTAAAAATTGTTAAAAATTCGTGGATTAATGACATGAGTTAATGTCCGGCAAGTATTAACACCTTAAAATGTACAGAAAGATAAATATGTGTTAGTTAAATTTACTATTTTAGATCTATTCCTTTTCCTCGTGAAATGAATACACAAAAAGTTAATATTGTTTTTGGTGCATCTTGCCATGCACATAGGTTTTTATGCAATTTGAAAACCGTATAACTGTGTAACGTTTTCCAAAATTGTTCAAAAATACTTTAAAAATCACAACTTGGTAAGAACAATCCTTCTTGTATAAGAAATTTTCAAAATTATTTAAACAATCAAATATATTTGTATAATAAGTTAACATGTTACATAAATATAACAATATTGGTATAATAAAAGGAATGCAATTAGTAAAGTAAAGAGATATATTTCTCAAATTAAACTGTCTTAAATATGAAATGCATTATATGTATATACATAAATATTGAATATTGTAAATCAAATTCTGACTTGAAACATACTCAAACAGCGCAGATACTGACACGTTCTCGCCAATTAGTGCTTCAAGGATCATACAATCCATAAACAGGAGAAAAGAATCATACTCAAAATCAGTGCTATTAACTCAGCTTTAAACTGTGGGGCTTCAAAATCTGCGATATTAGCTCTTCAACAATTCCATCAAAAACTCTTGACTCTACTTGTAAAATGACACTCTTGTTAAAACCTAAGTGACCTAAGCTTCCATTGAACTAACTATGTTGTTTGTATTAATGGAAATTGTTTAGGTGGAAATTATCTAAACGAAGATATTACATCTCAAAATAAGGCTATTCTATATTCCTTGAAATGAATAGAAATTTACTTGTTAGGAGAGCATGCACCAAATAAATTCGCGGTTAATTTTGTTTTTCGTCTAACGCATATCAACGAAGACTTCGATATTTAGCTATAGAAATGAAAGTATTTCAACCTTCTGAGGGGTTTAGACGCATATATCCGGTTTTTCAGTCGTCTATGTATGACTTCTGATCAGGTTTAACCTGCTTGCCCAATAGTGTTCTTCCTAGGATTTTTTCAAATAGATTTGGTTATTTAGTCATAATATTGTGGTGTAAAAAGATTACTAACACCACTAGGAAATTTTATGAAGCTTAGAGGATTGGCAAAGCTATAAATTGTGAATTGTAATGTTCTAAAAATGTGCGCAAGCTATAAATTTCCCAAATTTCCGACTAGAGATCCCCAAGTAATATTCTTGAGCTTAACTTAAACTATTCGCCATGTACCCTCAAACATTTATCTGACATTAGTGAGAAAAACCTACTTATTTATTTTATGTCCTTCGAAGACCGTCTAGACGAGTAATATATCATTAATCAAGGTTAACAACATCATTAAAATTGAAGAAATAATTCCAGAGTGCTTGTTGGCATATAAAGATTAGAGCTGTGCTGTGCTCAATGATAATTTTTCTGAATAGTCTATTTCCCCGTATGCGAAACCTCAAGGATAATATTATGTTTCCTCGAATGCGAACATTCAAGGAAAATATTCTCTGCTTTTCCGAATGCTAACTCTCAATGAAAATATTGTTTTCCCCAATGCGATTCCTCGAATCTTCCCAATGGCTTCAAAAATACGTAATTCCGTATCACTGAATTTGAAATAAAGTTAATTTCTTTTTGTTTTCAACAACAAGTTCAAAGTAACACAATTCCCATACTTCGACTTTAAATAAATTACACATTTACTTTCAATGAAATTACGTTTTCACTCTGTTTCCCGAAATACGATCCTGCGAAGCTTCCGAAATGGCTTCCACGCACTTGATCGCCTTACAGCACCCGCTCACAAGAAAGAAGGATGGCCACCCAGCCAACAGTCATCCCTCTCATTTATCCTAAACCCCCTACAGAGTGCTCGCCATCCCCTCGCCAGATTCGCGAGCACCCCCTCCGCTGCTTTGAATTTAGGACTTGAGTGCATTCACACTCGAATGCTCGCACCAACTTTTCAAATTAGGTTCTCTTTCATCCGATTTTTTCCCTCCTTTCTAACGTTCCTTATTCGTTTCCTGCAGACGAGAGGCGATAAGGCGAAACTCAAACTAGAATTTGCTAAGCATTTTTTATATCCTATTTTGAATTTCTTAGTTGATTTTTTTTCTTGTGTGTGTGCCCTAACTTCGTTTTCTTGCTCCTCTTTTTGGCAGCGGGCCCGCATTCCCCTTATTGCATAGCCCGGATTACCTGGGTAGAAAAGACGGTGAGAGTGAGAAGAGATGCTGTCTTTTCTGAACGCGTTTTCCCTCCTGCTCCCATAAACAAAAAAGGGTTTACGAAGATTTTTTACTGTGTGCTTTTTATCTCCCGGTGTTTATTTGTGTTTGCAGTCCGTGTGAGTCATTCGAGTGAATATGTGTTGAAAATTATCCTGTTTATATTCAGATACCAGGGGGATGTTTTTATGCCAAATTTGAATCAATATCCTTCTGGACGGATCAGAATGGATGGATTTTAACCATCCAAGTGGATTTGACAAGATACTTCCAAGATCCTTACAATTTTCCTAATGGCAGGATAAATCGTCCATCAAACCAGGTCAATTTTGTTAACTTTTCAAGTGGTTTTGAAGATATATCTCGTAATTTTTGATAATGATGAGATACCTCTTCCATCAAGATCTTGTCAGTTTTACTAATGACGAGATACCTCATCAAAAATGCTCTATTACCTCAAGGAAGAATAAAGATACATGTAGGAAACAAGTTGCCCTTTGCCTAGAACTGGAGACAGTGTGGAATAGGTTATTGCATCAGAATTTGACCACTAAAGAGCAGTTTTCGACGCAAAGATAAACCACTAGGGAGGTTAATGAGATATCTTGTCGAGACAAAAATGCCCTATTCTCCAAGGGTAATGAAGATCCATGTAGGAAAAACGAATTGTCTCTTGCCTAGAACTAGGTACAGTTTGAAACAGGATTTTGCATCAGAAGCTGCACTCTATATGACAGTTTTCAAAACGAAGATAAACCCCCAGAAGGGTTAACTAGCAAGAAATTTTAGAAGATAAAATAAGCATTTGAAACTAATATCTCCAATGGCATTCAAAAATTCATGAAAATGAAAATCGCATATTTTTACAGTGGACATTGTCGGCTTGGATTGGAAACTCTTAAACTGACACTTCTTTGGAGGTATTAAATGCTTTTTCCATGATGATGAGAAACATGTATTCATATTTTAATATGTATAAAAAGATGTAACACTAATCAACTGCTTATAATTTTTTAAACTTAAAAGATCTGGTCTATAAACAGTTGTACAGTAAAAAATTAGATGCCAGGGGGATATTTTTTGTGCAAAGTTTCAATCAATATTCGTCTAGACGGATCAGAATGGATAGGTTTTAACAAAAAAGACATTTTAGAAGATAAAATAAGCTTTTGAAAATAATATCCAACCGTATTCAAAACTCCATAAAAATGGTTTTCGTATATTTGTGCAGTGTATGTCGTAGGCATAAAGTAGAAACACATTAACAAAAGTTTTTTGAAGGCAATGCTTTTCGTATGACAAGAAAGAAGCATATATTCATATATTTAACGTGTTTAATAAAATATATGACACTATATATAATAAAAGTGCCTATAATAATTATTATTTTTCCCTAAACACTAATACTTGGTCTTCAAACCACTCTATAGTAAAAACTTCATTCGTAAGTTAACATTCCTGGTGTTTATCTTAGTGTACATAACTGCCCTGTCTCAGGTACAAAAACCTGTTCAAATTTATCACAGTTCTGGGCAAGGAACAATTTGTTTTTCCTTCTTGGATCTTCATTCCTTTGGAGTAATATGGCAGTTTTGACGTGAAGAAGATTTCGTCACAGTAAAGTTGGCCATATCTTGATGGACGAGATATCTCGTGGAAAGCATTTGAAGGTTAATGAGTTTCTGATCTAAGCCGAAGACATATGTCATATTTAAATAAATCAGTCCTAACTTGTACCGTCGATATTGAGCAGAAACTCATTAACTGACAGTAGGAATGTTTTACTGTACAGTTCTTTCAAGTCTAAATATTAGTTTTTAGATCAAAATAAAAATAATGAAATACTTTTGATATTTTACGTATATCTTAAACACATTGCAGTACGTCTGTGTACTTCTCGTTATCATGAAACCAATCATTTAGTGTCTCCGAAAAAATGTCAGTTAATGATTTTTTTTATCTGAGCCATCTATGTAAGAGAATATTATTAAAGCGAATTGTAGGTTCAAGACCCAGAGAAGGAACACCCGAGCTTCATGGTACCTGTTAAATATCGTTTTAATACCGATAGCAACACGGCTCGTCTCCCTTCATGTTCTTCGAAAATTGTTTTTACAACAAAGAATAGTAAGACATCTTGGAATATACGCAGTTGTTTTGATCGGTTAATAAATTAACATTTTGTATTATTCGTCTTAATTATTTTAATTGAACCTTGATGAGTTGTTACGTTGCTCAAATGTACCATCAATCGATAAAAATATGTGCACAATGACAAGCAGCGTATCGGAATGGTGCATATCTATCACATTTAGATAAGTCCCAAGCCTCTATTTATGTTTAATTAATTGTTTAGCATATTCATGCCTTCGGTACTGAATGAGAAATAAAGTGACTATCAATAGGATGTTTGTTCCTTATGTTTTAGCACATTAATCAAAACATATATTTTTGAATAATATCATACATTCATTTAAAAATCAATGGTAATGATATGCACATTTTTACAGAATATTTATATATTTTAAACAATTGTTAAATACAGAAAATTACGAAACCTCAATTCTAATAAGAAATTAAGTTCATATTACGTTGGTGAGAATAATCAAAAGTATAGTAATAGACGCGTCATGTTACCTATCTTTCCGCCATACAAGTTATGAACAAATGATAAATGAGCATATTAAGTAAATATACACAAAACATATATGAATAAAAAAGAAAAATTATGTATATTTACAAGAGAGAAAAATCTTGTAGGAACCAGTAAGAATTGAGAAGATAATGGAATAATAGTATACGAAAATATAAATAATGCTTGAGAGGTAAACAATCATAAAATGAAACTCATGAATAACTGTCCCAGAGGTTAGCGAATATAATATCAGTACGTAATAATTTCGTTCAATTCAGAAGTTTGTTTTCCTTTGCACAACACATGTCCTAAATAATTTATGTATTTTCATATTTTATACGGGTAGTATCGTGAGAATTTTATTGATATTCAATTATATTACATTTCAATTAAATTGGTTTGTATAGAATTGAATTCGCCTGCTGATTATGTGAACTTAATAAGAGATGTAAGATTATGTCCTGTTTTCGAATACCACGAGACCAAATAAATGTTACACATTATTCTGCAAACATAGTTTCAGAAGTTTTTCCTTGGATGAGAAATGTGTTCTCTCTATGTTGTAAATTATATAAGACGATGATATTTTAGCAAAATTGTATACTCAAAATATGTGCTATAATATCACTACTCTTATATCATTAAGAAATTTTCAACTAGTATTTATTGAAATGATTTGTTGAAAAGTCAATCTATCAGTTTTTGATAATACGAATACATTTGGAATGAAAATGCTTTGTTTGTTTAGTAACTATTGGAGCTTTATTTTTGCTACATGTATTATTAGAGGAGGATCTACATTTTGTACCATGGACATATTATTAGTAGTTATATTTGCATTGCATTCGACTCATATCTACATCTATATTAAATTGAAACCCTCAAGATAATGAGACATAAAAGCTTTCATTATTTCATGCTCATTTCTTCAATTTCATATTTGGTTTTATTGCGTTACAGTGTTTAGATATTTAAATAACTGATATGTAGGATTTAAAAGTATAAATTGTTCTTGTGATATTGATATTTAATTTCATGAATGATTGTTTGTACGTTTTTTCTGTCTGATAAGAAATAATAGTCTGTCGTTTTCAGTTGAAAATAATGTAAAATATTTTCTCTTAAAATCCTCTGACTTCCCATACATCAGCTTTTAAATGATAACTTGACTGTAGAAGCCTACTATGGCAAGTACTGCTACACCTTAGCAATTACTCTGGAGTACATATACGTATTATCAGTTGATATACGTGTTATCATAACTGATAATACGTATATGTATTCCAGAGTTAGGATTTTATAACTGATAATACGTATATGTATTTCAGAATAGTTATGTAGATCTCATTCAAATGCAATCAATAATTTTTAAAATTCAGATTCTGACTACAAAATTCAATAAGAAATACCAGTTCTATATTTGCATATTTTCTTATTTATCAATATGCAAATATAGAACTGTTATTTCTTATTCAATTGTGTAGTCAGAATCTGAATTTTTAAATTTGTTGAATGCATTTTAATGAGCCCTACATGATTATTGTACTAAATAACTTTTGTGTGTTATTGTAATTCCTTTATGTATAACTGTATACTTTCGTAAATTAAATTTAACTCACTATTATAAATTTCCATGCCTATAGTAAATCATGAATTTGAACAATTGGCTTTGAAAGGTTAATAAAGGAACAAGATTAAGAATGCTAAATTTTATTAGAAAGCAAACGATTACAACTGTCAATAGTGTACTCTGAAATTTTCATAATAGCTAAAATAACTAGATGTATTTTAATTTTTGAGGATATTATACTCTATTCTTTTTATTAACTTTAAAAAGATATATTATATAAACGTTATAAGAACTTTCTATCTATGTACTTTAAAGTAAACAAACATCAGGGTTAAGTATTTAAAAAAATCCATTATATTATTACTCCCATCTAATTAAAATAGGGTTTCTTTAGATTTTTGTTAGTATTTATTATTTTATTTTTAAGCAGGGAAACGTTAGAGAGAAAATGTTTTATGACGCTATATCTATAAATTGTGTTTCAATAAGTTTGATAGGTGTAAGTAGAAAAGGAAACATTATGTTATTAAATGCAAATACATTATGTAAAAAATTATATTTATTTATTATGATAATTCTAAAGAATATGTTGAGACAAATTTAAAATTCCCGTATTCTACGAAAGAACAAATTAACTTTACTATTTGCAAGCAGTTACAAATCCAATTCATTATTTCTATTCATATACCTTATTAGATGGATACAGGCACTCGAAGTGGAAGAAACTTTTTTTACAAGAAAAACTAACATATTTACATTCAGAACATTTCGTCTTCAGAAATAACTCTGACACGCAAAAAGAATATTTAAGGGTGAATTTAAAGAGTCGCGCGTACAAGAAAATGATACTAAGATTCATTCAAAATAAATGAGACAACTTACAAAAGTCTAACTGAAAAATAAAATAAAAAATATATCTACATTAACAAGACTTATTTTAGTACTATGTTGCTTTAAATAACAAAATTTTAGATCTCTTCTGATATGAACATTTAGGAAAATTCTGTAACTTAATGTTCAAATTTTGACTTTAATAACTTACCAGCAGAATTATCCAGTGCTACTCGGGCTGAAATTTGTGACAGTTAATACGAAAAAGTGACCAAAATAATCACTTTTCTCGTTCACAAAAAATACAAAGATCATTTTTAAGTGTCTAAAGATAATTTTTAACACTGTATAGACATTTTTATAAAGTGTACAATTTATTTTAGACGCCTTAAACGTGCTATATACATCTATATTATTGATTTCACATGCATCGCACCTTTGGTGTAAGACAGAACTACAAAACGTTATACTAAGCTGATTACTATAAAAGTCTTTTTTAAGCTCTGGTGTAATTATTTGGAGACTCTTCCTTCTTAAGTTTTCCTTTAAAATGTCCGTAAGGAATCCACGAAGAGTTATCTTGCATTCAGTTTTACTATAAGTGGCTCTTTCTGTAAAGCTAAATGTAGATGGCATTGGTGTTTTAGGGGTGGAACGTGTTTGTTTTAATAATATATATTATATTTCGATAGACTTTTTTATTTACTCACACATTAAAGTAACCCACATTTTACAATGCATTAAGTATACTTTTACACTTAACCAAATTTACAGTTTTCTATTTGCTCAAGAAGTCTAAGCACTTATTTCCCAAATCAGTTTGAGTTTGCATTTCTTCTTTTGATCTTATATCCAATTTTTTTCTCTAATAACTTCCAAGGAATCCCTCAAGATCATGGAGGAAAAAACGGGCGAATTAAAAACCAAGACAGAATATTCAACATAGAACTCGAAAGGCGATAAGAATCCGCCGGAAAATACTGCCATAAAATTCCTTATTTTCGCACTGAAGTAGAAATGGTGTCACGTGTTGAAGAGAAGACAGCCAATACTATTGATCCGCAAGAAATGCCCTTCTGCTTTTTTATTTTCTCCGCATCGAAGGGCCGTTGATTCGAATTCTGAATCAAATGTACCCGACAGAAGTACAAGTATCTGGACGCCAACAAAACACTGACAGTTTCTTTTCCATTCGGCGGGATATCTCCTGTATTACGTGACCGCAATGGGAAAATGAAATAACACTTAGAGGAGAAGCTTTCGCGTTTCACTTACACGGCATAAATGCAGCGGCGAAAACCATTTATACGCTAGATTTGAAAAGAAATTTGAGACTAGAGTTGAGACTTTTTGAAGATTGTTGAGTCGTGACTACAGGCTATTTATTTCGAAACTTAACACGATGTATTTATTACCTAATGTTGTTTTGGTAGCTAGAAACTTTCTTGCATGTTTATTTCAATTGTCACCGTCTTTGCGTAGTTATCTTAGGAAAGAAACATAAAAGTCTGCTAAGTGAGAGTTGGAATGTCGAAAAAAGTATTTTTGTTATCTGAAACTGCAAAAAATATGCAATATAACGGAAAAAATACATATACTGTATTCTCATATTGAGTACTACTAAAAGTATTTTTAACCCTCCTGGTGATTGTTTGGAGCTCACATTAATTCGCCTTACCTCATCATTAACAAAACTGACCAGATCTTGATGAACGATATATCTCGTCCATCAGGATCCGGATGAGTTTTGTTAATGACGATGTACTTTTTCGAAATAATCGTCGGCGGATGATCTCGTTGTCTCTTGTCATTAGAAAGAAACTCACCAGTTCTTGATATCGTCCTAGTAAAATAATTGGCAATACCTTCATGACGAGATATCTTGTCATTAGAAAAATTCGTCAGATCTTGATGGACGAGATATCTCGTTTGAATCACTTGGAGAGTTTAATAGTATATAGTGCTACTACGATTAGAAGGCAGTTGACCTTGGGTCAGTCGACTTAGCAGTTGACCTCGGGTCAGTCGAGAAGGTGTGAAAACTCGTAAAGAAAAGGGGGACGCAAGCAAAAGTATGAATGTTTATACCCGTAGATTGTTTTCCTCCATAAATTCGTTATAATTTCTATCGCTTTTGGCATCGAACGATAAACGAGAATGCAAGTTAAAGTAGCCAGTTGTGGAACCGTTTCGTTGAACTTTCAACCTATGACCTAATTTAAAGACTCGTTCAAAACCACGTCACTCGGCTGACAACTCACGGGAGCCAGGCTATATGTGGCATAGTATTATGATCATGCATGAAGGCTTACGCTCTCGAAGTTGAAATTGATAAACTGCGAATACAGTTTCTCAAAACGTTTGGTCTTCTGAATGATACCTATATTCTACTTCAACATCTGATTAGAATGTCTTTTATGAGGTATTATTTAACTCTATAGAAGAAACTAACTATCGCTTTATACGATATATGTACCTAAAACGTTATGCACAATAGTTGAAATAAACATAAGTTACACGGATTCAAATCAGTTGCAACTAAATATCTCATATATCAAAAAAGTGATGTTTAAAATTCACCGATCTACACGAAAAGACCTATTTAATCCCGATTCTTGTTCTTTGAAACAGTTAAATTTTATCTAAATATGTTTACGTCTAATAACATATATTCACCATTTATATCACCGTTTAATGTTTTCATATACTCATTGTATCAATTTGTACACTATATATATATATATATATATATATATGTAAACATAAGTAAACATGTACATATAAGTAAAACATCAACATGAACGATCATAAATTAAGAATGTATAGAATATATATACATGTATATATATAATGCATATATATGTATATATATATATACATGTATATATATAATGCATATATATGTATATATATATACATGTATATATATAATGCATATATATGTATATATATATATATTAAATATATATATATATATATATATATATATATATATATATATATATATATATTCTATACATTCTTAATTTATGATCGTTCATGTTGATGTTTTACTTATATGCATTTGATACATACTTTTTACATTTATTTATATTAATCCTACGGAATTGAATAAAAATGTAACAAAATATGAGGTCCTTTTAGAATGCTGCCGTAAACGACAACCGAGTGAAATGATCTGAGAAAAATTTCTTTTTCAAAATAAACCCCGTCTAATTATATAAACCTTAAGCCTGTGAGCGCCACGAGATTTCCTAGTAGAGTAATATTGCCTTTATAATAATGCCAATAGGCATTATGACGAAACAGTTGCAACTATTGTTTGAAAAATCTTAGGAGAGATATTTTTGATTAAAATAGGTCCAAACTGATCATGCAAGGAAGACTGCAGATTGCAAAACGGATAAATGCGTGTGGATCCCTCATAGGGTTAGGATTCCATTGTTCAAAGTCTTTAAGTTCCAATAATTACACACTTAATTAATTCACAAAATAATAGAAAATTGCGTTGCATCACAAAATCAATAGACGAATATACTTCCGGGTCCAAAATCACAAATAACATCTCCATGCAATGGTAATGAGAATTATTTCGATTGAAATCGCAATTGATTGCGAACCCCGAGTCGCAGTATCCCTGCATCCTGAATCGAGCCTCATTTACTTTCCAAAAGTCAATACACCCCCAGTGATGAACTAATTGATTTATATGGGTCAATATCATTAAATTATGCAGCAGTAGGAAGTTGCACCTTCCATTTGGGATTCGTCCCCAACGGTGACGCCAAATAGCGGGACGGTACCATCAGGCCAACTTTACGATAGAGGCTGCAATAACCATAGTTTATATTAGCAACTGGGAAACATTCGGCTGCCCTATAAATCTGTGAGATGGATACTTTAGTGGCCACTCTCTCGAAATTTGGGTAGTGGTAATGCGCGCTCGCTGTCAGTTTTAATGTGCTTTGATTCAGTGGGTCTTCTCCTATTTGTATTCGGCTTCAGCATGTGCCGGTAAACATAACCTTGGGACAACTTACACGCTGCTTAATGCTTTCGCAGAATTAAAATTCATGCTTTGATAGTTGCAGGATACTGCAACGTTGACCGCCAAAATGGCATAATTAATACCTACGATGTAAGGCAACAATAATGCGTGGCTGCTTCTGTATAGGGTAAGTGCACGTATTATACAACACGAGGATATATGGAAAGGTAAATATAATAATCTAGCTGAATTTATGTAAAATGTTTTTGTATTAGAAGGCACCCATATTCTGTTTTTAGCATCATTCGAGTATCTATTTTTAAAACAAGATAATTTTGTGTTTTGTGGTGATAAAAATAACTTTCAATCTTATTCAACCCTCCTGCTGGTTGTCTTAACGAAGTATTTCTTTAGCCAAACTAGTGACATCTTGAAGGACGAGATAACTCGTCATTAAAGAAAAATTGACCAGATCTTGATCTTGTTGTCATAAAAAATCTGCAATACCTTGATGACGAGTTGTCTCATTAGCAAAATTGTTCAGATCTTGATGGACGATATATATCGTCAAAACCACTTGAAAGTCTAAAATGACAATTATCTTCGAGAAAAAAAAATTGAAACATTACTTTGCAGGACTTATAAAACACATTTGCTTGTAAATACTCAATAATATTTTCTATAATTTTTTCCTCAAACAAATCTAGCGTTTCTGTCGAAAACAATATACTATATGTAATACTGTATACTACGAATGCACGGAATATGAAATAGATTTTTCATTGCTTCCCTTTTTTTCCATATTATGAAGCATGTTTTAAAAATAATATGATTTATTTTCATGTTATCTAAACCGAATGTCGATGTTGGATCAAATGTAAACAAATTTTCTATCCCTCCAGACATTTAGAGAAAAATTAATTCAAAAATAGATAAACCATTCCTTTGTAACATATACCGATATAGTATCGTTCAATACCAAATGGTTTCAATTAAACTATATGCTTCAGTTAGATTTACAAAGAGATGTCTTTTTCTTGAAATGTTATAATTATGAGCAAGAGAGTAAAAAAATTGGTGCGACATCCGTTTAAACACTTATAATATATATTAACATATATTGTCGATTTAGAGACGAAATCACTTAATTGACACAAAGAGTTTATAGAACAGCTTTTAAGACTTCATTTTTGGTCAAAAAATAAAAACTTTAAGCATTTTGATAATGTCATATATTTTTACATATGTATTACAATATGACACAATGTATTTCTCACCATCACGAAAATAAGCATCTATTGTCTCTGAAAAAATGTCAGTTAATGAGTTACTTTTCTAAGCCGTCGATATTAGACTATTGGTTAACATGCTAATTTAATTCAAATCAATTAATTAAGCAAGTATATCAGGCAAACAATATACCATACCTTTTTTTCAGACTGTAATAAAATATCTCTCAAAGTGCGTTTTCAATTAATAAGTTTATAATGACTTCTAATAAAATTTAATTTCTGTAATACAGTGCGATTTACTATCTTCCAATTAGTTTCCTAGAATTTTTAGTACTAGAAAACAAAAAATTCAAAATAAATGGAGTATTTATAAATTACATTGTAACTACCAGCTATACCTTAATATATATATTTTACTCGAACATTTATTTTGAAATTATTTCATTTTTTTTACTATAGAAAACACATTTTTATAGAAGTATGTACACGTTTAGTGTGTATTTTAGAATATACGTTGGTTGTATTTATAACATTAATAAAATTTGGACATCTGAATAGCTATATAAGAATGCAATCAGCAAGATAGCAATGTGTGATTATAATTCAGTGTACTACAACTCCTACAGAAATATGTAATTTTTCTGATTAAAAATAAAAATAGACACAATTTAAGTAAAATTATAATTCGAAATATGTCATGTGGAATTACAAATGGATTTTAAAAACATACCAATACATCATACAATATTTGTTTTCAATATTGCTACACATATATGATGTGAAAATGCATGAATACCTTTAAATGTGTATTTATATTTCAATGTATACATAAGTAAATATGGAAAAACAGATTTAATGTTGCTATTTGTTCTATCATCATAAATAAAAGTATCCATCGTTTTCTAAATGTAACCTTAAAAACTCATCTTACTTTTGTAAAACATAATTCTTACGTGCTCTCAAACATGTATGAGATAAGATGAGCAACGTCTATGTTTGAAAAAAAATATTCTCCTAAATGAAGCAACAAATTCGTACGAGAAAGAAGAAAAACAATTCCAGCTATCTGTCGTATTCTTATAAGATATTACGTTGCTCTCAGAGAATACAGAAGATGAATGGCCGTTCATATTTTACGCTAATAACGGGATTACTTTCATAAACAATGCTTACTCTGGAATATTGTCGTAACGGCATTTGTTTCTTGTTTTCTTCGTTTACATAAAATGGCTGAGATTTGTTCTGTTTTCGGAAATGCAACTATCTCCTGAGAAAGCGCAGGGAACAGGAACACAACTATATAAATGGAATAAATACAAAGGAAGGAATAATGTATCATATACTTTCCTCTGTCACCCCTGAATCTGTTTCAATAAAATCTTAGGAGATATTTGATATTCACTTTCATTTGACTTCTACAGGTTTCTGGAGTTAATGGAATTTCATTTTGCTGTCGTATTTTATGTAGATTTCTATATTTCTACACTTGCAATCAGCACTTTCATCAAACGGATGTTGTATTAAAATTGTTTAAAAAACGTCTTTTAGATATGTTTGAAGATGTTCTACTTGATTCTGGAAAAATGTATACTTAAAGTAAAATTTTATATGTATTTGTCTAATATTCTCTGAAGCGATCATGATTTACTTTTTCAATCAAAACAGGATAAACGCTTATGCTTACTTTAGAACTAGCTACAAGTACTTTTAAAAACTGTTTTAGAAATTTTTGAAGATGTTCTGCTTGTTTCTGGAAAAAAAATATATACTTAAAATAAAATGCTTACATGTATTTGACTAAAATTCTCTGAATTAAGTATTACTTATTTTCTCAATTGAAACAGAAAAAACGCTTGAGATTACTTAGCGTACTTTTTAGAAATTATTTGGGGAAATATTTTTCCCGACAGACATGTGTAAAGATTTATATTTACTTACATAACTGAATAGTATCAAATTATTAATACAATTTTTTTAAATGTAGACTTAGACTTTAAAAGTAATATAAACTATGTTTCATATCTATTAGATTGTCGCTTAACTGGAGTATTGGTCATAGCGTTTTTTTACGACGCAGTAGTTTCGGATTTGAATCTCGACTTAAAAGATTTTGTTGCTGATAGTCTGTTAGGAGTAATGACGGTTTATTCATTGAATGCTCCTTCGCGCGCGAGTTGCCACCAGTTTATCCCCTTTAAGTGCCGATGACTGGAGAGATTAGTGAATGGGCATTAAAAAAACTGCTTGATTTGAAACTCTTTACAAATATTATATGACAACTGAAGAAACTACTACTTATTTACCTCAGAAAACTAAACGAACTCCTGATAATATATCAGATCTTTCACAGAAAGAAGCAACTTGTTATTTTTAAAGTAGCAAACATGTATACATAAATTATTTTAATATATACTTACTACACCCAGGATATAAACAATTAATAAGTCTTAAGATACTAGGAAAACAATTTGAATGTGGAACATTTATGAAATTACTAATGTGCAAGTACTTGTAAGAAAGGAATTGAATAGTTATTTTTGTAAGGCTCTATCCGTAAATGTTACGCCAAGTGCAATAAAAATCACATAAAAACCCCATATACACCAAAATATTGGAATGGTTACACAATTATTCATCATAGAATTTTGACACGCATTTAAAAATAAATATAAATGCATTTTAAGAAAATATTTACCTCGGAACGAATTTTATCCACGAAGTCTGTATTGTATTTCAGAGCTTAAAAGTTCTAATGTACAAGAACTTGCAAGAAAACACCGATAATTACTTTCTAATGCACATCTTCGCCGTGAATGTTACATATACAGTAGAAAATAAAAAAAAATATTCACGGATGCACCAAAATCTGGGTAACTATTAATCAAGTATATCTCCAATGACTTATGTACACATTTAAAAATAAATACAAATTATTTTAACAAAATATTTTCTTTGGAACGAATTTTCTGAAAGAAATGGTCTGCGATTTTCTACAGAAGTTAAGAGTTAGAGTTGTTAATGCACAAAAACTTACAGGAAGGATATCGGAAATCACTTTATATTGCATATATTTTTGTAAAAAAAAATTTTACACCAATTACATTAGAAATCACCTAAAAACCTTTCCCAGAAATCATTATATACCAAAATTTTAGAAATGGTTCCTTAACCTTTTCTCCAAACATTTCTATACGCATTTATGAATAACTACAAATAAATTCATTTTAATAAATTATTTAGTTTCGAATGAATTTTATCTACGAAGTCTGCATTTTTCCAGAAGTTAAAAATTAAAGTTTAAATGTATAAAAACTTGCAGAAGAGACACCGGTATTTACTTCCTGTTGCATATGTCCGTCAATGCTACATACAAGACAATAGAAAAAGTATTCGTAAAAACACTTAAATTGGGTAACGTTTTCTCAATATTTTCTCCAAAATTTCTATAAAACAACCCATAATGTTGCACTGGTGTGAAGTAAATTCAAATACCCACCTACCTAGAAAGCATTTCTATATATACCTAAGAATAAATACAAATGCATTTTAACAAAATATTTACATTGGAACGACTTTTATCAACGGAATATTCTGTATTTTGTTCCAGAAGTTAATGTTAGAGTTTCTAATGTAGAACTTGCAGATAAAACACCAGCAATTACTTTATATTACACAAGTCCGTAAATGTTGTATCGAGTACAATAGAATCACCAAAGAAGTATTCCCCGAAACACCGAAATCCGGTAACGGTTCCTCAATTATTTCTCCAAACATTTTTGTACACATGTAAGAATAAGAATATCTTATTTCCTTTCTCAGGCGACCGCATTTTACTCGTATCCTCTCTCGGAACTTCAGCCATTCCGAGGAGGCAAACAAAAACCGGCAGGTAGTAGCTCTCCCCCGAAATAGCGGAAAATTGCACTGCACGAATCAGACCAGGAATAAGAAAACACGAAAGCATCCATTTGCCAAAGGCAAAGGCTCCTACAATAATTGCTACACACGGAATTTCCAGTTATGGAAAGTTCTCCATTACTCTAAAGGTAGTCGCCCGAAGCAGAATTGTATCGTGTACCGCGTATGAACGAACCAGAGTGGAAAAAATAATCGAAACAAAATATTTTTACGCAAAAAATAACGAATAAATGAAACTTTTTAGGACTAGGATGAAATCGTATCGCTTCCACGTAAGCAGAAACAAAATGAAGAAAACTAGGAAATGATGAGTCGCCACACCGTTTTTTTTGTTGTTGCGTGGTAAGAGAATTTCGTTTACATTTTATGAGGATTTTGATGGATAGCGAGAACCCAGAATTTCGTTTTCCGTGCTATATAGTTTGTACTGTTATTTGATGAAACATTAGTCTTTTCCTTCCTTCTGGAGTTTAATGCTGGAATTTCAGCGAATAAATTAATGTCATCTATTACATCATAAGTTAAATTCGCAAAATAAGCGAAAACGATTAAGGAATGATAGATTAGACAGTCTTAGTATCTCTCGTGAAGGATTTTGAAGCTGATTTTCATGATGACTTAAAGTAAATGTGAATTCGAGTAAATTAAAGTATCCCAAATTGCTGTTTGGATCAAAATTCCATCTACGCCTTGAAATATAAATATTCGATCCGTATTTAATTTCGAAAGATTCTGATGAATAGATAATAAAATGCATTAAAGGGAACTTTTCCTTAATTCACACATAATTCATTACTCTATACTTAAATTCATATTTATTTGACACAGATTCAACGTAATTTGTTAAGCTATGTAATATTAAATCATGGGTAATGCCTATAAAAATCATTGTTTATTCATGTGTTTTAATGTGCATAAACAAAAATAAATTTGTTGATTACGTAATAAAATATAAATTGACGCGAAATGTGTACTACTATATGCTTATGTACGTTGTTTGGTATTAAACATGTGTTTTGGGGATATTTTATTAGCTTATAAATAAAACTTAGAGAAAATTATTTTTCATTCAAAAATATATCCCAGCAATGGTAATAACTTTATTGAGACTGAAATTTCAGTTTTACTACAAGGTAAGACAGTTTTACTACAAAGTAGAAATATTTGCATCTTTTACAGCAATTACCCATAATACTTTGCGTTAAAATTTTAAAGTAGTATAAAACATTATCATGTTGAACGTATCTATGGTATAGGAGTAATAATAAATAGTTATGCTTTAATTTAATGTAAAAAACTACCTCACTAGAAGACTAATGTATATGGCACTACTTCTACAAATTGTTATGTGAAAACTAAATCGGTTGTTTTTCATTACACATATAGAAAAAATTCGTCTAAAAATGTATTCGTTTCTAAACCTTGAAATAATACATCTGAGTACAGCTTGAAGGATGCTGCCCAAGGTAGACCCGAAATATTTTAAGGAGTGAGAAGTCTGATGGTCTGGGAGAAGTGCCTGAATATTTCGGGGCTGCCACTTATTTATTCTGTACTATATTTATTCTGTATTCCAACGGAGTTTTCCGAGCTAATACATTTATGATAAATATGTAACTTTATATAAATATATAAGTATTTTAAAACATTACATATACTATATTTAAAATCTTAAGTGTAAACATGAAATGAAAACTCTTTAAACCTAGTTGAACTTTGATATATAAACTCGGTATCTCAATTGAACAGCATTAAAAATTGAAAAAGGCTGATGCCTAGAACACCAATCTGCAAATTCGGAAATTAAATATTGGCAACTATTCATTGAAATTTTAACATTAATAAACTGACTTAAGAGTGGAGCTCAGTGTGTCTACATTAAAATATGAAGATTAAAAAAACATGTATACCTCTGTGTTAGTGGTCACTAAACCATCCCATATTATCATTTTAATGGATTGAAATAGATTTTACAAAACACAATAACTTTGAAGTATCTCCAAAAAATTACACGTTTCAGGGAATATTCTAAATTTCGAATTAAATGAGGACTACTGGCCATCACAAGCCTTTCCGTTTTCAATCTATTTTCGAATTCATATTGCAACATTAACACGCAGAAAGACTAATGGATATTAAAAATGAACGACAAGGGCGATTAGAAACTTGTCATTAAAATTATAGCACTAATAAATTCACTTAAGGGTGGTCATTAAACAAACCGATATATTATATCAATGTGACTGAAACATATTTTATAAAATTCCATAATATTGAGCTATCTCCTAAGAAAAATTACAGATTTCGGGAAATGTCAAACCAACAGTGGAATTTTAAATTAAATGAGGACTAACCACCATCACAAGCATTGAATAAGAGCTACCCACTAACACAAGCCTTTTATTTTTTCAATCATTCATTCATTTCTTCTTTTGTGTTCAGATAGCAACATTAAAACACTCAGCAGCAGCAATGGATTTTAAAAATGACCGACATGGACGGATTAGAAACTACTCATTAAAATTATAACATTAACAAATTCATTTAAGAGTGGCCAATAAATAATCCAATATAATCATTTTTATGCGATTCAAGTATATTTCACAAAATTCAATAGCATTAAACTAACGAAAGTTAGCTACCTCTAAGAAAAATGCCAGTTTTTAGGTTAATCCTAAACCAACTGATATAGTGAACTAAACGTGGAACATCCAGAATGGCACGTCTTTCCTTTTTCAAACTACTTTTGCATTCAGGTTATCACGTCATTAAAACACTCATCTCTCAGCAGCAGCAGTGGATATTAAAAATGACCGACAAGGACGGCTCTCTTCAAAAATGGCTTTCAAGATTAAGGTCAACTAGATGGCGAAGCAAACAACATCAATTAGCGAGACTCCCTGGTCACATCAGTCAAAGACTCCATGGCACTTGCTCATTAAGGTTAATGAGTGATATCCCAGAGCTGTTGCTGGGAACGATCTCCCTTTAAAGATAGCCGGCTCTGCTGAAATATGAGTTTGCTAGGGAGAGAGTGGGGATATCAGTGTACTCGCATATTTCAGAAAAGTAACACTTTGTCTTCGGGTCCTAAGATATCGATTCGATTAACAATTATAGTTTGACATACCATAAATCTTCTGCTGTTAATTATAAAATAAGATCAACAATAACTCCGGAGTATGCAGCAGATAGTGGTTATGAATTGGGATATTCGAAGGTGGCTGAGTACATTTTTTAATTGAAAATAAGCAGCATTGAAGATATTGGCGATCTCCTAAAACAGTTATATAACTTACTTGCATGCATACAACTTTCATAATCAACATGTCTAATAACAATTGTATAATATGGTAGCATAAAGTATAAGCTCCTTTAGCAATTATCACTGAAGTGCAAATAGAGTTGAAAATCAACCAATTCGGATGCAATCCGTTTTGGAGATTTTATTCAATGTCGAGCATGAAATGTTTGCAATATCTGTGGAATACTAATAAAGATAAATTTGATTAGACCAAATTAAACGTAAGTGCTTATGGATTCCAGGAGTATTTTAATTGTTTAAGAATAATAAATATAATTCCATCATATTCATATTATTATACGAAATATGTAACAATACTTGAGTAAAAACATACACTAACAAATATGATCCACTTATTTAAGGGGACACTGTAGCTCAAGGGGTTTGTCCTGTGAGCTAGCAACCAGCGAGTTGTAGACGGTGCAGGTTCTACTCCTATAAATTATCTTGGGGTTTTTCCCTTTTATGTATCATTAAAACTTGTCCTTGTTTATGCATGTCCTTTACTTGAATGCTTCTTGTCTTAATTCTGGTACAGCTGTGGCATCAGAAACTACCTAACAAATTATTTAAATTATTCGCTAAGTAGGCAGTTGAATTGACGTCACGTTAGAACATCACAACGGACCATTGGTGACGATACGGGATCAATCCCGGAGGGAAAGATACGATGATAACAGATCGTAATTTTGAACCATGGTTCAGATGGCGAGGTCAGCACCTGACCTAGCAACCCACTCTCCATACTTACATACAACGTCAATGTGAGAACATTTGGGGCCACGACGGATTTAATCTGCACCAGACCTCATGTACACGACGGTCTTTGGTAGAATCGAGTTTCGAACTCTCAACCCTCCGTGTGTTAATCAGGTATTATATCACTTGGGCTACCACGGCCCAATTAAACTATTCAAGCGCAACTTATTGAGTTCTTATTGTTCTACTAGCTTTTATGAACTTCGTTGAAATATTTCTACCAAATTTGCGAATAGAAATTCATTTGCTACTATCGTTTTAAAATGTAGATATTCAATGCGAGTTGAAAAATTGATAAAATTAATATGCATCTTATGTGTAACCTTATAAAATTTTATCGATTCTATTGGTTATACATTGAACCCGAGCATTTCACTGAATCCGAATTTCCCTTAACAATGAATTGTTTAACCTTGTTGATTAGTTAATTTCCAATGTCTCAGTTCCGAATAGGGTCTTCCGAAGATATGATCCAGTTCATTATTGTAAAAATAACGTAACGTAATACGTAACAATATACGAAAGTTTTTAAGGGTAAATTGAAGACATTTTGTTCATCGTGGTAGTCAAACTAATGCACACAATACTATAATTACGTGCTTTAATATAATACGACAGAACCACAGCTACCTAAAATTGACATTATAATGTCCTAAAATAATATCGGAACATAAACACATCTCACCTTTTCAACTAAACATATTTGTTTTGAATTTCACATTTATATTTTCATGAATATATTTCTTCAGCTGTTGAGGTTTAGAAAACGCTTTATTCTGTTTACCTTAAGAAGAAATGAAAGATAATTTATATTATAGAAAAGAGGAGTTTGATGAAGGTATGAATCAGCTCACACAGAAAGTGTGTATTATTGATTAAAAAGACAAAGATATAAATAGATGAGAAAAATAGAAGTTTACAAACTCTAATGTTACTTTTGTACAATATTCAATGGCAGTAATAGGATTTATTGTGAAAGGAGAAAAAGGTGATTAAATTTCACTTAAGTTGCAACTTCAATTAAATATAAAATTCGTGAAATGCAATTGAATAGAAATTATGTACATTTATATAATTATTTGTTAACTTAAATATTTTCCGTTTTATCCTAGAATAATATATTTAGTCCTTGCAAATTCAAATTTCTTTCCTACGATTGGCAGGGAATAAATGCCTGGAACTTTGGATTTTTGGCTGATTTTAAACGCTTTACATTGAAAAATGGTGTTGAGTTTAAGGTATTTTTCTTTGGAAGTTTTCAGGATAAAATCTTAACTAATGAGATATTTTTAACTATAAGTAGTCTAACTATTTTAAATATCAGTTAACTGTTACTAAGACACATAATGAGCGCCACGTGGTTTTCCAGTTGTAAGGCGCATAATCACTAAATAACATCTATTATGTGAAATAATTCTAGAAATACTCTTTTGGTCAAGGTGACCCTAACTAGTTAGAAAACATTCAGCGGCTACGGGTTGAAGAACGGATATATACGTATGGATTCCTCAGAAGGTTAAAATAGCAATTATTTTTACCTACAACCTTTGTGTACACATTTTGTTCATTACTATAAATTGTATCAAATAAATTTAATGTAAATATGAAAACATGCATAATTATGCATTTCCAACCACTGCAATATTATGTATGTTACTTTCTTGTTTACTAAATGAAAATATGTATTTCTGTAATAAAGAGAAATGTTTTCAGGGGTATATTTAAACTTTTTGGTGGTTGTATCTCTGAACTATATCGTCATTAGCAAAACTAACCATATCTTGATTAACGAAATATCTCGTCATTACAAAAAATCTGACCAGATCTTGATCTCATCATGATAAAAAATCGCCAATATCTTGACGACGAGTTATCGCATAATTTTCAAAATGGGTCAGATCTTTATAGACGAGGTATCTTATCAAACCCACTTAGAGGATTAAGCATTTAGAGTAGAATAAAATGATCAATCTAACAGATATTTTGCTATTATCAGTCGTCAGTTTTAATTATGTTCTTTTATTCATAATTGTTTCACAGTCCTTTCATCAAATCATCATCGGATTGAATTAAATATTCATTACTTTTAAGCAAAATAGTAGACAGAGTTTCGTTTCTAGTGTAAAAACTGTAGTAAGTAAATAAATGCAAGTAAGTCAAAGTATTTTTTTTATTTAAGCCTAAACCTCAAACTTGTGACGGATGAATTCAAATATATTTTAAATAATTTTGTTCTTTAATCTGCTTTATTTATGCACAAAAGCACTATTTACTCATAAATTTTCAGCTTAACTTAGTGTGTTTAAGTTTTATCTGTATTTTCAAAACATTTGAGCAGCTATCATTTTTAATTGATAAAAGCCAAAATATTCAACAATTAACACCGCCTATTTGTTTTATACGAGCCACATCTCAAATAAGTTGTCTGATTTCCAATGCATCTTCCATCGTATAACGCTGCAAGTTAGTGGTTATCATTATTGCGAATCAAAATTTTCAATACTACCTTACAATATTAGGAGTTTATTATACAACTAAAAATACGTGAGCTTCGCAATTCCTTCAGAGAATCATTATTAAACCACTAAGTATGACTCCATCTTCGTTTGGATGGTTAAATATTGTTAAAATAAAAAACTATTCCAATGATTTCATGATTTTCTGTACTTTCCTTCTTAGACACGTTTATGATGGAACACTGTTTCATAATTGTGTAAGCACATTGTTAATTGCAAAATAAACAAAACAATATAAGTAAAAACATTACTTTCTACAAACTTAAGAGCGTAAACCTTATAATAATTTTAATTGAAATCAAATAATTACATAAAAATAATATTATGTTGAAAGCATGTACTTAAGTACCTAACCATCCATTTAGAGATATTATATACTGATGCATGTTTGCATACATTTATATGCTATGCAATTTCATAAAACAACTTAAAATTTTCTTGTTTTCTTGCGGTTTATCATCTAGCAAAATGCGAAAAGGATTAGACATTAGCGAATATATCACAAAGCTCAAGAAAACCAACTTTTGGGAAATTATATATATATATATATATATATATAATAAAAAACGATCAAACGTACAAAACATTAAAACGTAAAATAATAGAAATGCAGACCAGCAAAATGCCAAAAGATCAAAAAGCAGACAAGTAAAAAGCCAAAAAGTCAAAAAATTGGGGTAAAAAATAGTTAAGCAGAATCCAGAAAGCAGAAGGCAGAACTGTCCATGTATGCGCGCTAAAGCTGCATAAAGCTGCTAAAGCTTGGCGGTCCTCATACAGTTTGCGGCGGGTTGTTGTCGAGCTTAGGTCAATCAATGTGGGTAAGTTTGTTTTCTCCTTTTTAATTTTGTATTATACTTATCTTTGGTATGTGTCCTTGGTTGTCCCTGTTTTTGTTTTTCTAATTTATATTTTTTAATTTTGCCTTCCTTCTTATGGTGTTTGGAGGGGTGTGTGGGCTACTTTTGGTATACTGCCGCTCACACGCAGAAAACACCATATTGTGTTGACTGGGTGAGGGTCCCTCCTGATGACGCCCTGATCCACCAACACTTCATCATTTTTTCGAAATTTTCTTAAATTTCTTAATTTTAAAATTTTTGTATTTCTCTTTGTTTTAGTTTGTAATTTTGAATTATATATATATAATTTATATACATATATATATATATATATAATTATATATATATATATATATATATATATATATATATATATATATATATATATTATTGACAGTAGCCTGAGAAACAACCATATACCCATACAACAAACATATATATATATATATATATATATATATATATATATATATATATATATATATATATATTATTGACAGTAGCCTGAGAAACAACCATATACCCATACAACAAACATATATATATATATATATATATATATATATATATATATATATATATATATTATTGACAGTAGCCTGAGAAACAACCCCAGAAGTTTCTACACCTCATGCAAGCTCTTACTGCTCAACTCCGCATATATTGCTCTCTATATCTCTCTCTTGATTTAAACTTAAACGAGCTCAAATATCTAGCATCTGGATCCGTACTCGTAGTTCATGTTGAAATTGTCGTTTTGTGTTACTAAATAACCTTTTTTGTGTCTAAACCACAAAACTCATGACTGTACCTCATTTAAATACAATATGTACAAGTTTAAAAAAGACGGGATATTTATCAACTTGTCACTCATTTGGATATTACGTTTTTAGATCACTGAAAGACGAAGCGGTTTTGAAAAAGTTAGGTTATTCTCATATTCTTTAACCATATAATTATTTACTAAAACATGTTGTTCCTAAGGTAAATGTAGTGACTCTTTCATCATTTTGTCTCTGTCATCAGAATAGAGCTTGGAAAGGTTCCGGAACTCTTATTAGAGAGGGGATCAGACCCGGGCAGAGTAGGTGATCCTCCTCCAAGCTGGAATTTGAAGTTCTGCAAATCGTGCATTCACTGAAGGAATAAATTCAAATTCACTTCAATTGTGCTACAAGGCAATCATGTCCAGATCTAGTTCTGAATACCTGCGAGTTGTAGAAGTAGTATGTTCAATTCTTGTTACTCTGAGCATTTAGTGAGTGCTCATTTTGTGAAGTTGCCTGTTTTGTGGTGTTTGGTGCAATTTGGTCAAATATTGCCCTTGCTTCCGGAAATCACAAAACAACCTATGCCTGGATACAAATAAGTATTATAAAAGTGACAAGAACACTTTTAAATGCGTACTCAGGTGAAGAGATAAAATCAGTCAATTTTGAAATAAAAATGAACTTTCCTAAAAAACGACTAATAAAGATTAAAAATTTAGAAATGATCTACATTGGCCATTTAGGTGAAGCAGAAGTCTACTATCAGCAGGACAGAAGTACGTGCTAATTGTTCTGTGGTTTACTTCTGTCTTGATGATGCTGGACGTTTTAATCCACCGAAATGTTCATTGATGACCTTCCTAAATTTGTAACCTTTATTAGTCATTGTTCTTGAAGATTATTCATTTTTTTGCTGCAATATACTCCACTTAATAATTTAACTATCATTGTTAATTATTGCAACACAAATATCTTATATACAGTAGGTGACCACATTATAAGAACCATATTGCAAACAAAATTCTGAGTATTGGGTAAAATGAAATAAAGTCAAACGGTTCGGTGCTAATACAATTTCGGGTCCATTTGCTTTCCTTGTATAATCTACTGATGTTCCTGAAACAGTAGCAATTAATGCAATCTCCTTGTGAGAATTTTTAATTCTAAAATTTTCGTTGGAGAAATATCTTTGGTTTTGCCGGCGAAAATCCACTGTCAAGAAAAAGGTATATAAAAGTATAATGTAGCCATGTAGAAATCATAAAATAAACCACTTTAACGTCACAATATCAGAACAACGCTCCAAATCAAAAACAGGATGGTGGCTACATGACGGGTTGTGGAAAAACAATGTTGCCAACCATTTATTTAAATTTTGTTAACATAAATCATAAAAAATTCAATGTAACTAGGTTTTTTTTTAATAACTGGTTGTAATGTAAAACTGTGAATTTATAAATGTGTCTCTAATAATGCGATCACCTACTGTAATTTCGAGATATACAAAGCTCAATTTCTCAGATAGCTAAAGTACTGTCAAGATACTATGAAACAAAATTGGCATATAATACTCGCCCTATCGCAATCTCTAATTAATTAAGGCCCACTCCAGAATTTTGCACCAAATCATTTCGTGATTAAAACTCTCGGTGAAGAATATTCAGATTCCTCGGCTAATTGATACATTATAGATGCTCTGAGGAGTATCGCGCATTCCGCGGGCGATATTCCGCTCCATTAGCCCGCAGCCTCTGGTCCGGTGCACTTTCGCTTTCTGCATCACGGGATCCCATTCGAGCAACTCATGCGAAAGACGCCGGCCCTCAAATAAAACAATGCCGTCCCCGGGAAACAGAGGGTTAAATAATGGACCCGCTAATGTAACTTCTTCATGTGTTGCACTTCGGAGACACGCCCGTCACCAAGTGAGAGATCGCTTCATAATTGGGACACCGTCAATGCGGGTAAGGATTCATTCATACCTGGGAGGAAATATCACGTTAGCGTAGCATGGGGATTTGTTTTTCGGAGTGGTATTTAACCATCCAAGTGGTTTTGAAGAAATATCTCGTCATCAAGGTATGACCACTTTTGCTAATGACGAGACATCCGTCATCAAGGTATTGCCAATTTTTTGATGATGACGTGATTAACATTTAGTTAGTTTTCTTCAGATGACGAGATATTTCGTCCATTACGATCTGGTCACCTTTGCTAATGACGAGATACCTCGTTGAGACAACCACCAGGAGGGTTAATGTGTTATTTAGTAACTCAGACCGGCGTACAGCATCTGCGCTAGTTTTTTAATCAATTCTTATCTCTGTGCCCAAGGGCTATAGTAACCAGTTGGTAGAGTCGAGGATTAGCAACTGGAGGGTTGTTCGAAAATCGATCCAACCACCGTCGTGTACTTAGGTGCTTGTGCACGTTAAAACTCAAATGTCCTCACTTTGGCATGGTGGGGAAGTTTGGAGAGTGAGGTGCTACTCAAGTGCTGATCTTGGTCATCTGTCCCTGGTTCAAAACTATGAGGTATCCTTGGATCTTTCCCTTCGGAATTGATCCAGGAATGTAGCCAATAGCCCAGTGTGTTGCTCCCAGTGCGGCGTAGATTTAACTTCCTACCCCTGTCTCCTAGAGGAAAATATTTACAAGTTCAATTTTGTCAACGGTACTTTTCATCATCTGAATCTATTTCCTCTTCCACTTCTCTCTTCCATGTTTCTTGTCGCCTTCTGTAATCAGACTGCTAGATAAGTTCTTTAGAATGAAGAGTCCTGAGAGTTTTAGCAAAATTATGCAGCTCTATAGCTCAAATAGAGCATATTTAAACGCAAGCAAAAAATTCCCTCGAGAGGAATGTTACATTGTTTATATCCGTTTGTTCCCATGAATCAGTATACAAATGCTGTCGATTTCTGTGCCATGCAAGTCAGTAGTGAAATATATATAGTTTTAAAGTTCTTGTGCAAGATTTAATCAATCTTCTTGGCATACGTAAATATAGCATTCTTACTAATGAGTATTTATAATAGCTGAAGATGGTATCGTCTCTTATAACTTTTTAGTGAAACACTAAATTCAAAATTTTTTTGAAGTATGAGTTTTTTTAGTTTTTCTAGGCCAAAGTGTGGTGATATTTAAATGATTAAACCCTCTAAGCTATTTTTATTACAATGAAGGCTATATTTGTTCTTGAAAAATACTTTAAAATACTCTCAAGGAACACAAAAACAGATGAATAATCGTAGATTAATAATAATTGCTATAGCAATGCATCATACTGAAAGTATGCTTCTCTGGATGAAAAATACAATTTTCATATTGTAATCTGTTCAAAAGATATATAACACTGTCAAAATGCTTATAGTTTAATTTTCTTTACCTGAAGCTAATAGTTATTCTTTAAACAACTGTGCAATGAAAAAATTATTTTGTCAGTTAATGAGATTCTGCTCTAAGCCGATGATACTTCCATGAATAATGGTAAAGTAACTTTAACAAATTAACTTATGTAGATCTATATTAAAATTTGATTTAAATATAGATCATGTTGACTGTTATGTCTTGTGATAATGAAATAATAATAACTAATCCCCCAACAACACACTTAATAATTTAAAAAAAAACATTGCAGCAGCCAAGATTACAGAACGATAGGAACAGTGGGAACAGTGTAAAGACTCAGAGGCAACTGACTCAATGCGTATTATAAAAATGATTGCATCAGACAAGTGATCTGATAAGAATATGTATACCGGAAACAGTAATGGAAACACAGGAACCCATAAATATAAACGAACGAAAGAGTAATATAAACGGTAGTGATTTATAAAACGTATTAATATAACCACTCAATAATATGTACAAGTGAACACTGGAAGGAAATATGCAAGATTGACGAACATTGCTCGCTACTCATTACTTTATTCACGAAAGCTCACACTAAAATTTGTAATTTAGCCTTTATACAAAGGTCATTATTATTAAATATTGTATGCCTATAAGAATAGAGGTAATTTTTTATGATAAATATATTTTTAATACTTTAGTTATTTCCATAATTTGTAACTGTTCGTGTGATATAATTGCTACTGAACGTTGCACTATGAAACATAGAAACATCATTTCCCAAAAGAGATAGGTTAATGCTCCTCAATTCACTGTGATTTATTTTATTCCCGAACATTATATTTCTACCTGAGCGAGATTTAAAATGTGGTCGATACATTCCTGGTGCTTAGAGATAACAGGGAAAGGATAGGGAAGGAACCTTTTCATCTTTGTGAAGAAAGATTGAAAAGAATGAAATTCCGGTCCCCTCGTATAAGAGTGAAAACCCATATTTCATTTTCTCAAAATTCTATAAATTGCTATCATAAGACCCATTGGTCAACTTTATTCAACCAGCAGCTTAAATTTGTAGTAATATTTTGGCAGAAAGTGCCACGATTCTCTTTAGAATCTTTAAATCTTTTGATGATGGGGTCAGGATTTGCTGAAACATTTAAAATTTGTGCTAGCAGACACACATGTAGCATCCAATGGGGTCTACAGTAGGGTTATAATGCAATAATGAAGTTAATTAGTTGCTCTTAATTATATACGAAATTATTAGTAATACTGCGTAAATTCTTAAAAGTCTAAGAAACACGATATACTTACTACATTACAACAAAATTAGCAGATTCGAGCATAGCATCTGCGCTAAACATTCTTAATTTATTGTATCTAGTGATGTGGTCAAGTGCCGTTACTCACATTTTATATCTTACTTCAATCCACTTATAATGAATAAAGCATTCGAAATGAATTTCATACATCTAAATGTAATAAAAGTATCCAAAAATATGTAACAGTGTTTCCTTTTTTACTGTGCAAATTCTTATTTCCAATAAAATTCATAGCAAAAAGCAGACTTCAGATGTTAACACAATTAGATTATGTACGTCTACTTCAATTTCATCCCATGACTTTGTCCATTGGTGATTCGCAATTTTTTGACGCTATACTTATTTCCGCTCATATTTTCTTTTCTGAGATAATTTCTATCATCCAGAAATTTCTTACCTCTTTCTGTAATCAGACTGTGTACGTTAGAGTGATGAGTATTTTAGTATAATTTTAGCAATATTATGCAGTTCTGTACAAAAAAATGCTAAAACTACAATATTATACAGAAACAATATTATACAAATCAAGTATACTCAAACTAAACGGCAAAAGGACGAATTAATCCTGTAATAGTCGATTTTATATTGTTTATATCCGTTATTTCCATTCGATAATAAACAAATAGTTTCACTTTCTGTGCCACGTACTTTAATGAAATATGTTTGTTACAAGTTTTTCGAATAAAGGAACATAAAATGTAAAATGTGCTCGAAAATCTTTCTGTAACTGTGTGGAAACAGCTCTTGAAAATATTCAAACCTAGAATAGCAATATATATATATATATATATATATATATATTTATTTATTTATTTATATATTTATATATCTATATATATATCTATATATATAAATTTATTTATTTATATATATATATATATTAAAATATTGCATATTAAGGAATGAGCGACTTTTGAATGAACATCTGAGCGAATGAACAACTGAGCGAATCAACAAATGAGCGAATAAACAACTGAGCGAATCAACAAATGAGCGAATGAACAACTTTTACTGATACTTTGATATATAATTTTAAAGTTGTGAATAAATATCATAAGCTAGCATATATAAAAGTTTACGAAAGATAACATAGATATTTATTGAAATTTAAATAGCTTTACATTATCCGCCTGCACACAATGAAGTCAAAATTGCGTTTCAGGTTTCAGTTGTTAAAAATATTAGAACCACTAAACGACAATTCATACCACTAATAACCTCATACCAGTAAGCTCTTTTAAAACAAAATAATAAGTCTGTAATTATTATTACTTACTAAACTAAATACTTAAAATTCAAATTGATTTGATGAAATTTTACGATTAAACGTTGATCTTATTAATTTATAGTAATATTTATTATTAATTATTGTTATGAAATGTGGGGAGGAGTTGAATTAATGTCTTACTAGAGACACAACATGAGTTCGAGGACACCTTGTAATTTTGAAACATGGTCAGATGACGAGGACAACACCTGAGATGACACCACGCTCTCCAATCTTAAACACTACGCAATATGAGTACATTTGAGGCCACAAGAGATTTAGCGTGTACCAGCTCCCATGTATTCGAAGTTCTTTGGTTGGATTCAGTTTCAAACTCGCAACCCTTCTGTTGCTAATCCGCTACTCTTCCAAACGTCTACCGTGGCCCTATTATTATAATAGTAATTATAAATAGTAATGAATGTTCTAAACAACTAAAATAATTTTTATGTATAATATGCAATAAATCTGATACTAAATTTGGGTACTAAATTCTATATATTCCATAGTAATTTATTTTAGTTTAGAGGTCTCTGTATGTACAAACGTGGCTTTAGCTGAAAAAGATTAATGTTGCACATCTTCGTAAAGCCATTAGTGTTGTCTTTAGACATTGAGGTTCTTTCTTAAAGAATTCTTCTTTGTTTATTCTTACAGTAGTGTGATTTATATCTAAGCATCTCGAGAAAGATGGGGGTAATGGCTTACAACTCGATAAGCATTAAAATACATATGTTATATATATCCAAGAATTATCTTCTATTATTTACTACAGCTAAATTTTAAAGATGTTAAGCGTGTTTAGTTGACGGTATTTGATTTCATAAATGATATGAGTACTATGCAGTGCCGAAGGGTGAAGAGATCATTGGTATGTCATAAAAAATGTACCCCAAAAAACTCAAAACTTGTCGAAAAAAGAAAAAATGCAGCTAAATTACGTGAAATCAAACTAATCATTCCAGCAAGGTGTCAGAAGTAGCAGCACAAGGTCAAAGTAATAGGTACAAAAGGTTGTTTCAAACCAATAAAAAGAAATACCGCACAAAACCAACGCAAATAAAACTACAAAAAACATGAGAAACTAATCCTTTCACTAGGATATGCAGAGAAGTCATTTAAAAATACAGTATCTTATTTACTACTTTTGTTTGGTATAATTATTGTAGTTTGGGAGATTAAAGAATAAAAAGATATTTCGATTTGAAAAATAGATATAATTTGTATGCAGTGTCTCCCACAGGTGAGTATACACCATGAAAAGTTTCTTTAAGTGCTCAAAACTCTGTAATAAATAATAAGTTAAACATAATTTTTATAGGAATGGTTAGAAATACATTTTTAAAACCACATTAGAAAAAAAAATGTTCCACATTCACTATATCTTTAAAATTTTAAAACAACCGTCATCTCTAATCCCTTCTCGCTTATAGCGGCGCTGGATCTCAAGGTCACTAACAAGTGTTTTTTATCTAGCTATCGAATTACACTAGGTTGGTTTGATTTCCGTTGATAATATAAAAATTATTAGATCATACTTCAATCTCCATATTTTGTAACGCTGAACTTTCAGTGTGGGCCACCTAGTACTCGTCTGATTGTAAAATCGTATTGTCGCGACAAAAACAGGATATTCATAATGTAAGAACGATTCTATGAGAGAAATGGGGAAAGATATCCAAAATACAACGCAGATTCTTGTTAATTCTATGCTCTCCTTTTAAATGTTATTCAATGTTAAAAGAATAATTTTTCGTTTCTATTATATTTCTGTACGGAAAAGGCTGAGTGCATTCTCAATTTTGTGACAAGTTTGTAAATTTGAAGTTTGAAACGCAATTTTTAAATAATAAAATAAATACGGAACATATTTTTAGCATAATATGTTTCTACATTCCTATAAAAATTATGTTCAAATTATTATAGGAAGGTAATAGATAAGAATCATGGGAAACAAATTTAAGAAATTATGGGTTGTTTGGTTTTATAGAGGAAAGACCAATATCTGGCACCAAACATAACTCATACAACGTCAAGTTATGGATATAAGCACAAAGGAAATTATGGAGAAAATATTATTGAGAAGAGTGAAGTTAATTATTACGGTTTTTGTCTTTTCAAATGTAACTAGTTCTGTAGATATGGCTGCAAATGATGGTTTTATGAATGCTAATACAACTATTATAACTTCAGGGTCCTAACTTGTTAATATTAAATTGAATTTTTTTCCAAAGTATCAATAAGTTCGTTAATTTTTGTTATGCTGGAGTCTCATGTATTTCTATAAACTGATGTTCACCACTTAAAATATTGTTGTTAAGAACACGGACATTAAATAGTCATGTCATTCCTTATTTTGACCCTGTGTCGTTGCTTCTGATGCCTTGCTGGAAGGGTTAGTTTTATTTCATGATACATTGTGCATTTCATCCTTTGGTCTCCAAATTGGGAGGTTTCGTGGGATAACGTGTGTATTATTTTGCCTCTTCCCAACACAATATAAGAAAAACTCAAATATTTCTTTTAAAGGTGACTCCCATTTTGCTCTCCCCTTGAAAAGGTAACCACGCTCACTTTATCTCATTCGAATTCATGCATTTCATTTTGATTTTCTCACACATGTGAAAAAGGTAGGTTGGTAGGCAAGTAATTAATTAACGTCCGGGTTCAATCCCGATGGGAAAGATCTAAGGACAACGCCTCGTAATTTCCAACACGGTCAGATGACGAGAACAACGCCGGAGCTGGCACCCCACTTTCCAAACTTCCACACCACTCCCAACGTGGGGAAATTTGTACCATGACAGATTTAACGTTCCCCTGCCCTCTAGTACATGGCAGTCTTTTGGCTGGACCCAGTTTCGAACTCGCATGCTTCCGGTTGATAATCCGTTGCTCTTCCAACTGGGCTACCTCGACCCCATGTAACAATGGAAGAAAGCAATATAAGTTGATTTTCATGTTTCTTGTAAAATTAGATTTTATGTCTCAGTCAAATGAACTCACTTCCAAATCTTACACTGACATAGCAATTCGTCTAACAATACCTTTTCTACCAAATTTAAGGAGTCAAAGAATATATTGCAATCAAATCGCTATTGCCGCCAGCGTTGTTTCGACTTCGAAAAATTCTTCCTTCTTATGGACATAAATTATAAAGAAGTCTTTCTGGAACCTTTCAATTCAAACAGATGTCTCTCTCCTTAACCAAATATTTTCCATTTATTTATCTTCTATAAGATGGGATTTTAACTTGTAATCTAGAGAGACATCTTAATTCTGAACATGATGTGTTCCAACTACGCTGTATAAGAATAAAATCTCAATATGCTTGCATCAGGCAACTGAATGGAATATTATGCTTTACTGGATGATTTCATATTATATTTTAAAATAAATTTATTAATAACAAGTCTCTTTCAGCATATGCAAATAGTAATCAAAATGCATATTCGTTAAAATATTGTCCATCGTCTAGCTTAAGATTTCTTTTTAATTCATCCCGTTGAATCATTTTTAAATTAATACTGTAATTATATGTCAATAACTTTGACTTCATTAAATGCTATTGAGATTATATTTTGTCTTCTTTCATCTACAGTTAAATGTTTAAATCTTATGATATAAAAAGATAAATTCTCTATTCCAGAAATGGATTAGCTAGAAAAAGAGTTTCTTTTTTCAATTTATAAGTCATATTTCTCCAATTTCTATTCCATCGAACGTTGAGTGGTTATTTCGTCTTCCTGTTATAATTATGTTTATAAAATTTTTAGTTATCATCTGCTAATCTGCAACATAATTTTAGACTAATTAATCTAAATAAACAATATATACTTTTTATAGCATAATTCGATAGCTTTTAGATGGATTTTCAATTACAGAAGATGGTTACAGACCGTTAAATGAACAGCCAAGTTTGAGAAAGGAACAAATCTAATTTTTATAGATATAAATTGTCATGATTTTACATTCTCTAAGCTATCATACAGCTTTGCATTATGGATCTTATTTCTCTCACAATTGTAAGTATCTTATCCATTTTCGATCATGAATTTTGAGTCGGAATACTGTTTAGATATTATCGGTTAGCCTTAGACATAATTTCAGACTAGTTAGTCTAAATAAATTCAGTGTGCATTTTTTTAAGTATTAGTTTTGAAATAGCGTTTAAATAGTTATAAGCCACTTTGTATCTTCAAGTTTGAAAGGGAAATACAAGTAACTATTGATATCTCTAAAGTCCTACATTCCATCAAGAATCATAACTAAGTAACAATCAGGGTTTTCTATTAATATCAGTCATTCAGGACACGGATTTCTCCAATAAAATATTTTAATTGGGAAAACTAATAAGCACAATAATTTGTGAGTCCCAGTGTATAGTTTAAACTAATTTAAAACTAAAAACTGTAAATAATACCTGCTTTATAAAATGCATCAAAACTTAGTTTTGAAAGAGAATAAATGAATGCAAATACAAAATAACAATTTTATGAGAATTGTCGTGTAAACGGGTTTTCATAACAACAGGAAAACTCTCTACAACTTGAAATGTTTACTATAGTTGCTATTTTAAACTATAGTTACAAGATAAAGCTAATTTGATATCAAAATATATGCGCTGCTATGGAAAGGTTTTATAAAACTCATTGAAATTTAATAAACGTGATAAAACGATGTAAACAAAAGTAAAAAAGATCAAGATAATGGTAAATTAAAAGCATTTATCAAACGTTTTCATAGAAACCAGCGAAAGCTCTCAAATACTCAGCACGTGTACTTGCACCAATGAAATTTTTTCAACCGTAGTGAACTTGATTTGAACATCTTCACGTATTACTAATTTTTGAATCATAGTGAGTAGATTACCATAATTTGATAGCAAACATTTTGATCTGTAAGCAATATATTTCTAAGTTTATAATTTAAGAAAGTTTTAAACACGGTTGAAACCGTGTGTGTGTGTAAACAAAAATAAAAAATGTATATAACCCGGGAGGACGTCCATAGTTCCCAGCTGTAGAAAGAATCCGATTCTAAGAATTCTACATACCCTAACATTCCTTTATTTTCAGTAGCTGAGTTTCTCACGACCCTTAACATTTTGCCAGCACTTAAGAATTTCCCGTCCCTTTACTTTTTGCTCACTAACAAAGGAATGGTCATCCAAGGATCCCCTCGCGGCCGTCGGTGTTGAATTCACAAAACAACTTGTTTAGTGTTTGTTTGACGAGTGTTGCTTTCGACTGCCCATTTTCCTACTTCGTTCTTTGATTAATTTGCTTTCTAATTTTACTTGACAGCATGTTTTGAAAAACTGTTGTAAACATTTCTGTTAGATAACAAAATTATGACTACTTGAAAAGAGGTTGACCCTTTAAGTTGAGTTTGAAAGTGATGCAAATACTGTGGTTGATGAAAATGTATGAAATTTCAATTAAAATAATGATACAGAAGCAGAAGATTATAATGATAATATCGAAAATGTGGAAGATTTCCTTGGAATGGATAAGACCACGATTTGGAAAAAATAAAGTTTCGACAGAATGTCCAATGTCCAAGCATGATCACACAATATCATCATTCACCTTTCAGGTCCTAAAGGCGAAGCAAATACCGCTTCACCTGTACAAAAGATTGTTCATTGTAAAAATCTTCCTATCGCAAAAACAGCTTCGAAATTTCTCTAGAGATGCAATTTTTAATGTGGATTATATATGCTCTCTTAACTGAATGTGAGAGATTTGTGAGCAACAGATGGAATCGGGATAGACCTACGATTAAGGATTTCTTCAGACAGCTGTCCAGAGTAGTTGGGTTGCCCCGAAACTTGAAGAAATGTTGTGCACAGTTCTGCGTTATGAAACCTTTGAGCCCACCACTTCACAACAACAAATATTTCGAGTAAAGGAGGATGTGCATTTTGTCCAAGGAACACAGACAGGAATACAAAGGTAATCTGCTTTCTCTATGACCATTTCACATGCAAAAATTCCACGAACAGCTAGTGAAAATTGTATAAAGAAAAACAGTCTTCTAGTATTCTTGGATATATATTTATTTTTTATACTGTAGAAGGATCTTTGATTTTCATATTGCACTCAAGTAATCAAACATCGATTCGTGCCTTTTTCATTTTCTATATGAATTCTGTAAGAGAAATTTTAAGTAACAGTTTAGTTCAAGGGGTCCTTAATGGTCCAATATCTATTCTTGTGTCTGAAGAATCGCCGTACGTTCTTCCGGGATATTTGAAATGTAATTCTCAACCCTTTTCGTATAGCAATAGGCAAGCTCTCTAAAAAAATCTCGGCATTTATAATTCTAGTACACCAGTGATCTTCTATATCCCGTAGTAAAAGGAATTTGGGGACACCTTCTTTGCATGGTAGCATTTTGTAAACCCTAATGAGTAGATTAAGCTAAGTTTATAACAAACGATATTTGTTGTAAATCTATTTTTAAGTTTGCATTAACATAGTCTAAAACGCTGTTAAAAATATGCAAACACGAAAAAAAGATTCTTGATGACAATTAAAACGCAATTTTCAACCATTTTCATATGGCAACAGACAGGTTCTCGAAAAAGCCCTATATTTCTACTTCTGGTGCTCGAATGAACTTCTATCTCCCGTAGTAAACGGGATTTTAGGACCTCTTCTTCGCGTGTTACGTCTAATGGATTTCCAATGTTAATACCTCAGTTTGAAGCAAAATCGCATTTACGTAATAAATGATCCATTACTGAAGAACATATTTATTACCGGAAACACATCTTCTACTGATCTTACATATTCATTTGCAAATCGAAGCATCTTGTACGAATTCTATTTTTATTGCCAAATTTGAAAGAAGAAAATGGGAGCATAATGATGCATAACGACTGCAAAAACACAATATGTTATCGTTAACGATGGTACTTCCGAAATGTTTTCCCATTTAGTAAGATAATAAGCTCCATGAAGGTTCGAATTTGTTCCTCATTTCTTATATGACCCGTATGACATTAAATAAATTTATCTTTCGTATAAGAATCAGATTCCCCTGAAGAACGTTCCATATTATTCTGAATGTGAGAAATTATATTGTTCTTTCTACGGATGTAGTAATGTTATTTCATGAAGAGGTAAAGCAAACTAACAAAGTTTAAGTATTTTGGATTTATGATAATCGGAGAAACATGGTTAAGTAAATTCCTTTCACTTTCATAAGGTAAATCCATTTACAAATAATGTAATTCAATAATAGTTTTTGAGTAATTTTGATAATGATTATAAAGTGGCTGACAAAACTGAATTACATTATGGTTTTTATTGAAAAGTGACTCAACTGTTCTCACCAAGAAGATTTTAATTTTTCTTTGCAAGCAATTTGCTTTAGATTTTATTTTTAAATAATTTATCTATCTGTAAAGATACATCTATCGTTAACTATACGAGATAAATAATGGCATACAAATAATGTTAATTTTAATGCAGCACATTGACGACTGAAGAAAACGTTAAAACTTGCGTTGCATTTTAATGATTCAGCAATAATTATTTTTCTATAACAACATAATAATATTGCATTTTCATTATTAATGACTGTCTAACATCAGTCGATATTAGAGTCAATTAGTGCTAGTTTTTAGTTACGAACTCTATAAATTAAGAATAGTTAGTCAATCTCAAAGTCTTTTTTATGGTTGAACCTTGATGAATGCAACAGAAATTTTCCAATTTGTGAAAACCCTTTAACAAATTTCATGATTCTGGTACTACTTTACATACTAATGACTTATTTTAGTTTATTTTGATTTATTTAGCTTCTATTACATGGTAATCTCTGGAAATTGCATTTCTATATATATATATATATATATATATATATATATATATTCGTACGAAGGCTGAACTTGTTTCAAATCCAAATTTCGACATGGATGTTTATAATGCTCTAGATGATTTTTATAGTCTGTCTCTGTTTAACAAGCAAACAACCTTATAAATATTTAATATTGTTCACAGTATTATATTAAAAAAGCTATCTACAATGAAACACTGCCAAAAACATCTTATAGCATATTTTATCAACCTAACCAATACATAAAAGCAAATTACATGTGTCACGATTCAACTCCCTCAAATACATTGCCAGATGCAATATTTAAACTTCTCTGTAAAAGTATTAGATTTATGACCTTATAGAACGACGTTTTTCACTCTTTCAGGTTAGATTTTTAAAATCCAAAAGGATAGTTTTCTTAATATTTCTGAATACGTCCACCATTTGCTTACGAATGAACGACCTTCATTCATCAATTTCCCGTCTCCTCCTTGCTAGCTTCCTCCTGGTCTTTTTGGGACTGTAGCTCCATCAAATTCTCGTTGCCATGATACTCAAAGAACCATTTGAATACTTCTTGGTCAGAATCTTCTTTAACAATAGGTGACTGGTCTGCTCAAGCTCCTTGGTGTTAGCTACAATTACTGCTTATTAAACCTGCGTCAAAGAGTACACATAATTTGCGTATCTCAGTATTCGTTATTTCAACATCTACAAATTAAATAAAAGACTACTCATCGAAAACAAAGCAACAATAGAGAAGCATATCAAGTAAAACGCGAATTCAATGAGAAGGCAGTCTACCTTGGGGCAGTCGATTATTAAATAGGTGTGAAAGATCGTTAAGAGTGATGCTTGAAAGGATGAATGGTGATCGCCCCGTGGGTGGTTTTATCTTCACCAAGTTCTTACGGCACCGAACGATAAACATGGAATCAGAATTCGCTAAAAACGCCATCTCTAGTATGGCTTTGTTTACCTTTCAACTTATCACTTTATTTAAGGAATATATTCGTATAACAGATTTAAGACCATAATAATGATTAAATCATTGTTGATTAAATAATATTGTACAAACTCTCAAAGTTCAACATTTTATATTAGAACAGATTACAAAAGACACTGTTTTTGCAGCATATATAATCAAATATACAAAATATTTATTTTACATATATTTTATTTCGTGTTGAAAGTATATTTGAGATACTGAATCATTTAAGAGAGGTCAATAAATCATAGAAATGATAAAGTTGGGAAAATATCTTAGACATGTCTCATAATTTCTGGAAACTGAACTGCCTTTCCAGGCATTAAAATGAAGCAAATTGCCTACAGCCCTAAGCTTTTAATGTAATGGTATCAGGATTTATAACTTAGAGATGAATTTTGCTCCCCGTTAGTAGCAAAATTCTGTATGATGTGTAGTTTATTCAAGCCTATGTTGTCAAAATATAGCTTATAAAGGCCCAAGGTATGAAAATGCGAAGCATTGGATTACCTATGAATGGCAATAGGCTTAGTATTTATCAATTTACATTGAAAGGGGTTAATATTCCTTCACGAAAACATTCTGGACACCCAAAGCGAATGAATAATTTAGAAGAAAGCTTTTACAGTTAATTTCTAGTCAAAATATATAGCGTTAAATTGTCAGAGGTTTACCTATCCCAATATCAATAGCTACAGTTTAAAGAAGCGCATTTTTCAAATGCATCGCAGTCTGTGAAGCAATTTGCTACTAAAAGAATTGGGAGTCGAATTACACATTTATTGGAAAGATGAGCGGTTAAAAGGATTATTTAGCGATGAGACGTTTAATTTTCGAGATCAATGTGACTGGACTTAGTAATGGAAGAGTCTGTTATAGGAACCTCTCAGACATTGCAGTCGGTTCAATATTATTCCGTTAGGAAGAGGTGTTGTCAAATTGGAGTTTTTCAGTTGTACGGATTCCGACTGATACTTCATTGTTCTACTTTCAGTAAACACCAGATGGCTCTCAAGAAATAGTGATGTCATTTACTCTCAATTCTGGAACAAAAGGTAACCTTGGACATTTCTACACGATTAGGTTTCTATTCTTTTCAAACCCAAAGCGTGGTTTTAACATAATCAAGTACTGTGAAGTTACATGGAATAGTCCTAATTGAATACCGCTGGGGAACACTAATATATGACGTGAATATGCTTACTTATCATCTTTTTTTCCATTTATAAGTAGAAACAGATGGAACTTTCATATCTCTCTCTCTCTCTCTCTCTCTCTCTCTCTCTATATATATATATATATATATATATATATATATATATATATATATATATATATATATATATATATATATATATATATATATATATTTGATTACGAAACACTTTTGCACAACTTAATTCAAAGTACGCCCGATCTATTTTTTAGAATAAAGTATGAATTCAAAAAGTTTTTTATGGTATAAGAATTTGTTTTTTAATTTCCTTCAATTAAAATTCCCTTCGGGGGTTGATCCCAGACAGTTGCCAATAGCCCGTTGTGTTGCTCCAGTGCGACGTTTATTAAATACCTACCTACCTTCAGACAAAAACACTTTCATTATTACACTCCTATTTTAACTGTAATTCCAGGCAAATGATTCCCCATAAACTTTTGATACTCACGATAGTTATATAAATCAGAAAATTCTTATGTTTTTCGAAAGAATATGTGTATAGCTGAATCTGCGTTCATATTTCAGAAAGATTCAACAACAGTTATGTCCTTCAAAATTATTAGGTTGATGAATATATTTCCATCATACAAATAATCATGGACGAAAATATACTTAATTAATCACCATAGCGTACATTTGAAATTACCATCGTAGTACTCCAGAGTGAGTGACTAGTTGTTGATCACTCATTTAAAACATAAACACATACAAGTAATTGAGTTGCATTTCTCTATCATAAAGCGGCTACCAGCATAAAATCGAATACGGCTGGGGGAGTGATTCTATGTTTGGCAAGCTATTAATTAGTATCAGCAAGAGTAAATTACGATTGATCTCGTTTTACGGTAATGTATATATTAATAACTTCGGATATTCCTGCGATCCTATTTCGTGAAATGGTAGATCGTCTATTCTCTGATCCGTATTAGGTAAACATAGAAATTTTGAATGTTTATAAACTTCCAAAACAAATGTTATTCTTCTTGTTATTTATGTTCCTTTAAAATGAAATAAAATAAACATCACTGTACAGAAAAAGCAATTCATTTTCAAGGCTATTCTTATATTTGTACTAAAATTGCAATCTCGTGAAAATCCCATGGTAAAAGCAGACCTAACCCTACTCTGTTAAGAGCAACGTTGGGCTCTTTGAAAAATCCCATACGGCTGCCACGGTAAATAAAAGAATGTTTCAATATCCATTTCCTTCGAAACTATGCATTTAAAAATTCCATTTCTAGTTCCACACACACACACATCAGCATTTCTTTCCCTATTTTTTGCCATCAAATGGGCGAAACTATTTCTTCTCCATCAATAAAACTCATCATGGTGGCACTTTTGGAGAGAAATAACTTCAAAAACCACTTAACTTGAACAAACCATACAGGAAGGGAGAAGAAAGGTAATAAGGTCAGGAGATCCACAATAAAGGTCTTTCGATAAAGCCTAAAGTAATTCGCATACTCAGCAAGGGAAAAGCAGTGGTTCGTTTTTCTTGCGTGACCTCCTACAAACAGCAAAAGTCATAGCGTCGGGAAAATTCCTTTTCCACTTTATTGATTTGTTTCACCATTTTCTTTTGCTTTTTGTTTCGTTCCTTTTTACCCCCTTTGCTTCGGCTTTAATGATAACGGTGCTAGTAGGTTGTTGTTACTACCTTTTTTTATTGTTATTATTTATGGGATTGAAGAAAGAGTGAACTGAGTCGAGGAGTTTCACAAAGTTTCTAAATGTTTCCTGCGTTCTTCAGGGGGAAGCAGAAACAATTTTTTGACTTGTTTGGGAAGAATGAATGGCCCCATTTCTTCCAGGCCGAACCCGCCGCTGGAATCGCGGACTTTTAAATATCTCTTTTCTACTTCGCTGTTAAGTTCGGGTTTTTTTTTTTGAATTTGGGTTGTTTCGACAAATTTCTTTCAGAACCACGCTTAAGGGGTGATTCGTCCATTAATTTTCGAAGGTTTCAGAACCTTCTGTGTTGATACATTATCAAATTCCGCATCCTTCGCGAAAATACTTTTGGCGTTTAATGTAGAGATTGCTAAAAAGTTTTCATAATGACGATTTTAAATACAGGCAAGGAAATAGAATAAATAAATGAAACCTCGATTTGCTAAGAAATAATACGGGAATGAAACCATCTAGCATCTAATTCGAATTAAAAAATTGATAAATTTAAAATGCTTGCTAATTTAAGTATCGAAACACTATTCACTATTAATATAAAATTCGTTATCATGTAATTAAGTTGCAATTTCTTTAAATAATTCTTAAGTATTTATATGGATATATTTCCTCATTCATTTATCTAAAGTATGTGGATTATTTTTCAAAATGCATGGAAAACCTCTATGAATGTGCAAAGTCGATTAACACATTTTATCTGTATAAATAAAAATGGAGTGTTTGTACAAAGGAGTATCAAAAAGTAAGGTGAATTTTTGATTGACAGAAAAACGCGTGCAGAGATAAATATATGAAAATTTATTATGTTTGACAAATCGTATCACACTATCATTCGACAAAGGAACCATAGTGATCTAAACATTTATTCCAACGTGGCACCAAATCCTCCATGCCCTTTTAAAAGAAATCTTGCTCCAGGTTCCCTAACCAGGTAAGTGTAGCCTGTTGTGCCTCTTCCAGTGTATGGAAACGCCGCCCACGGAGGTGTTTCTTCAGGGGGCCAAACAAATGGTAATCCGAAGGGGCTAAATCAGGGCTATACGGAGGATGGTCAAGAATTTCCCACTGCTCACTGATCCATATGAGCTATTCAATGCATTTGCAATATCATGCAACCTCACTCTTCTGTTTTCACGAATCATGGCATCGACGACAGCCACATTTGTGTCGTTACACCACACGTACAATTGTTTCTGCGACATAACACTCTCCCCATAGACTTCCAACAATTCTCGTTGAATATCACAAGTTTGTTCCCCTTCGCCCATAAAAAACGAATGACACTGCGCACCTCCTCCTTGGAGTTATGCTCAAGTCGATGCGCCATCTTTGATTTGCACCAGACGGGTTGACGTAGAAGTTTCTACAAGCCGTCACACTTCTATCACCTTGGTACTTGCAACATATAAAAAAATTAATTAGCTACACAAAAACCTCTGAGCTTTAGATACAAATTCACCTCACTTTTTGATATAACCTTGTACATTGAATATTCTCACCTCATATCAAGTTATTTATCCCTTTTGGGTCATTCTAAAGCAAATTCAGGGAATTCCGTGTCTTGTGTATGTCTATATGTGTGTGCCGCAGGACTCACTAATAGTGCGTCCTTTGTAGTTCTGCCATGCACTAGGGGTGCGATGTATATGAAATGTATTATAGAAATGGATATGCATAAATATTATTTGTATCCAAAGTAAGTTGCAGAAATTATAAAAATGTAGAACGTAGTTAAAATGTTATTTCCCTGACGCAATAATGATGTGGGAATTTTTCTACGAAAGAAAAAAATTATTGTCCTTGTCACTTTTTCAATTTACAATTATCCAATTCGACCTGAGTAAGGTCGGCAATTCTGCTAGTTTTTAATAAAATTACAATAATAAATACGAATTACATTAAATACGCATATTCAATTCGCTCCTTAATATATGAAGTATAATTAAATTATAAAATGTGTTTAAATTAATTTATAAAAAATTCAAACTAAAATTAATATTATCTTCTTTGTAGAGTTAGAACTCTTTGTGTAAGGGAATTTATCTTTGTAATTAATGTTTCTATGCTGGAAATTGCCAGAAAATATTTCACAGAAAGATATTTTCTCTTATATCACAAGAGAAAGCATGATGTGACATATGTGTATTTTCATCTTTTTTTATTAATTAAAAATATTTTTGTTAAGTTGTATTGCCTGTTTCTGATTCTATTAATTCTTCTTCTTTTTTTAATTTATGAAGCATGCATTACATATAAAATTAAACATAGGTTATTTAAAATATATGGTGAGAAACTGTTTCCCGGGTGCTTCGATTTTGCGGCACAGATTTTAGTTTCTAAGGGAATGAAGTAGGCCAAAAGTGATAAAAAATTACATTTATTTCCCTTATTTTTAATTTAAGTTTAATTAATTTAAGGGATGAAAAATTTCGCACTCAATTGTACCATTTTTTCCGCAGTGGCATCTCGTTTTGCATTATTGTTCAAAGGAGAACTTTAGATTTTAACAAACAGTTCTCCATGGAAGCAGCAGGTGTCCTCTTGCAGACAGTATGAATTTTTTCTCTTAGAAGTTCCATAGTAAGAATAGTTTACTTCGAGATAAAGATATTTTTATCTGAAGAAATCGTGCATAATAGTGATATAAAACTTTTAACTCAAATAACCCACCACCATAGATGGGTAATGTGACATATTTACACGAAATGATGAAATATGCTCTTGAGGCATCCGTTATATAGACTGGAAGCAGATTTCGGGGTGTTGACTCACCTCTGATATCGATGGATGACGTTCCCACAGCTAATAGAGAGCAAAGTCTTCTTTCGCTGTCAGGTGATAAGGGTTTTCTAACCCTCCTAGTTGTTTCGACGAGATATCTCGTCCATTAAGATCCGAACTATTGTGCTAATGACGAGAAATCTAGTCACTAAAGTACTGACGATTTTTTTTATGATGACGAAATCAATATCTACCTAGTTATCATCTAATTAAGAGATATCTTAGCCATCAAGATCTGATCAATTTTCGTAAGACAACCACCAGGAGAGTTAAGTCCTTTCTTTCATTTTCGGGGATTTCAGTGTCATTTATTTCCGAAATGATTTCCATTCTCAAATGACGAACAATAGCATAAAATGAAGAGCATCAAGTATCAAGCACCGGTAACAACGAGGAACACGACAAATGTTCACTAAAAGCATACATTCACTATTAAACTGATAAGCATGGAGAAAGCGAACTTCGGACTCATCCGGCACCAACGACACATGCGTGTAATAGCGAACCCCGTAAGTTCGTGACTTACGGGGTTTATCCAATAAACGAAAATTTCCAATAGAGTCCAACACCGTGTAGTGACTTGACGGGGGAGATTTCTTTCTAAACATATGTCTACCCCTTACGAATCGATTATTGCTTAAATCTCGATTTCGACAAGACTTACTTAAGCTGTTTATCAAATAAATGATTCATACACAAACTGTACGCATATATTTTACATTCATGCATGTATTCTTCTGTAGAGCATCGAATTATAGTTTAAGTATAATATTCAGGTATAAATTAAATGATAGTCGATAGGTATGTAGTTGAACTTACGTCGCACTGTAGGAATACAATGGGCTATTGGTGACAGTCGGGGATTAATGGAAAGATCCGAAAACCACCTCGTGATTTTGAACTAAGGTCAGATGATACCTGAGCTCTCTCCAAACTTCTACACCGCGCCAAAGTGAGGAAATTTCAAGCCACGACAAATTTAACGTACACCAGCCCCCATGTACACGACAAGTCTTTGGTACAAGTCTGGTTGGATGGAGTTTCGAATTTGAGAAACATTGGTTGCTAATCAGCTACAAATGAATCCAGGGTTGGGTAATCCCAAAAGTAATGCAGTTCTTAAAAGCCAGCCTTAAGACAACGCAGAAAAATCCCCCATTCAAAGTTTATATAAGATATATTCATCACTGTTATTTGCAACTTGTTCCCATCTTAATTTAAAATTTTCAGTCCTGCCGATAAAAAATTGAGTTTTCTTATCCCAAGAATGAATCGAGCTCTCTTTGGATATCATACTTCGAATTCAAAAAATTCCGTTACAGTATTTTTAAAGGCTTTGAAGGTAGAGTTCCCATTCCAATTGTGTGAATTTTTACAGCGTTTCTCGTGCCGTGATAAGTCATAATGGAAAAACATGCACTTTCTGTTATCTAGTGCAGTTCTTTTTCATCAATAATTTACTTTAGCCATGTCATCTGTTAGCAATACAGCTATTAGTAATAGTTTGATTTTAAGGAAACAGCTCATAATATAGATAAAACTTGATATGTATTTTATCACTTTTAAATTCACCCGTGAAAAATTAAACCGACTCGCAATGCTTTGCACAATCTATTAAAACATATGATGTATGATTTTGCAATAACTGTGAAACATTATATCATTAATTTCGATCGCAATAAATAAACTCATTACTTATGATATGACCGAGGGAAAAGGAAGCAATGATATTTAGTTGGATTTTGCAATTATCTACATATTTGATAATTTGTCTAACACATAGTAAAAATGATTATCTGAAGAAAAAAATAAAATAATAAAATAATAATTACTAATTATTATTACTTTAATATCCAAGTCTATAACCAATTATTTACTTTTTGTTTTTCAGAAATAAAAAAAGTAATAATTTCTGGCGATAGAGAGATATTCTACTTTGCATCGATATAAATAAAAATGGGAAAAATAAAATATATAAGAAAACAAGATATGCTGTAAAATGCTCGAATGGATAAAGTATTTCACTGACACATAAAAAGTAATTTTAGTTTGAAATATTCTAACTTTTTATGAAGTCATTTGATGAAGATCAATGTGAACTTTTCGAATCAATATCCATAGAAGTTTTTTCTTCCTTCGTAAACTGAAAAATCAAAGATAGACGACCTCCTGAATCTTATTTGTAATGTAGAAACTTATTCGTCTGTATTAATCATAAGCTTTACTTTTTTTCTGTACTGCGCACTGGAAAAAGGCCATACATCACATAATAACGTAATGTTATTTTTATTCTTTTCGTATGGAAAGGGGAAATTAATGCATAATAAGACATAGTTAAAAAGAGAATAATTAAACGTTTTAACGTTACATGTTAGACAGCAGTAATTGATATCTAATGATTAATTTTTTTAGCATCCTATTTCATTTTTCGGATGAATGCAATTTTTCATTCGGAACTATTTTTCTTCCCGTATAAAAGTCAAGCGTAAAAATAACTAAAATTAAATTTGCTTCAATTTTTTTTATTTTTATACGCATCATATTTTAATATTTTATGACACAAAAACATAAGAGTAAATTTATATTTTGTTCAAAGCAACGTTAAGAAAAGTATTCCGGATTTCAACACGCACGCATCATATTAGTACATTATTTCTTTTAAATATGCATCAGTAGATAACTACATACATCTTTATATTTTTGAATATTTATATGATTTTTCTGGCATAAATTCAATAGTTATTTCGCTATTTCAAGAAATATTACACGTAGACGTACAGCTTCAGTTTAATAGACACACATATTTGCATTTTAGATTTTAATTAAAAATATAGTCTAATCTTATTAAAAATACTTTAATTTTAATGACCATATTTGGTCGATTTTAAAAAATACCATAGGTAATATAAAAATTAGTCCTACTCCAACACGTTATCCACAATAGCTAAGGACTCATATTTTACTGATTCATCTTTTTATACATATCATTGATTATCTTATACTGGTGCTTAATGAAACTATTTCTTCGACATAATCTGTCTAAATTAATTTCAGTATATATATTTTTATTACTTTTCAAGAACAAACTGTGTAAGCGAAATCTTAATTTTCCAATATATACTTCCTAGTGACTAAAATAAGAAATCCTCAAACAGTTCCTACATACTGTAAGTTGTCCCTGCTTAAATATTTTTTTTTGTGAGGCCTAAAAATACTTTTCCATCATTTTTAACGGCTAATTCTTAATTTTTCATTAAATGCCTTAAAATAGAAAATACCGTGAACACGGGGATAATGGATCGGGACTCACGGAACAAATTTATATTTCATTGTCTTAAAACGGTCACAAAATTTATATTGCATTGCTCAAACATAAGTTAGCATCAAGATTTTAACAAGAATAAGTACACTTACAGGATCACACGGTCAAGTCTCAGAGAACCACACAAATTTCAGTTCTCTTAACACTGGAAAGAAGGAAAGTTGCCTTATACCTAGAATAACAGAAGAGGGGCCAGAGTGGCCCCACTTTCTTATAGATCCCTAGATTAAATTAGATGAATTATTTTAGGTAATAGATGTGACAGATTATTATTCAAATTCAAAATTTATATCACATGATCCTGTTTCTTATTTATTTTTCTTTTTATTACGTTTTTACATTCGCTGAAGCAATCAGACATCTCACTTCTTTCGAGGCTTAGTTTCCGCATACTACGTTTTGAAATCTGCACATCTATTTTGTGTTTGGTTTATTTTGTAAGATCTTCACACTCTGCATTTTGATCCTTTCTGATGATTCCTTTTACACAACCAGTGTCGAAACCTTTGTGTTAGTATGTTATTATTTCTAGGTGCTTAACATTGAATACGAATCTCTACACCTAAGCGAGGATAAAATTTCTCCGGCTAAGTATCTGCTCCCCGTCATTTCCTTACATAAAAACCCAAGTACTTACCACAAAAATATCTAAAATATAAAATTCATGGATAAGCAAAGACGGTCTTTTTCTCGATTTGACAGCTTTCAGGTATACGACGAGGTCTACACTGTCGACATCATATTTTATTTAGTTACCTTCAGATCTCCGACCGCCTCTGGAACACCTAATTTTACCGCTTTGTGGATTATTCGTAGATCTATTCGTAGATCACTACTTCTATTTTTAGTATTTCCCGAATCTATTTCATCCAATTTGAGCAATCCTGTCAAAATCTTTTCGTGAGTAAAATCGTGCCTTCTAGACATCTTCTGTTTTTCAATCAGAAAAGAAACAAAATACATGTCCCTATTCTATACCTCACGCGCGTAAAGTATCAGACATTCCAAACGCTTAGAAAAAGAATTACTTGCCAATCGACTGTCTGTCGACAAAACATTATGTTCACAACTGGTTAGGGGGAAAACGTTTGTAAGCAAAATGTGAAGAGGGGAAAGAAAGTCAAACTACTTTGAATGTCATTGGTGATAATAGCCCCTAAAAGGTAAGAATTTTGCGGTATCATTGAAAAATAGCATGGAGGTTAAACCTCCCGTCTTTCAGGTATAAGGTTCTATATGTCCGGTTCTTTCCCTCGGGCAGGCCAAAGTAATTAAATACACAATAAGTGTGTACAAAATAATTAAGTCATAAAATAGGAGCCTAAATAACTCATTAGTAGTGAAAGGAAAATACAGGCTGGTAAAGAGCACAAGGGCCACATAGACAGCTAAACGAAAAACAAATGAACCGTATATTAATCCAGACCAATGACTACATTATTATAAAATTTTAAATCCTTGTCCTATCAAAAGACACACAGGTTTCTGTTATAGAATTTCAAATACACAAAGTGCAATACTTGTAATATATATACACAACACAGGAAATGTGAGAAACACTATCCACTATTGTCAAAATATACTGTATTAGCTCATGTATAATAAGTTTGATACGTTCTCATTTACCTCTATTCTTGGTTAGTTCTATAATTGGGGTATCTGTTGAATTTTTGAAGTCTTTTGTCCTGATGTACTTCCAATATTGTGTGGTCAGGAATTCCCAAATGCTCACGGTAGGGGCACGTCTATTTTGTTGCAAAATCTATCTTGATTGGTACTAAGCGTTTCATGTAAGGTGATGATTTGGCTAACGTAAAACACTGAAACAATTGTTTGAATTAACTTTTGTGATGCGGTTGTAAGTTTGCCTGCATTTTTAACTATTGTTCCAGTAATTTTGTGATTGTATTTTAAACTACATTGTACTAAGAAGGTAATAAGAGAATGGATGCTCGTAGAATCATTTAGAGATTCTACAGTAAATTTGAACTTAAGGATGTAACAGATCCAAAGAATCTGATGAAGTTGGGTATTACTGATGTTAATAGCAAAAATATAGATTTATTTTTAAATTATAAATTTCATATACACTGCTGGCCACCCAAATTGTAACACCAAGAAAGACAAGAGGTATCACAACAAAATTTATTTTGTAGATAACATGTTGACCAAGTATCAAATGATTAAATTTATAGACTTCTGTGAAGTGTGGTTCCTGCCAAAATCAGTAGCCAGAGTAGCCGCCATTGTTGGAGATCACCGCTGCCACACGCCTCGGCATTGATTCAAAGAGACTTTGGATGTGTTCTTGGGGTACAGCACACCAAGCAGCTTCCACACGTTGCCAAAGTTGATCTGGTGTGGCAGCTGGGGATGTATTCTGGGTCAATCGTTGAGCAACCATGGACCACATGTTTTCTATCGGCGAAAGATCCGGAGAGCGAGCTGGCCAGGGAAGCAATTCAATCTGGCAATTGACGAAGAAACCTTGGACAATGCGTGCCACGTGTGGTCGCGCATTATCCTGTTGAAATATGGCTGTGGGCAAGCCCTGAAGGTAAGGAAGGACAACTGGCTCCAACACCTCGGAGATGTAGCGCTGGCTGTTTAAAGTACCGGCAATGCGTACTAGAGGAGTGCGAGAGTGATATCCAATACCGCCCCATACCATAATACCCGGTGCAGGACCAGTGTGGCGGTGCATAACGCAGCTGTTCAGCATCCTCTCTCCACGGTGTCTCCAGACTCGAATCCGATCATCGTGGTGTTGCAGACAGAAGCGTGACTCGTCAGTAAAGACAATTTCATTCCATTCTGCCGTCCACATCCTTCTTTCATCGCACCATTGGCGGCGGAAACGTCCGTGGTTCTGCGTCAAGGGTAGACGAAGCAATGGACGTCTTGCGGACAGACCACTCTGCTGTAAACGGCGTCGAATGGTACGCGCAGACACTGGATGATGCGGTACAGACTGAATGTGCGGTGCTATGGTTCGTGATGTGGCTGAGCGATCCGTCACTGCCATACGCACAATATGCCTGTCATCACGTGAAGTGGTGCACTGAGGTGGATGCGATCGAACACGTCGGTCCGTCGTACCCTCCTGCATCCAACGATCACATATCCGCATTGCAGTTGTTTGGTTTCGTCCAACACGACTACCGATTTCCCTGAAAGATAATCCACAATCTCGGTAGGCCACTATCCTTCCTCTGTCGAACTCGGATACTTGATGAAAAGATGATCGCTGTTTTCTACGAGGCATAATTGATCGTTTTTTTGAAAAAACCACAAGAAAAACACAATTGCCGTACTTGAAATCGTCGAAATCTCCAAGCCTTAAATAGCGCTTTGAAGTGGCGCCACAGGCGCGCGTGATGTGCGTCTGCGCTGAAATTCTAATCATTTGCATATCTCACCTCCGCTAATGCATGTTGTAAATTTCATATTATTTGCATGCTTCCTTCAGGGTGTTGCATTTACGGTGGCCAGCAGTGTATTTATTTGGCAAGTTTCAAATACGCTTAAGAACCTTGTAATAAGCCATTTAAAGCTATCCTTAAAATATTCAATCGTTTTAGGGATAGCTTTAAAATCTATAATCCTTAAAAAGTACTCAGCTATATATTGAATACTTATTTAAAGTATGTGTGTAAGCGCTCTGCAATTCTGCTGTTACTCGTGGTTTTTCTATTAGAATGGTTTCTTTTTCAACAACCTAACAAAAAAATAAATGGAACAGCTTTTAATATTGTCTTTCCACGTCTTTGATTTCCTCGTTTTTTCCTATTTTGTTTGATACGGAGGTACGATATGGAGCGATAAAATCCTCCCATTTTGTATCCTGGAAAGGAAAAAAAGATTTTCCGTAGGTAGGTTTTCCAAAAAGCAAAATAAAAAAACGCACCACATCATGTTCGGAAAAAAGGAAAACGGAGATATCTCCCCGAGTATATTCACTCTATAAAATATATACGAGATAACATCCCTAAATCTGCATGTTTTTAACAGCGATTTTACTAAAAAATGTGAATGCTTCGGGCTACCTATATTCACTCCCCGGTGTATGGTTTCTGGATAAGAATTTTATTTTTTTATAATGTGGGCTTTGAATTTTTTCTTATGCTTCGAACAAAAGTTAGAAATCACTGAGGGACAGGAATTTAGTTCAATATGTTAGAAAATAACGAGTACTTAATCTTCCTAGAACAATCGTGAAATCGATAAATAAAAATATTTAAGCAGTCCTATCCGTTATGACGTGTAACAAAAGTGCATTATATTAATATCTAAAACTCAATTACCTGTGTTTCGCTAGAAAACATTTATTTTCCATCCTCAGAGCCGAATTACTTATTTTCATTTTGTTTTGTGTAGATTATGCAGCAATATTTCTAAGAATAAGGAAAAGTATGTTTTGGGGTTTCACTAAAGAGGTTGAGTGGGAATAGCAATACCACTTTTATAAAACACATCGAAATTTTAATCATAAAAGTGCACATTGGTAACAATGACTCATATTTACTTGTCGCATTAAATAGCAATTTCAGCCTCTATGGTTTTAAGAGGAAGTACAAAGTACAATGGAAAGTTAAACTAATATAATGCATTTAGAATTTAGTAAATTTAATCTTTGCCTCAATTACAGTGTTAGACTGATATCAATTTGTTATTTGCACTTCCTTCCAAGGATCAACATAGAGGTATATACTCTCAAATGCAAATATGTTCAAGATATTCTATTATAATCTTTTCTAATATCTTTCTATCTAGTAATCGATAGTAATTTTTAATCCTAGTAATGATATTGGCTATAACTGGCACTTGATATTATAGTCCACTTGTTAAACCATACCACGGATTGTAAGTTTGAAATTTTTCAGCTGAATGTTGGCATTAAATTGTGTTCTGATTGATTTTAGTCCTACACTTGACCTTCCAATTCTTTTTCTCTTTCAAATTGGCAAAAGAAAAAAACAGCACTTAGAAACTTCTGAAATACTCAATCCTGCTTCGTTAATACTGTCGGGGGGTTGTGTGGTCTCCAAGCCAGATCCTATTCCAGACTCTCTCAGTCATCGGATCCAATTCCAGACTCTAGTCAATTTTCTCTATTTTTCGGCCTTTCTTTGGACGAATATAGTTACCCTCGTTTTTAGGTGAACACATGGAGACGGACAAAGTCTCAACGAATATCCGTATACATCCATTTAGCAGACAAATATGCAAATAATATATTAAATAAGATTTAAACAATTTCATGCAAGGATCAAAAATGTACTCGATGGAATAAAAAATTGCGAAATAAAATTTTCAACTCCCATACATACTATAGTTACTTAACTTTCCTTTTAAATTTCTTTACTGGCCATGATAGATCACTTGGTAGAGTCACGGATAAGCAACCGGAGGATTGTGATTTCGAAACTCGATCCAACCCAAGACCGTCGTACACAAGGGTCTGGTCCACGTTGAATTTGTCGTGGCCTCAAATGGTCTCACATGGCGTGGTTTGGAGGTTTGAAAATTGTGGTGCCATCTCACAGGTGTTGACCTTGTCGTCTGACCGCGGTTCAGAGGTACGAGATGTTGCCATTGGATCTTTCCCTCCTGGTCTGATCCCGGACTGTCGTCAGTAGTCAATATACTCAGATTGCCTACTTTAAGTTTCCTACCTACTAATATACCTACCTACTTTAAATTTCTTGATATAATATTTATGACAGCAAAAAATAATACTTCGCTACTAAGAAGGAAAAGAACATCCTTAACAAGTAAACTGGTAACAGTTGTACGAAGAGCATAATGAAAATTAAATTCAAGGAACGCTCGCAAGTGCTCACAAATACCATTAACAAGCCTCATTATATGTTACTTAGGTCTAGTTTTCACCCTTATGCTATATTAACAAACTTTATCCGATCCTACCGAATCCTTCCTGGGTGTATTTCTCTCTTCTGTGTCAGTAAAACTTTCATTGTGTGTCTGTCTATTACTTGATATTGTATGTCTTGTGTCTGGCGCAGTATGGCCAAATATGGTCCTTGCGCCATTAAACCCCAACAAACCAATCAATCAACCGATCCTACCTAATACCAGCCATTTACAATTAGTAATTTCATAATCACGTGTGGAGGCTTCACTTATCGACCTTCTAAGGAAATAGACTGTGTACTTGCGCGCAGATTCATGCTATTTCTTCCGATCGCTCGGTTTGAAGATCTGCCACATGGCTGTGAGATAAAGTATGAATCAGCGTCGGAAGACTATTGATTATTTAAAGTGATTATACAAAGTTGTTAAGAACACTAGGCTGCGCTTCGATAGCCAATATGTCGAAGTTGATTCTTAATCCCACATGAACAACCCTTCTGAGATCTTTCAAGAGAAATCACCGTCCACGTGCCCTTTCTATTTCATTAGAAGGTTGATGATTCACGTCAATATTTCCTACTCATGTCAATTGCTTATATGAAGGTTTATCGGCATTACATAGCGTTTCAGTGAATAGTATGGAGTTCCATTGCCACTGGCAAAAGATGTTTCTGGTTTGTTGGTCGTTTTTTATAGCGCAGAGACCAGATGTGGCCCAGTAATGCTTTTTCGTCAAGTACATATATTGCATATATACGGAGTAAACGTTTTTACTGATACGGAATTAATAAATATAAGCAGGATAGTTAATCTAAATAAAGTTGAATCTGCATAAAATTTAAGAAAAAACATGTTATATTGTCACCATACTCTCAATAAAACCCAGCTTCATAAACAATGCTCTGACAAATGTCATTCAACCCATAGTCAGTTAATTTGGTTGCCTGTTTCTTGTAGGCACAGTGACGTAAGTCCTTCTATTTTCTATTAGATCACGTGCCTTATATAGTTTAACCTTTCCGGATACTTTAAAATCAATCAGCAAAATTGGATGTTCCATTTTCTGATATATCCTACATCAGGAAATATCCACAGCTATCAAACACATATCAGCCCCCAAACCAAAACTCTTCATTAAATGAACGCCTCACACTCAAACGGGCAATTGGATATTTAAGTAAAACAAGTTTCAGTTTAAGAACCTAAAATAGTCACGATCTGCATAAAATCTTGTTACTGCTCTTAATATACCGTGGAATATTTTCCGGAAACTGAATATTGCATTTATAAATATAATGCTGTTCGAAAAACCTTATCAGTACCGTAACTATCAAACTACTTGCAAAAAGGAAATCTCCAATAAAACGAGGAGTGAAAAATAAGATATCGAAAATAATTTTTGCGTCTGGAAAATAAATATTTGCCCAAACATAACCTACGAAATCATTCCGAATTTAGTTTTTTTGAAGAACCAAAAATATCGTCAAAACGAAATTCTCAACATTGTGGATAGAGTGGTGGAGGGAAGAAATGTTCTGACTAAAATCACTTTCCTGGACAGGGAAATGGTTCGGCAATGCGCTAGCGATGACATTTTTGCAAGTACCCCATTAAATTCGGATCCCAGATAACGACAACGCTTTCTGTGGATGATTTTGAAAGAGATAGTTCGGGCAGGATCGCTCGCCATGGGCACTTGACGCGAAAAGTTAGAGAGGACATTTCTCTCCACAGCCCCATTGCGTTCTTCCCCGACGCGAAACAGGGAAATAAAATAATAATAAGTACAAAAGAATACAAAAAATCGGAAGTAAAAAATAAGGAGCGAGCTCTATCGGTTGAGAACAGGCACATTACTGTTTCGAATCGTGAACTGACTGCAATGCCTACGATTTATCAACCGAGCTTGGTAGGCTACTACTAACGCAATTTCTAGTCCCTTTATACGCTGGGAAGCAGTACTGGGACCGTTTCTATTTAGTCTGTTTTTCATCATTCTTTTGGGTTTTTTGTATCCACATTGGCTGCTGACAATTCATCGCGAAGCACTTAAGCTTAAAAGGTTTTTCTGAATGAGCACTTTGAAACAGATGAAGATATTTCTAACTCTCCTATTGTGTTCTCTGGCACTGTCGTTGGAAATTTATTGACCATTCTGCTAATACACTATGCGAAATGCTGAGAATAGAAGAGTGATCATAACGTGGCGGGTAAAAAATAGGGATTGTGATATAATGGTTGACTGAGAGTTTTGTCAGAGCTTACTGATATTTTTGACTTCCAGTTACATGTTAATCATTCCCCTTTTCATTCCCACACATTTTTCATAAATGAATGATTCATTCCTTGGTTCCAAGTGAGTTACATTCAAAGGTTTTTCAATGTCTCCAGCAATTTCATGCCAGTTGCTACCCATTTTGAGAATCATGATAAAAAGATTGCCTGAAAGGCTGAATTTGATTTATAATGTAAAACAGGATTTTATTTGAGTGTTGCAGCTTATACAAAGGAACGCATAGAATGATTATTTCTCTTCGGAAATTCTTCTCTTGTGTATTTTTCTGTAGAAATGTTTAACAAACGTCATATTATGTAATTATAGTTAAAATAGTATCCCTACATTGGTGGTAATATACTTTTTAGTAATTATGTTCCTTCTTTATATCATGAAATACTACTTGATGATTTATAAATTGTAAAAATATTACTTATTTTATAACATAAATTTTCAAATTTATTTTTAACACAATTCTAAATTTTCATCACGACTATCAAACTTAAAATAACTTAAGAACTATAAAAGTGTGTTGAAAGCTCGAAAGACATGTAATTATATCTTTCAGTTCTATCATAATACGTTGAGTTGTACCGCTTGTGCAATCGAGATTTTTATTTTACACTACTGAAATAGGTTTATTTCGAAACTTCATTTAGCAGAGGAAATACCTCACCGTCAAAGGATGCTACGAACAAAATACAAATGAAGAAATATAAACTAAAATGCTAATAAGTGCATTTAATTTTGTGTTTTTTAGTCACTAGTGACCAAACGCTGTACAGGGGCCATATATTTTAACTCAGAAATATGATATTTGTAACACCTTAAAAATAGGGTAACAAGAAAAGTCAAAGCATTTCGTCGACATATCGACACATCGTAGCACATGAGCTTTCCTTACGTTAGATTACCTATTGTGTGGATACTGATCTATCTCAAACCAATACTCAACGCTGATATGTTGATGCCCTAACTAATGCCTTCAAGACAAAATGACGTGGAAGCATTGTCTCCAGTAGTCGATCAATAGCTAAACTGGTTATTATTAGCTCACAGGCAGGTATCCTATCCACAATTGCAATTTTTCAAGGGCTGGTGATAGAAAAATGGTGGATTCACATAGGTCGTTGGGACTACTAAACTATCGCCACGTGAGATCATTTCAATATTATCTTTATGTTTTGCTGAATTCGTTTAATTAAAATGTTGTAGATATAAGATTCGTATCTCATGTGTTATTTGCAACGATCAGCGTTCCTATATTCACCTGTTTATTTCTCAGACCCCCAGTAAGCTGACTAAATATGTATTTTATTGTTTTATATGTACATCTACTTGAAATTTATTCAAACGAAAGTCAAAAATTTATCTGAACAAAACTTTGTCCATCTGCCATACCACTTTTTTTATTCAAAAAAGTAAACTTTGAAAACTCACTTGCTTGAACCTCTTTAGCACAGTAATATTGCAGTACATTCTTAGTATTGAATTTTTCTGTAATTACATTCAAGATTGAAATCAATGCATTTATATATTTTTAAATTTAATAGCATTATATAATGAACAAATATTTTTCTTGTGATACTAAAAAGCATCATTTAAAAAGCAACAATAAATATTTGTATGTTATGTAAATATGTATACAAAGGAATTTATTTCCGTGACTAAGTGACAATTCAACATTTTGTGAGAAATTATATCAATTCTAAATGATTCTACAAAAACATCCAAATTCTGTATGTATTGATAACTTTGATGCTAATCACTTTCCCTACTATCTAACAGATTTATTGGTATAATTAGTTTTCTGGTAAACCTATTAGCCTTTAAATGTGTCATTATGTCTAATACGTTTATTAATTTTATGTTAATTTCTTATAAAAAATAATTTTGCTTGGTTTGATTTGATTTGCTGTTCTACGATCATTTCTTGCTTCACGAGAATTTTTTTTTGAAATCTACCTTTCTATAAAACCAATTTGAAATATGTTAAATTTAACAAAGTATTCCTCAATATTTTATCAAGCAATATGTTGTTTTTGAACTTTTCATGAACAATTGGTAGTTGTATTCAATGATTTATAGATAAATAGGAAAATAATTTTATTTAGAGACAAACAGTATTTAGCGTCTAATAAGATGTTTGAATTCTTAATGAGTTTTCTTTTCTTTTTAATTAACCAAAGCTCTTGATTTTTTCATCCTCTTCGTTAAGTTTTATTAAACGAAAATCACACCAGTCAAGTTCATGTTTTAGATTGGCTTTAATCAAATAAGAACTATTTTAATCAGAAATTTAACATTAAATAGGAAATGAAAAAAAGCAGTAAAGTCTTGAAAATATGTCACAACATTCTAAATATAATCAATAGCTATCTACTATAAATAATAGTATGCAATTTATATGCAAATGTGTGCTGAATTGATTTCAGTATTTATTTTTATCTGGTATCAAAGGCATTTTGTTCGAGTCTGTTTTCATGTACAACACTATACAATTTGTAACACATAATATATTTGTTTTCTCATTTATGATGTTTTAGATAAATTTGTGAATAAAAGATAAAGGTTACTCAATTTATTTCATAAACCTTCAACTTTGAATTTATATACTCATTCCTTGTTAGTTTGTATAAATTCACAAGTTTGCAATTTAATTATTAAAGTTATGCTTTTTTTATTTTAGATTGGATTTCTTACAATTACAATTGGATTCAATCCAGTTTTATCACTATAATGCTGTGAAAGTAAATGTTTTAATACTTTTTACTGCAACTAAGTGAACAATAATAACAAACGCCCAAAATAAAAGTAAAAATATTTATATTTACGGTGTAATTACATAGGAATTGAAATATTTAATTTTTTTCAATGGAAATTAAAGCGTAAGGGTACCAGACATTAAGTTTATGATCATTTGGTTTCAAAATTGAACCAAATATCTGTTGTATCATTGAGGAATTATTGGTTTACAGAATTCTAAATTATTTTTAAATACTTAAGACATTATGACATAATTTCTCTGAAGTAGAAGCTTACATTATTCACTGTTTCACCAAAATAGTTTAATTGATAGCCAATAAAAACTCTTTATTTCTGGTTTCATAAAATTGCATTCCAAACTTACCAAACTTGCCTTTTTGTAAAAACATTTTTTGTATTGAAAATACTTTTTAAATTTTCGATCTACAGGCACATTAATTGCAAATATACTGCTGATCACTAAAATTGCAACACCATCAGATTGGTTCGAGTTTTGCAGGATACGTAAAAATGTAATAGTATGCATATTATTAAAATCCCAGATAAGTTCCTAATTATGTGTGACGTTAGTGAGCTTAAATAAATATAAAAGGGAAATTCAAAACTCAGGTTCAAAGCAATGGGATTGTGGTTTTTCGTAGTTTTTAACTTACCAAAGGATCTAGAATGGTATATTGAATACTTGGCATACAAAAGAGCATGTTTATCGAAGGAATATTGAGGGATTACATGTAGGCGGATTATAGTACCAAGGCTTTTATCCTCTAGTGTGGAATGTGACCACGAATGTGGGATTATGGTGTCAGTGGGAAGAGGAAGAACGAATTCAACGACTTGAAAAATCTCTCGACGACTATCCCTCATACAAACGAGATAACAGACGTCTTGTTCGCATGATTCCAAGTGATTGCACCAACTCATAAAATAACTATCTCAATATTTAAGATGGGTTGCACATTAACTAATGTTTAATTGACGTTTCAAAACCATACGCATAGAAATGTATAATTTCAATTGCAGCGTTCTGATTTTTAATCATATCTAATTTTTTTCTGAATTCTTTTATGGTGTTTGAAATTAAACAAAATTTATATTGATGTAATTTTAAAATTTAAAACTATCACTTAACACTAAATCACCTAAGAACAGTTCGGAAGGGTTTTAAATCTTAATATATAATTTCAACAATACTACTGGGTGTAATTTGATCCAACAGTAACATTAAACATAATGCTCAATAAATCGACACATTTTTTTCAGGTAAAGTTTTAGATATGAAATGTATGTACGGTAAAACCAAATAAGAATTTGAAAATACTTGGTCAGCTGTGAAGTATTATGTTGGAGTTATTTATTCACCCGGAAGGTGCGCTATATGCGAAATCGTACTAAATCGACTCCAAAACAAAGCAACATTATCTAAAGAAACACCATTTGTTTTTACTGGTTCAGACATAGTTTCACCAAATTTTTTGTATCATTAAATTTCACGAAGGATAACAAAAAATTCAAAAGAACTCAAATATTTTTTGAAACTCAAAAAGTAAGAGAGAAACAGGAAAAAATTGACATCATCTTTAAAATAGTAAACAATTCTTTCTTCATTCTTGAAAAGTATGTACACTATAACAGATGCGGGAATACTTGATTCGTCAGCAGAATTTGGAAACTTGAACAATTTTTCTGTGTCATTTATTCTAACGCACGAAAGTTCTACACCAACATCTTCACATAAACTATTTACTAGTGCCCTACAATGTTTCGCAGATTTATTTCTCAAAAATCTTAGGATCGCGAAATTTACAATTTTGAATTTCTCTGGCGGTTCATCCTCAACAATTCTGGCATCATCCTGTTCATCACAAGCAGGCGTTAACTATATGTTATATTCGTGATCTTGTGCCGGAAGGTCATCAACTTCAGAATCTGAAGTGTCAGAGCACGTACAGTCATACACTGAAAATTTATCTTAGTCATTGCTTCCTCAAATAGTTCGCTTCTTTTTTTATGTGCCAATACTGTGCATGGTAAAACGACTTGAAACAGAGCTGTAGGAATCGTTACGATCTACTAGATCTACTGTAGAAATGCATTACCCTACAGGAAACAGCAATTTTCTTCGAGGTGCCCTGGAGGTTGGTTGGGCCACTTTTTATGGCCCAGGGGCCATATTTTCCTATACTCTGATGGTGGATTCAGATCTTCGACAGTAAAGATCAGAGAAGTGTTTTTCACACTCTTCTATGTTCTTGCCGTCCACCTTGTAGTATACCACCTGAGATTATCTGCAAGATTGCATTTCTTTCCAGAGACGATCCTGCACTTCCTGAAACCATAACGTACACATGTTTGTTAATATATAGTAATATAAGATAGATATAAAACCCAAAAAGTTTTTAATATTGTCAATATAGACGTTAGATATAAGATAAATAATCACATGAAGACAAAATATCTGATGGGCAAAATCACTCAATTTTTTTCTGAATCATGGGGAATCCATGAATAATATATGCATCCAATTAATCTCATCCGGCAATACGTCAAACTGTGCAGATGAACGTTTGAAGAACGTTAAAATCCCTAGATATTAGCAGCAACTGCGACTGAAAACCAATTGTGGGGACTGACAACATATCTAAGTGCAAGCCATGACTTCACTTAGAATAGGATGTCTACATTCCACTATATTTCAGAGAAAGCCAAGATGAAACAAATGGGTTCCAGGGGTCGCTTTTGTAACTACTATTTGTCTCTGAAACCATTTTTTAAATGGGCAAAGTCACCCCAGTTGCTCACTTTTGTACTGGAAATCGTTGGAACATTTATGTTTCATTCCTTAAAAATACTATAAAATATAGTTCAACCCCTTGAGATTAAATTGATGTTAAAATTATGGGATTCAGAGTGCACAAGTGTCCCATATTTATATTGTGCTTTTTAGCGCCTCACCTTAAATCCAAGGTATTGAAGTAAACTCGTGTTATTGAAAATCTTGGTTATTTTTAAACCAAAATTATGTTATTTGACTTTGTAAAACACTAGAATTATTTTACTTTTCTCAAAACTAAACAAATCAAAAATTTCAGACACGGATTCTCCAAAATTCCAAGATATTCTGAAAATAGGAATATTTTTTATATAAATTACCATATTTTAAAATTCTGGAACTTAAGGGAATCTTGATTCGTTCTTACAAAAATCCAGGTCGCCGAAAAAAAGTATTTTTATGATAGAATTCTAATCTGACATGGAACAAAAGCTGGAAATATTCTACAACGAGCCTTGACGTCTCCGTGTCAGATTGGAATGATTTACGACTTTGCAAATCATCTATTCAACAAATTTGAAGTCGTTTTTGAAATGTCAGGATCTGAAAACGTCTGAATTTGAAAGATTTGATCTATCATTCATGTTCCATCCTCGTTTGATGATTAAAAAGGCTAAAATAGTTCTGTATAATTTTTTTTGTTGGATCTTTGGATTTACGTTTGTATGTGAAGGATGAGAATATACTTGACACTCTACTCTAGAAAAATAATCGAATAAAGTATTTCGAATTATTTAGTACTTTTCAAATGGCATTATTGAAAATCTTCATCGATAAAAGTTCAGCTGAATTTATAACATTGTTTAGTAAAATTCAGAATAAGGAATGTGTATAGATCAGAATACTTGAAACTTAAGTATAAAAACGTATGAAATGAAATATAATTTCCATTCTATAGAAAATGAATCAAATGATAACTAATAATTTTATTTCAAAGAATAATTGATCAAACCTTTTCCGTTATTATGAAACTAAGATCTGTTGCAGTCTTATAGGCTTTAAAATATTTTCTACAATTGTTGTTACCTAAATAAATTTTGATTTCCACTTACTGTTCGTATTTTTGAAATATTTTAATATAATTTAACATACTAAATCATATAAAGGTCAATATAGTGCCAGCTTTTTTAATATTTATAATTTATCTTGCACGAGAAGCAGTGTATATCGTTATGATTAATTGACTAAAAACGACATTTATAGTTTAGTTTATAATATGCAGTAACGTAACTTGACACAGTGGCATATGGCTGTATATATGAGAGTGTTTTCTTGTAGAGCAAAATACAGAGGGTACTAGATATATTTGACAACCTCTTTCAGAAATTGTGCCTCGATTCTTCATGTTAGTCGAATGTAATTTCGACATGATATTTAAAAATTGACACCAAACATTGTCAAAACAGAAATAAATCAAATAAGCCTGTAACCAGAACTATTCTGTTTTATTTTCCGATAGTGTTTTACAACGTAGATTTCTGTCATATACAAGACATCACGCGATTCATTCAAGCTTCAGATTTTTGTTAGCTACTGGGCACAAATTATTCTTGGAGAAATTAATCTTGTAAAATGTGTGAAACCATTCATAAATGCGATGGTGACACGCAATAAAATTCATCCTACTGCAGTCCGTATATGATGAAAGGAATTAATACACGAGATTATTCATGGTCTTTACATTAGTTGGATACCTTCAGTCAGGAGAAATTCGTTGACCATTTGTGGTCAGTCAGGGACCATCGTATTGCTCAAGAAAAATATTATGAACCTACTGCAAATCGAACAATCCAATATGAGGTTCCAGTATGTCGTCTCTGCATTTCTTACCAATTACAGTTCGTTAAAGACAGACGTACATTCGGTCAAAAAAGTATCCGAATCCTACTTGTTATTCACGCCTCTGGACTCATGTGTAAATTAAATGCTCATTTATTTAAAGTAGATAGTATTCCAAGTCTAATAATACTTTTTTCTTGTTCGTGCGACTCCAGGGATGGGAATAGCAACAGGCGTCCGGATATATTTTTCACCGATTGTACATCAGTTCAACATTACACTCATATCAAACTTACACTAATTTCAGAATAATAAGAAACAACAGTAGTATAATATGTCATCTAATGAAGCATGTTTCAAAAACATGTCATTTTCTGGAGCATGTAACATAAGCTTCAATTAGCAAAACTTAGGCTCTGTTTTGAGTTACACCCTTGTTCGAGATGTGCTACGAAACGGTGACTGTCGCTCCTTTTAACACACGCTTATCTCATCTGAAATCCTGTTTTCAGCAAAAGGAAGAAAGAAAAGTTCCAACGAAATTTCCCTGCACCTTATCAAACAATAAGCTATTTCTAACTTGCTAGATTGAACTCTATAACGATACACATCTACTGGAGCACGTTTCAAAAACATGTCATTTTCTGGAGCATGTAGCATAAGTTTCAATCATCAAAACGTAAGCCCTAATTTGAGTTACACTCTTGTTTGCGATGTGCCAGCATGTGACATAAGTTTCAATGAGCAAAACTTAGGTTCTGTTTTCAGTTACACCCTTGTTCGAGATGTGCTACGAAACTGTGACTGCCGCTACTTTTAACAATTGTGTGACGAATTAATCCAAACTTTTTTTGGACATTAAAAAATAACATTTATTTTTACACAGACAAAACATGGGTTGACAATGGACGCGCGAAACAAAATGCTTAATTTCATATTAAAGTTTACGAATTGCTATGAAGACGTCTCAACTAGACGGAGTCCGTGAGCTAACTGTTTCTCATCCTCTTCACATGCGCAAGCGCAGTAGTGACTCTTAACTGGAAACTTCCGGGTCTGCAGCCCGCCATTCTCGACTCTTAGGCGCTAAGATGTCACATTTGCTTATCAACATTCATAACATCCTTTTATGAATGTTGATAAGCAATTGTGAATGTTTAAGCTCTTCCGTTTTAAAAGCAAACGCGATCTTATCTAGCATCCTGTGTTTTTGTATTACATTGAAACAAAAAGGACGTGATGTTCATACACTTCAGCAGGGTAATATTTAAGTCTTGGTAAGTTATTTTATTTGTATTTGAAACTATTAAAATAACTAAAACCGATTATTTTATCATATTTTGTTTAAAATGAATGAAGTCAGTTATAATGGTAAAACCTATCTAAAAAATTTCAATCATTTCACTCATTTTCATTTCTGATACTCTTTTTATGGATTTATTCAGGCCAGGATGATAATATTTTCTGTTAATATTCTTGGCTGTATTGTTCGTTTTTGAAGTTCCTGAAGAAAAATAATGTATATTATTTAAAACTCTTTACAAAATTTGCTTGTTAAGTTGTTGATCAACACTGTTTAGATAAAATTACACAAGAAAAATCATTTTTTACTACAAAAAACATGGATAAAGGTGAATACATTTAATAATCATATTCAGACATATTTTCGTCAAACGTAATATGTAAAGTATACGTCAAACGTAAGTATGAACAATTTCAACGTTCACAAACATAGAAACTATTCACTCTTTCCATCAGTCAGTAGTGAATAATGTCCATAAGATATACATCTAATACCATCTTGCAGTAGGTATTTTTTATCATAAAAGCAACAAGAACTTTTCTTATTCACCATTGTTGTATTTAAAACATGATGTTTCGATATGATTTGATGTTGAATGCAACGGTCATTTTTTCATATTTTCAACACGTTTCCATACATTGCATGATTTAATTTTTGTACTTCACATCTTTTTATACCTTTTGCAGTCTTTTTACATAGACTTCCAAATATATATGAGTAGATTTTAGGCTTTAAGCTGCAAAATTCGCTTATTGCTACACCCTTTGTCTCATCTTTGAAATAACCTAAGCATCCTTCGTTTTAGGTATTGTGCAACGGATGATTGAGATCTTAGTTTGATAAATCAAATATAGGTGATAACTTTTTAACAAGATCTTGATAAAAATCATCACACACTATTTCAAGTGTGAAATTATATGTATCGGTGTATAATAAACTCGCGTTCTCATGATACATTGCTTTGAAAACATCATAAAAAGTTCTATATATGTGGAGTTTTGACATTGGATAAAAATATTGGATAAAAATAATCCAGGGTGGAGTTCGGTAAATGGTTTTAACATTCACGTTCAGTAACTGCGATTTTAACATTTACTTGTTTTCTTACATTCATACAACTACTTCCAAAAAAACTATTGATCATTAATTTTAAAAAAGACTTATCGAATTCATTCTGAGATTGTTTTCTTTAATTATTATTAAATTAAATATATGGTCTTAGCCAAGGTCGTTGATGAAATGAAATTACTTTATGATTTTTTTTAATTAAACCATGTTGTATGTAAAATTGCAAGTTAAGATAATGTGTAATATAATTTCTTTTATTAAATAGATTTGGAATAAACTTTTTTGTGTTACTGTTTAACTTTAGATTATATTTTTTTAATAATTGTTGTTGATATGGAGATAAAAATTCATTTTGAATTGTTAAATGTTCCACCGCTAATGGCAAATCATTATCTAAATCATGTAAATTTTCAGAATAATCCATATAAACGCAAAGAATGTAGCCAATATCTGAATCAAGAGAAACATCCATTATATTTAACCCTAGAATTTCTTTTTCACTTAACCATTTAAAATTTGAGACAGGTAAATGAGCTAACATTGTAAATCCATATAAGTCATTCGCGTCAAATGAAACCAAATATTTATTTTTTCTTTTGGATTATACGTTTCAGGCTCGTAAGGGTTGTTAGCCTTAGCGAAAAGTTTACCTATCATACACATTCCTCCTCGTATTCCTTTTTCGAGCATTAAGTACATATCTACATCGGTTAGAAGCTCTAGAGTTACATCAATCATTTTAATACCAGCGCACCTAGTTCAATCTGGTGCTGAAAGAAAATGGACTGCTTCTAAATTATACATTTTCATGGTAATTTCTCTAAAATTATTAAAAACATCTGCTAAAAGTAAGCAGTCAGAAAATAAATATAGTTTTAAATAGTCTTCAAACTTTGAGCACGTGAATTTTTTCCAAACTTTTAATGCATGTTTATAATCTTGTTTTGAAATTTCTTCTTGATTCAATGCATTATAAAAATGCTTTACTCTGGGAGAGTTTTCTGTTGTAAAACATCTGTGTGATTAAAATAGTCATAAGGGAAGAATCCATTCTTTACTAGCAAGTGACTATATTTGTCATGTTTAAAGAATTCGTTAAGTATTAGGGAATTATAATTTGAAGCTTTTAGGTTATCAACTAACTTTGAAAAGGAAGAGCTTAAAAAGTGAAAGCTATCTAGGAATTTTAAATTATCAATGGTAAAAGTCGTGAACTTTTCAGAATTTATAGGTATAACCTTTATAGTTTTACCATACTCTTTTGAAGTTCTTTTAAATATTAAATGACTATCATAGTTAGAAAAGTTGTGGAGTATTATTGGTATAAAATGAGTAATTTTGTAATTTAAATTGCAAGGAGAAGAATTGGCAAACCCAAGGTATTGTCCGGTTATGTGCGAATGATTTCTAACACTTTTATCAGTAGATTTAAATTCCCTTTTGACAAAGGTGACAAGTTTGAGATATTTAGATCAACATTTTCAATTGGAATATATTTATCCATATATTGTAAAAAATTAATATTTGAATTTGCTTTAAAAGTATTTAAGAAATTTTCCACACAATCTTCTCCACAGTAATATTTATGAAATACTATCCTATTGTCTTCATCTACAACGAATATTCCATAGCAGATAGGCCCATGTTTTTTAATTTTTGTACTAAAGCTTGATTTTGATTTGTACTCATATGTCTGAATGGGAACAGTTAAACACTCAAAATCAGACAGTGAAAGGGTGTTTAAACATTTTTTGAAATGCTGAAAATTTTAACTTATTGTTACTTATCGTAGGCATTTGCAATTTCTGAGGTTTATTTAATAAACAAAATGATTGATGTGTATGAAGACTTTCTTTCCTTCTAAAGCTATTCAAACTATTTGCAGTTAGAAAATAAGTAATATTTCTATATTTGCTTTGAGGATTAAACCAAATTTTTCTACTTGATAAGTGTAGGAGATGTAAGTGAAAATATTTCAAAGAACACACAATTTGAATTATAAAACAAAAATCTTTTATTTTTCACACTCGTGTTAGCATCTAATATAAAACACAGACATCAATTTTAGTAAATAGATAGTAGTTAGAATATTATCATTTTGTAAAGTACACTTGAATAACAATACATTACATCTTTTTCAATACAATAGTTACAATAATATCATTTATGAAGTTCTTGAATTAGTTATTCTTCATCAAGTATGGTATAATAACCAATTGTCATGTTATAATGATTTGCTATGTCGTCATGTGAATGCACATTTGCATTAGTGATACATCTAGCAGATTTGAGTATAAGTTTGTTGAATATTCAAACACACTAAATGCATTGCATACAGGATTTTGATGCATATACACATAGCCGTATTTAGGTACAACTCCTTTTTCGTAGATAACTGCAATCTTCTGAAGAGTAGATAATATTTTAAAGTATGTAACATTTTTCACACTATCATCTTTGATCACATTTCGAATGCAGTCAGAGATATCTTTGAATAAAACAGTATGAACCGATTCAAGACCTTGAGGACTCATCCACATATGTCCATAGCGTTGCATGTTCAACCGATGACTAGTTGGATTGTTCACATTCATTGTAACTTTATCGAATGACTTGAGTGACAATGTTGAACGTGTTCAAACAGAATAGGATAGTTAATTTTCAAGTTCTGTCTCGCAAATTGTGAAACAATACGTTCGTTTACACATACATTTGAAGGTCGTATTCTATTAATAGTCATGTCTCGAGTGCTGTGCCATAAAAAATATAGACAAAAAAGTCCACATGATTGACTATTATAATGTTGTAATCTCTTTTGATTCCACTCTAATCGAGTTGTTATTCAACGCGAAAGATTTGATATTAGGTGTTGGTGTGGTCTCATAGGGACAGAAAAAGGTGCATACCCCTTTTCTATCAAAGTATAAACTTCGCCAATGTTCACCAGATAAATATGAGGGTTGGGTATTCACGATGAAAGAACGATAGTGTTTTCTATATTGAGGAAGCATGTCAGATGCAAAAACACCAAATGTGTTCTTAATTTTATGATCTGACAGAGCAAGGAGTGTGAGCGTTGACGTATCCATTTTTAACAATCAGTGAAAACGCTTCGATTATTATCGATTTCTAGAAGAGCGGGCATCTCCATATAGATGAATAAAATTAGCGTTTCAACTAAATTCACATCAAATTTTAAATGAATAGATACACTACCTGACATTGAAAATGCAACACCCAGAAGGAGTGCGCAGAACTGGATGAAATTTACAGGGTAGACGCAGCTCACCGATATATGTAAATGATGCAAACTGCGCAGCTGTCCCGCGCACGGCGAGTGAAAAACCAGGGAAGGAACCTGCAAAAGTGGTCAGTTTCGCGCCGCTCTGTTTGCAAGGTAAATCAAGTTGCAATTTTTGTGTCTCAGAGGAAACGTCTAGTAGCGGTGAATGCCAGGACGCCGCCAATCAAGACAGTTCCAGCAAACAGACGACTTCACGAGGGGTATGGTGATTGGCCTCAGAAGGGCAGGTTGGTCCATACGTCAAATCTCAGCAGATACCTACCTACACGCGTCCACGGTGCACCGGTTGTGGCACAGATGGCTGGACCTAGGGAATGTGGCACGTTTGAGGGGTTCCGGTGCAGCCAGAGTGACGTCAGCACGCGTGGACCGACGCATCTGCCGGCAAGCATCGGCGCCCCCACAAGCCACGTCTGTCGCCCTTTTGCAGCATGTGCAGGACACACTTGATGCTCCCATATCGTCCAGGACCATTATCCGCCGATTGATCGCTGGCGGCCTGCACTCATGACGCCCGTTGAGACGACTACCATTGACCAAACAGCACAGACGTCTCCGTTTGCAATGGTGTCGGGATAGAGCCACGTGGACGACGGAATGGCACAGGGTGGTGTTCTCAGACGAGTCACGCTTCTGTTTTAGCAATGACAGTCGCCGTGTACGAGTCTGGCGCCGACGTGGTGACAGGGCCAATCCGGCCGCATCTGTGGAACGCCATACCGCGGTATAATGGTTTGGGGCGCCATCGCCTACGATAGCAGGTCACGTCTGGTCTGTATTCAGGGCACTATGACTGCCCAACGATACGTGGATGACGTGCTGCATCCGGTGACACTACCTTTCCTTCACGGGGTGCCCAATGCCATTTTCCAGCGGGATAACGCCCGGCCGCACACGGCACGCATCAGCCAACATGCCCTGCAAGGTACCCAGGTGCTTCCCTGGCCAGCTGTCTCCCCTGATCTCTCACCTATCGAACATTTCTGGGACGTCATTGGACGTCGCTTGCATGCGTTGCCACCGGCACGTTCAGAAGACGAACTCTGGCAAATGGTTGACAGGGAATGGGCAGCCATCCCTCAGGACACCATCCGCACGCTCATTGCGTCTGTACCTAGACGTGTTGCTGCCTGTATCGCCGCTCGCGGTGGTCCTACAACCTACTGATCAGACGTTCTTGCTGCTCAGTGGCAAGGTGTATAATGTTGCAATAAAGATCACTTATTGCTCGTTGCTGTCTCTCTGTCTGCCAAATTTCATCACTTTCTGCCAACTCTTTCTTGATGTTGCATTTTCAATGTCAGGTAGTGTATATCTCCATCTCGCGTTACATTTCCTAAAAGATCTCTCGCTGAAAAATCTTGCGTTAAGTCAAAAACGTAAAAGCAGAGACCTCTTTTATATTCGTATACATTCACATTTGTATCATCTTTACTGAGATCTGTGAACAAACTCAAATAATTTCTTGGAAATAAGTCTTTAGCGTAATCAGATGTGTAAGCAGAAGTAGGAATCTGTAAAACGTTTTCACTTAATGAAATATGATTTACATTAAAGTGCTGAAAATTAAAGGGATTCTTTTTGAAATCACCATTAAAGGTATTGTTAAACTAAACCCAAAATCATTATGTTTGGTTGAGTTCCGTTTACAGCATTGGGTATGGTAATGCTTTTCAATCCTACGGAGATAGTGAAAATTTTCATTTCAATGCGAGTGAATGACTTTTGTATCAGTGACTTTTCCAACGCTTTCTCATGCCCAACAAGAATAGATTCAGAAATTTCACCTCGTCGTATAAATAAACTTATCTTTTCTGTATGAAGTTCGTAATCACCAGTAGGAACCAAAAGCGAAAATTTATGTTTGACCTTCTCTAATTTGATTCGGATGGGCACACCATTGATTAATAATTTAGGTTGAGTACCTAAATCTATATGTAGTGGTCCATACATATCAAAAAGTTGTCCATTTTTGGTTTTGTCATATCTCTACATTCCTGAATTTTCGACAGCTGTTGCAGCGTTCACATCATCGTATTTACCAGCCGTATCCTTATAAAATAAAGCGGCGTTCAACAAATGTTTTTGCAATGCTTCAGAATGGAAAAGCACGCTTTGGATATATGTTTTGTAGCTATAATTGTTCTCTGATGAAATTTTTATATCGCTTATAGAAACATGACATTCCGAAAACATCGTGTTTAAGAGATAATTTACAGGACTACATCGATCACCATCGGCAAGTGCAGTGTTATTTGCTATTAAAATCTTTGCTTGAACATTAAGATAAATGTGACAAATCAAAATAAGATTCTCCAAAACCTGATATGACAAATTCGATTGTATTATTATCACATATAGATGCTCCAGGATAAATTTCAATAAAACTTGAGCGGTCAATAGCAAGCTGAATAGGTGGTGAAACAAATAAATCCAATTCACTCTTTGTGCAGAAACACGTTTCCATTGTTTTCAAAGAGCAGAAAATACGTCCTTCTTATTCAGTGATTTTCTCTTCATCTGCTTTTTGTTTACAGATTTTTTCCTTTTAATATCCCCACCACCTTGCAATTTTTGAAATATATCCCCTTTGATCTTTTTTCCAGATTCATGGAATCTATTGCGTGCTGATTCACCGAAAGACTGTCCCTCTGAAATGTCTTGTAGTACATTCTGCCCTGTCGTTAATAAGCGTTTATCTAAATAAGTACCTGCTTTCTTTATAAGGGGTGTTGCAAATCTATGCAAATTACTGAAAAAACCATAACCTCTCTGAATAGGATAGTCCGACACAAAAACACCTCCTCCCTGTTGACAGTAATAATTGATGCATGTACCAGGATCCAACCGCTGTCCGTGTCTATGCATGATGATCTGAATATGTAAGCGTTTTATTCCTTTATTTATACCAATTTTCTTCGAAAGCTCATCACTAGATTTGTTTTACCAGAAATAAATTTGATAGAAATACCGCTACTTGATCGCATTTGAATTTCTATAACATCAAAATATTTCTTTTTAATTAGGAAGAAAAAGGGTGTAGGAAAATATTTTACAATTTGTTCGTCCTGTTCGTTAGCAATTGCCATAACTTTCAGAATTGGAGCTAAAGTATTACCAATTAAGGAAGGAGCAACAATATCAGTGTAAACATAAATTTCATCTATCCCAGCCCTCAATTATAAATTATAGTCAGATATGTAATTACCAACTGTGAAAGTCTGCTGTATCAAACCAAGTATATCACATAATTTCTTTTCAAATGTTATAGTTACATCTAGTGGTACTGTGAGATTCACTTTTTTTAGGTAAAACTTTCAAATGAATTTCTTTGAATTGGGTAAACAAGGTTTTTGGAGTTTGATACATACCAGAAGGAATATTTAAATTTTCTGGGTTTTTTGTATATATTGATATTTCGTAAATAATCTATTTACAACCAATTTAAACTTTTCATCTTTCATTTGACCTGGTTGTTTCGTAAAAGTAAATTTGCTTTCAATCCCCCGAATAGTATCTGATGTAGTATTGATATTTAGCGAAGAAATCAATTCAGGACACGTCTTTTTGTCTAATACAATCTCAATATCAGTTTTCAATTTTACAACCACATCATCCTTTTCATGATTAAACAATGCTAAGTTATAACTCACAGATGTCTCAATATTTTGATTAATTTGCTCGAAAAGACCTGCTCATTTACATTGATCTCATAAGAAACCTTTGGTATTAGTTTTAATGAGGTGAATTCAATAATTTGGTTTTGAAAATTCCCGGTTCGAGTTTGGTAGTTCTGAATAATAGAACATGTTTTTAATGTAGTATTTTCAATTTTAAACCAGTTTTGCTTGAGCTTTAATGCATATAAAACTGGTACCAGTTGAAAGACTCCAAGTAGACTTTAATTCTATTCTAATTTTTGTTCCATTATTTCTAAGAAAAAATATAACAAGTGGATTTTCAGTATCATACCATATGTTTTTAATGTTAGCATTGAGACCATCAATGAAATCATCATGGATGGAACTATAAAGAGGAATAATTAATTGTGGTAACACCGTCAACTCTTTCTTTGTTACTTTTTTTATCAATGAATAGTCATAATTATAACCTGATTGAATTGCGAAAAATTTACCAGGTAATATAGCTTCTTCTAAACAACACTCCCATACTCCATTCAAAGAAATTGGGTGAGCAAGTTTCGTGAAATATTTCTCAGGTGTGTTGTCAGGAAATATTTCCATGCTCCCGTTAGATAGTAAGATGATGTGAAAATCGTTGACGTTTTGATTCATTCTGCTTTCACCCAAGAGTTGAATGAATCATTAAATCCAACCCACTTTACAAAGTGCTGTCGTGTGGAGCCTTTACCTTTAGACTTGATGATTTTTTCGATTGCCCGTAGTCACCTGAATTTTTTTCAATTATTTGTACTTCTTCAGTATAGAAGCGACCGTCGATTTCTCTTCCTTTCAAATTTTCCAGAAAGTAGGTATGAGGAGATGTGGGGTATCTTTTGTTTATTTTAAAAGTTTCCTCCGTCCATCCAGCTAGATATCCTTTCCTAAATACTCTGTTAGCTTTAGAGATTCTAACGATGTCACCCACAGCAAAACGAAATTTAGGAATGAAACTCATTTCATATAAGTGCTTATATATATTCGCTTCATCTGCTGATGTCACTTTGACTGGTTTGACGACTGGTGGTACATTGATTGATTGATTATAGGAATCAATTAAAAATTGTAACACATCATATTTATATGAATTACGATGAGAAAAAACTCTATACATACGTGCTCGAATTGTTCTATGTGCATGTTCTAAAATCGCACATTTAGCTTCACTCTTAGTGGAATAGTGATGAATATTGTGTTTTTCCAAAAGATTTTTAATTATTTTGTTATAAAACTCACCCCCTTATCAGTTTGTAAATTCGATGGTTTCGCTTTTCGAAACATTTTATTAAAAATTGTGGCAATAGTATGTGCTTTTTTATCTTTAATTGGAAATACCCTCAAGAAACGAGACATCACATCAATTATCGTCAATAGATAACGATAACCTTTTTTGTATCGTGATAATTTCTGAAGAACTACTAAATCAGATTGCCATAATTTGTTAACTCCATATGCTATCGTTTTTCTTCTCTGAAAACTATAACGCACCGGTTTGTGTAAAGTATAAGCATCTTGTTGCGATAACCATTTCTGTGCATCACGTTTGGTGAAATTAGCAGCTTTCCTTGAGCGATTAACTCCTCCAAAAGATCCAGGTTCTTTAGGATTAAAATAAATATTTTTCATTCGCTCCATGGATTCCATTTAATTTTTTTCGGTGAAGGTGTAGTGCTCAAAATGTCACTTGATGTTGTCAATTTTGATGGAGTATCCCTTGCAACATCAGTCCATGTTGTCCATTCTGATCGTGATGAAGTTGTTATTGCTCTCTTAATAGATGGATCAGCGTCTGAGATATATAACTGATTGCGCACTGTTTTATTTCCAATCAACTGATGGGGAATATTAATATCATAAATTGCTTTATATAACGCGTTAAATCATCTAGGAGGAGGGCGGTGTTTTATGTGTTTTTCATCAAATAGCTAAAGAGATCCACAACATTACTCCGATATTCAGGTTTTCCATTCACCATAAGTTCGTTTTGATCGTTAAACATATAACCTGCATTCTTCATTCTCTCTAGTATTGAATGAATATGTTTCTTTTTTTGTTTTGGGAACCACGTGAGCTAAATATTTGGAACAGTCTCTATTATCGATGGAGGGGGTGATGTAGGTTCTTGAATTTCATTGTTTTTTTTGTGTCTAGATTAGACAACAGTTCTAGAGGAATATCAAATGGTTTTTAGGTGCAGGTGGTTGCATTACTTTCTGATATTTTGGAATGAGCTGTGACAAAAATTTAGCTCTCATATCATCAGATACTTCATCTTGTAACAACTTAGTTATGTTGTCTTCCAACCGAACGTTAGGTTAATTTATCTGATAATATTCGGAGACTAGCTCAGGTAGTACCAATGCCATTATGAATTACAGATTCCTCTAAGTAGACTTAACACAACAGGGATAAGCAATGGTAAAAACCCACCTGTTGGGTTAGAAAACAATTTCTTCTTTCTAGATATACCAATTTTTCTATCAGCTAAAAGTCGAATTATGTGGTTTGAGTTTTTTCACTTGGGTAGTTGGTATATTTCCTGTTAATAAATTTTGACAAATTTCACAAAGTGTTTTTATTTGTTCATTCGTAGCTGTTCTTAAAATAGCTTTCCTCTGTTGTGGAGTTGCGCTTGAAAGTAAATATAACAAGTGAACATGTCGTTTCACTCTATTCATTTTTCTGACGGTAAGAAGACCCAATTGATGAATCCCTGATCTGGTAAAAGGGATTAACGGAGTCTGCTCATCTGGTGTCTCTGGATGAACATCGATGAGTAAATAAGAGTATGGCTCTGCCGTTGCTTTTTTATATGCATCTAGAAAATATTTTCCTTACCTGGCCTGACGAGCGAAACATGGAGCTTGTGAGAGATCTCGATTGTTGCGAAACAATACTAGATAGTGCGCGTTCAAACTGATATCTCTAAACTGCCTCACAAGTGAGAAAGAAGATTTTGTGTGATTAATACGATGCTAAAACTTTTGTGGTGTGATCCAACTGTAAACATTTCTGCGATCCGATGATTAACATTACAAATACTGTAATGTTATTCATCTGGTCGTCTATAACAATCAAATCATCTTTTCCATCTTCCTCTGGTAGACCATATCTAAACTTTGTATTTCTTTCTTCAACAAACCATGGTTGCCACACTGCATAACACCATAAAAAAGTTCTGATAGCGTGATTATAAACTTTTTCTTAATAATTTTTCTAACTCTGTTTTTCCTGATTGTGATGGTCCTAAAATAATTAAAGAGCTTGGATATTGTAATTTTAACATTGTTTGCTTATTTATAAAACATTAATCAAATAACTTTTACCTAAATGTGTAATGATATAAATTAGACCACATCCCAAACCTTTGAAAACATGTTCTAAATTTCTCCACTAACTTCTCAGTGAATATTATGAGCAAATCACTTCTGTTTCAATACCTCTTTTCAGTAGCGATTACAGTGATTTTTCTAGAAATCCTACAAGCAATAAAACTATAAACCCACTAAAAATCTACTTTCTATTTTTTTTTTCAAAAAAAAACTGATCTCAATAAAATATCTGTCTAATTTTTTTATTTGGTTGTAAAACTTTACCTAAAGATAAAGTTTTCATGAATTATAGTAGAAAAAATCGGATGGAGTGTTAACTATACTCTTTGATGTGTTGTATCATTATAGAGTTCAATCTAGCAATTTAGAAATAGTTTATTGTTTGATAACGTGCCGGGAAATTTCGTTGTAACTGCTCTTTCTTCCTTTTGCTGAAAACAGGATATCAGATGTGACAAACGTGTGTTAAAAGGAGCGACAGTCACCGTTTCGTAGCACGTTTCGAACAAGGGTGTAACTCAAAATAGAGCCTAAGTTTTGCTCATTGAAACTTATGCTACGTGCTAGCACATCGCAAACAAAAGTGTAACTGAAAACAGAGCTTAAGTTTTGATGATTGAAACTTATGCTACATGATCCAGAAAATTACATGTTTTTGAAACGTGCTCCAGTAGATGACATATACCACTAACAACCACTTTCATAACTGCCCTTTCGCATGATATTAAATGAAGTCAACTTACTTTCCATTCTCTCCTCCTAGTTGGGCCTAGAATCAGTCGGGAAACAAAACCTAGATTCATCGTTGAAGTGTAACCGTATTGTTCTGAATGAAACATTTTCAATGTTTTTTGACTCTACAGTAAACTTCCACGCATGAATTCAGGATACTTACTTAGAACTTATTGTCTTTTACTCATATAGATAAATTTTCATGCGTCTTCTGTAAACAATTTATCTGAAAACATTTGCCCCTGCTGTGATGGTCAGCTCTCTGGAGGTGTCCCTCTTGACTTGCAGATATTGTCCTGGTACTTCGGATTGTTAACCAGATAATAGTCCTCCAGAGAGTTGTAACTCATGTGCTAGCTTTTACAGTCGGTCAAAAAGTATCCAAACAACTCTTGTTATTCTGGGGTATCGCGTATCCTAATAAAAAGTGTCATTAGACTTGGGAATGTAATGACTACTATAAATGATTTCGCATTACATTTCATTTCCATAAGGATCCGTCTTTTTATTGATTTCAAAATTGTTTCTAAATTTTCAAATTGAAACACCCACTTTTAATGTTATTAAAATATTTCCAATACCAAAATAAAATTAGATACCAATTTGTGTGCAACAAATTTAGGACGATCCTCAAAGCAAGACAAAATGATGGAGTTTTGAAAGAAAGGACTGTATGAACTAAAATTTTGTACACCTAGTTAGACGCACCATTAAGCGACTACACTCACAATCTATATACTTTTCAATTCATTATTTTTTCAATTATTAATTACGCAATTAAGTAAAAATAATTAGAAAATACTGTTTTGAAACTAAAATAAGGCATGCATATATTTTGTTTGGGTTATTTAAAAATTTAGTGTAACATAATTACTTTGATCAGTTGATTATTTTGGTATAAAAAAAGACAAGCACCTTTTTAACATCAATAGCTCGGAATTTTCAACCATTCACAACTGATCATAGATTTAACCAAAATAAATGTAGTTGATCCAGAAAAACAAAATCTGTGATCAAAAACAGGTGTTAACTTAAAAAAAATTAGTTGATAAAAAATTAAATAAAACGGACAATTAGGCAAATGAAATTTAGACTTGTTTATGGTAAATATTATTCCGAGTAAAATGACACTTTTGGTTTGATTGTACGATTACATGACGAGTATAACTAGAATTGTTTGGATAATTTTTTGGCCGACTGTATAGATTGTCATCTAATCTATGTCCACTGTTTTGGAACCTTCTTCGTACTCTGCATATAGCAAATTAAGGCACACCCAATGCTATAAATGTCTAACTGTAGTTGACCTGATTCAACCACTCTGCTGATTCTATCTTTCAAAAACAGAGTTCCTTTTGGCGTCTTTTCGACCCAAACTGAAATAGCAACGACTATGCTCTATAAAAATAGTAATGACTTTTATGGGGATTGTAATAATCGGGAATGGGATACAAATGCTACATTTTGATGTAATATTGGATATACCAGTCACATTTGTGCGGATACCGAAAATTAATTTACATATAAAGAGATTAGAGAAATTGCGACTATAATATAGATGCAAATTTCTTGGGTTATGACTGCGTTAACTATTTTCATTTTAGTTTTAAGAACAGTGTTTGACTGTTGGGAATCAGCATAAATGTTTCTTGCAAGTGATTTACATAAAACATATGAATAATCCTGTCTTACGAATGAATAATATACAAGACGATAGAATATCAAATAAGTAATCGACAAATTGAAACACACGAAACCTCCTTTAACAATTTTACGGTTCATTATGAATTAATTTATGAATGCTCTACGCATATTTTTCGTTACACCTACACGTATTTAATATTTAGTAACAATATATACAGCTGTGATATTTAATCACATTCTTGCTACATACCTAGGGACAGAATAATAAGGAGCGTTGGGAAAATGATGAAATCGCTATCAGAAAGTTTTAATATGCATTTTTGAAGAATTACAACAGAGACGTATTGAGGGCTTGTATCGGCGCACTGTGATGCAGTTTTATTCTTAAACAAATTAAACTGTTAGGAGGTCCAATGGGGCGAGGAGTTGACTGATCATTTTTGCGTTAAAATTTTCAGTAGCGATACTCATATCGTTGACACTCAAATGTCGTATTAAAAATAACGTTTTCCGGCTTTCTAACTTTCGATTCCACACCATTTGTCTAATATTTTACTTGCGGTTGGTTCTCTGTGAATATTAGTAAATATATTTATTCAAAGAGGAAATACTTTCAAATAGTCATTCTTAAGCAGAAAAGTATTTAGTAAGGGGAACTGTTATAGGTTAAATTTGATTGATATGAAACAGCTCCAAAAATAGTATTTGAAAATCATAGTAAGATGTGAGGTAGCCATTAAATTACGAACAGGGAATAATTTGATCAAATTATACATATTTTATCTGTAGAATAGATGCGTTTAGTGTATTTGGAGATTTTACAAAAGCTTGTGTTTCTGTAATTTATTTCACTTCCAGAAGATATAGTTAATTTTCTGACTTTTTAATACATTCCTTTGGAAACATTTCCTCAGTTTAGGCACCATAACTACTTAACAGCTGACTTAATGGATTTTACTAGTTTTATCAGTACTGCTATGATTGTCTTTTATTCCTCTTCTCAAAGTCGATCATTGAGGGGATCATTTCATGTTTTAATTAGTTCCTCATGATTTTAAGATAAACAACAATAAACTTGGTTCATCGCCCATTTATCGAAATACAGCATCGTGTCCACCGTTATCTATGAAAGGGCCCAAGTGTCCTACAATTTTTGAAGTAGACTGTATTGCGAGTAGCGCATGTAGAAGCTACACTGAAATTCAAAACTACAAGACATTTATTACTACTGCATATTTACATGACCCCGGCCCTTTTTCTGTAAAGTAATTTTATCGTTTTCTCAAAGACGAATTCCGATCCCTATTAAAGATAAAATCAAAATACAGGACACATGCGCGACAAAAGTTGCCCGAGCAATAAATATTAAAAAATTAAAATAAATTGAAACAACAATCGCACGCTCCAACACATCGAACGGTATTTGTTCTAATGTAAAGGTATGTTTTCTACCCAGCAAATCTCTCCATAAGACGTTTTATAATTCATTTCATATAGTTTAATATAGTTTCTATTAGAGAAAAGAAAGGGTGTCATAATAGCATAAAATATATTTTTACGAGAAAAAAGGATGTGACCTAATTTTATTCAGATGCATCAGGCCATGAAAGATTACAAGAAACCTCGAAAATGCCTCAATAAGCGTTTAAGAGTTACTCTCCAGTTTTCCACTTATTTGCAGCCTTGAATAAGTTTAAAGGGCATCGAATTTATTTTAAAATCTTTATTCACTGAGTGGATTAAGGGATTTGGGGCATAATCACTTGTGTTAGCTGAAGAAGAATTAGCCGCCCATTCATCTCTGCATAAAATTCTGGAAGGGAAAATCCCGCTGGATCCAGGGGAGCGAAACTAAAAGCAAATTCGGATCCCCGCTCGGAGAGAAATCCGACAGAGATTAAACCGACGCAGAATAATTGATTTAGTCCCTTCCAGAGGCTGGAACCTAAACCTGTTTCCTGTCGTCTATCAGACATGAAATGGCACGGAAGGACGCTGCACTTGCCCGTTCTTTAACGGCAAAATGAGGCAAGTCATGGTAGATTTACAGATTCGATACAGCACTCTAAACACTACGGATTTCCTAAGTTTCCGAAGGTAAACATGGAGTTTGTTTCTCAATATCTAAAACTACACAATAGAAGTGAATGTTTATTTTGCAATGGGAAATCGATAAACCGTGGAGTGCGTTTGAGTTGTTCTACAATGGCGTGCGAAACTTAAGGAAAGGTAAGGTTTTCAGCTGTCATTTCGCAGCGAAGTGATCTGTATGTGGGAAAAAGATATCAAAGGTACGTCAAGAGATACCGAACCGATGCGTTAAAACTAATGATAATAAAAACAGAAGAAAATTGGTAGGGTGTGATAAAAATTGGTAGGTACGTCAAACCGTAATATTGACATGAATAGTCGGGCCATATGTTGAATTATGGAATGAATGAAGCAGACATGGAAAGTTTGAACGATTGTTTATAATGAATATAAAACAATCAATTAACAGTTTGAAAGATTAAAATGCAGTTTTATATTAATATTGAAGGATATTATTGATTAAAGGCCTATGGTTGTAGCGTAGTTTGGTAGCTTGCGAATGACATTATTTACACAGCACTCACTTTGCGCAATCCAAAATTAAACAGTCCCAAAGGACAGTAGAATTTCGACATATTGCGGATCCTCTCCCCACGCTCAGTATGCCTGCGCACTCAGTCCGAAGGTCATGTCAGGTACGGACATTATTTGTCTACAATACGCTATATTTATCTTCTGGATGTCTCTTCTAGTTCTAAAATCATCTGACAAAGCAATTGTAACGCTTGTCTTTCTATGCATGCCTCCAATATTGTTCCGAAATGAAAGACGTATTCATGTCGTAAAATCCATATCATGAAGTAGTAACACTGCACTGGATACCATGAGACTGAAGGGTAACAGTGAAAACTTGAGAAAAAGAATGATCTTTTTAGACTGTTTGGTCACCTCAAACATCGATGCAGGTTTTGCACCATGTTTGCATACAGGAAATGAGGTTACACTTAAGTGCCTGTGGTAGCAGAACCAAATACTCTGACGTGACGATTTGAAAATTTGAGTATGCACCAGCTTTCTACCAAATATCTTCAGTTATACAAATCGGCACTGACTGTTTTATTGAATTTTTAGGTTGTAACCTTTAAATATAATGGTATTTATTAAGTTTTGCACGTCACTGTATTTAATACTTCAGAAATCAAACCCCGAATTTCATTAATGGATGCTCCAAATTCTAGTGTGCCTAAACTTCGTATTCCCACAACTGCTTAACCCACAACCGTTGGGGCCGAATTATCCAGAATAGGAATATAAAGTTATAAAATATATCTATATATTAACTTTTACTCCTCAAACGGACTTCAGCATGTCAGAGTGAACTAACCAAAACAAGTTATCAACTTCGGATTTCCAATAACCCCGACATATGTCACATGACTGTACAGTACCGTTTACATGTATATACAATTTACTATTATTATTTACTTTATAAATATATATGGATTTAATTTATCTTTTAAGTTATCTAAATCTATCTAAATTATAATTGTCTACAATAATTTCTATATCTATGATCACTACTGTGAGGTCGCCTTGGCTCAGTAGGTATGCCCACTGCTCTAGATTTCTATAAATTAACTTGGGTGCATTCCTCTATTCTGTGTCAGTAAAAATTTTCTTGTGAGTGTATGTTCTTTTACTTGGCGTTATCTCTTGTGTTTTGCGCAGCTTGACCAATATGGCCCTTAAGCCATAACCCATCCACTACTGCTACAGCTACCACTGCTTGTACTTAAAATTGTTCACTGTATAATTTGCAGTTGTCATTCATAACATCTTTTATTTGTGTCACATATTTCTTTTTAATCACAAATTCTATCTCTTGAGTAGTGCAGTTGATTTTGCTTGAGTTCACAAACAATTAATTTAATCACTGGTCCATTTCGCACATATAATTAAAGACAAAAACGAATTAAGTTTACATCAATAATTTTCTGAATTTATATGAATTTATAGACTGGATTTTCTGAATTTACATGAATTTATAGACTGAATTTTCTGAATTTACATGAATTTATAGACTGAATTTTCTGAATTTATAGACAATATGTCATTTAATTAGTACATTGCTTCCTTAGCGGAACGCTCAAGAAACTGCAGAGAATGTATTCCTAAGACAAAGTGACCCGCAGCAGTAAAAGTACTTGTAGGGTGTCTGGTTGTAATTGTATGCGTATTACTCTTCTACATCCGTAAATAAGTTTGACATAGCATGGATGATAGACAGTGACATAAGCGATTTGGCGAAATCAAACACATCAGTTAAACCGTGTCTCATTTCAGTACAGTTCTGAAATAGAATTCAAATGAGATAAATGAAGACACTTTTGTTCATGGAAATTGCAACACAATTTGACAAATTACATAAATCAAATGTCAAATATATTGATCGTACGCTAGGATAAACTTAAATTAGGCCATTATAAAATCAGTTCTGCATAAGTAAATCCTCAAACATTCTACCAACGAATTCAACTACTTTTGAGCTTATTTTACTTAAATATGTCTTGGCACAAAATGACAAATATGTATCATAGATAAAAAATCATTGAATTAAGATAATGTGAGTTGCAGTATTGTGCTGTCTGATTGGGTTTAAAGCAATGTTAGTACAACTATGCTAGGGTAAATTAGAGATAAATATGAACTATTTTTTAACCTGATCTAACTGTTAGTGTCACATAATATAGCAACATTTGTATATACTTATAATAACGATAAAGTTGGAGCTCTCACACCAGGAGGTCTTTTCTAAGGGCAAAGATCTAAGGGCCCTTGCGCAAAAAGTTGGTCCTTTGTATGAACTACATATATTGATATTTCTTTTAGTTTATAAAAATAAATCTAAATATCTAAACATAATTACTTTGGGTTTAGCCTTTCGTAGTAGTTTCCAATATTCATTAAAGTAATTTTATTATTCTTACCAACTGAAGATGAATAGTTTTTTGTGAAAGAATACCTTTGCAACAATATATACAGCGACTGAGTGTCAACATCTTGTGAAAATATTATTTTTACACAGGTAGCTATTGTTGCTAATTTATCGGCATTATTACGCATCCCAAACGTGGTAAAAAATTATACAATTGTCACATTCCACGTCACTTAATTTATCAGATGAATTTAATCTTTTTTGTTAAACGTTCTTTCGATTCAATTTTATTTCAAACTCTGAATCTGTTTCTATTCTTCAGCATCCTCAGTGAATTGAGTTTCAAAGATTTGTATCATCATGTGGATCCTGTTACTGTTCACAACAGTGCTGGTAAGAATTAATAAATTAAGATTTTCGTATATGGGTACATAGCTTGTCATTCTTATTTACATTTATGATTCTGATACATTTTTCATTCTTTTTTAATTTCAACATGAAAAGGCTTAGCTTTTAAGAAGTTTAAACTTTAAAATATTTACTTCTAATAAAGAATGATGACATTTTAAATGACAATACATTTACAGAGTTAGAAACATAAGTCATGCACCCCTAAAATATAGTTTTGAATCAGCTTTCGAATAAAGGTAGGTAGGTAATTAATTAACTTCGCATTAGTGACAAGATGAGCTATTGGTGACGAACCGGGATCAATCCCGAAGGGAAAGATCAAGGACAACGCCTCGTAAATTTGAAGCACGGTCAGATGATCAGAACAACACCTGAGCTGGCACCCTACTCTCCAAACTTCATATCACGCCAACGTGAGTACATTTGAGGCCACGAAAGATTTAACGTGCACCAACCCACATGTACACGACAGTCATTTCGAATAAAGGAAATTCTAAGAAGTAAAAGTTTTAATAATAAGGCAAGAATTGGACAGGAAATACATTAAAATGAACCATAGTTTACGTTTTATGGCACAAGATACTTAAAAGAACAAGCAGCGCTAATAATATTATTTGTAATTTATTAATAAAGTTATCGACAGTACCGCCGGTGATCTAAAGGTAAAATATGCCTTATTGTGTCGCGATCTCGATAGCACAAATTTTGATATGAATAAAGCTCCTACAGATTTCGTTATCAAACAAATATCTGACTTCCTCACTATTTTGACAATGTTATTATACATTGCAAGGAAAATGTTTTCACTGAATGATGTTCAAAACTATTCTAGACAAAATTACACAAAGCTGTGAAACTCTCATCTTAATACATTCCCTACACGCTGCAACAATGTCGTGTAAACTTAAATGAACTGCTACACCAATTTATGCGTGAGAACAGAAAAACTGATAACGCTTCGTAAACTTTAGTCACCGGTGAATCAAATGTATATTGTCTGTTTTGCTCTTCCTTTATTGCACAAGGCGTGCACCACGGAATACACACCACATACAATTTTGTATTTTCTTCACTATTTAATTAAAAGCAATAGCTCAGAAGAGGAGGAAGTCAATATTTACTCGCGATGAAGGCATTATACTTCTATTCTGAGAGCCAGATTCTTCCTATTGAGGAAGGAATTTACATTTACTCCAGATTTTTCATTTGGAAAAATAAAATGGGAACTCATCAGTTGCTCTGTTTTCCCGATTGTTCCGAAGTAAACATAAAAAAGCAGAGCAAGATGGCATCCTGCAGATTGCAATCATATTTGCATAGTAAAGTCCCAAGTGTTTAAAAGGCATTTGGAGGAAGAATATTCAACAAAGTGAGTGTTTTCAATCGATTACTGATCTCATTGAATAAAAGGCAGTATGAAAGATAAATGCATTTCGCAAACAGTGTTTTGTGCATGGTAATCTGTCATGAAAGAGAATAAAATACTGCACTGAAAACGATTCTGCGTGATAATATTCATCTTCCGTTAAGAAATTGCATGATTTAAACTGTATTTATGGTTCAATGTTCAATGCAATTTGAGAAAAAGTAACATGTTTTTAAAAAACATCTGAATTCTAAAATAGAATGTACTCTATTATTTCAAATACTTCTTACTTGTAGTTTAATATTTATGGAACAAGTTTAAATTGAGTCATATGTTTTACTATAAATTGTCATTGAATAAATGTGTTTTGTGAATTATATAACGGCTAGAATACAGCACTTTATTTTTGTTAGATATCACTAGTTATACCTACATCATTTTTATTCCAAATGTTAGAATAACTGATACATTATTTAAAATAGTTTTTAATTTATCGAAAGCAATTGCAGCATGAGTTAATAAACCAATCGAAATATAGTAATGACATAGTTTTTACTTTCATAATTGAAGAATTGTTTTTGGATGAGGGATTAATTTAGACTTTTTAATATTCCATAAGCATACAACATACAAATGTTTTAAATAATTTAGCAAAAGTTTTTTAAATTGTTTAGTTTATAGAGCCATATTTGTTTGTCTTTTGTGACCTACTGCAAAGTAGTGTGAGATGAAATAAATATGTTTTGACTTCATACAACATTGGAATGTTCTTAAAGCTATCAATACCTATTTTTCCTTGAATATTACGAATTTGTGATTATAATTGAAGCTATTTTACTATAAATTAACCTTTATATGGAAAACTACTTATTCCCTTTTTAAATTGTATATCTGATTATTATGTTTATAAAGCTAAATGTTAACACAAAACGTCTATTGTTTCTCTAATAAAGTTTTGGAGGAAATGAGGTTTCGATATATGCTCATCCTTTATTTTAGAATTTCCTTAGGTCTGGATAACTGGGATAACTAAAAGCGTATGTAATATAATAGTTGAGCCATGCGGCGAGAAATTATATGTGATAAAAATCATAAATAATAATAAAATAATTGTGTTAATAATATTTAATCTGGGTATCTAATAATTTTTAAAATTCTTCACGAAATTCCTTTGGAAATACCATGATTTTATGCTAATGTTAAATTTAGCAAGCAAACACGGAAATATGCAATAATCTTGTTTAGTTTTGTTTACAATTAACTATTAAATGTTGCCTTTGCAATTAAATGTTACATTTACAATTAAATTTTATGTTATACTGTTAGAAGTTATGTAATTGTACACCTATTTTTCACAATATGATCATATTTGGTAGGATATATTAAAATTAACACTGTAGAAAAGTGAATAATAACGTTTAACCCTCTGAGATAATCACATGAAATGTATCCGTTCTGAAACCTGTAGTCTTGCTAATTTTAACCAGATTTGATATCCTTGACCAATAACATGCTGCCTAAGATTCTTTCATAGATTTAGTGATTTAGTTATGTATTTTGTGTGAAAAAGCAATACTACACACACACTTCTCAGGATTCTATTACGAAACCAAGTATAAGACCATCATAATCTGCATTATTGAGTGAGTAGCTGAAAATGCTAAAAACAAAACTTTAATTTTGAATATAATATAAAACAAATGTAAAGGGTAACATAATGGCGGGTTTTTATGTGTAGTAATCAAACTGAGTTTTCAAATCAAGGTTTATGTTAACAACTACTAAACAATTTTCGCGAAGGGCCTTAATTGTACGATTTTCATTGATTAATAAAATATCCCAGAACAGATACTCGTAGATATTAAAATAGCCAAAACGCCCATATAAAATAGAAAACCAGGCAATCTATAAATTATACACAAAATTAAACACAGTTGAATGAAATGCCGGGATCGATGGCTTAGCTCAAATTCTCATCAACGGCAGCTGCTCGTGACGTCACAGCTGCATCCCAGAAGAATCCCGAAGTTTCATCTCTTGCTCTTTTCCAAGAATTCAGGATCAGAAGAATTTCCATGGGGCTCGGATACACCCCCCACCTTCTCCGTTTTTTATTTTCCCATTTTACTTATTTTTCTCCAACCGCTGCCTATTTTCTTTTCCTCCACTAACAGATATCTCTTGCTTCGCATTCTCCATTTTTCTCTTTCTTGCTTTTTTGCATTCCGAGACTCTACTTTGGAAGCGCTGCCTCTTGATTGGACGCCAGTGTGCCGGGAATGAGGGCATTACCCGTGCAGCTCGCTGAAACTGCGAGGCGACTAATGCCTGTGAATGAGTTTGACAGTGACCAATGGTGGTTGATGTATCGTACTCCACGCTTTGGAGAAAAAAGGACTAGTGATCATCCGTGTTGAGTGAAGGATTTATATACGATTCTGTTACATTTCAGAATTGTGAACTAGCTATTGTAATCCAGAAATGTTTTTTAGCTATTGCGAATTTGTCATTGCAATTTTGAATTGTAAATTGTATATTTCTATTTAGAATTGTGAACTATCTATTTCAATTCGGAATTGTGATCTAGCTATTGTAATTCCGATTTGTAAGTTGGCTATTACATTTTCCAACCACTGCCCACTTTATTTTCGTCTATTAATATATATATCTAGCTTCGCATTCTCCATTTTCTCTTTCTGTTTCTTTTTTGCATTCCGAAACTGCTTTTGAAGCTCTGACTCCTAATTGGACACCAGTGTGCCAGAAATGAGGACATCACCCTTGCCGCTCGCTTAAACAAATGCCTGTGAATATGTTTGACAGTGACCAATGAAGGTTGATGTATCGTACGCCACTCTTTGGAGAAGAAACAAAAGTCTAGTGTTGGGGTAATCATCCGTGTTGTGAAGGGTTTGGATCCAAGGATTAGATTTTCAGAATGTTTCATTTGTGGATACATTTTATCCCCTATTTTACACGGTTTTTCTACTGAAGCACACATTTTCATTAGAGGGGAAAACCAACTTTTTAATGCAGTAAGGGGTTGAATTGTGAAATAGCTATTGTAATTTTTAATGTTATCAACTGGATGTTGCAATTTAGAATTGTGAAACTGCTATTGTAATTTAGATTTCTGAAGTAAACATTATATTTTGGAATTGTGGAACATCTATTGCAATTTAGAATGGTGAAACAGTTATAGCAATGTGGAATTGTGAGGCAGATATTACAATTTAGATTTATGAACTAGCTATTGCAATTTTGAATTAGGAAACAGATATTGGAATTTAAAATAGTGAACTACATATTGCCGTATGGATCTGTGAAGCAGCTATTGCAATTAAGATTTATAAACTAAATATTAGTTTTTATTTCAAACAAGCTATCACAATTTTCAATTATGAAACAGTTATTATAATTTAGAATACCGAAACATTCTGTTTCACTTAAAAATCGTGAACTAGCTATCACAATTTTGAACGGTGAAACGGCTAAAACCTGTGTTATTTAAACACTTTGTACAATCTGCGGAGCGTTAACTTAAAGTGAATATAATATTACCCATACGTGTTTCTTTAATTTGTAAAAAAATTGTAACTCTACTGTTATTAAAAATTATAACTCTCTTAGACTATTTCCATAGTTTTTGTTAAAATGCAACTTTCATGCAAAACGTTATATTTTATCTCTCAAATTACAGTTCATTTGCAATGATTCTTATATTCGCTTTTAAAAAATTAAAGGAAATGTTCCAGGATTCATGGTGGTAGTACCCAACTGCACATTAACTCAGAATGTAAATTTCAGCTACCGACTACACTGTCAATCGACCATATTTAAAAATTGTAAGCACGAACGGTTCTTTATTGCTCTAGAGTTACGGATGTGACACATATTTCTGTTTCAGTAAAAAATACTATTCATGACTACATTAAAAGAGTTTCTTTGCTATATTGTAATCATTTTTTATTCAAACAGCTCTTCTGACCTGTAATGTGAGGCAAGAAGTGTTCTTTCTTAAGATAAACCCTTTACTGTTAACAAATGTATTGCGTAGAAGTATCTTTACAAAAACAAAGTTGATCCTTTGATTCTTACTCGGATTTTACCGACTTATATTTAACCTAGGTGTAAAGTTTATGTATTTTTGCCCCAAAGGAGTCAGATATATGATCTAGTTCTTATAAAGACTGCTGTATTGACATCTACTATATTTTTATTTGAGTAAAGAATTCTATTGTTCTTTGTTCTTTTAATTGCACCTTTCCCGTTTGGATTGTATTAATCCATTCTATGCATCACATAATCTGTTTTATGGGCATTAGATCATTTTTATCGTTAAATAGAGTTTTATGCTTTATCTGTTAAAAATGTTGCTTCATAGATAGCATTAAAGCTTTTTAAGTAGATATATTCGGTTGCTGGTGTTTCATTGTTGTTGGTGTGGAAGTTGAAAATCATCCTTCATATGTAAGATTAAGTTTTCCATTTGCTCATATGACTCGATCATACTTACTTTGATTATGATGGACATTTAATGGCGATAACGTTTTCATGCAAATGCTTGCCCGAATATCTTGATATGATATGAAATTTTAATTAAAAAAAAAGATATTATTAATGCTACATTTTCTCTTCAAAGAAGTTTAAAACGTCAGGGAAAGATTTTATGCCTGCAATCACTTAAAGTAACAATGCTAAATACAGAATGCAGTGATACGGAATACTACAATACTAAATGAGAGAGAGAAATCAGTGTTCTCATATTCACACTACGCCACACTTTTTCAAGGAATGTTACCTGGTCTAAAGAAGGATTAAAGATATTACAAAGAGGTTAAGTATTTTTAGACCTTCAAATAATACGTGGTTAGTCGTGTCCTTAACAAAGATGGCTCTAGGAAGATATGTAGCAATTTAAAATGATTCATTTCGACTAACCCAAGATCGATATTCTTTATGACTGTAATTACTAAAAGAGAGAAGAAAAGTTTTTCTCTTGTCATAATTAAAGTATATCTCCAAATACCATTTGATTCCCAAAGGATATATTTAATGACACACGATAAATTTTCATGAGGTCCCCTTTTATACGATCAAAGGTTTTTGAATTTCGCAATGAATCATAATTTCTCCTATGAAACTTTTAAAAGAATAATATACTTATATTTAATTCTAAGATACATGTGTAATAAATTACAACATTTATTGTACTGTATTTTTTAATGACCGACCATTGACCTCTTCAGACTTCGGTACTACAGGGAATGAACTGGTGACTATTTATGAAGAAGCATCAAGTGGGCTGCTTTTGTACTAATAGAGACAATCGCCAACAACCATGCACTTACAAACCGGAATTCGAGTTTAGAGCTATCATGTGGCAGGCAAACGCTATGACCTTTATATGTTGTAGGTGGCTAATATAAAACACTTTTTTTGCAAATGCCAGATCGACGAACATTGAAAGGTCTTTAGTCATCATCATGACACAACAAAAGTGGAATTGTGAACCACTTGGTGTTACTCTGGTGCACTACAGAAGGTGGGTTCGCATTGTATCTCACATACATATCATACATTGATATCACAAACAGTGATATTAAAACATACAATCCGTATTATTAACCCTCCTGGTGACATCTTTGCTTCGAAAATTGTCCTGTAGTGGCCAACCTAATATAAAAACATGTTCCGAATTATCCACAGTTCTGGGCAAGAAACAATTTGTTTATCCTATTCGGATTTTCATTCCTCTTAGAGTAGTAGGGCGGTTTTGTCTCGACGAGATATTTCGTCATTAGCAAGACTGGTCACATCCTTATGGATCAGATATCTCACCCAAATCTCTAGGAAGGTTAAAATAGCAAAGCCTTACAGCAATTTGATTAAATATCGAAGAAAGAAAGACTCATACGCATATCGAATACATATTAAAATTATGATAACAATCCACGTGGAATGAAAACAAACATTAATCTTGGCAAGATTCACTGTATCTTACTAACTGACTGTTAAACTCTCAAACCGCTATTAAATCCCGCATAAAGACTCCCTGTTGTTTAGTATGAGGATATGACCAATTTACCACGTAGGTTGCATCGAATTTCATGTACATGAGAAAAATATTTCAAAGAAAAACAGTTTTATTTTTCAATTTTACAAAGCTTTCTCTGTCACACAATCTGAAGTTCTTGAAACAAACCTTTAAATTCCTTTTACGAGTGTTAAATCCGTCGCGATTGGTTTATGGCGGTGCCCCAGAGGAACCCATAGCACTAATGCATTTCCAAAACATCAACTTTGTGTACAGGTCAGCATTCTGATGTGGTTTATGCTTCTCTCTCATCCGGACTTAGGTGAGCAAAGGATAAAAGAAATATCTCCAGAGCTGTCTTTTTCGCTTTCCTCGTTACATATCTTGAAATTCTGGTCGAGCCACGGCAGATGCCGCATTGTGAGGGAATCCCTACTCGACTCATACATATATAAATTCGGATAACCAACTTATCTTCCTCCGCGGAAAAGCAACAAAAATAAGCCTTGCCAAAATCATTGGTTGAAATGACTTGTGACGGCTGCGGGTGGCATCTGGACAATTTATTCAGGACCTGGAGATAATAGAATACTTTTTCCTAGTCCTTGCCACCTCGGGTCTACAGATGAACGCGTAGAGTCGACATGTAAGTGACTAATCCGATTTCTGACTAAATTTTAGATCCCTCCTAATGCTAGAGATAGTTATTTGATAGAGATAATAAAAGTGGTATTGGTATTAGGAAATAGTTAGTACTTCCTAACGTTCTTGATCTCTATTCCATAAAGAGACTTTAGGTTTTAAAAGTAAGATAGATTATTAGACTTATTAGTTTTAAAAGTAAGATATTATATTAGACTTATATATCTCTTCTGTGAAACCTTAATAGCCATGACTAGTATATATTAGAATATTTTTGCTTAGTTCTAGTCACCTCGGGTCTACAGATCAATGCTTAGAATCGACATGTAAAGGACTAATCCGATTGTTGACTAAATTTTTGATCCATATTAATGCTATAGATACTTATTTGATATAAATAATAAAAGTGGTTTTGGGAAATAGTACTTCCTGACGGAGTTCTTGAGCTCTATGTCATACAGGGCATTTAAGTTTCGAGTATTCGATATATTTAGTTTCGATATATTAGACTTATGTATCTTGTGTGAAATCTAAACATCATTCATGAAAGGAATATAATAGAATAACTTTTTCCTAGTCCTTGTCACGTCGAGTCTACAGATAAACGCGTAGAATCGACATGTAAGAGACTAATCCGATTGCTGACTAAATTTTAGATTCCTCTTCTGAGGAATCTAAAATTTTTATCTTCCTATCTATTTTTATTTTTCTATCTCTGGCCACATCGGATCTACAAATGAACGAGTAGCATAGACATGAAATCAAATTCTCTGATCTGTGAATAAATTTTGGATCCTCCATAACGCCCAAAATCGTTATTTGATGGTAAAATTTTAGATTCCTCTTCTGAGGAATCTAAAATAGTTAGAGACAGTTATTTGATAGAGATAAAAAAGTGGTATTGGGGTATTGGGAAATAGTTAGTAATTCATAACAGATTTTTTCGAGAGGCAACCTCTTTAAAGTGTACGTAGGCTTAAAATGAAAAATATATCTTGCGTGAAACCTAAATATATTCATGACCTGGAGATAATAGATTTGTTGAGTTGCTTTTTTTTTACTGCGCAAAGGTCAGATTTGACCAAGTTGTTCCAATCACAGAGCAGGCAATGTCAAATAAATGAACATAAACACACAAAGAAAGTTCTACTGACAGAAGAAATACACCAATGCAATGCAAATAATGGAATATATTTTCCTATCTCTGGCCACATCGGATCTACAAATGAACGCGTAGCATAGACATGAAATCAAATTCTCTGATCTGTGACTAAATTTTGGATCCTCCATAACGCCCAAAATCGTTATTTGATGGTAAATGATAAACGTTGTGCTGATAGTGATGGGTATTTAGACTTCATAACGAATTTCGGAAGATCTCCATCATAAAGTCCACTTAGGCCAAAAATGAGATACATTGGACCTTTTCTATATCTGGTGCGAAACTTGAATACGCTGGAAATGTGAAATTAAATTATTATCAAGCATTGTGATAGTATTCTGTTTAGTGTGACTGTGATAGTATAATACAATTACTTTTTACACAACAGTTGTATAAAATTTCATGTATCGTGTTTTTGGATCACAGTGCTTGGAGATCACTTTGCTTCAAGAGTCCGACGTAGATCAGAAGGTTTGCCCAGTTGCTAGCAATCTGCGAGTTGTAGGCTGCACAGGTTCGATTCCTGTAACTTACCATAAGTGTTGTATTTCTCTCTTCGTTAGTAAAGCTTTCCTTGTGCGTCATCTGACCACGGTTCAAAATTACAAGGTGTTGGCCTCGATCTTTCTCTTCCGGATTGATCCCGGACAGCCACCAATAGCCCATCGTATTGCGCTAGAGTGACGTAAATTCAACTACCTATCAACTACCTTGTATTACTTGACATTGTCTTGTGTTTAACAGATAAGCCAGATATGGCCATTGGTCAATAAAACTCTTTTAACCAGCCTTCCGCTTCAAGACTTCAATCGAAAAGTAGTTTTTGAAGGAATGAGAAAAGAAAAAGATCGAATTAGTATTTTCGATATAAATTCATTCTTAAAAGAATGAATGATAAAAGAATAATTTATTTGCATGCATCAAAATTTACTTAACGAGCAATGTGGTTTTAAAGTGTAAGTAATAAAAACAATTGTGAGTAAAAATTTCATTATTCTGAAGGCAATTAATAAATATGGGAAATTGCAACACATAAATATAATTATGAGAAATAGGAAATTCCTGTTTATAAGTTTTGTTATTATAATGTCTAAGCCCCAAATTACTGTAGTCTTAACGAGATCTGAAAGATAAGATAAAATTAAATAGCTGAGGATTTACTTTTAATTTCAAAATAAAATACTGTTATTCTGAGTTTTTATTCAAAACATTTTTGTCTGTAGGGTGATAGACGAATTCCTCCATCTTAATTTCTGAATAACCCACATAACAGTGGGTTAGCGAAAGAATGGACAGAATTATGAAGCAAAGATACATGGATATAACAAAGACCTAGGGATATAACAGATTGCAAGCTTAAAAAATTTAAAATTATAGTTTTGTTTTTATTTTTCTATCCATCTTCTCAACTTAATTTAGAAAAAGTGTTTAAAGTCTTAAGGTATTAGAAGGACGACAGCTTAAAATAAAATACATGAAAATTAAAAATTACTCAAAGCGAACTTATTTTAAATGGATAAAGTATGTTATGCACGATGTTTTTGAAAATGATCCTGCATAGACTTTCTGTCAACTCATGGGAATTAATCTTTTTCTGGTTTAAAGTAATGAAAAATGAGTTTTTGTTTGTTAATCAAATCCAAAACTTAAAAGAATATATTTTCCTCAACACACACGTTATTTCATAAAACCTTTATAATGAAATAATTGAGGATTACAGTATTTTTAATTGTTTGTGTGATTTTAATAAAACAAAGAAGGAACGCATTTGAGTATAAAAAGATAAAACCATATTTTGATCTTATATTAACCGGTTGATTTCATAATATAGCAAATTTCCACAATAAAAGTTTGCAGTCCATTGCTGTTTGATAAATATTTCTTGTAAAATATATAATATTTTGTAGACAGCAGGATAAAAAATTTATATAATTTATAGAATTACATTCACCAATTTTTAACCGTCCTGGAATAATGTGTGCATAATCCTCAGAGGGTGAAAGTGTAGATCTTAATCTATTGGTCGCGGCATGATCATTTCTCTCACGCATGAAAAGGAATACCCATTTGCTTGCATTTCATTTGTGAGAATCCATCTCTGTTATTTTTTAGAAATCCTTAACAATATTTTATCTGGTTTGAAAACTATTGAACCAAGATTTGTCTTCAGAGTACTTTATTCGTCCGTGTCATTCGCTTTATCTCATCGATTGATCACTAGTGATAAAATTTTGTTTTCATGTGTAGGTAGTTGAATTTACGTAGCACTGGAACAGCACAGCCGATTTCTTGACGTTTCCACATTTCTTGACGAATTATCTCGTCATTATCAAATCTTTAAGGACGATATGCGATTTGAAGAAAAGAGGTCACGGGTGAATTTTCAAGTACTAACGTTTTCTTGCTTCAAGCTCTGCTTAACCCTCTTATGGTTATCTTGATGAGGTATCTCGTCTATAGCAAAGCTGGCTAGACCTTGATGGACGAGATATCTCGGCATTAGAAGAAAACTAACCAGATCTTGATCTGGTCACCATAAAAATATCGGCAATATCTTGATGACGAGATACCTCGTCATTATCAAAATTGGTCAGATCGTGGTGGACGAGATATATCGACGTAACTACTTGGAGGGTTAAGAATAACACTTCAGAATTTTAATTTTAGTAATATAGTCAATAGTAAGTGATCAAAAACTGAAATTTCTAAACAAATAAGATGAAGTATTTATTTTTGATTCCGAACTTTTGTCTCTTTTCTAGTTCAATAGTCACCCACAACTCAACTCTATAGAGTACATTTTACACAGTATAAACACATTCTCAAAAGTAAAAAAATGCATGAGTATTCAAAGTGCGCCATTTGCTAAGAAAACGTTACAACGTAAGTTAGACAGGAAGTGAGGTCATAGGATCATGTTATCCATAAAAAATAAAGGGACAACCATATCCGTTTGTAGGGTCGCGGGTTAGAATCCGGAGGATTGCGAGTTCGAAACTGGTACAACAAAAGAAGGTCGTGTACGAGGAGCTGTTGCACGTCAAATTTGTCGGAACGTTAAATGTCCTTACGCTGGCGTGATGAGGAAATTTGCAGAGTGGAGTGCTGGTGTTGAACTCGTCATCTGACCATGGCTAAGAATTGCGGGGTGTTGTCCTGGAATTTTTCTCTTAAGGATTGATCCTAGACCCTCGCCAATAATCGGCTGTGTTGTTCCAGTGCTACGTAAATTCAACTACTTACACATGAAAATAAAATTTTATCACTAGTGATCAATCGATGAGATAAAGCGAATGACACGGACGAATAAAGTACTCTGAAGACAAATCTTGGTTCAATAGTTTTCAAACCAGATAAAATATTGTTAAGGACTTCTAAAAAATAACAGAGATGGATTCTCACAAATGAAATACAAGCAAATGGGTATTCCTTTTCATGCGTGAGAGAAATGATCATACCGCCGACCAATAGATTCAGATCTATACTTTCACCCTCTGAGGATCATGCACACATTATTCCAGCAGGAAGTTTGCATCATTTCTATCCAGTGTTAGATTTATTGACCAATAGAATTCATTTTTGAATTCTTCCAATAACTGTGTTGATTATTCATTATGTTTATTGTAGCCCAAAAACAATGGCAGGCGAACTTCTTCGAACGCCAATTTTAAAATTTCGTGACCAAGCCTTGAATTGGTCATCCAGTATTCACAAGTTCACAAGATGTGCGTTCCAGCGAAAAATTCCAACTCTCGCATTTTGCCAGCTCCACTCCCAATAAAATCCAGCTTCATAATCAACGCTCTGACCAATTCCAGCAAGTCTTGTCATCGCATAATTAATTAAGTATTGCAGTTGTACAACCTCTCCCATTTTCTTATAGCCACAGTGACATAGGTACTATTTTGTATCGGATTACGTGACGTCATGCCGTAAGTCCTTTCATTTTTTATTAGATCGCTTGACGTCGTGGGATCAATTTATCTGTGTGATATACCCAAAAGCACGTTTGCTGTAGTTGAACAGAAATTTCTATTTATACCATCATATATATTCTTTTCAAAATATGTAATTTAAATGTACTTATTTATACTGAAAAATTGCTCAAATCCCGTTTTATGACTAGCCACACTGAAGGACAAAAGTTCACGATCATGCAGTATATTCATTCAAAACTTACTGGTAACGTACTAGAACGCTTAAATTTGTGTCTTCATACACTGTACTTTCCTGCATGTATGGTCATTGCATTTGTGCAAATTAAATTGTCGATTGTTCAATTTCTTCTGATAGTGTGTTGTGCACTAATTTTTAATAAATATTTAATGCGACATAAACTAATTCAATTTTAAGTTAGTCTTGTCAAAGATACTTACAGATTTATTTATAATATAATTGTTTTATCTCGGATACTTTTGATACAATAAACTTTTTTGAACAAAATCGTATATTTCTTTCCGAAATGTAGTAAGTTACTTTTGTAAATCCTTTCCAATCATATCGGAATATGCGATATGGATTTCCTGTAAACTCATTATGTATCATGGATTAAACAACACTAAAGATCTTGTTTTTGGAAACGTTGATTATTTTCAATTTACTGATGCGAAGAATACTTTATTTCATTTATAACTTTTAGTCCCTTCGTGTGTAACTCGATTTATGCATTTACAATGTTCCTGATTCCTTTTATTTTTATTGCATTTGATTTTGCGAAACTATTTCGCATATGCTGTGGGCTTAGATCACAATTGTATTTTTGCAAAATTACATATTAGCTAAATTTTTTGAATTAGCTTAAGAATAAGTGTTTTATTGAAATAGCTCAAATTGTAAAGTGGCATTTATACGAGGCGAATATAAATTGAAATTTTTAATTTCCTTCAAATTACTTTATTACATACAATAAATAATTATAATTGCATTATAATTATTTATTGTATGAAATAATATCTACGGAAGCCGTATTCAAATGGATTTCCCAACATACCTAAGCTTAATTATTTAGGACAGTTTGTCTACCTGTATAGCATTAGCACAAAGCTGTGCTTTTCGGCTATCACATATGTCGAGCTTGCCCATTAATTATTCCGTAATTATTCAAAGTATGACATTCGATGTCGCCGATAGTGTCATTGGTTATGCGCCATCATGCAGTCATTAGAACAATATGGTGCTCGATTCTCGATACATTTCTGTGCAGCTTTGATCTATGATTACCTATGCCTAATTTCATGATTTGTATTAGCTTTGCATTATCATCAACATCAAGATATTGAATATGAGTTCATATAAATTATTTATTAATTACGCTGAATTCGTTAATCTATGGTAAAATGTTTGCTAATCACATTTAAATTAAAGCAGTTTGTATAAACATATATTTTTGGAGAAAGAATTGGAAACAAAGCTCTGTAATTCACATACTCTAATTCAGTTTAAAAATTTCTGTTTGAAGTGCAGTACATAAATAGTGTGTTTTTGACTATTTCAGAGTTTGATATTAAATTTTAAAGAAACTTGAAGTACTAAACAAAAAACCGAAAATTTTATAGAATTGAAGAGCTATGAAAAACGATGTGATAAGCCAAAGAAATATTTTACGCAATGAACAAAAATTAAAAACAAAATTTCGGATTGTTTGAATGAGAACCCAATACTTGAAAGTTTCAGATAACATGACCTCTTGAATAGTGGATAAATCATTACAATTTTGGAATTTTTTCAAACTTGAAAATTTCTCTCCTACCAAAGGAAAAGTGACTTATAATAATATTGTACAAAGCCTTTCAGTTGTACTAATTGTGCTTGAGGACCCTAAGAAACTTGACACTTTCAACGCAAAATAAATCTATTTAAAATTTGAATGCAAATTTATGTTTTATGAAATGGCATAAACATAATTTTAATATATATTTAAAATAGTTTTAAATATATATTAAAATTAAATCAAACTATATTTTAAGCGTGCATTCATTTGTTAAACACCAAAATCTTTTATTGTAAACCATAAAATGTGGTGAAGAATGTTTCATTGAATCTTTAAAACTGGAGGGATGGATGGAGAATAATAAATTTAAAAATAGTACTGCAATATACTTTTAAATATAGTCACAATTTTAATTGAAACCAAATGTTTTGATGGAATAATTTTAATAAAGGTTGAAAAACAGGAGAATAAGATCAAATATAATGTATAATTTAAAATGTATTTATAAAACTTTAGAGCGGATATAGAATGCTAAAAGTAATTTTATCACTAAACATTCCAACATTTAATTACCTTCAGTTTTTGGGGTTAAGATTGTGCCTTATAATTTGTATGGCTATAAAACTAAGATATGCACTTCATTTTTCATATAATCCGTCTGCTCAATTAGTTTGTAAATGACATTTTACTTTTGTACAATATATTGATATATAACACGATCAAAAAGTGCAGGGAACGAATTGTATTTCTTGTATTATATTGTACTATATAAATTAAATACATTGTCTTGAGAATTACTGGAACAGCATTTATGATTGTAGCAGAAGCAATTCATATATTGTCACAATATACTTATTTGTATTCCTTTACCGGATATCTTATCAAGAATTGATTACTGTTAGTAATAAACCGAAAGCATTCACTTTAAGTCCCTTTGTGTGGATGATGGTAAAGGAATCATTACTTTGGCAATTTCTACAAAGAGTAGTGACGCTGCTCATTTTAATGGTGTTATTACCTATAAACGAGCTTTTATTTTAGTGGGGTCAATAAAATATCATAACTTCCGTACTTTGTTGGACAAAATTTCTTACACTTCCGCCAAGAAATGTATTCCCGAAAAGCAATATCAGTACTTAGTAGCAAACAATAACTGGCGATTCTTAATGTGTCTGATGGGACAACACCGTTGGATGTCTAAAAATATGAAAAATACAAGAGAACAATTCATATACATAGGTCGTTGGAGATGCTTCTTACTAAAGTGGAAACAATAAAGTATAACTTAAACTTCCCTTGCCGAATCTGTCCCATATGTTATCAAATATGCCCAATATGTTTGTATTTATTTCAGCGCATTTCGCCAGCAATGCCCATGAATAAATTAGCATTGGAATATCCTATGCCGATCCTGAGTCAAAGAACAATTCGATGTTTATCTTTTTTTGCTCTTTCACCAAGAAAGCAAAATGATATACCGCAGAAATGTCTACATTATGGGGCTTATCTTCCTTACATGTGCCTTGCAAAAAAGGGAAAATGCAGTGTGGAAAGAAAGCGATGCGATGTTCTTTGTTTTCCGGCTTTCGATTTGTGTGGTACTGAATTTCTTATACAGTTGTGGAGTTGCGATATCATCGGCTGATATTGCCATACTGTGCCGCTGAGGGAGAAATGAATGGGGTAGTAGGACTGAATACCAAAGTGCATAAACTTCGTATTATTTTTAAGAATATCGGAATAGAAAACGATAAGAACAGATATTGCTGCAATAGCTCCCACGCTTATATGCAAATTCAAAACTAATTTATGGAAGATATATACTAGAGAAATTTTACATCATTATCCAATTCAATTGAAAAAAAAAATTTTAAGTATGTAGGCAAAGTATAACCACGAATATACAGGGTGATTCAAATTAAACATGGGGTGTTTAGATCTCTCTGTAGGAAAAACTACTGGGAGAATCGAAACCAAATGATATGCTCATATTTTCCTGAGTAAGGGGTTTCGATTTCTGAAGGAAAAATAGTTCACATTTCTGTCACTAGGGGGAAATTTGGCACTGCTTTCCGGGTAATTTTCATATTGCAGAACTCATTTAACAACGTGCAATAACTTTATTGCAATCAGATGTAGAAATTAAATTAATAACAAATATCGGCAAAAAAAGAGATGCACATTAACTTGATTGCATTTACATATGGAATCACACTATCATCACAGATACGGCTCTACTTGTCCTCCATCATCTTGATCTGTAAACTATATTCGCTGTTCAACACAGTCGACAGCAGAACAAAATTGATTCGCATTGATTTCTATCACATGTTGCAAATTTCTGTCTTATAAGGCAACTAAGTTCGGAACATTACCTTGATAAACGAGATTGTTTATATATCCCCACAGTCAAAAATCACAGGGGTTCAGATTGGTGACTGGAGTGGTCATGAAGTTGTAAATTATCTGCTCAGCACTCTGTCAACCAAAAAGTTTATCTTTAGTAAGGCTTGCACATGTAAAGATATATGAGGAGTGCACCACCTTGCATGAAGATTACGGTGTCAAGATAATTCCTCTATTGAATCTATAGAATTACAAAGTTCCGCAGCATATCTGCATATCTGGTGCCATTAGCAGAGCGTGTCACTGGCGAGGCCATGGTTTCTTCAAAGAAGTAAGTATAGCTTGGGGATTTGAGAGGGGGAGTGTGTTTACAGCACCATTCAAATGGAAATGAGCCTCATCACTCCATAGTATTTTCCAAGGTCATGCATCATCCACTGAACGATAAATAACAAAGAAAATGTTTTCCCCGTATCATAATCACCAGGAGGCAATTATTTAGTGGGACATCCTATAAGGGTAGAACTTTAAGACATTTCGCAGAACTCCTCATACGACAAGTCCAATTTCCATGATATTACACGTACACTAGTGCTACCATGTGCATTTGCTATCACCTGCTCCATTACAGCAGTTTAAACTTTTGCTCTATGCAAACCCGTTGACTTGCGACCTCGTTATTTTTGCATAGAAAAAGTTCCTGTCTATTCAAAGTACAAAATCGTAGTCCGAAGAATAGAAATCGTCAATAGATCTCTATGTAAGCCTTTTAACTGCCGAAATTCCTTAAATGCAGCAGAAGCATTACTATTTCGTTGATAAAAGAACGTTGAAGTTTAACAATTAACGCGTGATCCGGTAAGGTGAGCATCATGACACTAAGCTGGAGTCGTCGATTAGTGCAAAATGCTGTATGAATCCCTACATATGCGGAGGATGTTAGATAAGTTTGGCAGTAGAGCAAATTACTTAAAAAATTATATGTCTAATAACCAAATATTGTTTTATTAGAAACTTATATTTTTATTTATGAAATTAATACTTATTTTATTGTAAGTGAGTCCTCACAGCAAATTTGAACTGTGAATATCTTTTTTACAGGTAGTAATATTTCAATGAGCGTGTCAGAGAGTGCATGGAAAAACCTATATCGAATTATTTGCAGGGTTGAATGAGGTGGTGGTATTTTAAACAGTAAGTGATTTGAAAATTTATAATACAAAATTATAGAAATGCTAGAAATTTTTAAGTATTCATAAATACTATTGTGAGTATGCTATTTGAACGTTTTTCTTGCACAAAGTTGTTTTTATTTCCAGGCTATATGTTCGGGGGATGATTATTTCATTTAATAATAATGAATTACTAAATTATATATGAATGCGTGACGTTTTCTTCACTGGAAATGTGTTTATAAATTTGTTTCACACTTGAATTTCGTATTTTTGCAATGAGCTGATCAAATATTAGTTAATATTAGATCATAATAGTTTGATGCTGCACACAAATAATTCATAAAACTTCAGTTATATTTCTTATATTACTTAATCAATTTATATCATGGGCTTTGGTCTGTTGTATCAGACAAAAGCCACGGTGTAATGCTTAATACTTACTGAACCTATATATTTCCAATGTGCTTTACAAACAAAACAAATACCTGAAAAAATTATAGGACCTCCATATTGCAAACTTGCTGCATGAAAGAATTTACAAATGAACAATTTTCTGTAATTACCATACCAGTGTCAAATTAGTATGGTTAAAGAAAAAGTGTAGATATGTAATGAGATACACTAATACTGATGTATGCCCTACTATCACCCACCCAATATTATATTTCAAAGCAGTTTTTTATAGTACTTTTACTTATCATTCCATGTGTAATATTTTTAAACACGCATATTTTTATATTAGCGTTTCATTTTCAGATGGTATTAAGCAGCGATTTTAAATGATAGCTCGGAGCCTTTCTTTTATAGTATGTTAAACGTTCTCTTGCATGTAGTTCGAAAAGATTAGGGGCAGTTTAAAATACAAACCTTCAATAACGAAAATAAAGGCAGCTGGGAATACGCTTTGTAAGTTCAAGTAATACTGCGTCGCTTACCACAATATATGGAGAGAAGGAATGTGAGTCAATCTTTTTAAATGTACCTTTGGCAGTATCGATGCCTGGCAGTAATAACTGGTATCGATGGATCTGAGAAATATTCTTAATCTCCTATAAATTGCTAGGAAAAACATTTTTTCAACAATTCGAGAGCATAATTTGTTCTTGAAAATAGAAGTATGAACGACTTGTTGAGGTATGCATATCGACAATCAATAGCCTAGGAATATCCCTGTGACATATTATGCTATTCTTTTACTTGGCACATTACTATGGTACCTTAAAAAAAATAATGAACTTTTTCACATACTTCCATGATTCTAGAAGATATATAAACATTCATCAACAAGAATAATTATAAAACTAATATAATCAGGACAAATTAAATTCCAGCTGTCTTCAGTAAAACTTTATATACTCGAAGAAAAGATAAATGATCTATTTGCTTACTTGTCCTTATATATTTAATTCTCTGATGCTTAGCGTACTAATTAAGAAGACAAACGAAGCAATGTTAAGCATAAAAACACTTCTTAACTGTATTTGTCGACCCAAGGAAAACTAAATACGGATTCTTAAATATTTTCTTACGATACACAAATGTATTTTTTTCATTTCGGGAGAACAAAAAATTCCTTTTTATTAACATTCATAAAAACTTAAAAAGGAGAGGTAGCAGTTCTACAAACTAAGTTTATCATAAAAATGAACACAAAAAGGTATTTATTTGGATTTTTCGAGTACATTTGCTTCCTTCATATTTTTTTTCTAATTTTCGTTTTCTGCTCTGCATTTAGTTTGAAAAATCTTGTCACGAATCACGTCGAGCTGAGGAACGAATTCGTGTTTTTATTCCAACTTTTTTATGACTTACTTCGTGCATGGGTAACACTGACAACTCTAACTTATTTCTATGCCAAGTGGATTTACACGCACAATAAAAAGCGTCTGTGCTGGGCTTTAATGGGGTGCAATACTTGGAAAAAGACGTATTCTTCGGCTAAAACGAATGTAGGTTTCAGGTCGTCTTTATTGAAGGTGGAATTGCTGTTTGACACGCTGGAAAAGGAATATAAATTCAGCAACCAACTTAAATATATATCCATTCCTGTAATTCTAGGAAATAGTTCTTTGAATACTCTTTTGGCAACTTTTACACTGAATAAAAGTATAGCAACGATATTCGTATAATTCAATCTTGAAATAAATACTTTCATAAACGTTTAATCCTCTGAAGGTTAAACGCATCCTTTCTGTAACCCGTAATCTCCTCTATAAGACTTATTATCTTCTTAAATACTTTCCGGTGATTCTTTTAACTAATATAGTCATACCATGTGTTGTTTGTGAAAAGCAATATTATACTACTGAGATACCTCATGACGCTCAGATGGTTAAATAAGTATTGAAAACAGTGTATATTTTGGTTTCATTGTAAAACCTTTCTTGTATGACCTAATACTATGACCCTCTGAGAGATTCACACACATGTGGTTCGCAACTTCATTTTCTTTGTGCGACTTTCTAGCAGATTTTCACCTTCGTGACCTATAGAATCTTTCCTAGGATTGTTTCAACCAATAGTTGTGGTCAGTCATCAAATGTGATACAGGATAAGAGCAGTACATTACTCAAAATCTCGTGAAGCTCAGAGGGTTATATAAGTGTATTATTAACCTTCCTAGGGTTTTCGATGAGATATCATATCCATCAAGATTTTAACAATTTTACAAATGACGAGATAGATCGTCGTCGAGATATTGCCTATTTTTTGACGATGACGACATCAAGATCTAGTCATATTTCTTTTAATGACAATATATGTCGTCCATCAAGATCTGGTTAGTTTTGCTAAGAATGAGGTGCCTCATCGAGACAACCCCAGAAGGGTTAATAACGCATTCATAATAGGACATATATGTAAAAATGCACCAAAAAAGAATATTTTTAGTTTTACAGAAAATGATTGCTCAGCATCAACTATTCAATATGTTTTAAACGTTTTGGCAAAATATAATGTTAATTATTTCATGTAACATTCAAATTTGTAATTGAAATGCGATACAAACTGCAAATGAATAGGTAAACGAATATAAGCACTTTTTAAGCAGAGTTTATTGTATTATAAGCAGTAATTATGCAAAAATGGGCATGGCATATCTTTTTTATTTCAGGATTGAAATGTAGATATCAATGCATGATTTTCCCTCGTCATTTGTTTGTTTAATTTCATTTAGATAAAATCACAGATTGATTTATATTATTTTACTTTCTTTTTTTAGCATATCACAGATATTCTCTATTATAACACATGTAAGCTCCATATAATCAAATTACACAAAGCATACATGTGATGTATTGAGCTAAAACTGTTATCTGAGCTGGACAAATGTTTACTAACTTATTGAAATGATACAATATAAACAATTATGTCTTAGATTGTGTAACTTTTTATTTATTCATTTATACTTACTGTCAGACAGATAACTCCAATTACGTGGTAGCTGAGGAAAGATAAATAGAACAGTGCGTGCAACAAACAAATAACAAAACAGTTCAATTATATAACATAAACTACATCATGTTAACAGAAAACTATCAATTACGTAAGAAAATGACGGGAAAATCGCGAACGAAGCATTTAAGACAGACAAAACAATTATAATCTTAATTTTTAAACATTCAAATTATAAAATTAGTAAAAAGTATTAACTCGTTAAATAAAACATCAAGAATTAAGGTAAGCTATTAATCGCAATGGAAAATTGGGTTATTAGATAATCTCTTAGATTATTTTTACTGGAAATGCTTCCTAAAAATAATTTTATAAACGTTATAAGAAATACAATTAATATCATTTTCTCAAACCACTTTCATTAGTTTTATGTTTTTTTCTGCTTAAGTTATTATCATCAGAATCTTTCAAATCTATTCATCCCTCAATTAATTACAATATTGTGCAGAAATAATTGAAATTCTGAACTCAATCACAAGGCAAAAAGGACTCACGGATACCGAATATACTTTTCATTATTATCCGTTATTACATATACATTTTGCATGCATTTAATCATTTATTTTCTAAAGTCATGATCTAACATTTTGAAAGTGTATATTTATAATTAATATACAACACAGATACAGGATTATACCATCTCTCACTTTTGTTGTCTGTAAGTAATGTGAAATATTTTAATGAAGATTCATCCAATATATCTGGTGAGAAAAAAAATGGGAAAATTGAAATAAACCTGCTTTCAGAGTAAAAAGAGAATTCGCTTTACGTATGTGTGTCGGGAGAAGACATGAGATGAAATTGGAAAAATAATTATGTTAGATAAATCCATTGTCTTTCTCTCTAGTAATTATTTCATTCTGCCTGAACATCAATAAAAGTCCTATTATTTCCATGATCGAGTTAAAATGTACAGAATTCTCCTTTCATCAGCCGTTTTTAAGATAAAGAAATGTTCCTCATTATATATACTCCTTATTTCTTTAGAGAGAGAATGACATAACTTCATTATCTCATTAACGAAGTTCAATTGGACGCTATCTCTTAATTTGATTTCTGCACAAGAACTTTCGGCTTTCTCGCGGACAGTTTAATTATCACCAGTAGATTATTTTCTGTTTCGTAATCCGCTTTTGCTCCACGTGTGTACTTCTGATAATTTGATGACGAGTTCTTATCTCCCTCAACGTGAGAGCGTTTTCGATTGTGGTGGGATTGTTTACTTTCGACAAATTCAATCAACGCAAGAGCAATCTTTTGAATCAATCAAGATTCCTGTCCCAGTGAGCATCACTACGTATAAATAAAAGCGACCAGATTTCATGATTGATTCAGGGGTAATTTCCTTCTCGGAGAGTTGATAAATAAGTTCAGTTTTAATTTACTGTATTGCAGAATATGTTCTATAACTATTGAATGATATTTAGTAAAACATAACTAGTATTTCTCAATTGTGCTGGAGCTCAGCCATCTATTGTACGTTGCTCGAAAACTTTAAAAACCAGGTTAAATGATTTATTCTAGACTACCTTTCATCTCGGAATGTTGATAACTGAGTTCAATTTTATAAATGTACTGTGTTACAGAATAATTCTATAACTATTGAATGATACTTAAATAAAACCAGATCCAACTAGCAAAATTCAGTATTTTCCAGTTGACAGTGCTCAGCCATTGAGCACAGAATTAATTGAGCATCTTAAATTAAAAAGGACCAGATTTGACGATTGATTCTGGAGTAACTTTTGCATCAATCAAGAGTCCTGTCCCAGTGAGCAACATCGTAAAAATAAAATTGATTGGATTTCATGATTGATTCAAGGGTAACTTTCTTCTTGGAAAGTTGATAAATAAGTTCAGTTTTAATTTACTGTATTAGAAAATAATTCTATAACTATTGAATTATACTTAGTGAAATGAAACCCGATATAACTAGCACACTTAGTATTTTCCAGTTGACAGTGCTCAACATATTCAGCACTGCTCTTAAATTAAAGAGGACTAGATTTGATGATTGATTCTGGAGTAACTTCTTGCAGAGTTATATTAGTTCGACTTCATTAATTGACTATAACAAAATGATTCTTCAACTATTGAATTAATAAGTTTTATAACTACTGAATTAATAAGTTACCTAATTATTTAATTAATTGGTTTATATAACCATTGAATTAATTGTTTTATAATCATTGAATTAAAAAGTTCTACAACTGTTGAATTAATAAGTTTTACATCTATTAGATAAATAAGTTCTACCGTTACAATTAATGTTAGATATTTATTGAATTAATAATTTTTATAGTTATTGAATGATACTTTGTAAATTAAAACTCGATACAACTAGCACAACTCCATATTTCCCAATTATACTAGTACTCAGTTACCCAGTGCTCAGCTATCTAATGAGCACTGCTCGAAATAAGTGACCAGGTTTAATAATTGATTCAGGAGTGATTTGATTTTTGGAGAGTTGATAAATGAGTTAAATTTTGACTAACTTTATCAAATTACTGTTCTTCAGAATAAATTCTATAACTATTAAAGAATACTAAGGAAGTTAAGTATATCACCACTACAGCACAAAAAATAGTATGTATGTTTCTTAAATTTTGACATTTTTAAACATGTTAAACATAAAAAATATACCTTCTGTTCTTGCAATTTCGACTAATTCGGGATATAGATAGGATGTATTACACTGAAGACTTTAAATCGTATTTGAAAATAAACGTTCATTTGTTTTTTAATAATGAGCATTTAATTTGAATAATTACAATGGTTTATTCAAATTTTACCTGTTTGTTAAGAATCATTCACATATAAATTCAATTACAATTTAATATATAAACGAAATACCTCTTGAGAAACTTTTGCCCAATTTAATTAATCTATATATTTACTAAATTCAATATAAATTCAAAGATTATTATTTAAGCATATGTAATGCACATAGTTGTACAAGTCCAGTACTACAATCTTGAGCTAGACTACTAGAATTCAACTAGACATGTTTACTAAAAATAGTAAACATGTCTAGTTGAATTCACTAAATTTCACTTATTCACTAAACTTCTTGTTAAGCTCTACTGAGATTTCTCACATAGTCGACACAAACAGATATTCCACACAAGCAGCCATTTAAGTATTAAAGTAAAAGAATAATCTTCAAAAGAGCTTTATTTTGTATAGTTAATGCAAGTTAAAAGAAAATAAATTTAAATTTGTAGCCGATTATATTTAATTGCCATGCCTTTGTAATACGTAGGCAAAATTGAGGTAGCATCTATAGTATCGAGTTACTTATATTTGAATAAAAATTTAAAAGTGAATTCCACGATTGTAAAATTAAATGTATTAAAACATATTCACCTAATTTCTGAAAGCATGTTTACTATTTCTACAGGATTTTACTACGAATGTATCTTTGCTGGTTTTCCGAATAAACTTTTAGTTCTACTTCGTTATGAAAAGTAGCTTGATATTAACAACATGGTTTCATATGTAACCAGCTATAAAAATTTAAGCAGTAATATTATTATATGTATATCCTGTAACTAACAATGCTAATGAAACACACTTTTAACGCTAATTTCTTTAACAAGGATAATTATATATGAAACCAAAACTAAAATAAATCAATTAAAAACAAGCCCTTTTTGAAAAGCATTTAAATGTCTGAGAAATTGTATAATTATGATTTATTCAATTTGAACATTTTGAATAAACAATAGTATAGATAAATTTGTCTCGAAATATTTGAAGAATAGTTTTGTTTTAAAGAACTTTCAATTCTTAATTAAACATGAAAATTTAAAGCACAAAAACAGATTTTTGAGGGTAATTTTGTAACCTCAAATTCCATAAAACGCAGAAAACAATAATCCCTAATGAAATATTTCGATGTCTTACTTCATGAATAAATATCTTATTACTCGTTTATAAGTAGTCCTTTATTTTTTGTAAATATCTTTCAAATTTTGTTCCACATATATAGCTTTATTGAAAGATAATTTGAGTTGAAATGTTTATTGAAACTTTTTTGTCCACCCAACGAAAGAAACAAAATAACGTAATAAGAAGGGAAGAGCAAAAACATAAATTGTGTCCAAATTTGCATAGAAATTACATTCTTGGAAACGCACTCGCTCCTTTTCCCCGTTTTTTACTTCTTTTCCGTTAAAGTCGTGGTCGTAAGGCAAGTTTTAGTTTATGTAATTACCTCTCCGACTTCAATTTTTGCGCGGACGAAAATGTATTTTATGATTCGGAGACATGGCACCAATCCTAAATATTTCTCAAAAACCGAAACGCTCAGTCGCCATTTGCCTCTTTCAAACATAAAATAAATCAGAGCCAATTTGTTCCTTCCCTCTCTTTTTCCCGAGTATAAGTTTTATTCTACCTCAATTTGTTTTTCTGCCTCTCTTTTAAGAATCGGTAGTTATAAATCCCTTAATCTTTCGCATTTGCCACGCTCAGTGAGAAGTCATGTACTCGTTTTATACTTTCTCCCATAAAAAAACACGAAAGAAAACTCTCTTAAAAATTTATTCAACTCAGAATTTTTTTAATGCCATGGATTTGGTTGGTGTTGCCGTGACATTGAAGAGTCACTGTTGGACACGTGGCGCCACCTTACATAATGAAAAGTGACAGGAATGTCAGTTGACGTGCAAAGCTTTGGGGTGTGAGTGGAGGGGAAGTGGAAACAAGAGTATGAAAATGGACGACACAGAATAAAAATAAATGGTCGGGAAAAAAGCTTGAAGAATGCAGGCATCTCGAGTGAGAAACTACTTCCTAGATTTATTAAGACCATTTCGCCTTTTTTATTTCTCTTCATTTTACACGAAGCTTCAAAAATCAGGGTTTTTGTTTGTTTTCTTTTCAAATTGTTTATTTCTAGTTAGAACGAAAAGCGCCTGTCATTCCAGATACCATAAAATAGATTTCATCATGTATAATTAGTCGGTGTTCTGAATTTTGAGATGCATGTTTTCTGGATGCAATTTGATACGGTTAGATTTAATAGGTGTTGTTTTCATAAATTATGTAATAGTATACTTTATATTTATCTATCCATATTTGATTTCGCCGATTGATTTTAAAATTGCATATTAAAAGTTTAATTTGAGTGGAATTATTTTGTTTTCTAGTTAACTGTTTTGGCCCTTTCAAAATCAATTAAACAATTTGTTTGCTTGTATTAAGAAAATCATTTATTAGACATAATATTAAGATATTTTTTCCATCGAGTTTATAAGATGCTTTTACGATATAACATATTTTATCGTGTTATAGTTTTAGCTGACCTCTTTTCGAAAACATGCGCGTTTGTCTGCAAACCATGAAGTCCCAGGTTCAAATCTCAGTTTGTAAGCGCATGGATATTGACCATTGTCCTTTTAGAATTAACGCCAGCTCCCCACTGGTTGTTCCTTTACAAATAGTTACCAGTGCGCCTCTTGTAGTGCCGTACCGAAAATCGTAAAGGTCATCATAAGTCAGGCATCAAAATAATTCTTAAAACATCTTTGCTTTAGCTAAATACAAAATGCTTATTTTGCATTGAGCTTCAAATTATATTTAATTTGAGGAATAAATTTTAACATAACAAGTCAATTATTTATATTTCATAGTAAATTTTCATTTGATTACAGTTATATAAAAAATGCGTTACTCTAAATTTTCGCATTTTTCCCTTTCGCATGAAATTTTATAGTTCCATTTCTCATGAAATCTTTTATTTTTAATTTCCTTAAACTGCATTTTAATTACATAAAAAATTTAATTGTTTTTGTGCAAACTCAAAAAGAATTTTTAATGGAAATTAAAATTATAAAACTATTTCGTATAAAATACTGTTTCCGATATCAAATTATGTTATCATTTCATATTATTGTAAACCATATATGTATTTTTTGTTCTTTTACACAAGTACTGCTACTTTTGCTATGTTTTGTTTAAAATTAATTCTTAGAATGGTTAATTTTGACGTAACTTTATTTTATTACCATTCCATTAACTGAAAACACTTTATTATAATCAAATTATTTAACTAATTCTTCAAAATTTAAAAGTATAAGTTTTTAATTAAATTTACGTATCACTATTTTGTGTTTTTATACCTAATAGTTCTTTTACCATTAAAGAATGGAGAAAATAATTAAATGCAAATATCAAGCACATAAATATTCATAAATGTAAATCATGAAACTTATTTCATTTTTTACATTTTTGATATTCTGATAAAAAAGCTTACTTTTTTAACAAACTACGTAGAAACACACGCACCCACTCCCTTGCCTGAGACACTAATGTTAACTTTTTTAGTATTATACCAGTTTACGTTTTTAGTAAGCAGGTATAACGTCTCACGACAATATGAATGATAGTTTATACACTGCATAATTTCTGTTCCCAGTTTTTACACAGCGGTCAATACATAAATTGAATTTGTTAAAAATTCAAAATATTGAACGGTATCAAAAATAGGAAATATACATGATGGTTTCTTGAAGAAATAGATTGGTTTTAATTTTGTTTTATAATATCTGCGATGATAGATGGAATAGAAGTTTTCATAAATCGTTTGAAAGGTTCATATTTTAAAATTTTATTGGTGGATGATTGTTTACACACATCCATACACATAAAGAAGAGTTGGCGCCTGTCTGTCTGTATGTTCTCTATACAAATCTACACCGTTTGAACAATCCACACCAAATTTGGCACACTTTTACTGCGAGTAACGCAAGCTAAATATTAAACCTCTTCTCTTTAACCTAGGTGGGGGCTAGATCAATTCGAAATTGTCATAGGAAAAACATTGAACATAAAACGATTGTGGTACGCAACTCAGTTTGTTTTACCAGTATTGATCAAAAATTAAATTTTCCTATAAAATTGTTTTACCAGTATTTATCGAAAAACAATTTTTTCTTAAACGTTACATTTAAACAATTTAAAATTCTAATTATGTTTGAATTTATTTTTATTTCTTTCCACAATAATTTAGGAATATTTGAATGATGATAAATGGATATTTAAAATACTTAATTTTACGCAACTTGCATTTTGTAATGGAACACGAAAATCCAAAACGAAAAAACTTATTGCTCATAAAAGAGTAATTTTTCAATTCGGTATCTGACAAAGCCAGAATTAATGTTTTATTTTATAAATTAGATTCAGAATTCCGTGTATGTGTATTTGAGTTAAGACAGAAATGTTGGTCATATTTGAGCATTTCTAAGTTTTGTAAATTTGTGTTCTTTTGTAAATAATTCCTTACTGTCTATCAATATTTTTCAAGCGTCTTTTCAAATTTCTCTATTTCAGAATGTTCTCATGACGTCGAAATTTGACACGCTTGCTCAGATCTTTCGTTTTTCAGAATTCTACATTTTTCAATGACCAGAATTTCGTTTCTGTTTGTATTTACGTGTTCCATTACTTTCCATATTACAGATATATTATTTAGGAGTTAAATTGTAATGAATTATTTTTATTTTCTGCCAAATATCACTAGACATGGATAATTAATTTCTTGTTAGTATATGTATATTTCGACGAACTTTCCCTAAGTATTTGGTTAAATACGTTATAGTTTGAAGAATTCTGTTTCATAAAAATAAATGGAAACCTTTTTAAGTAAGGTACATAATTTCTTATTTTAAAATGACTGGTAAAGTTAAAATAAAGTTATTCCGAAATTTGATAAATTACGTTAAATCAAAACGGGTAGCCATACGTTGTAGTTCAAAGATATTTCTAACTTTTGACAGATTTTCATTACAAGACGATTAAAATCAATTTAATTTACATTTGTTTTTCATCTTTCATGGGTTTTATTGAAATCTGTACTTCATAGTCAAGTAACTACATATATCATTCTAAATAGGTACGTGGTTTCCATATAAAAACTGAGTCTCATTTGGAAAAGTACCTTAAGGATTCGATTACCTTAAGGACTAAATTTTTCTGTTGGAGGAAAGCGAATTTTAAATAAGACTTCGCTGATCTTGGAATAATATAGTAAGGAAGTATGTAAACTAGGACTTGGAAAAATAGAAATTTTTTGTCTTAAGCGGCAGAAGGTCGAGATTGTTTACTTGAAGTTGAAACTGTTCGTATACAACTTAGGTACCTGTGAAACATTCATTGAAACAGTGATTTTGTAAAAAGTGTAATCGATTGAGTTTGCTTTGTCTACACTGATGGCATTTGTTTTAAAAACAAGCTCCGTTATTCCACGTTTCAAGGAAAGATGTGTGCTTTTAAATAAATTAACCTCGAATGCCGTAACAGTTTAATTTGCCATCCTTTCACAATGATAAAGTAATTCGAAAACATCGAATCCATGGTGCAAGGGTACCACAAATAATAAATATTGATTGGAAAACTGAGTGCAAGTTCCTCATTTTTACTGAAACTGAACTTTATTGGCATTCGCAATCACTCCAAAAACCAAAATCGACTTCTGAAATCATCTCAGAAAAGTCTTTTGTAATTTGTCTTACAGCAAGAGTGTGATGAATATGAAATGGATTATATGGATGTACATATTATGTATACATATTTGCGTCCAAACGTAATTGTAGAAGCTATGAAACAGTTAAAACGATGTTAAAATATATTTTCTGTACACTTAAACGATACTTGCATTTTTCTATGAAATAGAATCGACATTTAACCAATTCAACCCTAGCATCGCTGGGTAATTCTGCTAGTCGTTATATATTTCTTCTTTATGAGGATGGAACGAAAATAATCGTTTATGCACTACACAAATAAATGTATAGAATATACTTTCAAACAGATCTATAACAAAAAAGTCCTATAATTCCCGCAACGGATTACATATATTTATGAAAATGTTAAAACACTATTGTATTAGCATCGATAAAAATATAAGGCTGTAAAAATAAAATCTTAACAAAAGAACATTTTAGCGTTGAAGAGCGATCAAAACTCAAACCTATAGTATACATTTATAGCCGAATAATCGGAGATATATGTATGTAAAAGAAAACTTAAAGCCTTATTTTTTGCACAGTTATATATTAAAAGATATCAGCCTAAGTTATTTTATTGGAGGAATAGACTGTACATACCCTTACTTACGTGCAATTTCAACTATAGTGATCGTAAAACTCCTTTTTTGCCTTACATGCTTAGGTGCTCGTGTCAGCTGCCTTGCGCATAAAATTCTATGGTGCTTTATATAGATTTATTTTTATGTTAGAGAACTAGAGGCTATACAAAGCTGTATGTGTCTTTCTATTTACTTTCAGTATACGGTCTGAAAATATTTTTACTATGGTCTTTATTTTATGGAACTGTGAAGGAATAGTGTTCTGATGTTGAATTATACTGGACATTTCGAATTTTTTATTGGCATACCTCTTTAATTTGTAATGAGTATGCATTTTATGGGGCGTAACGTCGCGACAGGAAGGGCTCTTTTTTTCTACTTGTCTCGCCCAGTTGCCTTTGAGCCCGAAGTGCTTTTTATAGTGGCTTCAGTGTAAGCTACTTTTTTTATTAAATGCCGCGGATAACGTGAGTTATATTCCTGCTGCAGTTTAGGGAGGATTTATCGGGAATTGTATGGCCTGTCAGTTAAACGGCTGGGCCTGTGTCAGGTTTATTGGCTTTTAATGAATAAATAAGTGCCATTAATTTCGATATAATTTCTCAGAATTTGAAGCTTTCTTATGTTTTATTAACTCATGAATCTTAAATCAAGCTTCATGAGTCAAATTATTTTCAAATTGTTTCAAACATTTCAAACTGTGGGTAGCAAACTGTTAAGTATCTTTATTAACCCTCTGAGGGTAAAAATATTTCCAAGTACTGTATATACGTAGTATCTTTTACCCTGCAAACACACAAAAGACAAAAACAAGCATTAAAATTGGTTGAAAATATATATTTCTAGGAAAATATATAATTGCCAAGAAGGTGAAAACTGGATACAAGTCATGCAGGTTTCAGAACAGATATACGCTTGTCAATAGCTCATATGTTCGTAGCTTTATTAGCTTATAATGAAGTGCCATTATTTGAACATGATTTCTCAGGAGTTGAAGCCTTTCATACATGTTTTATTAAGTCGTGAATCTTGAATCAAGCATCATGGATCAAATTATTTGAGAAAATCTTTCAAACATACCATTCTGTGGGTAGCAAACTGATAAATATTATTAACCATCTGATGGTCACGACATTTCCTAGTATTGTAGTATCTTCTTCCCCACAACACACATAATGACTGAATAAGCACATGTATTGGTTTAAAGAATCGCAAGATAATTTATATTTGCCTAAAAAGTCAAAACTGGTCAGAAATCATGCAAGTCTCAGAACGGATACATGCTTGTGAATCGCTCAGAGGATAGTACCCTTATTGGCTATTAATGAATATGTGAGTTCCATTAATTTGGGAATTAATTCTCAGTAGCTGAAGCTTTTATATGTATTTTATTCACATTTGAATATTAATTTAAAGCTTCATGGTTCAAATAATTTACAAACTGATAAATATCCTTATAAACCATCTGAACGTCACGAAATTTCCGAGTACTGTAGTATCTTTTATTTAATAGTAAAGTATATTTTAATCAGATTATTAGGTTATAGGGAAATATTTACCGAATTATTTTAAACAGGTAATGTGATTTCTTCTGAAACTCTTAAATGACATGAAATAAAAGTGAGTTCGACTTGAAAAAGACATCGGGCTGTGAAAAATATTTTTTATTTCAAAATTTGAAAAATTGTGAAGAATTAATAATGGTAATTTGAAAGCTACCCAATCATAAAAGTTCAGTTTAAAAGATATTTTGTCGTTGCTCCGTATTTGTATATTGATTCAGGTAAATGTTTTTATGTACTCATATGTAACTGAGAGCAACAATCGTTCAATATTTTGAAGTTTTTCGTTAAAGGATATGGCTTTTGATGTTTATAACTCGGGACAGACCATTTACATTTTGCCAATAACAGTACTAATGAACCATAATAACCTGAATGTTTCATGGAACTTGCTTTTTTATAGAAAGTCAACTTTTTATTGAGAGAACTGTTTCAACTTAGGATTTCAGAGCTTTATGAGTTTTTCTTTCGTGGCGTATGAACAGAGGTTGCCAATTTTACTGCTTGAAATTAATTCTATCCAATGCACTTGTCAGACGAAATATTTGCAGAGAGTATCTTAATTCTTAAAAAGTGAGATTTCGATTTTCGTTTTTATCGAAGATATTTTCAAAGTCTTGTGTCATCGGAAATGCTTCAAAGAAAGCAATAAATAACGCTTATGTCCATTTAGGGTCAGTTTGTGAATAAATTTTCTTTGCGTAAAAGTGCCATTTACCCCGTATGGGAGGATTTTACAGTGTAAAACAAACAAACCAGACAAAAGGAAAGATTTTACTTTAACTACCCAAATGTTTTCACATGGTATATATGAGGGCAGCTTATTTGTAGTTATTTGCCAATTTGGAGACTTTTCACGTTGACTAATCAACTATTATGATAAACATGAATTTAGAATTCATTGTTAGGCGAAGTGTTAAAATCGTATTAAAAACAATCCAAGTGACGTCACATTCGGAATATGCACATGGGACTTGTTTCACCGCCGAAACACTACAACCACCTGCACTTAGAAAAAGCTTCCTAATGCCAAATAAATAGCTTGGTTAACACAAATGTCGAACAAACATTGTATTTAAAGTCTCAATCTTATAAGATTTATAAGAAAACTTCAAACAGGAAAAAACCTAGCACTTCTATTCAAACTTTAAACCTAGGAATCTGTTCTTGGGCGTTACATTATCATAATAAAGCGGTGCTGATATATTTAGTGAACTTTTTGGCATCTTCCATATGAGACATTTTGCTCTGAGTTCTCGCTGAATTTACAAAAATACTCGTCAAGAACGAAAAATAATCGTCAGGGTTAAACTGAATTTAAAACACTTCCCTGCAGCATATCAGCATTCCTAAACAAATCTGGATTCAATAGACCACAAATATATCACAGTTAATGATATTACGATCGTAATATTCCTGAAATGCGTAAAAATCGATCGTGGTAACAATGCAAAAAAATTATCCCAATTCCTGCTGAGTTTCGTGAGGGATAGGAAATTAATTTTCGCTTTTCATCCCATTAATGAGATCGATCCTCCTTAAAATGTATGCGTGATGGAACGAGCCGAAATCTAATAAGTGCCCGACATTAGGCAAGCATCTGAGTAAACACGAGAAATAGCTGACTAAAGCATGTGTACCAAGGTTTTCTACGCTGCAGTGGAAATTTTGTCGAGCATGGGTATTTTTATTCAATAGAAATTACCTTCTGGAAGTCTTATTAATTAAGTTCCGAGGAAGTGATTCGGAAGCACACTCTTCGATCCGTTTTATTGCGTTCCTTGCGCTGTGGTATTTTGTTGATCCTGAATTTATGACTAAAGGAAGAGATTCCTAAGGGGATAAGTATTTAGAAAAAATAGGATGAAGTGCATCTTTACTTTACACCCACATAGCGATTTAAGTCACAATTACACAATTTTAAGTATTTATAATATTCATACTATGCGACCATAAATAAGGTAATTTTGTCGTTCATGGGTATTCATATTCAACAGAAAAATTCTGTAACAATAATCAACATCAATACAAACAAAATATATTAAATCAATAATAATAATCAATTGAATAATTTGATTATTTTGTTGTAGATTTCATTCTAAGAACTTGTAGCATTCTAACAAGAATCAGCAACCACTGAGTGACACTCTAAGGAATGGAGGTGCCTATTACTTCAATAAGAAATTATTTGATTTACCATTAAAGCACTATCATACGTATCATTTTGAAATGGAGTAATTTAATTACTATGTTGTAGATTTCATTCTAAAAAGTTTTAACACTCTAAGAAGAATCTACAACAAAATTAATTAATTCATGGAAAATAAGACATAGTTATATTTCTTAAATACGAATCTTTGCTTCGTATAAGTTCTTATTTAGACGCGCTAAGTTGGTAGAGTCGCGGATTAGCAAATGGGGATCGCGAATTCGAAATTCGATTGAACCAAAGACAGTCCTGTGCATGGGGCTGGTCGAGGTTAAAACTGTTATTGCCTCAAATGTTCTACCTTTTCTGAGGCATGGAAGATTGGATAGTGGGGTGCCAGATAAGATATTGAACTCGTCATCTGACCGTGATTCAAAATTTCTAGTTGTCGTCGGATCTTTTCTTTCAGAACTGATCCCTGACCGTCGCCAATAGCCCGTTGTGTTGTTCGAGTACGAAGTAAATTCACCTATCAACCAACGAATTATCCTGTACGATCATAAATAAGGAATAATGTTATATTGTCGCTCATGGACATTGTGTTCAACAGATCAAATTTAAAACAATAATCAAACCGAGTACAAGCAAAGTAATGCATTAAATAGATAAGGATAATCAACAACAAAAAATATTTAATTCATGCAACCTAAAACATAGCTGTATTTCATAAATGTGAATATTTGCTTCTCATAAGTTCTAAGAAATGGTATGGCTTCTTATTATTGCACAAGGACCAGATATTTCCAAGCTGCACCATGCAATGCTTCTTTTTTTGTCAAGGAGATTAACATGCACACCGAGAAAAATTTATTACAATCCAGAAAAGAGAAATACACCCAGGGTAGTTTCAGGAATTGGTATTTCGTACCCTACAGATCACGGGTAGCTAGCGCATTGGGCAAACCACTGAGTGATACTTAAGGAATAGAAGTGCCTATTTTTTCAATAGCAAATCCTTTGCTTTACCGTTGAATCACTGCCATACTTATCACTTTGAAATGGAGTAATTTGATTACTATGTTGTACATTTATTCTAAGAACTTTTCAAATTGTGTTTAAATCATTGTCTTTGTATTGATCCTACTTAATTAAGAGCTAATTTTTTGAATGAAATCACTCTTATATATTGAAATTTTTAGTAATTTCAATAATTTTAGTTTGATGTTTCAAAAAAAATTATCCTTAAAATAATTATATATCACAGTAGTACGATTAATTCGGTTTGGATTAGCATTGTGATAGACCCATAATATCTCTATATCTATCAATTATATATTACGAAAATATTTTGATAGATACGTATATACTCGTGATATATAAACTATCAATTTCACAAAGACATCCTTAATTAGTATATGTTATTAAATAAATTTCTAGATGCTTCAACTAAATATTATTTTATGAAGCCAGGTTTAATGGCCGGAAAAAATTAGTTGTAGAAATATTTCAACACATAAATGTCACATGCATAATATTATAAAGCCCGGTAAAACTAGACCCAAATTAACGAAGGTGGGTCATAGGCTGCGATGTATATGCGTCCTTCGCTCCATTTACATCAGATCGCTTCCAACTTAATCTCCCTGAAACTTCCTCAACGTATTCCTCTGTGGAAAAGAATAAACTGAATCATACTTGTCGGTTTATGTTACATATTTTCACGTTATAAGCTCATAAACTCACAAATTTTCTAAAGCGCCATATCATCTTTTGTAATAAATCCTTGAGAAATCGAAATCCATACATATCTCAACTGTAGATAGGTAAATGGAGTGAAACGGTCTCTAAATTGAGAAAGTTGATAAAATGTATCATTAGATAGAGATCCATACAATGGATCCTGTGGGAACTTAGTCATCATTTCAAAAGTTAACTTACAATACCGTAGTATATATTGTATTCCAACTTGCCTTCATCATAAAATACTATTTTGGTAGAAAAAGTTGCACTGCATTTCAGTTTTTACTAAAAATCCAATGCACAGATAGTTGGTGACAAACGCAATTGAAAATTGTAGTTTTTGTAAAAGGAGACTGGATTATTCTATCTTTTTTACAGCTGCAACATCAAACTTTCTTTCGAATAACATTCAATAAAACTGCAAAAACCAGTGTGCTCAACAAATGATTCTGTTTTACATCAAATTGGCATACATATGCATAGCATACAATCTGTGTTTAACCCTCAAATTGGTTTCGAAGAGATATCTCGTCCATCAAACTCTAGACGTGGTGACACAGAACAGTATATACAAAAACATAAAAGATATACTGTACTACATTTTACTTCTACTGTTAATGAAAGTTTCATAAAGCAAGGATTAGCATTGCAAGCGATTTTGACGAGATATCTCGTCTATCAAGATTTGACCAAGTTTTCTAATAATGGGATATCTCTTCAACAAGATATTCACGAATTTTCTATGATGACGTGAACAAGATCTGTTCAGTTTCCTACCAATTACGAGATATCTCATTCACCAAGATCTGGTCAGTTTGCTAACGACGAGATACCTAGCACAGCCAACTACCAGAAGGGTTAAATTCTCAAAGAAGCGTCGCAAGATTTCGGTACATAAATCCGTCCCAGTCTTTTCAAGATCACATTCAATCTCCGCCACCCGAATCCTCCAAATTTCAATATCGCATTCAATACAGACGATTGAATGTTACATAGTTGGAAATGTTCTGCTATTCAAACTTCCACGAACTCTTCTCGAAGGGAAAAATGGCGAGCATTCCCCTACAGTCCGGGAAATCGCGACCCAAGGCAAATACATCAATTCGCGAGAGGGTGGGTCGCGGCGCGGCTGTAATGTATGCGTGTCCAGCACTCCATCCACGTCGAATCCCTTCCAACTTAATTTCGTATGCCGCTCTGGAAAGAGATAAAATTAGTCAGACTTCCCTGACGTTTGAAACAAGGACCTGCCCTTCTCATTTAAATACGATGCTCGATTTAACCTGGGGCGTAGAGTGCGGACGGCGCACTCCATCTTTTCATGCCGGCGACCGCCGATGGCGCTCGGGTTTGTCAGGTGGAGGGACCCGATGCGGAGGATATTCGAGTTTGGCGATTCATATTTGTTCTTCAAATTTATTTATTAGGGTGACGGTATTGGTGGACGTGCTTGCATCGCGTCCGATTATTTTGTCCTCTAAGAAAAAGAGTTGTTTTCAGATTTCGAGCGGGGCCCGGTAGACCAGTTGGTAGAGTCGGGGATTAGCAAGCGGAGGGTTGCGAGTTCGAAACTCGATCCAACCAAAGACCATCGTGTACGTAGGGGCTGGAGATATTAAATCTGGCGTGGCCTCAAATTTCCTCACTTTTGCATGGTGTGAAAGTTTGAAGTTCTAGTACTCAAATGTTGAACTCTTCATCTGAGAGTGTATCGAAATTACGAAGTGTCGTCTTCGGATCGTTTCCTACGGTATTGATCTCGTACCGTCCCCAATAGCCCGTTGTGATGTTCTAGTGTGACGTAAATTCATCCTGGGATCTCTGTATGCGGGATAGGTCCTGGACCGTCACCAATCGCCGGTTGTGATGACACCCCCAGTGTGACGTAAAACCAACTTTTAACCAACTATTAAATGTCTTCATGTTAGAGTGGAAGTTTGGAGAGGGGTGTAGCTCAGGTGTTGAACTCGTCATCTGATCAAGGTTCAAAATTACGAGGTGTTGTCGGATCTTTTCCTTCGAGATCGATCGCGGATCGTCACCAATAATCCGTTATGATGTCCTAGTGCGAGGTAAATGCAACTATCTACTTACCTCAAATTTCGATTGGGACCATGAGGCTCAGGGGTCCCAATCGAATGGGTTTCGCACTGTAATAGCAGCATGAGAGTTGTAGGCGGCGCAGGTTCAATTTCTGTAATATCCTCTGGATGTATTTCTCTCTTCTATGTCAATGAAGCTTGTGGGTGCATGATCATTTCTTGACGCTGTCTGTCGTGTGTTTAGCGCAGCCTGGCCAAATATTTCCCTTACTCAAAATACGCCCAAACAATATTCAAATTTCGAGTCTCATTTAATAAAGTGTAAGTTCATTTAAATCCGAAATTATGTATCGATGATACTAGTAACTGTGATTCTAATATCTGTTTATAATAAATTGGGAATTTTGCGGGCTATTTTTACTTAAATCTATTATTCTCTAAAAATCATATCTGGAGATATTTAAGCTGACACAAATATTTAAAGGGAATCATCCTTAAAATAATCTCAATGTTGCGTCCATTTCTGATTCAGATGTCTCCGTGTACGTTTTGTACAGCTTTGGCAATGTCGCTTATTTTCTCGCTGCAAAGCTGTTCTTCAGAATGGTAATCGATGGTTTGAAGAGCAGGCTATTATTGCAGTCTTAATGCATATTGCATATGAATATTGATGTTATGTATGAATAGTTCATATTGCAATCATCTAAACACACTCCCACCAAACACTTTATTAGCTCTCATGTATCGAAAAATGACAGTTGAGTGACATACCATAACTAACCTAGCAAACAATTTTGGCATGTTTGCCACACTGACCACCGTGTGTCTATCAGAATAAAGGAGACATCGAAAAACCTAATAATTGGCTACCAGGTGTGTGGATGTGTGACATTGGTCATATCATTTATATAGCTTAATTTCACCTAAATTCATGTGTTTACTTAACATTACTTCGTACCCGGGGATGCAAAGAATTATTTTTGTCATTTTCTGACACTGAAATGTAATTTGATGGATGTGTTTCTACGTCTTCTCTTAAATTCTTGAACTAAATTACAAAATGTAGTATTTCTTTCCTCCATAGGTTTTCGAAAAACACGCTTAAGTATATTCTTTAGAGAATTGATACTTGTTTCTTGTTCTTGGTGCTTTTTTAGTCCAATGATCGAGCATTTGAACTGCGTATATATTGCATGAAGAGAATGCAGTGTTTTGCATTTAACTAGACATATACAGAAATATTTGAGTTATTACCATGGCTTTGCATATTTTAACATTTCCCTCAAGAATACATGATAAGAAAATTGAATTCTATTCAGATTGTATGAATAACACGCAATAATCTTATTCCAAAAAGTGAATACAACGTTTCTCAAAAAAGTAATTTCGCATTAAAAAACAGCTCCAATTTTGTAACTTGCAGATAATGTAAAACCCGTTGATAAAAAATAATAAAATGCAATATCGTATCGAAAGAATATTTGTAACGTTTGAACTTTTAAAAGTTCTACTGTTGAACATAGTTAAATAGATGTTTTCATGATAGTTAAGGACATAAATTAATTATTAGGTTCCTGATGAACAACTAATCATACAAGATATATAGAGATAGTAATATCATTTTTCAAATTAGTTCTCACCTAAAAAATTCCTTCGTTTTACAATCCTCAATAACACATTTTCGAAAATATAAAGCAATCATTACAAAACATGAGAATAATACATTACCTAAAACGCAAAGTACTACGTAATTTCATTATTTGCGAGAGAAACCATTAAATGAATGAAAGAGGGTAGCAATTAGTCTAACATATACTATTTTTAGAAAAAGAAATTTCAATGAAAGTGAAAGTAATGATAATAGTAGTAATATCATTAATTTGACTATAATGTGCATACTTTCGGAAAATGCAAATGTAAACATGTAGAGTATAGTAAAAGGTCAACTTATTGAATAAATTATCAATATTGACTTTTCTTTGTAAATTATGCTTTCTATTTGTCCTTGAGTTATTTACGGATCTTTATTTTTGCTGTTTTTATAACGATAATCGGCTTTTCTGACTGCCAGTTTAATGTAATACACGAAAAAAGCTTGTTTGTGAACGTGAATTTTTCCTTATTTTTTATACATAATAATTTTTATAATCAACTAGGGGTACTTTGATTGTGCCTTATTAAATTGTTTTATAATAGAATACAGATTTACATAACAAATTGTTATGCTGAGAAGTTTTGTATTGATATTCTATTAGAGTTTGGTGGATTAAACTGTGCTATGATGAAATGCTGTAAAATCTAATGTAAAAACGAAAGATAAAATAATTGCTATAAGGTTTATAATAGAAAAATTGTGTATAGAAGTACAATCAAATACTTGTCAAAACATATGGCATTAAAATTTTACTCCACGATATATTTCATGTGCAAAATTATTAAATAGATTTTATATTTATTAAAATTATCTTCATTAAAAATTTGATGAATAAAGTATGTATGAAAGTATGATGAGTTATGTATGAAACTGAAGTAATATTGAATAAGCTGCCTTCCAGTTACATTGTAATATTTTACTAAATTGCAATTTGTTGTAAGCCTACTCGTTATTGTGTATCTATGGCAATTAAAAATAAAAAACAAATTACGTGAATATTTAACTCATGAATATGGTTGGATTTTGTTATTGCAGTGTACTAATATTAATCTGTGTTTAGAAACACAAAAAATTGCTACTTAAAATTTTCTACAAATTTAAGTTTTCGATCTTTAATTTCAGTTGATCCATATCCAAGTATAACTTTGGGAAAGCAAATTACACGTACCATTTGAAACAGATAGTTAAGTGAACTATGAATGGGTGTAAATATCAAACGATCTTACTATAAATAAAATGACTCAATTGTTAATACAATAAGTTTGTAATACTAAACTAATTTGACGCCAGTTTTATTATCTGAAATATATCTTACCTGGTAATTTAATGAAGATTCGTACCTTTCATAAACTGTAAAATAGGAATTAGAAAAGAAGAATTTCAAACACGAATAGCATTTTTATTATAAAAGTACAGAATGTACAAATGATTATCTACGATTGAAAACTTGCAGTTTCAACCTTTTGAGCACCACAAGATTTCTAATTAGTGTAGTATTGCTTTCCCCCCACACACTAATTACCAAATAACCAAATCTTTAAGTTGAAAGAATCGTAGGATAAATTCGATCGGCCAAAAAGGTCAAAATAGGTTAAGTCATATAAGGAAGACTGCAGATTGGAGAACGGATATATGTGTGAGGGAACCCATAAGAGTCAGAAATTGCTGGTCGTCTATATGGAAAAATACCTTACTCCTAAAATAAAAATGGCAGTTTATCATCAATTTGATGTGTTTGCACTCATAATTCCATCTTGCAACCTACAATCTTCCCTGTATGACTTCTAATCACTTTGACCTTCTTGACTAATAGACTGAATACAAAGTATTCTATTCTAAAGAAATAAGCAATAGAATAGTTCCGAAGTATTTTATTCTAAAGAAAGTGGAGAGAGAGTGTGATAGAATATTTCCAAATGTTCTATTCTCTAAAGGAAAAGAAACAATAGAATACTTTAAAAGAATTATGCTCCAAGAAAAAGATCAATAGAATTAGTACAAATGAGTCATTTCTAAGGAAAGGAGTAATAGTATCATTCCAAAGATTATATTCTACAGAATGGGTCAATGGAATCGTTCCATATGATTCAATTCCAATGAAAAGATCAATAGAATCTTTCTAAATGTTGAAATAATCCTTGGAAACTTTAGAAAGGTGTGGTATTTAGCCATTGACTGTGTTGTGGGTTAAAAGCAATACTACACTACTAGAAAATCTAGCGACGCTCAGAGGGTTAAAATAGCAAACAAAGGAAGAATAAATCCACAGAAGAAAGGCATTTATAAATATTAAAGTGTACGTACCGAATTTTATGAGAAATAATCTGTTTAAATAATAGTCAGCTCATATATTGTATCCGGAATGCGATCCTAAATAAAGCTTACATACACTTGAGGCTCATAACACACCATAACAAGATTCATGTACTCTGTTTAACGGTCAACCTTCCTGCAATTTGCCTCGTTCCTTAACCGGAAAAACACTATCCAAAAATAATAACTTTCAAATTGGGAAACTAAAAAACGCTGTAAACTATTTTTTGCCGTCAAAGCGATGGTTGAAAATGAGAACAAATGCGCTTTAAGTTTAACTAAAAGATGGGGGAGTCTTTCGTCGTTAAAGAATATATCCCTGGGGGAAATAACGAACAGGGTAAGAGGATAAGAAAGCGGTCACATACATTCCACTAATGCGTCCTCTACACACAAGAAAAATAAAAGTCCCGACGAGTACAAAAAAGGACGAGAAAGTTTGAACTGTTTAACGATTACTTAAAAGTACCGTTGTTCTTTTTATGGTTGGAAAGAAATGCACATTCGAAGGAAGGAGACGAAAAAACTGAAACATTCAGGTTTGTTCGAATTGGAGGCTGAAAGACTGAAAGTCGAAGTCAACCACATGGAAGGAGGGGGAAGCTTCAGGAACAATTAAACACGGGAAATGTTCTGCATTTTTCTATGTCTCGGTGGAACTAGGTCAAGCAGGATCGAAACATTAAAGGCGAGAATTTATCTGTTTTGCTGTGCGAGTAAAAAATGGCGACACACTTATTTCTTATGGTCTAAGTAGCATTGAAAATATTTTAATTTCTGCATGAAAAGAATGAAGTCATTTATGCATTCCGTGATTCAAAAAGCAGCTTTTAAGTATTCATCTCCTTTTAAACGTATTAAATATCATTTGTAGAGTATTTTTTCTAGTTTCTTAGATTTTATATTGTTTATGCTCAGAAAATACTTGGTAAACTTATCAAATTGTTGTGATATTGAAACCAAACTGAGCATATAATATATAAAACTGTTAAGCTAATAATTCTGATTTTAGCTAATAATCCCGATTCTTAGGAGCCACGTCTCAAAATGCATTATTTTTTTAATTCAAATTCCATTTTGATTCAATCTTCACTAACATTTTAAACGCATGTTTTCGGAATTGGGAATACCAATGTAGTTTTAAGACCCGTAAGAAAACTAATTTTCTTTTATTATAGGCATTGGTTTTGCAACTTAATTTAAAAATTACATAAGTTATTTATGTTACAAGCTATGAGGCCCGCTGAGATAAGAATACAATGGGCTGTAGAAATAACTTACTGTTATTCAAGTGCTTACTAGTATCTTTTGCGGATGAATCGTAAATAATGAATGCGAATTTAAACATATCCTTCATATGTTTCATTGTTCACGAATTTTTACTACTCAAAATACTCAGAATAGTCAGTCAATAAATATCACTACTCAAAAATACTTAGCAGTCTCAGTATTAATCTCACAAAAACTCAATAATACAGAAATAATTTGATTTAACTCACAGTTCAAATCTACATCTCAATTAATAATTCTAAATGGAACTAAAAAATTGAACATGAATGGCGTTGCCAAACATAGAATTAAACTATCTCATGAGCGTTTTCACCAAGTTTCTGTAGAAATATCGCCTGAGCTTTCTACCATTTTATTAAAAATATTATCTTTTGTATTACTTGTTTCCTTACATCTATATCATGATTTGATATTTATTGTGTGAGAGCAATTTCTCGCGTGAAATAATATAACTTTAACCAATGAGAGAGCGAGGATACTATGAATATAAATTTGGCCAATGATAGAGAGAGTATAGAAAGTGATCAACGTACTCCATGGGTAAGTTTGTCTTTTATATATTATGATATACTTACCTTGTTTCCCCTTTACTTAGCGCAACATAGCCAATATGGCTCTTGCGATCATAAACCTAAACCCAAACCACTTTAAATGAAACGTATGTATCGTTTGTCAATTAACCCTTGTAGTTTCTACGAGGTACTTCGTCCATCAAGGTTTGACCAATTCTTCTAATGACGAGATATCTCGTCATCAAAATACTGCCTGATTTTTGTGGGATATCAAGATCTGGTCACGTTTCTTCTTATGGCGATATTTTATCCATCATGATCTGGTCAGTTTTGTTAATGACGAGATACCTCGTCGAGACAACAACCAGGAGTTTTAAATAATCAAATTTTATAGTAGTTTAATCTGCTTAAAGAAAGTTAATGCGATTTTTGAATAAAAACATCTGTAGTAACCTTTTCCTCAAACATTTAACGTGTTCCTGATACAAGTATATACAGTAAATTTCAATTCCAAATGCCCTTATATTTTTAAAGTTTTAAACTAATGAGGAAGATATATAATGGAAGCAACATCATTTAAGCTAGATATACTGAGAGGAAATCTTTCTTCACAAAACAGTTTTTCCCTACAATTATCGACATTTTCAGTCCCACCTCTTTAGACGTCAGCCAATTCCAAGCAAACCAGCAACACGATAATTTCTCCATCACACAAATTGGTTATCATCCTGGCCACGCAGAAGACGCAAGAGCAGAAACCTGATTTAAAGGAAGAAATATGAGACCTAAACTGACAACCGAAGTGTTTGGATATGCAAGAGTGAGTGTCTGCAACACCCTAGGCAGTTCGATATCATTATATCACCTGGGAGCCAGGGGAAATCCATTGAAAGTGACAGGTAGCTAAGGCAGATTGCATTCATGGATTACCTGCCATCTCTGGAGACGCTTGCCGGTAACTAGATTCCTGATTGAAAACGTCAAGAAACGCAAGTGCTGAATAACTTACCTGGAGATCTTGTTTTGTATTGCATTTTAAGTACTTTCGATTTCCAAAATTAAACAAATTAGAGACGGCTCGTTTTGACTCGGTGACTTCGAATAAATCCACTTTCGAAACATTGTTGATCTGTGCTTTCGAATGAAGGCGTTTGTAAATACTGAAGATTTAATGCTTGAATGAAGTGTTGAGGCAGGTAGTGATTCATTGAAATGGAATCGGTTTCCTCTAATGAATCTTATAAATTACTGGGAACTAATTCAAGTAACTCTGGGAATTATTGCATAGATGTGGCCGATTTTCAAACTTTTAGACGCCGACGATCTTTTTGAAGAAACTTTTACATATATAACCATTTCTGTAATTTTATAACAAAGTCAATGATGTCCATATTTATGTCTGCAAAAGTATCTCATCAAAAGGTATGATTACATTTTTATAAGAATATTTTGAATACACGTTACGTACCTTAGCAAATACATTATCTCGCTTCATGAAATTCAGTTGAATGGCCCAGTTAACACAAATCATATGCAGTCTATATGAACTTCTCTATATGCATTCAACGTTACAAAACTTTTATTTTGCATCTGTTTTTGTACCATCATTAGTGTTTTGATCAATTTTGACCTAATTTTATCACCCTTAAAAGTTCGGAAAAATTGCTGTTAGTATTTCAGGGTTCTTCAATAAAAATCCTTCAAAATATTCCTTGGTAGAAAATATTTGTTTGGGGTTGAATTTTTGTCGGTACATAATTAAAAATTATGAGGTGCATATTTAAATAGTGCTTTTGTAACTATCGATTTTTACGAATAAACAAATTTGAAAACTCACTTTTTAAACTGCAGCATTTGAAAACTAATTCTGCATAATGATTATTCAAAAGTGGTTTTTGTTGTCAAAAGAATTATGTGTGCGTCTATGTTTTATGTCTGTACGTCTATGTATGCACATCTTTTTACATCACTATACAAGATAATTTTTTAAATATCCATAGGGCATGATATGAGTGTTTGGTAATAAGAGTAAGTATAAGAGATTATTATATAATTTTAAAGCATATTTTCACAATCCGAGGGGCATTTGTTTAAGGACAGGGCAGTAAAGTAAACTGTAATAAATACACTGCTGGCCACCCAAATTGCAACACCAAGAAAGACAAGAGATATCACAACAAAATTTATTTTGTAGATAACATGTTGACCAAGTATCAAATGATTAAATTTATAGACTTCTGTGAAGTGTGGTTCCTGCCAAAATCAGTAGCCAGAGTAGCCGCCATTGTTGGAGATCACCGCTGCCACACGCCTCGGCATTGATTCAAAGAGACTTTGGATGTGTTCTTGGGGTACAGCAGACCAAGCAGCTTCCACACGTTGCCAAAGTTGATCTGGTGTGGCAGCTGGGGATGTATTCTGGGTCAATCGTTGAGCAACCATGAACCACATGTTTTCTATCGGCGAAAGATCCGGAGAGCGAGCTGGCCAGGGAAGCAATTCAATCTGGCGATTGACGAAGAAACCTTGGACAATGCGTGCCACGTGTGGTCGCGCATTATCCTGTTGAAATATGGCTGTGGGCAAGCCCTGAAGGTAAGGAAGGACAACTGGCTCCAACACCTCGGAGATGTAGCGCTGGCTTTTTAAAGTACCGGCAATGCGTACTAGAGGAGTGCGAGAGTGATATTCAATACCGCCCCATACCCTAATACCCGGTGCAGGACCAGTGTGGTGGTGCATAACGCAGCTGTTCAGCATCCTCTCTCCACGGTGTCTCCAGACTCGAATCCGACCATCGTGGTGTTGCAGACAGAAGCGTGACTCGTCAGTAAAGACAATTTCATTCCATTCTGCCGTCCACATCCTTCTTTCATAGCACCATTGGCGGCGGAAACGTCTGTGGTTCTGCGTCAAGGGTAGACGAAGCAATGGACGTCTTGCGGACAGACCACTCTGCTGTAAACGGCGTCGAATGGTACGCGCAGACACTGGATGATGCGGTACAGACTGAATGTGCTGTGCTATGGTTCGTGATGTGGCTGAGCGATCCGTCACTGCCATACGCACAATATGCCTGTCATCACGTAAAGTGGTGCACTGAGGTGGATGCGATCGAACACGTCGGTCCGTCGTACCCTCCTGCATCCAACGATCACATTATCCGCATTACAGTTGTTTGGTTTCGTCCAACACGACTACCGATTTCCCTGAAAGATAATCCACAATCTCGGTAGGCCACTATCCTTCCTCTGTCGAACTCGGATACTTGATCAAAAGATGATCGCTGTTTTCTACGAGGCATAATTGATCGTTTTTTTGAAAAAACCACAAGAAAAACACAATTGCCGTACTTGAAATCGTCGAAATCTCCAAGCCTTAAATAGCGCTTTGAAGTGGCGCCACAGGCGCGCGTGATGTGCGTCTGCGTTGAAATTCTAATCATTTGCATATCTCACCTCCGCTAATGCATGTTGTAAATTTCATATTATTTGCATGCTTCCTTCAGGGTGTTGCATTTACGGTGGCCAGCAGTGTATTATAAAAATAGAGGGAGGGGGGGAATTTCAATTAACGTCACACTGGAGCAACACAATGGGCTATTGGTGACGGTCCGGGATCAATCCCAAAGGGAAAGATCCGAGGACAACACCACGTAATTTTGAACCACGGTCAGATGACGAGGCAACACCTGAGCTGGCACCCCACTCTCCAAACTTCCACACCACGCCAACGTGAGGACATTTGAGGCCACGACAGATTTAACGTGCACCAGCCCCCTTTGTACACGACGGTGTTTGGCTGGATTCGAACTCGCAACCCTTCGGTTGCAAGTCCGTTACTCTTCCAACCGGGCCACCGCGGCCCTAAAAATAGAGATAAACTGTAATTTGAAATCCTGACACCTTAATTTTCAGGGGATTCCAAAATATTCTATGGGCTTTCGAAAATATAATCATATAATCATAAGTTATATTTCATCCAATAACTGAAATAAGCTATGGATTTAAGTACATGGAGACATTAAAACTTCAAATGCATGAAAATTGCTTTCACTGAAATTCTTTTTGAATTAAATATATAGTTGGAACAGCAAAAGTTTATTTTATTATCTTTATGTATTCTGATTATTGTTTTCAATATTTTTTAAAACAAACTAAAATAAATGTCTGCTGTATTTTGATGGTATAGTTACAAAAATACATCTATTTATTTAAGGTTATATTAAATTGTATCATTATTTCGTTTAATTTTTCGTTATATGTTTTTTTAATTCGAAATCATGTTCTTAATGTCATAAAAGGAAGGTTTGCAATTCGTTATTTTTCTGTGTATGCAAGATAAATAAATGCTAATAATTGTTTTAAAAGAATTTGAAATTTTTTAAATGCTACTATATACCTTAGAAATTAATTTCAGTTATCTTAACTTCTACCTCAACGATAAGTTGAAGTTAATTTCTAACTGCATTAAAACTCACATTCTAAATATTTTTATTATAGAAGTACTCAATAAAATGTAAACATAGATTATATTTAGTTCACTTAAATTTATGATACAAAATTTGGAAACCAGTAAATAAAAATTAATCAATTGGTGAGACAGGATGTATAATTTTACATTGCCTTCAGTTAGCATATAATTCGTGTACAGAATCTGGGCAAACTAAAATACAATATAATAACATGTGTTTAACAAGTTTTTTAGTTATTGTTAGCCTAAATTTCTTTAAATTTTCATCGTCAAAGCTAACGTTTATGATTATCAAAAGCATTGTTTTGTGTAGATTCGTAAATCATTATGAACAATGTATTGAACTTTCCATTGATATAAAATAGTTAATGGAAGCAAACTATCATATCTTGCTGAGTCAATGTTTCTAACAATTACATCAAAATGGTTATCACCAATATAAACCAATACAGTAAGTAATGGTTGCACATGAACATTATATGAATTGTACTTTCAGTCGTCCAGGTGAATTACTAAATGTAAACCACATGAATTAAATTCAAGAATATTGATTCGACAAGATACTAACAGTGACAGGAATATCAAAAAAATGTTTAGTTTCCTCTAATCTAGAAAGCGTGATATTGCTATCAACCTCAAAACAACTAGTGGAATATATATGCATACTAATATAGAAATTATCTCGGGACTTCACCACCAGACCTGATAATCCAAAGGATAAATTTCACTTCTCTTCTCGCAAGGTAGGGAACTAAAAATCTAGCATGCAATTTTCTAAGGATTGATTATCAATTTTTAGGTCAATATTTACTGTTATTACCCGTCAGATCAGTTATAATAAATGACGAGGTTCTCAAGCAAACATTTAATGTATGGAAATTTTTAAAGATTTTTTTATTTTTTGAAGGCGGATAAAACTGTCAGAAATGACTTTAAATTGGACAGTTCAATTTTCTTCTTAAACGCTGAAAAATGTTTCGTTCTATAGAAACAAATGACCGTAATGGTACTCTGAGAAAAAAGATAACAAAAGTTTTTCTGTTGAATCATTAAAAATATGTCACAGAAGAATGTATTGTTCAAAAGAATGATTTGTGGAAGGGTTTGGTGTTGTGAGCTTTTCTATTTTCGGTTCTATGTTTAAATGAATAAACAGAAAACACGCACACTTAATCTTCAACACTATTATGAATCATTATCTGATATAGGTTTTTCTCATTGCATTGGTTATATGTAAGATATAAAATTATTTCGTTCCTATGAACATTTCATTATTATTTCTTACTGTATGAGATTAGTTTTAAGTGTAAAACAAACCAGACGGTCTGCGAAGATTTTACTTATGCTGTCCAAACGCTGTCACATGATACATATTGGGATTACCTTAAAATGTACTTTAAGAGATTTTACAACGTTTGGCGTTTAATACACACACAATTTGTGTTAAGCATTTAACTATCATATATAAATTCAGACTTTATTATTGGGAATTTCGATTGGCGAAATGCTGAACGTGTATGCGTATGCGAGTACGAGTAACGAGTATGCTTAAACGAGCCAACTGATGACACATTGAGAATAAAAACATGGAACACATATTGCGAGAAAAACACTACAGCCACTTATATTTAGCTTGAAAGAAAATGCATCATTTATTTTTTATATTTCAGTCTCATCTATTTGTATCAATCTACAAGCAAGTATTATAAAGATGTATTGACTATTAAACGTTTTTACAATTTTAACTAATTTAACCTGATAAAAACAAAAACAGACGGCGGGATTCAAATATAAATAACTAACTTTAAAATGCAAATAAATCAAAATATATTTGTGCTTGTTACTCCCACACTAATATTGTTCTTACTAATATTTAGAATTCTAAGGTTGTATTTACTAGAGAATGTGAAGCATTCTCTCACCAATTTGTTAAAAGATTCCATATGTGAAATCAAAAATTATAATTAATATACATTATTAATCTATGTTATTAACAACGAATATTTAAAACGTAGAGTTCTATACTTGTTTCATATCTACTTCAATCCAATGACACAATATTAAAACGCTAAATTTATATAAACTAGTAGAATTACCCGGCCTTGCTTGGGTTGGCTTGGCTAAACATTGATTAAATGTGATCGGAAAAACACTTTTTTCTATCATAGAACATTTCAAATATCATAGAAAATTGCAAACAGTATAGAAAATGTAAATATGAGAAAAAATAAGTGAGGTGAAAATAATTTTTCAAACTCCATTTTGACATTTTTAGAGCATCTGCAATCTACCTTAGATGAAATACGTATGCTTACTTACATATGCCATATAATCCATTTCACATACAGGAAACTATAGTGTAAAACAAAACTACGAGTGTGCTGGTGAGATGTCTACTATCCAGGTGGAATATGTTGCTTTAAATCCAATTAGGAGTGAGCCTCATAATTACCATTATGTCCAATTTGTTATGTTTACTTTAGACAAGTAAATAAAGAACTATACAGACTATAGTTGCTTCAGGAATCATCCAAGTAAACACAAAAGTTTAATATTTGCCGATGCAGAATGGAACGACATACTCGGGTTTAAATAGTTTCCTTTCAACTGGTCCTTCTTTCATCAGAATGAACCTTAAGCTTTCCACGAATTGAAAGAAGTGGGTAAGTCCTTACCATTTGTTGGAACAAAATAAAAAATGTCCCTGTAACTTTTCTTATTTCTTTTCCCTTTCTTTATTTATTGTTCAGACTGTTTAATCTTCAAAAAGAGCAGGAAAACGGCTGGAGGAAATACTTTCGATTATAAGAAATGCTATTCCCAATTCCGCTTAGGCTTCCAATTTGTAGAGTCGTGGATTAGCAACCGGAGTGTTACTAATCTACTGAGACTCGATCCAATTTAAGACCGTCGTATAGAAGTACATGGGGGCTGGTGCACGTTAAATCTGCCGCAGCCTCCAATGTCCTCACATCGGCGTGGTGTAGAATTTTGGAGTGTAGGTTGCCATCTGGTGTTAAACTAGGCAACTGACCGTGGTCCAAAATTTTGAATGGCAGTCCTCGGATCTTTCCCTTCGGGATCGATCCTGGACCGTCGCTAATAACCCGCTGTTTTGCTCGAGACCACCGTGTACGTGGTCTCAAGTCTGACTACCAAGTACGTGGTATCTACTGCTGTGAGTTATATCTGTCGTGGCCTCAAATGTCCTCACGTTGGTGTGGTGTGATCCTTTGGACAGTGGGGTGCCAGTTCAGGTTTTGACCTTGTCATCTAATCGTGACTCAAAATTGCGTGGCGTTGTCCTTGCATCTTTCCCTTTGGGATCGATCCCAGACCGTAACCAATAGCCCGCTGTGTTGCTCAAGCGCGACGTAAATGCAACTACCTTCCTACATACCGAATTCTGTTTCAACGATAATAGTAAAAAATGTAGATGTCAGGAAATGTATTCACTATTCATCTCCATCTCCTGTCAGCTTAAATATTAATTAAAAATGAATGTCTAAAGTATTCATATTAACTATTAAAGCAGGGTAGTCAAAAATAAAATTACTCTCTTAATGAGTCCCCAGACACCGCAATTTTCAACGAATCGGAATGACACTTGAGATTCAGAGAATTCAAGGTAAGAACTCAATAATTATGTAAATAACAAGAATCGAGCTCTCTTGGGTTGGGATACAGTTAATACATTTCAAATACCAGCATCCACTTTTTATAGCAATGTCATCAGCACGTTGAAAAACAAAAATGGCTTTGAAATTATACCTTTATGTCTAAAAACGTCTCTATAAGAGCATTGACTAAGATGAGTGTGAATAACGAAAGAGGGAATAAAGGACATACGGAACATTTTACCTTTGATACAAATGTTAGAGCCAATTGGTCTTTTGTCATATATAGGTGCTTGCAATTTATGCATATTAAGTGCATCTTTACTGTTGCTTGTTGGCTTTCTTTCCTCTTTTATTGTTCCTATCTATCTTTTTAACAGTGCTCTTGCGCAGTCATTTTTAGAGTTAAAGGTACGATTTGAATACCATATTTGTTTTTCACTGCACCATAGATCACGTTGCGATCAAAAATATTGGGCGGAACTATTGGAAATTAATTGTATCTGAAACTGAAAGCTAGATTCTTGTTATTTACATAATTCTGGAGACCATACCTTGAAATCTCGTTTCTTTCCGATTTATTGTAAAGGGCGGTTTCTAGAGGCTCGTTATTTATGATCACCCTGTATGTACTGCAATTTATGTTAAATTCACATGGTAATGCATATGAAATCCGTATGTATTACACGCTGACATAAATAAAAGACAGAATATATCATTCATCCGGAAGGGGTCGCTTGGTGTATGTAATACCTCAATCCTCAAACGACTAAAACCTAAGAATATTTTCTGTGATAATGGGATGATCTCATTAATGGCTGATTTTTGTGCTCTCTTGAACCTGAAAAAAAAACTGCTTTTAACTCCTACATTTTTCAGAGAGTTGTCACATATTTCTAAAAGGGCATAGAGTAGTTCATGTGACTTTTCGTGTCACGTATACATGAATTCAAATAAAGCGAAATTCTGAGAATCTGTGACGCAGGTGTCGTGGTGTCACACTAGTAATTGAAGTTTACCTTTCCTTTTAATCTTAACCTCTGAGAATCACGAGTTTTCCTAGTGATCTAGCATAGCTTTTACCCCACATCACATATAATAACAAAATAACCACATCGTTTGTTTAAAGTTTGAAACCTAGGACACATTCTATGGGGCACGAAGGTCAAAACCATAGAAATGAAATCTAAGTATCCTGATCATTGCCATTAAGAAGACCTTCAAAAAATGTGACCAACATGTCGACTAGTAGTCACGTGACTGCTCGGTTGCTCGGAAAATTGACTTGGTTGGCCGATTTGATATCTTATCATAAAAATGTTCCCATTTCTCACTCGACTTTTATATTTAATTTATTATTCAAGCTGGTTAGAAGTTACATAGAGAAGACTGGATTAATGACCGTTTATATGCGTATGAGCCTCAAAAAGGGTTCAAATACCATTTACACTCTTCGGTCATTCAGATTGGAAGTTTGTACGAATTTGTAGCAAATGAGAAGAGGATACACTCATTTTTAATACTTAATCAGGCAAACAGTAATCACGGATACTTCAGAAAGGTAGTAATCATATATAGTTTACATATTAATTTGTGTATAATTAATTGTTCACGTCTTGAACTAATTAAAAATACATGTATGCTCTAATTGTTTACCCTCATAGTGGTTTTGACGAGATATCACGTCCATCAAGATCCGACTAATTTGGATTATGACGCGATATATCGTCATCAAGATATTGTCAATTTTTTTATGATGATGAGATCAAAATCTGGTCAGTTTTCTTCTAATGAAGAGATATCTCGTCCATCCACAACTGGTCAGTTTTCTAATAACAAGACACCTCTTCGAGACAAACACCAGGGAGTTAAAGGACATTGTGGGTGACAAAATTAGTGTAATATCCAATAGAAACAGCGAAATCATTGGTAATCACTTACAATGTAAAACATTGTAAGTGAAATCACTTACAATGAAACAAAGGTAAATAGGATTTAAACGCTGGATTTCAGAAGTTTGCATTTCCATCCATACACACATTTGTCAGTACATGTCCTCTAAATATTACAGAAACATTAATGTTTTGTGTGTTTCCCTCTCCCGAGTGAATTGAAATTTAAAATGTAAATGGATTCCATTTCTTCAAACAAAGGAATAATTCATTAAGCTGGGGAACTTAAACTATGACTTTTGAAATTAAACTACCCTAAAACTCATTAATGATACATTTTTCACAACAAATGAGTTTAAGAACACGTTTGCCCTTTTTAATCCGACCCAAATTTGTGTTGTGAGTAGATTCGAAATGACATCCTAATGATGACTTTCTGACTAAAAATCATTATTTTCCTTGACTAGTATAGGTATGAGAAGAGCGTAAAAAGTTTTTTAAAAGAGCAATCCCTCTTCGAAATGGAGAAATAACATAAGAAATAAAAATGAAACTCAAAAATTCATTTCGAAAAGAAATGGAACTAAGTGCGAATAAAAACACAACTATAAATTCCTTAGTTCATTAGAAGAAACTGGAATTTCCTTTTTTTTAAAGTTCGTGGGTTGCGAAGAAAATATTATTTTTAATCCTGGTACATACATATATATTAATACTTCTCCTTTTATTTTCATTACGGAATCTTAAGTAAGGAAACTTTAGTTGTTTCGCAATGATTTTAATTATTTTTTTGAAAAAAATATGACTTAATTTCGATTTAATATACAGAAAGTAGATAAAGATTTTGTTACTTTAATCTAAGGTGTGCATGCTCGAAAATTTAATAATAGCACCTTTTTCTAATTTTTAGTGAACGCTAAATTCAAGAAACCTGAACCAAAAATGTTTTATGTATAATTATCAATGATCTAGTACATAATGTTATATATCACAAGAGCTTTGAACACTGTTATCGATTCGATGTTTTGAAGAAATGTTACACAGCTTTCACACAAAATTTGTAAAAATGCGATAGTTGATTACAAAAGGGAGATAGGAAATTTTATTTCTGAGACAACATATACCGACAACTGTCCGTTTTAGTTTTAATAAAGCTAAATTTAAACATTCAATTTTAAAGCTAAACTTTAAAGTTATTTTTTAAAATGTCCTCAACGTAAAATGTGTTTCATTTTTCACATCCTCGTGTTAAATTGAACACGATATGGGTTTTGAAAACGAACGTACTAGCCTGATTTACTGAACTTAATTTACTATGAGCTTATTTTTTATAGAATTTATAATTTAATCTTACAGTTAGTGTTATTACTACTTTTATCGAAATTTTTATATATGTACGTGGAAACGGAATTTTTTTCTCGTTTTTTCGAGGGTTTTGATCAAATTTTTGTTGAAATACTTCCCAGTAATTATTCCATTAGCGGTTCCATTTTTGCTACACTCTGAGAGAGAGTAGGTTGGAGGTAGTTTTCGTTTCGGATAGTCGGAATTCCTGGAAAATTGTGTTTAAAAATTAAAAAACTAATTATTGTTATATATGTTTTCCTTATACGGATATATTAAAACGTTTAGAGATAGATATTTTAAAAATATATACAAATGTATTTGTAGGAAAATTAACTAAAATTAGCTAGAGTTAGAAGGAAACACAATCAAACCTAAGAAAATAACATAACAGAAAAAGAAAGGCTATCATCACTGCTGGATTTTGCTTGCATGTCATCTTTTTTATAGTACTTTGAACATAAAGCATTATTAACTTGGTGAGGTTACTAAATTTGGGAAGAAGTGCAGGATATTTTTATCACAAGAAACTTCAGCGTTTTTAGCCTACCTCCCACTCTAATAACACCATCCTTATCAAGAAAAGGATTCAAATTTAAGATCGGATTTTTAGCCTTGAGAGGTATCTTACTGCTAAGGCACGATAGTTCGTCGGGAAATGCATCCTTTTCGACAATTCGAATGCAAACCTTCAAAGCCTCACCCAGTTCAAAAGTGGACAAGTCCCCCGTTCTTCGATTAGAATTTGACACTCTAGCATTGCAACAAAATCTTAAGCAATAAACAGTTACTTTTGTTAACTTATTTAAATTAGAGAACTTATCTAGCAAATCAAAGTCACAATTATTTGAGTAAAATCTTTGAACCTTTACTGTATGTAGACCTGAAGTTTTCATCTCATCTTCAATTCCGAATTTAATTCAAGAGTATCAACAGACTTGAAGTCAATACAAATCATGAGAAAGAAAATTTGAACCAAACCACCAAGCCGAATGATTCAATAGAAATTCAGTTCCAACCCCACGCGAAGCGCCATAGGCTGGGTTCTGGCTACCCTCAATATGATGCCACATTGCTGAAGGTAACATAGTTTGTACTTTGCTAACTCTATTAGCTACAAATACACTTGGATGGGTGAGATGACAACCAAGCCATGACAATAGTAGAATCGTTCTAACAATGTATACCAGTAATTTTAAAAACAGAAGCTTTACATACAGTTGTTAGGACTTTAGCCAATAATAAGGCGCCACACAATTCAAGACAAGGTAAGGATACGGTCTTCAAGGGAGCTATTCTAGTCTTTGCCAGCAATAATTGCACTTTGCCACCAGTAGAATCCTTCGAATGTACATACGCCGCTGCTGCTTATGCCCTTTCTGATGAATCACAATCTATGAATTTCAAATTCTTCAGACGAAATCACTACACATCTTGGAATGCGTAGAGATTGTAACTTCAATAAATCTTTGTAGTAAGCAGACCATTCACATTGTAAATCAGATGAAATTATATCATCCCACTCCAAATTATCCTTCCACAATCTTTGAATTAATATTTTCGCCTTGAAAATGATTGAAGACAGTAATCCCAGGGGATCAAGTATCTTCAAAATTTCTGACAAGTCCTCTTGTAATGATTCTCCTTCTGATCAAATGCTGTTGATACTTGAAATGGGAAGGTATCATATGCTGGATACCACTGATTGTCCAGTGCCTTTACAAATTCTTCAGTTGATGGTTGCAAAGATAGATTTTATTCCCTATCCTCGGGTGTTGTTTCATCTAATAACTAGTCTCAAGTCAACAATAACAAATAATTTAATAAACAAAAACGGCATACATGTGCCTTCCACGATTATCAAACAGAAGTCCTTTTATCTGCTTCCAAGGCAAGTGGCGTCCGAATTATTGGAGCCGAGATCGAATAAATATCGGAGAAAATCCACGCTTCCCCTTTCTAAAAACGTATTTCTGGAACCCCAACAGGGAAATATTATTCTAATGCTCTGATTCAAGGTCATTCGCTGAGCGCAATCATAAAATATGTGCAAACAATCGCGCGTTCGAACTCGTACGCTCTAACAAACACTATTACATCGGATTCAATGCGAGAGACGTTATAAAAGAATATTATATCTATATATAGAAATATTATATACAGTTCTTAGATTTTCAATGTTAACAAACCGGACTGAATGGGAAGAATTTGCGTATTTTTAAGCAACTTGTATCTGTCAAAATTTTGTTGAAAACTGTAATTGTCTTTGTTAAAAAAAGCTACCAAAAATTGACCAACCTTTTTTGAAAAATGGTAACAGTTACTTTTCTTCATAGAAATGTCTAAAAGTGTTGAAAAAATTATTTTCCTGGCAACTTAAATAAAGTTGGTATTTTTCTACGAAAGAGAAATAAAATATTCAGGTAACTTTTTCCAATTTACATTTAACCTATTCAACCAGAGTTAAGGTGAGTAATTCTGCTAGTATTGAATAAATTCTATTGGATATGAAATAAATTCCGAAAAATAAAAATAACTTATATACACTCACTGCCAAAAGTTAAGCACGAAGCGGTAACATGCGAAAAAATCGACAAGTACAGCCTTGATTGACACGAAATGCGGCAGGAAAGGAGCAAATATGTTTATGCATGAAACAAAACAAAGAATTACATACAAAGATAAAAACAATATTGAATTTTCATAAATTATAAGATGAAGTCATATTGGAGTCATTAACAAAATGATGTTTAAATCCAAAACAAACAAACCAATCCGACATTAAGGTAACCCGGAGAATAAAATCTTCAAAAAAATCGATTTTGAATTTATAATTTTAAAAAATACTAGAGTTCTTAAGCTTTTTCATCAATTTTGTTTTTAAGTATAGTAGAAGTATTTTTAATATTTTTTAAATATATTGTTGTGTGTGTGTGTGTGTGTGTGTGTGTGTGTGTGTGTGTGTGTGTGTGTGTGTGTGTGTGTGTGTGTGTGTGCGTGCGTGTGTGTGTGTCATGTCTCCAAAGCCATTAAATGGCATTAAAAAGGCAGAGGTAGCTATTAAATTGATACTATTTAATTTTAGTTCAGGTTTTTCTTACATTAATTTATATTTAACATTTTATCTAAATGTCAACAGAGCTTATAATTGATTTTAACCGTAGTGTCTAGTTCTATATTCTAATCATTTTGCAGAATTTTTCCGAGTTTGTTTTATGTTGTAATTTACTATTTTTGTATAGACGTTTTATATTGTAATTGAAATTAGTTGTTTAAAATTAAATTTCATTACAAAATAGTATTTGATTATGGCGCGTTCTGCAAAATTAATGTTATCCTTCAATGAGGGTAGTATATCAAAATTGGACATACATTCTCAAAGATTTGGGTATTGCTCCAGGTTATTACGTAATTCGTCAATGCTTGCTATTGACAAAGAAAGGCTAAGAAATGCAAATAAATCTGAAAAAGAGACTGAAGAAAGAGCTAGGCGGTGCAGAAGACAATCTAAAAGGAAACTGCAAAATTTAGAGTGCGAAAGTACAGATGATCCTTCATATGGTGCTGGAATGCATAAAGAAATAACTTTAAATAGTGATTTCTAAGAATAGTGATTTTTTTTACAAAAGGTACCGTTTCTCAAATACCATTTGTCTCAAATACTTGAAACTTTTTTTACATAATCTGAGGACCATTAGTGATAACTTAACCAGAGGGTTTAATGATTATTCTAATAAATTATTAAAATAAAAAATTTCAAACTTTTGAAATCATAATTTTACCTTATTCTTGTATTATTGTTAAATTTATTTTTTAAAAAGTAAAACAGCTATAAATAAAATGACTAGTTAAAATATGTAGAAGTATTGAAATAATTCTCACGAAAAGTTTGTAAGTACAATAGGAACAGAGAAAATGTACCTTGAATATTGTCAAATTCAACATAGAAAACATAGGGAGTTGCGGTAAACTCCGTGTTACCAATAGGGTACGTGACCATCCCACATCCTCATACAAAGTTTACAGCGTGTGACCATGCTTTCCATGAGGTGATCAACCACCCCAGAGTCAAGTAATCGCCATTCATCCTGTAGAGCAGTTTGCATTCTGTGAGAGTGACTGAAGGTGGGAAACGTGCAGACACAACACGGCCGAGGGCATCCCAAAGATTTTCAATGGGATTAAGGTCGAGAGAGTACGCCGGCCAATCCATACACGCAATCCCCTCACTCTCCAGGTAGTCGTCGAAGATGTTGGCTCGATGGGGACGTGCATTATCATTCATTAAAGCGAAAGCAGGGCCAACTGCTGCAGCGTACAATCTCACAGTGGGTTCTAGGACTTCATCCCGATACCGGACAGCCGTCACAGAACCCCGTCTATAGATCTGCAAGTCGGTGCGATATCCCAACGAAATCCCTGCCCACACCATGATGCTTCCATCTCGGAATGCGTGATGCTCGATGATGTTCTGATGCGTGTGCCTTGTTCTCTCCAGACCCTTACACGCTTGTCATCTGGCTCCAGGGAAAGTCCCGACTCATCCGTGAACATAACGTTGGCCCAATCAGACACAGTTCAATTCACATGTTGCCGACACCAAATTAATCGTGCCCCTCTGGATTGGATGGATAAAGGAACTCAAACTCGTGGTACCCGGGCGTACAGTCCATTCATGTGTAGCCTTCGGCGAACAGTAGTGGCAGATATCGCCTTACCAATGGACGCTACAACCATAGATGTCACACGTGTGGAAGTCGCTCTTCGATTCCGCTTGGCTAAAACAGCAATATATCGATCTTCCGCGGGGGTCGTAACCCTTGGGCGACCGGCCACAGGTCTTCGGACAACTGTTTGGCTTGTTTGGAATTGTTTCCATAATTGTGAAATGACGGAATGATGAGCGCCGAAGAAAATAGCAACATCTGTGATTGATTGTCCTGCTTCAAGGTGTCCCACAGAACGCCAGCGCTCACTGTCTGACATTCGTCTTCTGGAAGCCATAGAAACACATCTGTCTTGAAAACTAATCGTACGGAAGTTCTAAACACTTTTTATCAGCATTTACATGAAACCTCTAACCCTTCACAATGCTGGCTTCTTATATGACAGCCTTTTTTGCATATTTCTCGAGACGAAACCGTGATTGGCTGTTACAGAACATATTTGCATACTTCCATCTACCTCTGCAGCGAAATGCAGCCTCTCAAATTCATATTGGCTTCCGGAAATTAACATTTTCTTCTCCGTGCTTAACGTTTGGCAGTGAGTGTATAATATTAAATAAAATTCTATAGAGTATTAAATGTTAGCATTCGGATTAATATAATCTGACAATATAATGACCTTAGTTATTATCTAAACTAAGATTTTGTTGCTGATATCGGTACTTCTAAAGCAATATTTATAGCACATACTTTGTTACTAATGCTTGAAAGTAAATAAAAAGAAGGTTCATCTTGAAAAACAAGCATTCAATAAACAATAAATCTGTTTAGTAAAGTTTTAGGAATGTTATATCAGATTTCCATTTCATGATTTAAAATTTTACAAAATGTGTTTGTAATTACATAATAAAACAACCAATGAAATATGACTTATTTGAAATATTTAACATGTTGTAAAACATTAAATTTACATTGTAAACTTTTATTGCATTACGACATCTCAATGTTAAGTAGGTAGGTATTGTAATTAACGTGGCACTGGAGCAACACAACGGAATATTGGCGTCGGTCTGGGATCAACCCCCGAAGGGAAAGAACTGAGGTCATCACAGCGCAATTCTGAACCACGGTCGGATGACGAGGTCACACCTGAGCTGGCACCCCACTCTCCAAACTTTCACACCACGTCAACGTGAGGATATTGAGGCCACGTCAAATTTAACGTGCAACAGCCTCCTTTGTATACGACGGTCTTTGGTTGGATTCGAACTCGCAACCCTGCGGTTGCTAGTCCGTTGCTCTCCCAACCGGGATACCGCGGCCCCATCTCAATGTTAATTATTATGCAAATTTACGTAATTATTTATCGGAATAATTTTTTAAATAAATTCGGATCTTTAATTTTCGTATTTTAACACGTCATTTTATGAAGATTAAGGCTATACGAATCTTTAACTCTAGCACTGTACACAAACGTCATGCCTATGGGTAAAATTAACAATTCATTTCAAAACAATCTTTCTTGACATGTTAAAATGATTTTAATTTTTTTTAAATTCAAATAAATATTTCTTTTCGACGCGTTTTCTTTTAATCTTACATGTACACACCATCTTATAGTGTAATGAGTAAATGGTGATAAAATTAATAAATGGAAAGTTTTGGTTCGACTTAATGACAGACAAGATCTGTCCAAGCTGCTCCAATATATTCAATACTCAGAAAAATAAATCTAAACCATCAAATACAAATGGTAATGGTGTCGTTAATTATTTAACGTTGCACTGGAGCAACACAACGGACTATTGGCGACGGTATGGGGTTAATTCCCAAGGGAAAGATTTCTTATCTCCAAATTTCACACCATGCCAAAGTGAGGACATTTGGGGCCGCGACAGATTTAACGTGCACCAGTCCCAGTGTACACGACGGTCTTTGGGTGGACCGAACTTCGATCTCGCAGCTCTCCATTTGCTAATCCGTTACTCTTTCAACTGGGCTTTCGTGACTCCCATCAGATGTAAAGTATATCAAACTGCGAATTCATATTGAAATTAAGTCAAATTATGAAATTATTTACAGTTGATAAAATTATTTACAGTTTATAAATTTTTGTCATTGATGAGTAAAAATAAATTTCTGTGGTACGGGTCTGTCAATAGATCTTATAGGGCAGAATTAGAAACTGCTTAATAAATTATAAGAAACAAGTATATATGTGTAGGAAGAACATTTGTAATTGCTCCAATTGTAATTCTTCAGTTTTTATTAGTGTTTTATTGAAATAGAAAGGTTTGGTTATCTCAGAGACCTAATTGTGTCGCATTTCTACCGTGTTGGTTGAAAGTTAAAAAATTAAAACAATCCTCAATATTTCACCACACACCTCAAGCGCCATATCCTTAACTGCTCTTAGCCCAGATCTGAAAACACACTCCTATGCCAAGCCAAATCATTTCAATCTCTGAACCCAACAAATTTCCCGGCTGTCCACCACCGTAGCTGTACCCGAGCGGAATTGTTTTTTCTTAATGACTGTTGGCAAGAGTGCGCGAGCTTTTCTTTTGTTCGATTCTCATTCTTACTGTGTGGTGGTTGGCCCGAAATCACACGTCCGTAGGATTGATCTCATTTACTCCAAGGACGTGCTCTGACTGCGAGTGCTGCCAGCACTTCTGGGCTAATGCTGGAGATGTCTGCAGCTGCCGGTGGCACGCATTGCATGGCGGAAGTGCGGTGAAACCCTAAGTGCCGAACAGTGCTCATTTTTGTTCCATAGTCAGGATTCATGAGTGGGGCTGTTCATAAATAAGGCTCTGTGTGAGATCTGCATTTCAAATTCGCTGGGTATCTCCGTTTCCTCTACTGTAATTTGAGGTATTTGTCAACGAATGGCTCATCGCCTTGTACAGTCGCGGAAAAAAACGAAGCACCCTCTTTATTTCGAGCACTAGTCATAGTAGAACAAATTCAAATGGAATAACGTCCGCTACAAATTGAAATGCAAACAAATTGTATAAAGAGAAGTCTTCATATCAAATTTTGCACAAACAACAAAACTTCATTCAAACATGGAAGCGACATGTTTTGATGCCTTAATCAGATTCGGTGACGTTAAATTAGTCTAAATATGAAATTTCATGACTTTATTACCTTTATATTCCGATATATGCAATGTTAAAGTTGCTGTTTATTAAAGGAATTTCATTGAAAATCGCAATTCGTAGATCGAGAGATTAATTGTAGTTATATACATACCCGAACTTCAAATTTGAACCCTATTTCAAATGTATTTGTCAGTGCATGCAAACGATCCGAGAATTATTATATTTATAATGCGAGTGAACACTATTCGAGAATTACATTATTATATTTGTTATGCAAGTGCAAACGATTCGAGAATTATTATCCGAGTCAGACGTTTTTAAACTTTTGGTTGTCCCCTAAAATCGCCATAATGCGGAAAATTTAATGTAACGCAAAAACTAACATTGGAATGAGCCAAAATTTTGCAGTCATATCAGAAATCCTTCTGAATCGATTCCCATCAAAAGGTCGATTCCCATCAAAATATAGCAAGGTTCCAATTCATAATTTTTTCAAACATTAATTTAAAAATTATTTTTGCATACTATAAACTATTTTTAAAAAAATATTAGGGGATTTTGTTTGGGTTGTTTAACAGTAACTTGGTACAAAATATTAGCGCTATAGAAATATTATTTAGGAAGATATCCATAAAAGTCATAAACTGATTTAACATTAGGAGCTCCAATCTTTCCTTACTCATAACTTCGAAATGTTAAGACATAATGACATGGAATTTGGTATCTGTAGTTAAATTTTGATATAGATTCGAAATTGTGTATTGAAATGGGGGGTTGTATTGGAAATTATGAAGTTGGTGTTCAATTTAATATGAAGACGGCCGCTTAGCAAATTGTATGCATTTGAATGTTGTATGCATTTGAATAGAAAACGTTAGTTCCTGTCAAACGCCATCTTTGAATTTTCTCTATTGTTAAAATTGCTTAAATGAAGAGGAGTGATTCATTTGTTTTTTTCCGCGACTGTACAAGGTTTGGAATCTATATACAATACATATCATAACTGAAATTAAACTAACGGTACTTACATATTACCCTACTAGTGTTTTTCTGTGTTGGAATTTATATGCATGTCATAGTAACTGAAATTTAAAAACCAGTACGTGCATCTTAACTCTACTGATAGTTGTCTGGGCTGGATTTATAAACATGTTACAATAAACTAATTTAAAATATCAATACATGCATCTGAATCCTCGTAGTGGTTGTCTGGGTTATACACATGTTATAATTGAAATTAATCGAACAGTACCTGCATTTTAACCCTCATGGTGGTTGTCTCGACGAGATATCTCGTCATTATCAAAACTGACCAGATCTTGATATATCGTCATTAGAGAAAAAATTGACCAGATCTTAATCTCGCCATCCTAAAAATGTTGGCAGTACCTGATAACGAGATACCTCGTCAATAGGAAAATTAGCAATACCTTGATGACGAGATATCTCAATAGAAAATTGTCAGATATTGATGGACGAGATATCTCGTCGAAACAACTTGGAGGGTTAAGTTCTGTGTGGAATGTATCATCAATATGAAGAGGAAGAAGAAATAAACAACCTGAGTGGGTCTGTTTGAAGCCATGGTTAACATGGTGAGAAAGTTTAAAAGGTGGAAGTGTTGAAAAGATGTTTACAGGACCAGATGGCTATAGTAGTAAGACAGATTTGTGGATGAAAAGAGGAGGAAAACGGGGATTAATTCAGGAACGTTAAGCGACATATATGTAGTGAATATTATACAGGGTAATTCAAAATGAATATAGCGATTACAAACGGCTATAACTATTTATTGAAAAAGAATTTATTGATAAGATTAACACATAATGTAGACGGAACTTCAAAATTTCTTTATGTAAGGCCCAGGTGCAGTGAAGCGGAAGCCTACGCATGAAGCATGTCTGCATAACTGCAGACATGCTTCAGAATGTATGGCGTGAAATGGACTACCGCCTAGATGTTGTCCGTGTGACCAAGGGAAGTCACATAGAATTTCTATGACGTATGTATACAAAATTTTGAAGTTCCGTCTACATTATGTGTTAATCTTATCGATAAATTCTTTTTCAATAAATAGTTATAGCCGTTTGTAATCGCTATATTCATTTTGAATTACCTTGTACCTGTACCTTGAATTACCTGTTGGATTTTAGTACGCTGCACAGAAATCGACACTGTATTTGGCGAATGACAGAAAACTGACATAAGCAATATAAATCAGGATTTATTTGAACATTTTGCATGCCGCTGAGTTTAAATGTTTCAAATGAGCTAAGGAACTGTTTATTACTACAAAACATAGACGGAAAAGCTATGCTCTCTAGTGAAATACTTCTAGTCTTATTATAGAAGGCAATATGAAAGATAGAAGATAAATGTGGAGATATGAAAATCAGTAAACGTTAAATAAAGTAAATGTATTAACAAATAGTAAATCACCTTTACATGTGACTGGTAGCAAATTGGAAATATATGTTCAGTAACTAATTGTGGTAATATGACTGACATGTTAAATTTTTGTTATGCATTTTATTAGAAATAAGAATTACATTATAGGTTACGATGTTGGCTTTATATTTTTGATTTATTTGGACAATTGAACAATGCATTTATGTAATATTCGTTATTCATATTCATGTTGTGCATATGGATTTAACCCTCGGACACTTTTACGTATCTCAAAACCATGTCGTCAAAAATCCAAAACGACCGGGTAACAGTACAATCACCAGCAAATTATTTCCCCCTCCTTACAACTTATTTTACACTTCAATGGGGACACCCTCCGAAAACCCCATTTCTTTTGATGGGGGGGGGGGTCGTACATAAAGTGATTTTTTGAACTTATTAGTCGAATTTGGAATTAGAAATGTTTTTGTTTGCTGATGGTTGACACCTAATACGTAACATTTTTTAAAAATCGTAAGGAAAACACGAATCACAAAAGAAATTGTGGTTAGAAAAACAATTTTATCCATACACGTAAGTATTTGGTATTTCGTATTTTTTTAAATTAACGTCACACAGGAGCAACAACGGTTAATGGTGACTATCCTGTATCAAACCCGAAGGTTAGGATCCAAAGACACACACAACCCTGCATGATTTTAAAACACGGTCATATGACGAGGTCGTACCTGATCTGGCATCCAACTCTCCAAACTTACACACCACCCCAATGTGAGGACATTGAGACCACAACAGATTTAACGTGCACCATCCCCTTTGTACATGATGGTGTTTGGTCGGATTCGAACTCGCTTCCGGTTGCTAGTCCGTTACTTTTCCAACAGGGCTACCACCGTCCCATACACGTAAGAGCACTTTCTTTCCATGAAGTATAGCGCAAAATTAAAACGATGTGAAACTATTTATAATAGGACTAGGACAAATGTTGTATGTTAGATCACACACATTATTCCAAGACTAATTTTAAGTCAAGATTTTTTCAATAAATGTTTTTAATGTAAATGTAATTAAATGTATTTATTTATTTCCCTCCAATGTGTTTTATTTCAAAGCTTTCGCTACGGGAACACAATAGGTTCAGTTTTTCTGCCGTACCATCAGCAATTAATTTGTAATTATTTACTTTATTTTTAAAGCAATACATTGGAAACTCATGATAATTTTTTGAAGTAAAATTATATATTTTGCTTTGAAATTGATGTTTAAAATACAAAATCAGAAGAATAATGCAATATGATACAAATGGACATTTTTCAATAATTCTTCTCAATAAATATAATCTCAAAGCAGCGTGAAAATTTTTGGAAATGGTTTTACTTTCCAATTGTTAATCCAAAACATCTAGATACATCAATGAACTTTCACTACTGTTTTCGAAAGAGACAGAGCAATACTTCGTTCTATTCCACTTTGGTAGGGGGAAGTATAAAGCCGACAGGCGAGAAGAATTTGTTTATTAGAAATATGTCCTTCATTCTTACTGCCACTAAAGAAATCGCGAAATTAGCATTTCTAGATCGTAATTCAATTTCGGAGCTATTCTTTACACCATATATATTTTCCAGCTATTATTATAAATTCGTAGGCACAAAATATATTTTAATCGAAATAATTTTTAAAATGACAAGCGAAAGCTTCACATTTTATTTTATTTCACAAAAAGTGCTTCAGTCAAATTCTGTTGAAAGCTACTGTCATGTATACCTTACACAACAAGTAGTGAAGGATAGTTTCTTCCATCCTTATGAATTCGTGAGAACTTCCATTCTGAAGTACCGAGGGGTCTAGAAATGGTTTTAAACGTTTAAGGGCAGATTGTATGAATGGCATCGACGCATCATTTGCAAATTCTTAGAATTTCGCTCTATTTGAGTTCAAGAATAAGGACACGAAAAAGTGTGGGATACTTTTGTTAGAAATCCGTGGACTACCATTCTAAAAGACCAAAGGGGAACGAAACTGGTTTTTACAATGAGGGAAAACGCAAAAGTCAGCTACTACCAACATCTCATTCTTGTGGTATACATTCTTAGAATTTATTTCTTTTGAGTATTGGGTTAGGGGGCATAACCTATGCGACCTCACCAGGGTATTTTCGCCATTTCTCGAATTATTTCTGACTACCGGTCGGAGGACGTGGTTTTATGTACAAGAGGAATTGACATGAACACGAACTCAATTGTTCACTCAAGAATCTCAGTCTCTCAGGCTTCGCTACCCCTTAACCTGCAATTTGCACAAACAGCCACACTAGGTATTTTGTATATTTTAGCTCATTTCGAAAATCTCACACGAGGTTATCGAATCCGCAGGCAAACTGAACTAACAGATGTATGTATTTAGAAATCGACCCTTTAGCACATGCTTATACAGATATGCATGCATGCACATACAGATTTACCAATGCTTCAGGTGACAAGGAGATATTTGAGGAGCCTTTGTAGAGTGGGATGACCGATTACCCTCCTCACTGGTAGAGGGAAAAAGTAAATAACTTTTTCGGGCGTATGCCGGCTAGCGAGTGTTTGAATGCAATGCCGTTTCGGCCAGAATAGGTTTCAGAGGGTTAAATAAGGTATATGTCATTACCCATATTTCAGATATAAAATATGAGTAACACCGCCATAAATATACATATCAGCAATTTAGAAACAAGCGCAGATTCTATGCGTAAATTTTCTAGTCTTTATAAATTTACAAACGCTCCGTAAAAATAGTCTACACCACATTTTTCACATTGACTTAGAAAGGTAAAATATATTCATACCTAATATGTGTAGAAGCTAATCCTTAAGGGGTTACGAAAGTTTCTAAGCATTTGGATTGTTTTCGAACACTTATCTGTATTAAGGAGTACAAGAAATAGTTGTTTCTTAAGAATTATTTTGAATTTTAAAGGATATGAAATTGAGAAATATAATAACAAATTTATTAAACAAATATTTCATTTTTTCATAAATATTTGACATTGAGGGTATTTGTTTTAACTTTAAAAATAAAAAAAAATTCTTGCTTTGTGTCATGTATATCAGGGAGAAGCTTTATGCATTCTAATTGCCAATTATAATTAATAATGTCTCGAATCACTCTTTCTTGGTTAATTAGGGGTATTTTTATTACAATGTTTCAGTTGGAATAAAATAAATAATATGTAGTTACAGTAAGAAATACAATACAAATATACCAAGATATGAGACTTCAATTGCTTCGCATCTTGATAGAAAATAAACGATTTAGAAAATGCTCTGAAAAAACAGCTAACTAATTATTAATTCTAAGCAACAGCTAAGTATAATTAACTTTTTTCATAGTGAATCTAATGCGTGTGTGTGTGTGTGGTAATGTATTATCGATTAAAGAAATATAAGATATATTTCATGCTGTTGTCCCGCTTTCGTTTATTGTCTTCCATGTTACTAGCAGTTTTTAAAATACATGTTCCAATTTTTCCATTTAGTTACTTAACGATGACATAAATTGAACGATGTTTTAAAAGACTTCATAAAATTTAAAGAAACTAGTTACAAAAATATTTATTTTTTATTTTCTTCATATAAACACGTTTAGCAATTTTTTTAAGCAAAATATACACAACACGCATACTTGCGCATGTATACTTATATTCGCAACACGCATTACACATGTATTGTATAGATATACTTATATTCACAACACGCATTGCACATATATACTTATATTCACAATACGCATACTTACACATATATGTGTGTACACATGTAACTTATATTCACAACATGTATACATAAATTCGCACCATCTATTTTATACAAAATATGTATACTTATATTCATAATATGCATTTTGAGGTATTTGATGGTTGTCTACACTGTTCAACAATTTTTCATTTTTATCAAAATGAAAGTAGCCACCTTTTATAAATTTTGGGTCGCTGAACACGAAAATCACCCTTAAAATTCTCTCCTGGCTCAGAGTTCTGAGTAATTGCACTGTTTACATTTTACATATAACGCTATGGGACATTATAATTACGATACGTGAAGTAAAAAAAATAAGGGAAAAGAAATAAAGTAGGCACTGTCGTGCTTGATAAAGCTGCTATCGAGTCGGCGCCGTTGCTTCCGGCCTTCGTCTCATGAATCACGTGATCGAGCGGTTAAAACCGGTTCCATCCAACGGCCTCGGTCTTGTACGTGGCAGCACGTGGAGAAATTCATATTGCGTTGTCTGTTTCTGATTTTTTTTACTGACTTGTTTAATTAGTGACTTACTGCATTAATGACTCTGTGCATATTAATATTTTACATAAATTTTGTGGTCCACTGAATGTGCAGCAATGCCCCACTCCTGTATAAATTCGCCGGACAACTTTTGCTATATACGTATGTGCTGACGTGATGATTTGTGGTTCCAGTAAGCGGCTATTGACTTCTGCAGTGAAAAATGCATATGTACTGCATTTTGGGTGTCGCGTCAGAGACCAGGATAAATCGTGGGCTCCTCACGTTTGTTGTACGACTTGTTCATCCACCCTGAATGCTTGGATGCTTGGGAAAAAGTTTCCGTGCGTTTTGGTGTGCCGGCCGTTTGGCGTGAATCAACAAACCATACCACCGATTGCTATTTCTGCATGTTACCCTGCTTGAAGAAAGGAATTAATACGAAGAAGGAAATTGAATACCCTGTGATACCATCTGTCATTCGCTCAGTAATCCCTGGAGAAAGATTGCCAGTTTCCGATCCCCACTAACATTCCGACAGACAGCGATATGGAGGATAATGGAAGAGAACTTGATGTGTTAGAAAGTGTTCAAAGCACCAGTGATGCAGATCCAATATTTCAACCGACAAGTACCTCCTGTAACGTACACCGAATCACACAATGTGAACTTCTTTTCCTGATTAGGGATTTAAAACTGACAAAGAATAAAACTGAACTCTTAGCATCCAGATTGCACCAGTGGAACCTCCTCCTGGCCGATAGTTAGAGTATCTACTCTTCGCGATCGTCAAAAAGAACTGTCAACATTTTTCAACAGTGACGACGACTTAGTATTTTGCAATGATGTTGAAGGTTTGATGCTGAAACTGAACATTCCGTACAAAGCAGACGATTGGAGACTGTTTATAGATGCCTCAAAAACAAGCCTGAAGCCTGTGCTATTGCATTACCAACGTTAATAGTAATGAAATATCGCCATCGATCCCTGTTGCTTATGCAGCGTTAGGTAAAGAAAGTTATCCCATGTTTCGACGCCTTCTGGATCTTATAAATTACAATCAACATAAGTGGTTAGTATGTGGTGATTTCAAAATGATAGCAATTGTGCTCGGTCTACAAGGTGGGTATACAAACTACTGTTGCTATATATGTCAGTGGGATAGCCGCGCGAGGCATGCCCATTACAAACAGAAGGAATGGCCTCTACGAACAGCTTTGTTGCCTGGCACTAAAAACGTTTCATGCGAACCTCTAGTGAACCCTAACAACATTGTCCTACCAACGTTGCACATAAAACTGGGACTTCTGAAAGCATTTGCGAAGGCCGTTAACAAAAATAAACGTGCATTTGAATATTTATGCCAAAAGTTTCCAGGTCTAAGTACGGAAAAGGTAAAACAGGGGGTATTTATAGGTCCCCAGATACGCAAGCTTTTTCAAGACAAACAGTTTTAATCCAATCTCAATCCTGATAAGCTACATGCCTGGCATTGTTTCCGGAATGTTAGTACACAATAATTTTTGGGCAACTTTCGTGCTGAAAATTACAAAGACCAAGTGGAAGAACTTATATCTGCCTACGAGAAATTTGGATGCAACATGTCACTATAAATGCACTTCCTGCATTCACATATTGATGTCTTCCCAGCGAATTGTGGCGCTTTCAGTGACAAAAAAGGAGAGCGATTCCACCAGGACATTTCTGTAATGGAACAGCATTGCAAAGGAAAGTGGTCAGTTTTAATGTTAGCAGATTTCTGCTGGATAATCCAGAGAGATGCTCCGGACATTCCCCACAAGCGACAGGCAAAAAGATGGCGTGTATAAAAGGAAAGTTAGTTAACTGGTATTCTAAATATTGTATTCCCATAGCGTTATATGTAAAATGTAAACAGTGAAATTACTCATAAACCTGAGCCAGGACGCAATATTAAACGTAATTTTCTTGGTCAGCGACCCGAAATCTATAAAGGACGGATATTTTTACCTCTGTAAAATTTTCACTGTTGAACAGTGATATTTATCTCTGCATTAGTTCACATTTTATAGCAATGTATTTGTGCGTATTTCTGACAATATACTTTTCATTAAAATTGAATGATGCATCTATCATATATCTTACGTTGAATGAACGAATTCATTAAACGGCTATGAATGATTTTGTAGTTTTGGTATAATATTCCTGAAACAAATGTGTCAAAAATCATAATTTCAAATATAAAGTACAATTATTATACATAATGAGACACTGTGCTGCGAAATGCAATTTTCTTCTCCAATATTAAATTTAAATTCTGCATGTTTGTTTCCAGGAAATCCCCTTTTCACTGTCCCAGAACTCACTATTGAAATTTATAACCTCAGTAAATACATTCTGAAGCGGAGTTGAAATCCTGAGTAAGACACACACTCTCACAATATATGCTTGGAATATCGCCAGAAACAATTCTCTCCACATGCCATGACCAGTAAGGAATAAAGATTTTAGTGCACCGGGTTTTAACGTCCGCACGTATTAAGTCCAGCCTCTTCAAACCCACTTTATTATACAATTCTATGTTAATCCGTTGCCTTCACTTAACGCGGCATCCTCGAATGTGACATAAGACTTCGGTACAGTAGACATGAAATATGATGCTTGATAGGATAGGAAGTTCGTGAAGTGAGCTAATGTAGTTCGAGCTTGAAGTTAAACACAGTGAAGCGTACAGGGACAGACTGTCATGCTATATTTTTCATTTGAGTATCGCGATAAATAATATTATCACCTATAAGTTTCCATTGAACTGCAGTTCAAATTACACTAAGTAGATATCTTAAAACGAATATCAACAAAATATTCAATCCATGGCTTTAGTTATTTTACTATTTAGTTTCAATTGACAGACGACTAATAAATATTAGACTAATAATAAATAGCCATTGGTATTATAGATACCAGATATACAAATATTCAATTCTATTTAAAATTAATTTCACGTATAAATCAAATCTTATTTAATGGCATAAAGGACTCGGTTATCTGTTGCCTGGTAGAATTTCGATATTTCGCTGTTCCCTCAAGAGTCCTTTATGCAAAGCTGGTGGTCGAATAGTTAGACTCCTGGTTAGAGGTGCAACAGGCTATAATCCGAATCCCCTTAAGGTATGCATGTTGGTAGCGGTTTGAATTCACTGTAAGCCATTTAATTAACTCTGGTGGACTTAACCTACAAAATCACTCTTACCGAATCTCGTGTCTATCAGAATACATGTAAATAGTGGTTTATTTGAGAAAATTTAGTTAAATTTATGGATAATTTGTTACTGTAATAGTAATCCGCATGTGTATTCTTAAATGATTAAATATTGCTGTAAAATTTTATTGCATCGAAAGATAAAAATTGACTTTTTTCGTATAAAATTTATTAGGGTCAAAAGTTGATTATTGCAGTTTTATTTATTTCAGTAAGTTTTTTTAATTTTTTTTAATATTTGATACTACTTTAACCCTCTGTGATGTTCACACTCCAAAAATCCGATCTGCAACATGTAGTCTTCACTGCATGACTTCTAACCAGTGACCTTCTTGAACAATATATTTCCTGGAATTCTTTCAAGTGATCGATGTAATTATTTAGTCATTATGTGTTTTGTCGGAAGAGTAATATACACTGCTAGCAAATCTCATGACGATCAAAGGATTAAAACGCTTACTTACTGTCTCTAATTACTTAACTCTCAGAGGGATACATACGCATATATCCGTTCTGCTACTAGTAGTCTTCCCTGCATAACATTTAATAAGTTTCGATCTTTTGGCCAATAGAATATTTCTTAGTATACTTTCAACCAATCGATGTGGTTAATTAGAAAATATTTGTGTTCTGGGCGAAAAGCAGTAATAAACTACTTGGAAATCCCTTGATGCTTAAAGGGTTAATGTTCATTAAACTGTTAGAAAGAGTATAATTCTAGTACTTGTACAGTCACCCAGATTAAATTAACTTCTCTCACTCAGTCACATTTCAATCCATACACAAACATACCTAGGCACAATTACGTGATGAGATATATTGGTGGAAACATCGCAGTGAAGTTATTTGATTTAGGGGTCAGGTGATAAAAACAAGATGCCCCATGTTTGAAATTGGTAATTTTCCGAATTTCTACCACCAAGTTCATGATAATTTATTTGAATTTCAATGCGTAATACACATACAAATAAAAAGGTTATGAACTGATTTTCCAGGTTTCTGTAGATTATTTTCCTTCGTTCGAAATAAGCTGCTTACGCAGAAACCTGGATTTTATTCATATAGTTTACTTAAAATGCATACTAAATTAAGTTTTTAATAATGAGGCAAACAAATTAGACGAATTTATCTTTTATTATTACTTATTAAATATAACGATAAAAATTTATGCAATGCATTATATATGAGGTCAATTATGAGATATATTCTATAAGTATATGGGTAAGAATCAAGAAGGCTGAATTGCTGTTTATCATTGCTAGAAGATAAGTTTTTCATAAAAATATGCTTGATTTATTTCTTTATAAAGCTTTACTTGTTAAATAGGGTAATATACTATCAAAGTATTATTAATGAGGCCTGTATTTTTGCTCCGACACTTTGATTTATTGAATTAGGGTTAAGTTAGGTTACCAGCACTTTTTTCCAAATAACTACTATGGGAAGAGTGGGAGACAGCTTCCAAGAGAGGTATGGGACACTATCCCACACATCTACTAGTTGTCTTTATTGGAAAATACCATAAAATAGTTACTATGTTTTGTTTTAGTGCAAAGTGCAGCAAACATAGCAGAAGAAAACCCCAAGAAAAGTTACTCCTTAAAACAATCATATTCTAGAGGTTGTTAAATTTATCAATGATGTAAAAAGTTTCAAGCAGGAGGCTAAAGATTTTTAAATGTGAAATCTGCTGTTCAACGTGAAGGAAAATGCAGATGCTCTTAGCTAGGATAATATCATATTTCATGTGGTATGTAGTCTGGTTTTTTCAACAGAATAGAAAACATTACTTGACAGCTAATAGAATGCACGGTAATGCAAATGAAAATCCTCACTTACCAATATCCCAGTACTTTAAAAATAAACAATTATGGGAAGACAGTTAAATTGTTGGTTATGACTGATTTAGGGGCAAGGTACAAAGATTTGTTACTAAGGTCCCCAGAAGTAACAATTTGGGGAATAGTTAAGTTTTAATAAAACTAATGTAGATGTCTTCTTAAACAACTTGAAATCAGTTTTTGAATAGTTCAAATTTCCACTATATCGCATGTTTAATTGTTATGAAACTGGTGTTTCTACTGTAAATACACACCCCAAATTCGTTACGAAACGAGGAGGAAAGAAGTAGATCAAGTGATGTCTATTGAAAAAGCGGAATAAATAACAGCTCTTTTCTCAATTAATGCCAATGGGAAAGCTATCCCTCGGAATTTGTTTTCCCTCGCATTAGATGCAAATATCTTTTTTCTTAAAGGAGCATCTCCAAGAATCGTATAAAAGTTAGATAATGGAATTTTTACTTTCAAAATGAGCCTAATAGTGGCGCATAGTGTTCAAGTCACCAGCTCTATCTGCAGGTCATTATAGTTCTCTTGCCACTATTGATATTTAAAAAGGTAATTGAAATTAATAATTATGTTAATAACTTCAAGTATTTTTCTGAATATCTTAAGATTTTTGCTAATAAATATGTGTCTCTTCTAATTATTTATTTTCGAAGTTGTCCAGTTCCTCCCTATGATATGGGAGGTCTGGGACACTTCACAACTGGAAAAATGAATATTTTGTTAACCAAATGATTATTTAAGATCAGAAAATAAAATTTTATGAAATCTCAAGTTTGTAGTAACAAACTATCATAATAATTAATCATTAGCACAGGTAAAAAATGGTAAATTCAAAATGTGTCCCATTCCTCCCACGTTTCCCCTACAGTGGACAAAACGCAATTTTACACTACTCTGAAATCCCTTGAAGGTGATAGCGTTATTGATAAAGATAATTTTTACTTTTAAGGATGTTTTAGACAAAAAGCACGCAAGCGAATTTAATTTATTTTGGTTTCCTCATTGACTGTTTAATGCACTTCTTCAAAGATTTCCTTTTCTTCGAACTTTTCACAATTACTGCAGTTTCACTTACTCTTCAATACCATCAAAAGTAAGTGTGCGAATCCAATCGCGAAAGAATTCCTCCTAAAATAAAACTCCAAGTCGCCTCGTTTAAGACGCGGGAAGTTAAACCCCGTCCCGCGCTTGCACCCACCAAAAATGGGAATTCTAAAAATAAAAACAGAATAGAAGTCTCGAACGTTTCCAAGGGCCCGTAATTCGAGAATTCCAGAACTTCCGGCATTCGCAATCTTCGAAAATGCAGCTAAGACGTCCGAGACGTAGATTTCTTCGGTTAACGAATAGGGTGAAATGGGAGAGAAATACTAGGAGAAGAGAGCGCAGTCAAAAAAATAAGGAACGAAATGTAATTGCTCGTTCGCTTTAACCTAATCTTGACGAGAGCTTGGAGAGGGAGCGTTTCTGCCACCCCGTACCGGGGATCGATTGATTTCGTAACACTTCCCTCTCGCAGGGAATAAAGGCTGGAAACAATGACGAGAGGAAGTAAAGAAAAGGAATAAACAAAACTAAAAAACACACTATATAACAGCGATTTTGTCTTCTCATCTGGAGACGAATTTTCGTTATAGACTTCAGGAACCAATGAAAGACCGTGATCAGGAGAGAAGTAAGAAAAGCTCCGGGAAAGGAATGAAACAAATAAAGAAATACTTAACAACGTGCGTTGACTAACACGAAAGAAAGATAAATAAAGAATGACATTCCTTTACCCCGATCATTTCCTTGATTTCCCTTCAGGGAAATATTCTTTCAGAATGTAGATAGCAGTGGAATGAAAAAACCTCGCTTTTTAAGGGAAGGTACGTTAATTAAATAAATTGGAGACAATCACACACGCACACAATTGACACGTTTCTTAAAGTACCCTTATTATTCGATGGGGCAGAATTTCGGGAAAAGAAGGCCTAAGGTTATTTCTTTCCGAATCCAAAATCTTGGACTGAGTTGAAGATGAAAAAGTACTTTGAAATGCGTTTTTGTCTTGACATGCACAGTTCCGAAATAATAAATTGTAAGCTTTCAGATTGGTTATTTCACATTTAATAACATTGTCAGGTAAAATATATAAAAATCGGGTGAAAGAAAATAAATGGGATTTTAAATAATTTGATCAGTATATAAATTGCTTTTTATGATCATAATGCTTCCATTTCCACATGAATTTATACGTATATGCATTTCAAAGTGATTTATAGATGCTTTACTGACAGATATAAGTTGGGTTTTGCAGTTTTATCGGGAACGTAAATTTCAGTAGAGATTTTTAGTTGAAATAAATATATTAACCTTAACATTGCACATATAAGTGTTTGCATTACACTGGTTGCACACTAGAAATCTTTTAATAAAAAGTTATGTTGGTTAGTTATTGGGTTTATCTCACAAGGGACACATTTGGACAAGCTGTACCAAACAACGTCAGGTAAATGGGTATACACGCAAGGAAACCTTTACTGACATAGGAGAGAGAAATACAACCAGAGAGAAATCAAATCTGACAGGAATCGAAACTGCTTAGCCTACAACTCGCAGATTGTTAGCACAAAGGGCAGACACACACAGCCACGGCCCACAAACCACCCAATGACATGTGCGGTTTGATCCATCTGGTGGTTTATCTTCGCATCGAAAACTGCCTTTAGTAGTCGCCTAAGAATATATATTTCAAATTACCATCAGTTCTGGGAAAGGGACCGCCTTTTCTTCCCACTTGGATCTTCTCTCTTAGAATAATGGGGCTGTTTTGTTTTGACGAGATACTTCGTCATTAGCAAAATTAAACAGACCTTGAGGACTAAATACCTCTTCAACAGAAAAATTGATCAGACTTTAATCATCAACCTTCTAATGGAATAGACGGAGCATGTTGGTGGAGTAGCTGTCGTAAGATTTCTGAAGGGTAAATCACGTTGACATACGATAGACTAAGCCGATTGGCTGTCAAATTGCAGACTAGTGTTTTTGGTCAATCACTTTAACCAATCAATAATTTAGGATTCATGCTTTTACCTAAAACCACGTGACAGATTTTCAAACCGAGCAATTGGAAGAAATAAAATGAAGCCGAGGGCACATGTTCCGTCTATTTCATTTTAAGGTCGATGACTTTAATAGACGAGATATCACATCATTAATAAATTGAACAGATCTCAATGGACGAGATATCTTGTCGAAATAACTTGAAAGGTTAAGTGGTGTTGAAATATACACTGGCTGGATAAAATAATATGAACACCTGTGAAAAACAACACTCGACGGAACCTGTCGTATACTCCCGCCCTCTAGTGTGGAAGAGTGGCACCTAGCGGGCGAAAATGTGCACACATCAGTCTATTAGTAGCAGTGATAGCGTTCGAATTCGAAATATATTGGGGCTTAAAACTTCGTTATGGCTGACCACACAGATTTCGAAAGAGGCATGATTGTTGGAGCCCGTCTTACCGGAGCCTCAGCAACGAAAACGGCCACCCTTGTTGGTGTCGGGAGAAGCACCGTGTCGACGGTAATGACAGCCTACAGCAAACAGGGAAAGACATCATCTGCCAAGCATAACAGTGGACGAAAGTAGAAGCTGATTGATAGAGACAGAAGGGTTTTGAAGCGGATTGTGGCCAGAAAGCACAAGACAACAACATCCAAGATATCATCTGAGATGAACACACATCTACAGGAAGGTGTATCGACAAAAACTATCCACCGTGAACTGCATGCAGGAAACATACGCGGTAGAGCGGCTATTCCAAAACCATTGGTGACACCATGCAATGCCTTGAAACAACAAAAATGGTGTCATGACCATAAGAATTGGACACAACAACAATGGGAGAATGTCATCTGGTCAGACGAATCGTCGTTCACATTATTCCAGATTAACGGACGTGTTTACGTTTGGAGAACGCCAGCAGAAGTCTGATGTTGACTGTCTTCTTCCTACTGTTAAGCATGGAGGGGATCAGTGATGCTGTGAGGCGCGATGTCTCACCGTGGTCTCGGCCCACTTGTTGTCCTGCAAGGGCGGGTTAGAGAACCGGTTTATGTCAGTATTCTGGCCGACCATCTTCATCCAATGGTGCAAACTTTGTTCCCTGATTCTCGACCTGTGTTCCAAGATGATAATGCGCCCATTAACACAGATAGAATTGTCGGACTGGCTTGATGAACACGATGATGAACTGCAACACCTCGTATGGCCCCTCAGTCCCCTGATCTTAATATAATTGAACCTTTGTGGGGTATTTTGGACGGCAAACTGCGCAGTAGGTTTCCACCTCCAACAACACTTTCTGAATTAGTGACCTTTTTGCAGGAGGAGTGGCTACGTATCCCTGTAATTGTTGTGCATGACTTGTATTTGTCCATTCCACCACGGATACAAGCTGTAATTGATGCAAAAGGAGGGTCAACAGCCTATTAATAAAGATTTTGTCTCATTTCAAGGTGTTCATATTATTTTGTCCACCCTCTGCATATTCGAAGGAAATATTGGTTTAAAATGTATCATTTGAAGTGGAATTAAAGCAACATCCAATCTCTAATATTAAAAACAGATGTTTAAAAGTATATTACTTTTAATTAGTTTATACATTCTAGTGTTAGAGAAAATAAAGTTAGTTTTAAGAATCAGAACTACTTTTATTCGTAATGAGAATTTATGCAACTCAGAATGTGCAATATTGATTTCTGAAGAGAGATTTTATGCTTATTTATTGAAAAAAACGATTCAAATTCGAAAAGTTCTTTTATGACTTTTGATGTAACAAAAATATTTGTTTCTATTGCAATGCTATTTTTGACCCGAGTAATATACTTTAACTTGTATGGATATGTATGTTTGCATTAACACATCAGTGAAACTGAAATTGCAAGAAAAGGAAATATCATTATCCAGGACATATGGACAAGAGTGGGTGCGTCGTGAGATGAATTCCAAATCGAAAGTAAACATTTATTTCACTTAAAATTAAAATAGGGAGGTGGAAAGAATGCTGATATTGTCCCTTTTTCAGAGATGCGTTTTAGTGCCCATAAAATTATGAAATTGAAAAGGAGGTCCATGGATTTGGTTACTGTATACTGTGATTTATTTCTTTTGCTGTGATTTATTTTTGTCCTGTGAAACAGTCATGTGCATTGTTTGTGTTGTTCGTAACAGAAAATTCTTTAGAGAAAGAGTTTAAAGTCGCACCATTACGAACTAATCGGATCAAATTAAAATCGAATCAACCCTTTCGAGTTTGGCATCCACCCACGTACCTATTGGTGAAAATCGAATCGACCACGATCATGCGCGATAACGGTCGCCAAATTAAGATACTAGTCAGCTAGTAAGCGTTATCAAGTGGTTCTACATACCAGTACACGCGACTAGTAACAAGACAGTAAAGTAGACGAGATGTCAACTCTAGTTTAAATATTCGTAAGAGAGTAAGTAGATATGCAGCTGTTACTACAGGGTAATATACCGCTAGTTCCAGCAGCTCGTAAACTATCACGCTGAAAAGATCACTTAGATCTTTCCCAATTTACCTGCTTACTTTTACTATTCTCTGCTCTCACTCTCGAACAGTTCGAGCTCCGTGTTTCTTCCCTTTCTGCAAAGCGATGTAACTTGTTCAAAGTAGACACGGAAGCGAGATAAAAGTTTTGTTAGAGACCGATTACACGCCGAGCATGAAATCTGCTTCGCAATTGATGGAAGACATTTTAATTAGAACAGGCTCCCAAGACAAATGAATAAGCAATTATGAATACGCTAGATACAGAATTAAGACACTGGTAAGCTAGTAGGTGTTGTTACGGGTTCTACACACGGGCTCGTGAATCACGTGACCGGTAACAAGATAGTAAAGCAACCCGGTGATGAACTCTAGTTGGCGCTATCCTGGTAATTGAGTAAGTAGACAGCACCAGTGCGACTGTTTCTCCGAGGCAAGTTTAGTTACCGCTCGCTACAATGACTCGTAAACCCTTCATCCCCGTGAAAACGTATCTTAAATCACGTAGATCTTTCTCAGTTTACCCCTTACATTTACTATTCGCTACTCCCACTTTCAAACAGTTTGTGACTCGTGTTTCTTCTCTTTCTGCTTGATCATTCTAATAGTGATCTAAAGTTAAAACTTCCTTTGGAAATGTAATGGTAGTGATTCAGTCCATGTAGTGAAACTTCAAATATAAGAAAACATTTGCCATGCACAAGACGAACGATGAATTTAAAATGTCTCTATTTCGCTTACCCTAGTTTCTAATATTTATTATTTTCCTTCTCAAATTTCCATAAAGAAACACATTTAATTCATCATAATTAAATAGGAAATACAGCCGACAGTGATTCAATGTACCGGACTTGGTGGAACAAAGAATGTTATGAATTCAGACGTATATTTAAAACAAGGCATATCATTGAAATAAAAAATCACAAACATCAAGATAAAAAAGAAGTCGCTTTTGTGTAAAGAAAAGGATACAGGATGTAAAATGAATTTTGAAATGTATTTCGTTGTTTTTTATCTTTAAGGAATAGAATAAAAATCCAGTTTCCCCTCAGAGTATTGTTGTACACACGAACTTTTAAAAACTGAAAGAAAACAATTCCTGCGTAATTACACGTTTCCATTATTTTATTAAATAAGTACTTTGCTGCATTATTGGGAGCTTCTTTTTACCATTTTTATTTCTCTGAGAAACGCGTCTTTTCTATTTTTGAAACTTTTGTTGTTTGAAACTTTATTAAGAAACTTGCACTGATTAAGTTAATTAATGTTCATGTTTTGTGGAACCATAAGGAAAGAGAAAAGTAATAGCGTAGTTTAGTTATCTAATTATTTTCCTAGCTTTAAGGACGGAACGTGAGATTCTTTTTTGTTTTAATGAGTAATTTGAATCCTCTGCTGTTGGAAAATACCTGTATAGAAAAAGGAAATTACGTAATTTGATTTTAGTTCAGGAACCATAGTATTAAAAGCACTCTTTTTTTCACAAATTTGAAAATGCAATAGACTTGTTTTTATTATTTATTGGTGATACAAAACAAATACTGTTCGGTCATTAATTTCGTTTGCATGGATTCAAATACCGATGGATATATCAGAGCATATTTATGGATAAACTGCGTCTCAAAAATGACTTGTTATTCATAATGGTAATTACGGTTTGAGGTTTTTTTACATGTTTTCAGCATATTAAATCCTAGACAGCATTTCTCGAAAGAAATATCTAAATAAAATATAAAGCTGTGAATATTTTGCATTTTCTTTCTCAATTAATGAAGTTATTTGTATTTTTGTGAAAATTAAGCTTCTTTGAATTTTCTGACTAATGTGTTTAGCGTTATATCACTATTTCATTCCTCTAAAACTTACTTTGAAGCTATATGAAGGTATGAAGTAAATAATTAAAATTTTACTAGAAATATCTTCAAACGTATTTAAATTATGTTTATTTGATCATATTATTTTATTTATGTTTATTAAATTCTTAACGTCTAGTTTTTTGCAGTGGAATATTCTGAAAAAAATTTACTTTATTCAGTGTAAGTTATAAATTAAACTGGCGCAGCTTGATCAAAATTGGCTATAGGGCTAAATACCAACAAACCAGCCTTTATACATGGTGTTGTTTACAAATGCTGGACATTGGACCAAAGCCATTAGTCCCCTTACTCTTCAATATTTAAATACGGCACTATCAAAACTACTGAGTGCAAAGCACGCGAGCAAGTGTTCTGCTGTCATAGATTGACGATTATCATGTAACATGCAGTTCGGGGTGTCATCAACACCCTAATACATTAAAAACATTGTTTCGCAAAGTGGTCACTATCGCCCCTGTGGGCAGTGAATGTGTTTTGGGGAAATACTGAACCCTGGGGAAATAGGGGAACGTTGATGAGCAAGAGTAGACATTTAAGAAAATACAAAAAATGTCGCCGAAAAATATTTTAAGCAACCACTTATCCGATTTACAAACACTCACAACATTGGTATATTATCAATGATTTCTTTAGCTGAAAAGAGGAACCGAATGCAAATAGTTGACTCTGAAGATTTAAGGTTGGTTAAATGGTTGGTTGGTTTTGTGTTTTAGGGAGCAAGGGTCATATTTGGCTCAAGCTGCGCCAAACATCAATTAAATAGACACGCACACAAACTTCAAGGAAAGCTTTACTGGCACAAAAGGGAGAAATATGCTTAGGGACGAATGCGGATACTTAAAGATGCTGCTGACAAAAATGAAGCCATGTAAACAAATTCTTAGCACAACACCAGACTCATTTATCTCATTAGTGATTATTTTTATTTTTACTGATTTTAGTGATGTTAATTACCAATAATAGTAAGCATTCTAATATGTGTATGTGAAATTTATTCTTTGTTATTTCGTTTCAAGAAATTGCTTTGTAGTTTTAATTACAAGTTTTATTTCAGAAGTAGCGTTTTGAAATTATAAAATTGCGCGCACAGATATGTAAATATCCTGGGAAAATTAAAAAATTATAGGTGCAGCTACACACTTGAAATTTATTATTAGTTAAAATGGAGTTTTCAGGAGAGTACACCGAAAAAATTGTCTAAAAACGGCGTTGCGTCAAAAAAGTTTGGAAAGCTATAAAACCGTAGCATGTTGAAACATGATAGTTATTGGCGTCTCATACGTATTACATATATTAAATCTAAGAACTTTTAGGAGTACAGGCCTATATTTTATCTTAGGTTCTTTTTAATTGTATAATAATAATAATTATCAGTTACTTTAATTTATTTACGAGATTTATCGATGAATAGTATATTTTATTAATGTTTAACAAATGTGATAAAAATATTGAAAATCTTTATAATTTCATACATTTACATCTGTTACATATTAATTTGTATACTTTCTCCTTTTTCACTTCATATGCCCCATGCATATTTTAATCAGAATAATTTCACTATCATAATTATTCTAATTGGCTAAAAGTCATCACCTGTTGTGTGATTCTCTTTCTTTGGAATCTTCAGTTTATACTTCTGCATAACTAACGTGTGAGTGACTAAAAGGAGTAAAATAGAGTTTACTTACACGTTTTAATAACGGTGAATGAAAATTCATACGATGTACCTATTCTGATAAATATTTTGAGCAGAAGACACTAGAAGTAAGGTACTTTTAAGTTGTTTTGGAAACCTACATATATACATAAGCATGATTTTATACAAAAATATTAATTGCATCGCTATCTAAAAAGCAAACAATCCCTTAAAATTGCGAATAGTTACTCTTTATTTTTAAATTAATATTACTAACACATACTTAATTCACCAATGTAATTTTAAGAGGTGATTACCGACGCATTCTATGAAACTCCTCATCAATTCAGCACATTGTGTACTTAAAATAATTAGGCTTATCAATTAATTAAAAATCATTGAATTGAAAAGAATTTGGAGTTACATACAGAATGTGTTTAAAATCCACAGCTTCTCATTAAATATAACGATGATGTTATTTTCTTATTAAATATTGCTATAATTAATCTTGCATTTAGTTCTCGAAACAGAAAATTTGAATACAAAATGGAGTGATTGGAGGAGAAAGAAAATATCTCAAGTGTATCTTATATACACTTATGCTGCATGTAGATACGTAATTAAAATATTTCTAGAACTTTTTCATGACGAACTCTGTTTAATAATTAGAACCCTCTTCTAATTACTTCTATTTTCCTTAGAGGCTCTTGAATGCACATTAAAATAAGTGAGCATGTGCTTGAAATACATCGTTTCAAATAACAAGCGTACATTTATTTCCTTCTTTATTATTTGTTTCTGATGTTTAGTTTTGGTCGAAGGGTATCGAATTCACCTTGTTCTTGAAAGGCCCCATAGTGGGGGAATGTTCCCAGGATTTTGCAAAAAATATATTCCACTCAAGAACAAAGAACCAATCGTTAGGAGTTGTGAATTATCTTCAACAGAATCTAGATACCAAGTGTTACGTAAAATGAATAAAGCAATGCGAATACTTTTTCTCGTTAAGATAAATCAGATTATTCGGGTATTAAATAATGCATTAACCGAACGTAATTACGATCTGTTTATATCTATACGCAAAGACAAATAAGATGAGGGAGAATTGTTTTCAAATTCCAGTTCTCATTAATTTATTACTTTTCATAACTTGTGCATATGCACTCCAATTGCTTGATGCTTAACAAATCCGTCTAATGCTGTATGTGTGTGAAATAGTTGGTCATTGTGTTGACATATAATTATTTCTCTTGTCTAGAAACAGTACTTTTTCTAAAATTATACAGGTAGTTATCATTAATATGCCTTAGTAAGTTTTTCAAGAGTTAAAACTAAAAGATTGTGGTTCGATAATGAATACAATGTCATATATTTTGTAACAATAATTAATCTAAATAACACACACAGCATATATTATAGAATAGTGATTTTTAATACTAGATATAGTTAAAAACAAAATCAACAATCATAATAACCTCAATTTAATTTTAGTTTCGTTAAAAACAATATTCAATATCAAATTGCAGACCAACGAAAAACCTTTCTTTGGTCTGTTTAGTACTTTGAAAATTAGATAATGTAGTTATACATTATAGTTTACATGTATGCGTTACATTATTATAGCTTCCACAAATTAAAGACGAAATGGTTGGTTGGGTTTTTATGGCGTAAAGACCATATTTGGTCATGCTGAGCCAAAGCAAGACATCCATAACATCGAGTAATTTATATAAATGCAAGGAAAGGTTCACTGACACAGAAGTGAGAAATACACGCAAGATGAAATCGAACCAAGTACCTACAACTCACAGGTAGATAGTGGAGTGGGCAAACCCACTGAGCCACGACGGCTCCATAGACGAAATAGAAAAACCAGTGTGACTCAAAAACTGTTCATCCGATTTAATTAAATTTGATGGAAACCTTTATCACAGTGCATTTTATCTGAGTAATATTAGTAGTAATTTTATTTATGTCGCACCGCAACAACACAACGGGATGTTGGGATCAATCCCGAAGGAAAAGATTCAAGGACAGCACCTAGCAATTTTTGACCACTGTCAGATGAAGCATTTTGTCATATGAGACATGCAGATAACACAAGTCATAAATGTACATACTCAAATCATATCGGAAAAATATAACTCAATAACGGTACCTCTTCTTCTAACAACAATACATGATTGACAATGATGTTCCGTGACAGTGAGGTCTGTAGGCAGTAACTCCTATTGTTTCCGCGAAGTATTTAGAATCCTCGAATTGTTAGCAAAGTTGGGTTGAGTGTAGAAACACTTCTTCCAAAAGCGCTATATTCATGCTCAATAGGATTCCGGTCGGAGGAATATTATATCAATTTTATACCAACAATAGTCTCATTTTCAAGACTGTCACGAAAGGTCATTATCTGTTTGAAGAATAAATGTATAGCCGATTGCACCTGCATACGGACGAACAATGATTTTCAAAACCACATCTCTATAGAGGTGAGCATTCATTGTTCCTCACTATAGTACAAACCTTAAATATGCGTGGCTTCGCGTTGTCTTCACGTTGGCTTGGTGTAGAAGTTTAGAGAGTTGGGTGCCAGCTCAGATATTGACCTCATCATCTGCCTGACTTCAAAATTATGAGGTGCTGTCACTTAGTTATTGATCCAGGACCGTTGTCGATAGCCCGTTGTTGCTGAGTGAAGTAAGTACAACTACCAACCATATACATGTGAGTAGTTGATATCGTGTCCCAGACTCTCCTAATGAAAATGCTCCAAGAAGGACAAAAAAAGAAAATCTGGACTCACCCGCGAATAGTAGTCCTCCATTGATCTTCACTCTAATTGACATGCATTCGTGCCCGATTTAACCGTGCCCTCTTGTCACGGGAGATAAATTGACTACTAGTCACATAGCGTAGAGCCAGAGCCAACATTTATGCCTTCAGCGCACCGTTGATGATATCACTAGAATATTTGTGGTACATCAAGTACATATCGCAGGTGAGTTGGGGTCGGCTGATTGGATTTAATGATCTAAGAGTCATATTTGAACAATTTACACAAAACAATGTAAAGTAAATGGACATACACAAAAGGAAATGTGTTATAGATATAGAAGAAAGAAATACACTCAGGGAAGAATCGAACCTGCACCATTTACAACTTGCAGGTGGTAAACCCAATAAGCCATAACCAGAGAGAGACCCGGTGAGTTAGGGTAGTAGTTCTGTTCTTCTGGGTGTTAGTTAAGCACACAAAGCAGTCATCGGAGTTAGTCATTGCGCTTGTCCTATATAAGCTATATCGTCAAGAGTCTAATTCTGTTTGAAATTGTTTCCAAAGACTGCGAATTACAGCTGACATTCAGTCGAGTTGTAACATAAGCCCTACGTAAGCCTGCATGAAGTCTGCCGGCAGTTCTGTATTTTATTTCTGTACTTAAATATTTCCACGAGGTCATATTTATAAAACGTGTATTTCGAATTTCGTGTGTCGCTTTTACTGCGCAAAATACTGATCTACTATGAAACACGCGTTTGACATTGCTGCCTGCTAAAGTCACATGATATCACTCAGAGACATATCACATCATTGGTTACTTCACCACGTTTGAAGCCAATCATATTTTTTTGACGAATTTATCGCGATTTTTACATTTCCATAATTGTATGGAACCGAGTGTATTCTTCATAGCCACTTTTAATGGAAAAAAGGGCGAGATAACCTTCCTAAGGATAGGTATCAAGTATGTAAAACAGTTAAAAATAGATTGCGGATAGTAATTTAAGAACACACTGCCTTATTGCACGAGATAAATTCTAATTCACATACGTGTTCATAATGCCAAGTACAGCAATTTTTGGTTTGCAACTTTTTAAGTAATAAAGCTTTTGTTGATTTACGATTCAGATAGCAAAAACACATTAAATTCTTTCATGGGACAAAGTAACTTAATTGTGTATGCAGTGAGGCTTTTATGACTCTATTTTCTCGAGGTTGTCCACAACCTTTAGCACTAATTTAGAGATAGAATTAAGTGATGTAAAACTAATGTTCTCCCTAACAGAACCAAAGTGAAACAATTTTGTATTACAGATATTGTACCCATGTGACACAATATTTACGATGTTACATACACCGGTTTTATGATTCAAACCTTGAAATCCTTCAAAGCTTCGGCCAAATTCTTTTGTTATTCAGTAGTTTCTACAATAGTAAAAATTGAACAAAACCATTAACAGATTATTGTAAATATATCCAAGCATTTTCAAGAGAAATTTATATTTCTAATAAGGGATTTAGGTATCGTGGTAATATAGTACACATTTTCGAATTACAGTAATATGAAATTTATATTGCACCTCATTGACTAGCTTTTCATAACGAGTGATTGATAACTAAATAATTTCAATTCACATATTTTCTTTCACTTTTATATTTGAGAATTATTTTACTCTTAAATGTTACCTAGTTTATGACTTTGTGTATTTTTCGATACATGATTTATTATCTTTATAAGACAGAATTTTTATACGAATATATAATTTTTCAATTGATCAATATTTTCTTACTTGAAATGTTTAGTATAAGGAGTGCTGTAGATGAGTGATGGAACTTATTGGGGACACTTAATAAATCCTTAAATAATAAAAATACTAATTTTTTTACCACCAAGATATCAAAAAACCAAAAGAACACTATGTTTTAATTTTTGTATCATGACTCATTTCACGATGAATCAGATACCTTTCCGATAAAAAAAGTGTTTAAAATTTGATATCTAATCTAAAAATTTTAATATAGTGATAAATTTATTTATTGTTACATTGTTGATGACATTGTTGTTAGTTGTTTAAAAGATGTTCGCCCAATCTACCAATCTGCAAAGTAATTAGTAATACAAAAATAACGAAGCAATTTATGTTGGAAAAAATTTCCAACTTCCATTGCAAATGTTAAGCATTTAGCACATCTGATAAAAGAATGATGAATAAGAACATTATTCTGTTGAAAAAATGTCTGATATGACAAAAAAAAGGCAGTGCAAATACATCTTAATGTTTGAAATTAAATACGTAGCCTGATTGTAATGAATATTGCGCAATTGAATAAAATTCATTCAATAAATTGCATTAAAATTTCAATCAAATATTTTATTTTAAGTATTTTTATACTTGTACAGAAAAGCAAAATTTATTTCTACAAAAAAAAAAAACAAATTATATTCGAAGTTCTACCAAAACTTCAAATAACACTGTTCGACAAGGATTTTGTTACAGAATAAGTTTATTTTCTATGTATCCATAATATCCATATATATGCGATTTAAAATTTGCCCTTATATTTTTGCCATTACACTTAAGTAATGGAGTATTTGGCCATGAGTACAACACATAAGGCTCTTAAGGATATTTATTATTTCCCCCAAAGTAAGCTCCAAAGCTGCAATTCTTAACAAAGGAAACGAATACTCATGAATTATATTAACTTACGCTGTCAGTGTATAAGAAACATTTGATGATTTAATATTGCTCTACAATTATTCAACTTTAAGGGTGATGTCTCAAAAGTCTGTTGTTTGTTTTACTATAAGTGGGATATATGAAATGGTAAAGCATTTACAAAAATGAACAGCATTATCCCGGTATAGCTCTTTGTCACCAGCAGAACACATATATTCTGAAATATATATCACTTCTCTATACATTAGGCTGGGATTTAAGAAATTTGATAGAAAAGTGAATAAAAATCTGTTGAGATTCAAATACCCGAGAAACAATTTAAACTAAACGATAGTAAAATAAAAGTATATTTGTGGGTTCCCAAAAAAGTAAATTATTTCTGGACCAGAAATGCGATCTGCTGTTAAATCCAATTGGAAGATGGAAGTCTGAAGAATATTTCAGAAATTGCCTAGTCTTAAGACCCATCAAAAAGTATTGGATAATCTTTTGAAGTCATGTGAATGTATGGGATATAGCAGGTTTTTAGTTTACTTTTTGCATTCAAACATACATTTCCTCCTTGTCAATATCAGAGCATGAGCCTGAGTTGGTGAGCGATTTCCAAATGTGCTTGGGGGAGTAGTATATATCTAATGCTGAGGAGAATCAAGGCCATTGAAGTCTTAATATACTTGCTGACTTCTTCTGGCCCCTACGAGAGATGTTCCTAAGACCAGGTATATCAAATAATCGCTCACTTCCTTCTTTTTGACGATTTCCTTCCTTAAAGTACATAAAAATTTACGTAAACGTGCAGAAATTTTAAACAAGTAACGCAAAAATATCTGCTTGATAAGAAAATTGTAATTCATATTTGAATTCAGCAAAAATAATACTATCATATTCTTATATTTTGATTTGTGTGATAAACTAAAAGTAATAATGTTTTAAATAGTGTAATATTATAGATATTGACAAGCAGGAAACTAATAATCAGATAATAATATAAGTGCCGGATTGTGATTAGGTTCGGTGTTATGATGCATGTGTAAGATTTAAAAGATAGCTAACAGAAAGAATAAACTTTTATTTTATCTTAGATTAGGGCATCACAAGAAAATACGTTCAATTCAATATTTACATGAAACAACAAAAAATGATTTAACAAGACACAGAGAAAGGGATAGCACGTTCACATTGCCTTGAGCACTAACAGGAAGTCTCCACTACCCGTCAGTATTCCTTTCCCCCAAACCCCACTGCAACCCTTAATTTCAGTTAGATGTGGTGTCAAATCACAGGAGGTCTGACTCTTACAGTAGGTGGTAATAGGATAGTGAAAATACAATTAATTGCTTTTAATAACGTACGAAATTATTAGTTACTGCATAAAGTCTTAAAAGTGAAAAGTAGTTGTAGCTTCTACATTATAACAAAACTAACAAACTTCCACCATGGCATTTGCTCTAAACTTTCTTAACCTTCCTGGTGGTTGTCTTGACGAGGTGGCTCGTCATTATCAAAGCTATTAGCATATCTTGATGAACGAGACATCTCGTCATTACAAGAAAACTGACCAAATCTTGATCTCGTCACCATAGGCAAATATTTGGATGACGATATATCTCGTCATTAGCAAAATTGGTCTTATCTTGAAGGATGGGATGTCTTGTCAAAACCGTTTGGAGGGTTGATTGCTTATGTCCATGTGTCGTTATTCCATTTCATATCTTATTTTAATCCATTTACAATGAGTATAATAGTCATGTTCACATAAATGGATTTCATACCTCTAAGTGAAATAAAATTATCGAAAAATATATAGCAGCATTTTTTTTACTTTTACTGGTGTCGATTCTTATTTCCAACAAAATGTATTGTTTAGAACAACAAGGACGGTTAAATAAATTAACTAAAATCGTTTAACACTTTTTAACTGCTTAAAAGTTTTGCACTCTGCTCTGTTTCCTTTATTGTTACTCAAGTTGATCCTGTGTCACATTTGAATCTTATCTTACGCATTTTACCATAGAAATATGATACTTTCTAAATTTCCAGTAAAACGAAGATGACTTTATCTTCGCAAAGCTGCTCAAATGGAATGTTTAAACATTTTCAAAATTGATACGGGTTTTGCTTTTATGACTTTTTATTAAAAATTCTCTATTGATACGTGCGATATTTTTCAGATACTTAACGTAATAATGACGTAGCTTAGTGGGAACCATATATTGCTTTTCCTTCAAAAAATTCCCTTATCTAAATATTTGCTCATCGATTTTTCAATTAGTTCTTCCCTACAGCGATAGAGCTGAGAATATTAGGTTCATTATGGAAACAGGAAGTGTTTTCTACTTTTACTTTTATTTTTTATTTTTATCTTATCGTGATTTAGTTTTTGTTAGCAGAGGAACGGTTCAGTTTTTGGATAACAAAGTAGTATAAAAGCGTCGACGAAGTTGATGTCTTTCAATCCGTGAGAGCAGAAAATAGATATGGAATCACAGAATGCGATTACGACGTATAACTGCTGCAATTTCATAACTTTCATCAAATTATTTACATTGAAAATTATGTGTTTGTATAAAAAATTCAGTTGCAAATAACTTAGAGTTGTCTGTTCTTCTTTTTGAACACGAATTAAAATAATTATGATTTGTAGAGTTTTGAGGCTATGAAGGTTATTAAAATTTCAAAAAGGACCTTGGAAACGTTTTTTAGAAGGAATGTAAAAAATAATAAGAAAAACCTAAAATAATTTTAAAAAAATAAATTTATTCTCTAAAGTTTCCTCAAATTTGCTGTCCATATTAGTTGTCTTTCGTGTAGAATCGTGTGTAAAATAAATAAAGATTTCATAGCTACTTGGTAACCTGAGTTTATGCAAGCTATAATTCCTGACACAAGAAAGCGTTATAAATATAAAATACTATATGAACTAAAAAATTTAAATATCATTGATTCGATATAAACTATTGTAGTAACTTTTTAAATGGTTTTCTTTTAACTAGGCTCATGCAATGTATTTAAACTGCTGTCTTTTTCAGGTGATCAGTTTGCTCAAGATTAAAGTTTGGTCCATTATAAATTACTATGGAGCCTTTGTTGGTACTTTTACTTCTACAATATATGTATCAAGATGCCTTAGCAGGTTAGTGTAGTAAAGTTTTCTTACTTACACGTGTTATGTGTGTGCAAAATTTTTAATATCACAACTTTTTATAAAACGACTGTCAATGCTGACATATTCATTTAATTTGAAGAATCAGAACTTTAAATTCAATTTTGTCAAACCACACAACTTGAAATTATAGTTCTATACGAAATTGGTCCTACAAATATGCACATCATCTGACAGTAATACAAAATTATTAGGTGTTGCCATCGGATCTTTCTTTTCGGGACTGATCCTGTACCATCTCCAATAGATCACTGTGTTCTTTCAGTGTGACGTTAATTCAACTACCTATAAAATATGCGCAAAGTTCTGTTGGAAAATTTCCGGCTAAAAATTAGTTATTCTTTCAAATACTGCTTTTTAGTTATAGAAATGGTACATAAGAGTTTACATCCCATTCTTCAGCCTTATAAAAATATTGTATTCATAATTATATTAAAATCATGAGTTTACTTAAAGATTACTCAGCCCATCTAAACTTGCGATACATGTTCTCGTTATTTATATATAGCTTACAATTTCTTGTCTGACATTTTGTACGAAAATATGTTAACTCTAATTATCCTCAAACGGTTACATTTACAGTAGTCTCGCTTATCCGACATAAATGGGCCGGCAGAACGTCGGATAACAGGGAGGAATTGAGAAAAAGCCTATTAAACGTCAAACTACGTTAGAATTTTACAAATTAAGCACCTAAACATCGCATTTTACAACAAATCAACAGACAAAAAACAATTCAATACACGATAACGTTACATAGTAATTTATTTGCAAATTAGCACCAAAACATCGTACTGTGTTGAAATGTGTTGAAGTTGTATTGAAGTTAACGTTATAAATTGACTTCAAATAAATACAGAATTGTATAAAATGAACTTACAGTAACAGCATTGTCGGAAGTTAAATCCATAAAAAGTTCAGTCCTGTGATGATTTTAAAAAAAGTGTGATCCTAATCTGCTTTCCCGACGACTGCCGTTTCTTCGCTGCCAAGTCTCGGCATCTTTGCAGCATCATTATGTCGATCCTCATAGCTTCTTGTTGCTCAACGTATTTCATGGCGGTTTCTAGAGCCTTAACTCCATCGTTATGCGAGATTCTGAGAGGCTCAAGACATTGATCATCAATATCGTTGCCATCGCTATTGCGACAATTTCTTCATCAGTTACCATTTCATACTGATCGTCTTCGTTCATCCAACTTTCAACTTCTTGCAAAGATGTCCTCACATCCAGGGATATGTTGGACTAAGGGTAGAATGCTTTCTTAGGTTTCATCTGTGCTTTCCCTTTCCTTAATTTCATCTTCATCTTCGCCTAATTGCTTCTTCCATGATTTTTTTGAAGGCGTCGGATAAGACGGAATGTTGGATGAGCGAAAGTCGGTTAAACGAGACTACTGTATTTTGAAATGTCATGTGAGTAGTAAGAATATATGTGTATTTGCATCTTGTCAACAAATTTTAACTTTTTAGCTGATGGTTTAGGTAATGACTGTGTTCTATAGCAGAAAACGAATGCAGAAATTATGTGTACTCGCGCAAAAATTTTCTATATTCATTGTTAGGAAAGAACACTTTTCTGTTTTTAGTCTTAACAATGTTTGCATTGAATATTAATTTTTAGCGTCAATTAACATCCTAGGATTAATATTTATTTGATCAGTTTATTTTTAAATGTTTCACGGTTTCTATGGAACATCACACTTTATCGCCTAAAATCGTTAAAATTGAGAATCGTTGAAGGTTTTTCTTAGAAGTTCTACCGCACAAATGATGCTGTACAAAAGATATTGATCAAGTCGTTAGTCTTAAGCTCTATCTGTGCGGAGCTTATGTTGTAAAGCGAAAAATATCTCACACTTAAATATTCAGTAACCATTTTCAATATATCTTTAAAAAATGAAAGTATTTTTATGAAAGAGATTTCGATATTTTATTTTGCAGGTTGAGACTTACATTCATTTCATAAATATTGATAGAAAAGCACGCTTTGTTTACAGTTATTTCTATGAAATGTCGAACATTATTGAATTTAAAGATTTAAACTGTCAAGTAAAAGTTTATTGCAAGGCGAAATTCAAAAATTAATTTAATACTGGTAGGTAAGTAATTGAATTAACGTCGCAATGGTGCAACGCAACGGACTATTGGTGACTATCTGGGATCAATCCTGAAAGGAAAGATCTTAGGCCCACACCTCGTAATTTTGAGCCACAGTGAAATGACGAGGTCAACAATTGAGCTGGCACACCATTCTCCCAAATTCCACACCATGTCACCGTGAGGACATTCAAGACCACGGCAAGTTTAACGAGCACCAGCCACCGCTTACACGATGGTCTTGGGTTGGATCGAATTTCGAAGTCTTACTCCCCGGTTGCTAATCCGCTACTCTTCCAAACGGGCCCCTAATTTAATACTGATTGATGTTTTTACGTAGATAGTTAGGGACATTTTTTAAAAATATTTTATCTCTATACTTTTAATAAAATGTTTCATTTTTGAAACATTTCTACTCTTCTGGTGGTTGTCTCAACGGAGTATCTCTTCATTAGCAAAACTGACCAGAACTTGATTGAAGAGATATCTCGTCATTAGAAAAGATTGATCAAATCTTGATCTCGTCATCATAAAAATATCGGCAATATCTTGATGACGAGATATCTTGCCATTATTAAACTTGGTCAGACCTTGATGGACGAGATATCTCGCCGAAATCACTTGGAAGATAATCAAGGCTTAACCATTAAGATTTACATCCATAGTAAATATCTGAAGTAATTTTTGTTAATTCTTTGTGAACTTTTGTCGAATTTAGTATAAATAATAGTATACCTAAGCGTTTAACGAGAATGTTTAAAAATTCTCCTTTTTACTTTGTACAGTTAACTTTACATTGAAAGTTTAAAATTACAATGTGGGAATACTTAATTACTTCTAAATTATTAACCAAACGTCCTTTTTAAAACACTTGCTCTTTTTTCTATGTAAATATTTTTCTATGAACATACCAGTTTTAAAGATTTAGTATACTAATGACAATATTTTTAGAAATGGAAATATTTTATAGTTTTAAAATCTTTAAGGAGCTATTGTCGGAATAAGTACTTAGAACCGTAAAAAAAATTAACAAATGATAGTTCTGCATATAAGAGTCCAATACTTATATATAACTAGCAGAATTACCTGGCGTTACTCGGATACTCTAATAAAGGTACACAATTGTTAAATACACAACTTCACAAATGTAAATAAATGTCATATTTAACATTTTGCATTTTTCTAGAATTTAAATATTCAGTAATAAAGGGAAGTCTAGAGTGTGCCAATTTTATCCAGAATGCACAAAATACTTCAGAGTATGCATATAAATACCTTATATGTCATATAACAAGCAAACGCGCTTCCCAAACTTATCATACAACGATTAAAAATGTTTTTAAAACCAATTAAACGGTTATTTACCTTCATTACAGTTATTGAACGAAAAACATCAAATTGAAAATCCAGAAATACAACTTAAAGCAGATTTTAAAAGCTTAGAATGAAAAGTAATGAATGTATTCGTTTTTTCATTACAAAATAGATTCTTGGAATATAATAAACACACATTTAAAAAGCAAACGATTAATAAAATACCAAGCTTGCCATGTTAGCTATCAGTCCTATTATAAAAGGTCTTTTTATATTTTATTTATAACTAGCAAAGTTACCCGACGTTTCTAGGATTGAATTGGTTAACCATAGATTGAAAGTGACAAGAAAATAATCACTTTCTTTCGTAGAAAAATTCCCAATCATTTAAGTGTGAGTAAAATTACTTTTGACACCTTTTCGACATTTTTATAATTTCTACAACCTACTTTGGACACAAATCCTATACATGCATATCCATCCATGTAATACATTTCACATATATTGTACCCCTGATAAAGGTTTCAAACTGACAGAAGGTGACAGACACTAAGGTACTACAAAAGACGATTTTGAGAGAGGATTAGGAATACCCCTTCTTAAGTTCTTTCCTGCAAAATTGCTCAACTCAGTTCGTAAAAAGGACGAACTTACGGCGACAACTCTCGCACTCATAATTTACCTGCCAATATTTTTTTATTTGTGGCACTCTTTTCGAATTTCGCAATCACTAAAAGAAAGATGACAAATTATTTTGACAAGGTATTTATCACTAAGTTTGTTTCAAAAGCGAATACTTTTTTCTTTAAATTCACAAGGCATGTGCAATAATAAAAGAACTTGTTTTAAAATTGAATGTCTTCGGTACAAAGCCAAAGGTAATCTATTATCATTTTTAATGGTAAATAAACTTGACAGCGTTTCTTCTAAAGTAATCATTGTTTTAAACAAACCTTCTTTATATAAATTGCTTAAATATGGCTTCAATTCGTAAAATGAGCCACCTTGACATGTCGGTTTGACAAAGCATTCGTAACATTTGAAATGTCCTAGTTCTCGGATATTTTCACATAAACGTTCTTTCAATAATGGCAAAATTCCACTTAAAATTTGCTTTATTCCAACTTACATGACGCTTTAAATCAAACTAGTGGTCGCCCAGTGGTCGAAATTCGACCATAATTCATTTAAGTTTGAACGTTAATAAGGTTCTTTTGGCAAAGAGTATACCTCTATATTCCTTGCATATAATTTTTTGAATTTTGTTCTATTACGTAAGCTGCGAGCATGTACAAATACGTCATAGGAAAAATGCGGTATAGCTTGGTTAAGCCATATCTAAAAAACAATAACGCGTTGTTTGACATTTTCTTGGGGTTTTTTTATTGCTATACTGGCCACAGGTTTAGACAAGGCAACACAGTTAATTTGCCAATCTTTTTCAAATTATATAAAATTTAAATAAAAAATAAATCCAAAAAATGAAATAAGGACTACGTGCTTCGTATTTTTTTATATATTTTTTATTGAAACAAAAAAACCGGATGGTTAAAAAATAAATGTTGTCCATTGACAACATTTCGACAATGAATTTAATGATTAGTTCGACAATGAATTTAATGATTCAAAACTTCTGTGTAGACGATGTTTTTTGTAAAAACTCTTTCATCGTTTGCTAAATGCCCTGGACCGTTATATTCCGAAATATAAAATCTCAAACCATCGAATGATCGAACTCTACTTGCTGCGACGTACAATTGACCATGTGTAAAAACTGGCTGCCTCAATAAAATTCCAATTTTTTCGAATGTTTGTCCTTGAAAAGTATTTATTGTCATCGCAAATGCAGGTATAATTAGAAATAGAGTTCTTTGAATGTTAAATGGTAAAATAGTTCCGGAATATGTTAAATTTATACCTGGAATCAAAATTCACTTATTGCGTGCGGTTCCAGTTAAAACTTCGCAATCAATAGTATTACGATGCATAAATTTGATGCGCATTCTTGTTCCATTGACTAATGCTTCCTTTCTATTTAAGTTTCTGATCAGCAAAATGATGCAATTAACTTTCAATACTAACTTATGTGGTGGCAAATTATGCCAAATCTCATACTCCTCCGTGCGCGCAATGTGCTTAAAAAGGGGTACAAAGCTTTTGCTTCACGTATTAATATATAGATTACAGTATATGAACGTAAACAATGAATGTTTTATTTTGTTTAATTCAATATATTTATATCGCATATTATACATTAATTTTATCTTTCTGCACTCCTTCTCCATATGAACTTTAATTATGCCAAATCTCATACTCCTCCGTGCGCGCAATGTGCTTAAAAAGGGGTACAAAGCTTTTTCTTCACGTATTAATATATAGATACTTTATAGTGATGTTATGGTTGATGAAAAGGAATTGCAAGTTATTAAAATAATAAATATTTAAAACAGGAAATCACTTGATCTCGCACAGTTTACACTACTTACAACTAAACATTAGGTCATTTTAAAATACGAAATCAATTCCGAGCGAAAGAGAAAAACAAAAAATATCACGACATGTGGCAAACGATCAAGAGTTTCCATTTCGTTGCAAAGTATCGTCTATCCCAAATATTCGGCGAATATTTCGGAAAGAAAGTAAATAAGGCCCAAAATACAAAAACATTAAAATTTAAATTGCGTAAAAATAGTTTTTGGAAAAATAATTCATTTTTTACAATACTTGTAATACAATCAGAGTAATTGCAATTCTCAAATACCTTCCAGTTACTTCAAAACTACCAAATTATAGTTGATTTCAGTATAGTAATTAAGATGTTTTAACATGAAACTTGCCTAAATATGTAAGCAAAGAAATTTTAAATAATGTATTCAATAAATTAATATATGGTGTATGAAATATTTAATATTATATTGAAATATTTAATATTATATTAAAATATGTTGAAGGAATTTTATGTGATACTTGTACAAACACACAGAGACAAAATCAAATATAGAATGGGAAGACTGAGAGACATTCGCAACCAAGTTCAGTCACTAAATGAATATACAGGGTGTTATCAAAATAATGGAAACACACTGGATTTTTAAGGAATCCTTTACTAATATGGCGTAGGACCGCCTTTGGCATGTAATACAGCTTGGATTCGCCTGGGAATCGAATCATACAAGTGCTGAATAGTGTTTAGAAGAATATTGTACCATTCTTCATGGAGATATTGTAAAAGTTCCGGGAGTGATGCCGGTGGAGGATATCGATTCCGGATTGAACGCTCTAAAATAGACCATAACGGTTCGATTATATTGAGGTCGGGGGACTGTGCTGGCCAAGGTAGATGTTTCAGTTCATCCTCGTGTTCATCAAACCATGATTGGACCAGTCCCGTTGCATGAATAGGAGCATTATCATCCTGGAAAATTCCATCTCCTGCAGGAAACAAAGTTTGCATCATAGGATGGACCTGGTCAGCTAAAACTTCTCTATACTTGTCCCCAGTGATCCTTCCTTTCAGGGTTACGATTGGGCCAGCAGAAAACCACGACATGGCTGCCACTGGCTGACAGATCCACCTCCATGCTTGACAGTTGGAAGGAGACAATCACGATCATACGCTTGTGCAGGTGTCCTCCAAACCTGTTGTGGGGAAAAGTGTGAAAGATGATTCGTCTGACCATATAACTGTCTTCCATTTATCAATCCACCAGGTTTTGTGGTTGTGGCACCACTGTAGACGACGTTTGGCATTAACATCTGTGACAAGTGGCTTGGGAATTGCTACTCTGCCGTAAATGTTCTGTTTATGAAGGTGCCTCCTAACTGTAATTATTGACACTGGAGAATCCAGATGCTGATTGAGGTCTGCTGTCACTTTGGCTGCAGTTGTTTTCTATTTAGACATTACAATCCGCTTCAATACCCGTCGGTCTCTTTCACTCAGCTTCTCCTTCCGTCCACTATTTTGCTTTGCCGAGCTTGTCTTGCCGCGCTGTGTGTACGCTGTCATGACTTTAGACACCGTACCTCTAGAAACGCCTAAAAGCTGGAATGTTTCGGTCACAGTTGCTCCAACTAGTCGGGCTCCTACAATTTGGCCTTTTTGAAAGTCTGTGAAGTCTGACATTTTACGCTTTTGACAAAAATCCACGACGTATACAACTTCACTAAAGCTACCTCATACTACCATGATATATAGTACTTTTTATATTAAAAAAACTGGTAGCTAGGATTATATTTTAATGCTTACGAAGCGCATTCTTAAATGTGACTTTTATTCACAGGTGTTTCCATTATTTTGATAACCACCTGTAAGTACTCACAGTATGCAAAGTTTCATGAAAATATATTCAATCATTTGTACGTAGAAGGGCATACATATATAGATAAACAGATGGACAGACACCAAACGCTCAGGAGATGGATTTTGCATCAGAAGGGCCCAAAACGGGTAGAAAACTTAAAATAAGTCGAAATATGGCAATGTACATAAAAACACTCCATTTTTATTTATATAGACATTCTTGCTTTAATCAACTAAAATCCGCAATAGAGATAACAAGATAGTATGGGATATTATGGGTATCTGGCAGATTTCAAAACTTTAATTTTCCTTAAAATAATTTTTTTCAGTTTACCGCCAAAAGTATTTAAATATTGCATATTTTATTTTTCGCTTGGTTGAGTGTTGGATGCATTTGTATTAAAATATTAGCTTTTATGACGGAAGTTTTAGTACTGATAGTTTTTAACAACTACTCTCACTTGAATGTTTTAAAATATCAAGAATTATTGGAAATTACTGGTAAGTTTTGGCAGATTTTTGAACAGATATGTGCAAACTAAATGATAAACAAAAGTGTAAACATTTTCTCACATGAATAGGTAACACATAACTAGATAAACATATATTCAAATAAAGAACTGTTTGAAAAATACTTAAGTATCTACATATAGTACACAATACACACATTATACATGTTATACAGAATGCAAACAAATATGCACATGTTTTAACTGATATTTATAAAATGTTGATTGTATCAAAAGTTATCGATGCTGAATTAATTTCTAAAATTAGTTTTAGTGTTTAACGAAATTCTGTAAGTTTTTGTAAGCATTTCTTGCACTATTATTCACTATATTGAAAGAATTTTTGTGATTCTTCTAAAATGGATTGTATGGAATGGGTTTATATTTTTAACCACTAATGTTTTGTAATCAAAAATTTTATTATTCTTTTGTGTTATGGTATTCAAAACTTCACAAATATACATATATATTTTACTATAAGAATAATATTAAACATAATTCTTTGACATTAGAAATAAGAAAATCCAATCGTTGTAATCTAACCCAGGAATTTTTACTCTTTTCGAGAAACGTACTAAAATTCCATACATATTCACATATGCCTTTCAGTTAATCTTTTACAATATTAAATTTCTATATCGAATGATATGAAACTGATACCTACTGGAACAGCCAATAGCTATCAATTTAAAACTATTCAGCGAAAGGTCCCTATATAACAATGTTCTTAAAGTTCTAAAATACAGTCATGAATTCTTTTTTGTTGAAATCCATCTATACTATATGAACCTACTTCAAATTCAAAAATAAGTTGCTATCAATAATAACTAGATTTTATTCCCAAAAGCATGCCGACATACATCAATTCCTATCAGAAAAGCTTCTCATCATGTTTGGCCCTAAGTCCTTAAACTAAAGTTCTATATATTTATAGGGTTTTGTTACATATCCCATGGTTATTGGAGTTGTTCTACTGTCCTCCAGTATTCGTACTTTCTGGCCAAGATTGAAATCCATTTCAGGAATTGATCAAGCTCCCTCAAACGCGTGTGTTTTGAACTTATTCCAAAAATTTGGAAGCGGTATCTGTCGGAGTTGGAACGTAACCTCGTACCCTCTTCTCCCTTTACCGTTCAGCTGAAGCATATACTGTATGCATGATATTGAATTTGAGTGTCGCTTTGCCGAGTTTCTTTCGATTTAAAGTATCGGCTTTTTATGAAAGGGTGAATATTTCGGGCCCAAATGTATTTCACAAATTTCTTTTACTTTTTTACTTTGTGATTTTAATCTAATATTTATCTCATTTGTGAGAGAATGTTTCCAAATTTCTTTGTTCACGAATTTGTACATTTCTTTGTTCACGAATTTGTACATTTCGTTTTTAATACATTTCTATAGATTTTAATCTAGTGTACAGAATAATCACTTTTGAGGTAATCGAGCTCTTGATAACAGATAAATCTATGAAAATAAGTAATGCAGATGTTGAAAATCAGTAATACTCAACACTCAGAAAGAGAGCAGTTTTTAGTCCATTTTATTTCTCAAGCTTTTTAACTGAAGGAATCAGTTTTGGAATGTCTTTCGTGTACACGATAAAATACAAAAATATAGATTATAATTAAAAGTATTAACAACTTAACGTTCACATTTATTGACAATACAGCCACATCTATTGGTTGGAAGAATCCTAGAGACTATTCTATTGGTCAGTAAAGTAAAGACTAATTAGAAGTCATTCCAGGTTGCCGAACGTTATACCCCTGTAGCAGTTTGTACATACCTAGAGTTGCATATTAGATTTTAGAACATTTAAGAACATAAAGTAATCTTTGAGTAGAGCAAGGAAACTCGTTCCTAAAGTAACATGCAAGGTGATTTCCAGGAAACAATTATGCATCATTTACAGAGTTAAAATGTTTTGATTCAAATGATCTGAGTTATGAAGACTTCATTTGTATAAGATGTCAGTACCTTAGTTACTCAACTCGTGTTCTATTGTACGATAAATGTTTTAAACACAAAGCTAACAACGAAAGCAAACGGTCTGTTCTTATAATGGAAAAACTTTAAACGAGTCTAAAAAAGTACAAGTTGGGAAACGGGAACCTGTAAATTTAAATATTAACCTAAAATTTAAAACAAATAGTCCATAAATAAATTAAATATACATTAACTTTTTGGTATGAAACGCGATGTAATGTTACCTTAAAAATAACAGCCTTATCTACATAGTTAAGCATAACTCCTTTTACTGCTCAATTTCCAAATAGCATTTGAGTAAACATATTTCCTCTGAAGATACATAATATATTGGTATTGAAGGATTTTAAATGTCCTTAGTACAATTGTGCTTACTAACCATTTATTTACTTTATATAAGTTTACAATTTTACTTATTTACCATTCACTGTAAGTATAATTTTACATTTTTACAAGCTTACAAAGTTGCAAAGCAGTGTTATCATTTCAGAAAAGAAGGATCTTAAGCTAACATATGACAGAATAAAAAGCACAAGCACTCGCGTTTCATATTTACCAACTAATTTCCACAAACACAGTAATTAAAAAGCTCTCAACTGAAACTTCCATAATGATGAGAATGAAACCTACCTGCTTCTTCACGCAGTGTTTTCAACGACAATTTAACCAGCGTTTAGAGACAATTTGTTCCAGATACTTAACTAGTTAACTAATTCTTACGACCAGTTCCAAAACGAAATCTACCAGCGTTAAAAATTACGTCACTCAAGGAAACGGTGTTTTGCTTCATTCCAACGTCCATTAAAACTCCCTTCGGGGAGATGCCTCGTAAGATGATCGTTGTAACTGAAAAAGAACCGTTCTTCGCATTCTTGAGTTTAACCACAGGATGATGTCGCTGTTTATGGTAATTCCGCTTCTTTTTCCTCTCCCAAGTTCGTGCAAGAATCTCTTGTGCGGCTACTTTTACTGCAACTTTTCATGATAAAGTAACGTAAAGAGCACGAATTCTCGGCAGAGGTATTTCTTCCGACACTTAGACGCTAGATATATTCAAGAAGACAATTAACTTGTCTAAGCAAAAATCGTGTCAATTAATGTAATATCTCTTTATTGATTCTTCCTGTTCTATATCTAGAAAATATTAAATCTAAATAATAAATAATGTATTATTATAGCTAAGGTTACTGTACTATTGTGTTTTCGAACCCTGTCGTATTTTTGTTCCAACTAGTAACACAATAATGTGTTCAATAAGCAATACAATACAATAGGTTTTCGATTCGAATCCCGGTATGGGTATGGGTGCTGTAGCAATTTTGAATTATTTTTTAGCCGCAGGTTCTTGTGTAAGTTGACCCAAAGATGACCGTAGAGCGACAACCCAATTGATGTAATGATTGACGTTCTTAGTTTTCCATCGCCCATTTACGTTACTAGGACGCGGTAGCCATTTGGTAGAATAGCGGATTTGCAAACAGAGGATTTCGAGTTTGAAACTCAATCCAACACAAAACTGCTTCGTGGGGGGAACTGATGTATGTTAAATCTGCCTTGGCCTCAAATGTCCTCACACTGGGTTGGTTTGGAAATTGGTAAGGGGGTGCCAATTCAGGTGTTCACCTCGTCATCTGACCCTGGTTGAAAATTACGAGGTGTTGTCCACGGATTTTTCCCTTCGGGATCGATCCCGGAACATCTCCAATAGCCCTTGGTATTGTTCAGTGAGACGTTAATACAACTGCCTACCTTAACACAGCTTGGCAAGAGATCTGGCCTTTTGTCCGATAAAAACCAACCAAACCTATCCTTAGTTTTCAATCTATTCACTCTTCGAAGTTCACAGTACCTTTTGCAATCACCACTTCAAAAAATTTATCGTGGATTTACCAACGGCTTCATTAATGTTTATGCGTACATCTCTACTTCGGAACAAGTAGTACAGTTGTTCATTTAAACTAAGTTCAGCACCCACTCCTATTTCTTGGGCTTTCACGGAGGGTTGTGGATGTGTCCATTTCACTATCAGCAGACGAGCTTTAGGCAGTGCAGTTTGATTGTTTTCACTTCGATTGATTTTTCATAACTTTCGATTTCTGTACTGATACAGAAGAGAAAAATACACCCAGGATTTATTTCTAGTTGAAAGTCAAAACAGGCATATTTTTTCACGTTATAGGAAGCAATGAACGATATATCTAAAACAATGATATCACCTCAATGATTTTTTTGACAATGCCATGACACGCCTTTTAAACGCGGGCAATCACGGCCGAACAGGGATGTATGGTAACACTAATCGTAATTCCTTTATCAGAGTTTTTGCATTAACTGCTATTATAGAAGTAATCATGGTGTGAGTGGAACGTGACAAACATTTTACTTATATTTCAAAAATAGATTAAGCAAACTCATTTAACTATTCAGATTTATTTTTCATGCATAACCACAAGAACTGCAACGTTATAGTCTTTCGGTTGCATTAAATTGTGGAATGAAGGGTTAAAGCGATCTATTTTCAAAAATTTCCTACAAAGTTTACTACAAGCTCTATAGTTTTATATTGTTCTTGGTCTAGGTTTACCTTAACAAAAAATTAGAAACAACAACACAATCTCAATAGCTTATAAGATAAATTTATAAAATATTTTCTTACCAATTTCTTGTATAAGCATGCTTCAATTGGTATTAGATTGTTTCTATAGCCCATTTTAAATTATATAAATTAAGCAGAAAAGAGAATTTTCAATTTATGATTTTTGAAATAGAAGTGTGTCTTGTCAAATCTTGAAAAGTAAAAATGCCTCTTAAATTATGCTTAAATCATTAGATTTTTGTCTATAAGTAATTGTTACTTTCTTTTAAGTTGCAGAATATTAAATTTATATAGAAACTGATGGCATTCAATTTACCCAAATGAAACAGATATATTTGAGATAATTCAAATATTTGAAATTTGCACTTTAAGACGCGCATAATCCAGTTTCCAAAATTTTAACCATATGATAAAATACACAATTAATATTTTATAAATATCAATTGTTTGTAACAATTTGATCAAATGTCGAAGAGCAGACTCATATATGTATCTAGTAAATGTTAAAATCATGATAACAATCAACCTGGAACGAAAACAGACATTACTCGTGACAACATCGACTGCATCTTGCAAACTGACTGTTAAAACTCTCAAACCTCTATAAAATCCAGCATAAACAAGACCCCCTGTTGTTTAACTGTAGTGTCGTCGCAAAACTTCCCCCATTAGCGAGAAAATCTTCACCTCATCAGGACATCGAGACACCTCCCAAAATATCCCTTACCTAACCGCTTGAAAGATATCCAGTCGAATAGCTTTTTTAACAGCTCACTTAAATTTGCAAACGCATCTCCCGTGCCAGATAAAGGACATACCCCGCAGCCAGTTCGGTGCGACTAAACTGCTAAATACGCCTCCCCATTAAACCCGTGTGTGGCATACAAATAGGTTTAATGCATATCGCGCTACGAAAAAAGACATCCAAGAAACGAAACAAAAGTAAAATATCCCCTTAACATATGACTGAAAACGAAGTTTCCACGTTAGGAATTTTCGTCACGAGGTAGGCGGATATCTTCCTCCTGAGCTTTTTACGATGTCCCCGGTCGGTGCGATGGCACTAGGACACAGATAATGTCCTGGTATGTAGGCCCTGGTGGTGCGAGGAGAACATCAATAACGTCACGGTTGCCTGGATGATGTCCCACACTTCTGCAGATCGAGCTATGTTTGCGTTATCGCTGCTGCTTTTTCGCGAGCTTCGATACCAGATAAAAATCGTTGAATAGCCTTGGGTCATTGAAGATGCACTAGCCAGGGATTGATTCCGCCCGGGTATTGGACAGGGATTATCGCTTTGGGGCGTCCCTGGTCCCCTAAGAGGAATGAGGCAGTTATTAGATGATATTTACTAATGCATAATTTAAAATCATATGATGTCAATTAGCTGGCTTGGGAATAAGAATACGTTTTGTGTAACACGAACAGGAAGAATAACGGTATCTAAGAGGCCACTTGACTTGCAGGTTACATACGGGTATGTAGAACATATAAAAACTTTCATTTGATAAATGGTCATTGGAATTTGCTTATTTACTATTCAGCCTAATCTGACCATTTTTAAGTGGAAATGATACTAATATTTTAATTTTACGTTCTCGTCGTTATTTCTCATCAATCTTTATCATCCTTTTCATTCTACAATGTTTCATTTTTTTACCTCAAATAATAAAAAATGCATTGAAAGCCCAATTAAGAAATAAATTGGCCAGTGAATTGCAAAATATTTATGACTGCGAAATAATCTCCACATATTTAAAATTAAAGTTCGTGGTAGGTGTCTGTTTGTTCTGGCTAATCTCGAGAACCACAAGACGGATTTTACATACACTACCTGACATTGAAAATGCAACACCAAGAAGGAGTTGGCAGAAAGTGATGAAATTTGGCAAACAGAGAGAGACAGCAACGAGCAATAAGTGATCTTTATTGCAAAATTATACACCTTGCCACTGAGCAGCAAGAACGTCTTATCAGTAGGTTGTAGGACCACCGCGAGCGGCGATACAGGCAGCAACACGTCTAGGTACAGACGCAATGAGCGTGCGGATGGTGTCCTGAGGGATGGCTGCCCATTCCCTGTCAACCATTTGCCAGAGTTCGTCTTCTGAACGTGCCGGTGGCAACGCATGCAAGCAACGTCCAATGACGTCCCATAAAGGTTCGATAGGTGAGAGATCAGGGGAGACAGCTGGCCGGGGAAGCACCTGGGTACCTTGCAGGGCATGTTGGCTGATGCGTGCCGTGTGCGGCCGGGCGTTATCCTGCTGAAAAATGGCATTGGCCACCCCGTGAAGGAAAGGTAGTGTCACCGGATGCAGCACGTCATCCACGTATCGTTGGGCAGTCATAGTGCCCTGAATACAGACCAGACGTGACCTGCTATCGTAGGCGATGGCGCCCCAAACCATTATACCGCGGTATGGCGTTCCACAGATGCGGCCGGATTGGCCCTGTCACCACGTCGGCGCCAGACTCGTACACGGCGACTGTCATTGCTAAAACAGAAGCGTGACTCGTCTGAGAACACCACCCTGTGCCATTCCGTCGTCCACGTGGCTCTATCCCGACACCATTGCAAACGGAGACGTCTGTGCTGTTGGGTCAACGGTAGTCGTCTCAACGGGCGCCATGAGTGCAGGCCGCCAGCGATCAATCGGCGGCTAATGGTCCTGGACGATATGGGAGCATCAAGAGTGTCCTGCACATGCTACAAAAGGGCGACAGACGTGGCTTGCGGGGTCGCCGATGCTTACCGGCAGATGCGTCGGTCCACGCGTGCTGACGTCACTGGCTGCACCAGAACCCCTCAAACGTGCCACATTCCCTTGGTCCACCCATCTGTGCCACAACCGGTGCACCGTGGACGCGTGTAGGTGGGTATCTGCTGAGATTTGACGTATGGAGCAACCTGCCCTTCTAAGGCCAATCACCATACCCCTCGTGAAGTCGTCTGTTTGCTGGAACTGTCTTGATTGGCGGCGTCCTGGCATTCTCCGCTACTAGACGTTTCCTCTGAGACACAAAAACAAATTGCAACTTGATTTACCTGGCAAACAGAGCTGCGCGAAACTGACCACTTTTGCAGGTTTTCCCTGGTTTTTCACTCGCCGTGCTCGGGACAGCTGCGCAGTTTGCATCATTTACATATCTCGGTGAACTGCGTCTACCCTGTACATTTCATCCAGTTCTGCGCACTCCTTCTGGGTGTTGCATTTTCAATGTCAGGTAGTGTATAATGCGTTTTTTTTTCTCCATTTCTATAGAATATTTGTCTACAAAGATTTAGGTGCATCAAACGCTAATCTATATAAAAATGGAGTCAAAAAGTAATAATTTTAGTGAAACAAGTCCAAGCAAAAATGATCAGTTGAGAGCATTATGCATCGTCATACCGATCTGTCATCTAGTGTTGCGGTATGAGGTGCTAGATTGTACTACCGCACCCGCCTAGTGAATATTGCCGGTACACTCAATAACCACCTTTACATCTCAGAAATTTTGGAACTTGTCGTCTTCGCTTACCTTAGGGGCTAGCCTGCGGCCGGTTTTCGACAGTACAATGCACGTCCGCAAGAGACATGAAATGTACAGCGATTTCTTAATGTCCACCAGGTATCAATTCTTACATGGCCCTCCCGTTTAACAGTTCTTTCGCACACGAACACGTCTGGTCGATGATCCCTTTACGACTAGCACACCACACGTCATCCTCGGCTATACCAGACATATTCCAAATACGCATCCAAAATCTCTTTCTGACAATATTGAGACGAGTAGTAGCAGTTATTGCCTCCCATATACACAAAATACTATTTTCTTCGCGTTCCGGAAGTCAAATGGAGATGTAATTTCAATAATTTTATCCTTATTCTTAATGTTATCTGTATAAATATGGATTTGATATATCTTGTCCTTCATGGTGTTGCATTTTCGATGGCAAGCGATGTGTATTGTATGTTTCAGTATTTTAAGATCGAACACGCATCCTAAATATTTCTTGTCAGCGAATAAATTGGGAATCTAAGTATAATGAGACATACTGATGTAAAACTATAAGTTGGCAAAACGTGATACCATTGATACCAGCTATCCATAAAAAAACTATACTTACAACAATACTCAATAAATGAAACTTTCAAGGAATCGTATTACTTTAAAAATATTTTGACAAAAATAACATTTCTTGTGAAAAGTTAAACTAAAAATACTTAACTTTTAGTATTTTGCAGTTAAACATAATAACATAATAATCATTTGTATACCATGAAATGTCCAAAAATTCCCAAGTTTTACAATCATTAGATTTTAAGAAATTCTATATGATTTATAAAAGATTATAAAGTAGAAAAAATAACATGTATTAAAAAACAAGCAGTTCATTATTTGATAGAGCATGGTAGACATTTAAAAATTATTTTTATATTGCATTTATAAGCTTGTCTTAACATCTTTGGGGGGTAAATAATTTCCCAAATCATATTGTAAACATGTGTTTTATTAGAATTTTTAATTAAAGTAATAAAACAAAATAATTACACTCTAAATTAAATTACTAAATTATTACAAAAAAGTAATAAACCCAGCCAATTATCACCGGTAACCTATTACCGAAAGTAGCGAAATACTTTCTGAAAAATAATATTGGATTTTAAAAGTGATGTGTTTTATTAATGAAAGGAATAATGTTATGAGTATAGAGGCGTAAACACAAGTATTTAAATATGCACATAATTTAGCAAAATACCTATATATATCATCCATTGCGTTCTTAAAAAGGTAAACGAGTACAGATCCCTAGCATAAGTTAAGAACTTCATAGCAAAAACTTCTTACTATAATTCATAGTTTCTCCACTGTTTTAGCGATCTCTTAGTTTTGCAATGTACATTATCCTGATGGTGGACCTACAAGATTCCCGTACATATAGTTCCTATTGAAATCATCAATAAACGAGGATCTGCTCCTACTCAAAGTACAATGAAACTGACTCATACGTATTCTGCTCGTATAGGAACTTTTAGTGTACTACTTAGAGCCAATACCGTTGGTGTGGGGAACAAAACGAGTATGTAAACAAAGAAATAACACACAAAACTGTTCTTCGGTGTTCATGTTTGGAAAGTAAACGAGTGTGTTACGCTTTTAGATCGCTTAGGGTCTGCATTTTAGTAGTTACAAGGAAATTCTTGCTTGTAAATAGATATACCAACATTGCATTCGTGATCTGTTTTTAAAGTGTACACTGAGAGTATTTACATGATATAAAACACAAGCATTTCTTCATGACATCAATTCAATGATGTAGTTTTGCTCTTAGTGACACAATAGTTCAAATAATTCATTTATTTATATTTTAGGAATACGAAGTTCCTATTACATGCACTAACAGGATGAAAATAGTAGAAAAATAAGGAATTACATATTGTTAAGGAATCCTAAAAAAAGGAGGGGCTATCGTGGCAAAGTAGACATACCCGCCGCCCTAGCAACATGCGAGTTGTATGTGGCGCAGGTTCGATTCCTCCCTGGATTTATTTATCTCTTCTGTGTCAGTAAAACTTCCCTTGTGTGAGGCCATTACTTGATATTGACTGTCTTTTGTCTCGCGCAGAATGACCAAAAACCCAACCTCCTTATTAATCAACCAAAAAGATGCCTCATTTTTACTTATTATTTTTATATTTAATTTATTTTATGTTCAAATTAATCTTCCATTCAAGAAAAATGAAAATAATAAATAAGGAACACAATATGAAATAAATGAGCATATAAATCAATGATTAATTTAAATACATTCATAAAATAATAATTATTATTTTTTTGAAAAACAAAAGTATATATATATATATATATATATATATATATATATATATATATATATATATATATATATATATATATATATATATATATATATATATGACTATCAGACTATGTCAGACTATGGGTATGTTGAATTTTTAAAATGCTTGAGAATCCAAGTGTGATAGTATGAAACATTGTTACCGGAAAATCAAATTCGAACATTGTTTTGAGAACACGCATTGGTCTCATTTGAAATAAATTTGATCAAACAGGTTATTGAAATAAGAAATTGAAAGGTTATCATGTGATGAAATAAAATCAATCAACATAGTTTAGTGACGAATAATAATAACCATAAATGTTGCAGGAAACTAGGGATACATCAAATACTTTTAAGGTTTTAAAAGCATAAGTTGCTTAAATATCTTAGAGTCACAAGGTTTTCATGTATTAAAGTAATTCCTTTAATCCACATCACACACATAATGACTACATAACCATATTCATTGGTTGAAAGAATCCCAGGAAATATTCTATGGTCAAGAAGTTCAATAATAAATTATGATATATGAGTATACTTTGTAAAACTACAGTACGAATATAGCCCTTAGATTCCTTCAGAAATACTCTTCTATGTTCTGATACCATTGTTATCTTTGTTTCTAAGAAAAAATTATTATTCCCAGTTCTTATAAAACAAATTGGATAAATACATTTAACGCTCCATCTTGATTTCAATATGCTCGAAATATTACACTGGTTATACGATAAATATAATTAGTAATTCTCGGTAGAAGTATATTTTAAATTCCAATTAGAGAAGCCAGGAGAATTCAGTACTTAAGAACATGTCATTCTTTATCCTGCATAGAACAGTTGGAACAAAATAGCGTCTGACAGCCATTTGCATTCAATGAATATTTTGCAATGTTAAATTTATTTCCATCGCCGTGACAATGCTGGAGCTAACGATGCCACGGGGAATTAATAATAGGCTGAAACCAATCACAAAGGACCCTGGATAGGGGACCCCCGGGAGTAATTATTTTCGCAATCATGATCCCGCGCAGCTGCTCTTGGCTTGTTTCTGGTCTTCTGTGATTCCAGTCATATTTGTTTCCGAATTGTGTTTCTGCGTTTTATTTGAAGAAAAGGAAATTTCCCGTACATCTGAAGACATCATTGAAATACCAGTCTCTTTGTTATGACTAAATGGATGTTTTTGCTGTACGTACTGTACATTCAAATCGTGCATTACATACCAGTTGAAAGATGAAATTTTAGAAAGAAAAGCAAATGAGCACGTTTTTGGACTACAATCGGTTTAGTGGTCAGAATACTGGATTCCTTTGGATCGAAATATTTCTTGTTTGAATCAGGGTAATGTAAGTAGATAATTAACGACGCGCTGGAGCAAAGCAAAGGGCTGTTGGCGACGGTCCGGGATTAATCCCGAATGAATTGAATTAGGGGAAGGCAGGAATGTTTGAACGTCTGCTTGTCTATAGAAGGGTTGTACCCAGAATATATGGTACATATAAGAGAAGTATAATGTGAATCCACCCCACGTAATGCACCAAGGTAATGAAAAGTGGTTCACGAATCGCCCCTTAGTGCCATTATGAATAAAGTTCAATGGCCGCGCATTAGAAAAAAATGTTCTCACACAAAACTTAAGGTGAACAAGGGGGAAAATGTAAAAAATTTCATTTGTCTAATTTGAATTTTAAAAATTGAATAATTTTGTATTCATCAGCAAATAGCTTTGAAAATCAATAAAAATATATCTCGAAATAAATTCTTCGGAATTCGTGTTCACATCTTAGTATTCGCGGAAAAATCAATAATTGTAAATAATTATTTCAATCTATATTTACATAAAATATAGAGATATATATGTGGTATTGAACATGAGAAACTGAAGGTCTACAAATGAGGAATTTAAGGGTGATAAAAAAATAAGTATTCAAAGGTTTTAAAGCAGCAGTGAGTTGCAGATCAGAAATATAGCACATTTATATCTACACCACATTCTTCTTGCACGTTTTTTTCAATTGCAATTCGTTAGTTTTCTTATTTTAAATCTATAACGTTTAATATTTTGAATCAAATTTGAACACGTTGTAGACTTCTAGTAGAAAAATCTATCTACGTAAAGCAGACAATGTTTGTCTATCCGTCTGAACTCTGCACTGTTTGACCGATTCGGACCGAATTTGGTTCACTTCCTCTCTTTAAAACACTTGAAAATATGAATTACAAATTAGCACCCCTTCAATTCTTCCTGGGTACAGTAATGGCTAAACAGACTAAAAATTTCCTTGGAAATAACAGTGAGCATTGTTACAAATACGATTGAAGCTCAAAAAATATTATCCAGTTTACTAAAACAATTTTTTCCATATATTATTTTTTACAGAATTTTTAAGTTCTAATATTTTGTGTTGAACTTATTTTTTTATTTATTTGAGAAGTATAAGTAAGTTACTAATATTTGGCACACTAATATTTGACGAAAGTTTCATTCCAATCGAACAGACTTTGGGTTCCAATAATTTTGACAGTTGAATAGAACAAATCGAAACACTCACACTGGTTTATGTATGAAACATGTGTTTATGAAATAGTATTTCATACTATAACACATCTGGTATCCTTAATTAAAGTACGCAAATTTGTTAGAAATTTCGTTTTTCCATAGTATTAACCACTGTGCTTAATGTCCTTCAGAAACAAGTTACGAATATTTTTAAGTATGTAAACGTCAATGTTAAAAAATGTCTCAAAACTAGTCAAATTGCCTTCACTGTCATCAGCTTTAACTTACTAATTGCTAAGAAATAGTGGCGTATTTCAGCGCTAGCGAATTCACAATGCTATATAATACAAACTCAGTCGTATGTGCAAAATATTTTTGGAATTCGGAATTTATCCAATCTACTGAGATTTAAAATACTTATATTCTTATTTAACTATACATCAGAACTCAAACGAGTCATTTCTGTAAACAAAATGTTTCGGTTAGCACACGTATGTGTCTAGAATTATATGGCAGTAACGTATCAAGTATTAGAGCCGGCGATCGAATGCAAAGTTAACTAATTCCCAAAATATTCATAAACAAAGACCAAAGCAAGACTCAATTAAACTTAAGAAGAAATCAATAGAACACACACACTATATATATATATATATATATATATATATATATATATATATATATATATATATATATATATATATATATATATATATATATATATATATATATATATATATATATATATATATATATATATATATATATATATAGTCTCCAAATTACACATTCCTAAGACTCTAAAGTTGTCGCCAATACGGAGAACGATAGAAACAAAAGACCTCTCAGCCAATTCCATTATTCCATATGTAGGTGTAGATGTATATATATATATATATACACCACACTGTTTCGAGCTCTCGTTAACAAAAGCTTTCGCCTCCTTTTCGAGGTTGTCGCCGTTTTGCGGAGTTCTCCGCTTTCTTTTATTTAAATTAAATCGCGGAACACCGCCTTCTCCGCGATGCGCTCCCGTTTTCCAGATTCCACTTAATTCTCGGCCACCCCCAAGCCCGCCGCCCCGCGAAGAAACTCCGCTAATTGCTTCGTCAAGAATAAAATATACTTCTGGCTTCGGTGTGGTCGCCTTCGCTTCATTATGAATGCACATAATTTGAAAGTGTGGCTTGCCTGCCCATGACAGGATTTCAATCCGGGTATTTTTCATCATAAGGGGAAATAGAGATTTTTTTCCTTGTCTCTCGCAAGATTCGTTGCATACTCCCTCCGTTCCATGTATATACTCCCGGGATTTTGCATTACTAATGTCGGAGATCTGCTGAATGATACCAATGATAAAAGCCTAAATGGGCTTCGTATGCATTGATATTTTTAAGTGTTAACTTTCTCTGTCGTAGTAATGTCAATAAATTTCGTCCCCACGTGTCATTTTAGGTAAGGACAAAGTGAGATTTATCTTTGTTTCTTCTGTGCTTTATTCGATGGTGCTTTCAAGAATTGAACAATGGACTGCATTTCTGGATAGAGTAGACTTGTCTTTCACTACTTGGTAGAATTTATTTTTATTGTAAAGAAAACTCAACGATAAGTATCACTACAATTCGATGAAAGATATTATTCAACCATCTTTTAGTTTTTGGAGTTCGTTGAAATACGCTGTTTAAAGTCGAAACATCCGAAAACATTCATCGCTATCATAAATTGGGTATGCAAAATGATCTGACCAGATGCGAAAGTAATGAAAGTTAGGATGCCAATGAACGTCCCTGGCATATGCGAAAAGAATATTCTGAGGCCTATTTCTCAGAGGCTTGGTGTGAATATCCTGGTGTGGTGCTGCCGTTTAACTGCCATCAGTCTTGACCAAAAATGCCTGGAGGACATATTGAACATCCTATAGACTGAGCGATTTTAAAAAAGAGTCTGAGCCTGTGGGAAACAAGTTGATATTGTCGACAAATCACTGGCCAGGTGGGACGTACACTGACTGTCGTGACAAGCTGGTGGAAACAGTGGTACAGTGAAGCTACACAATAACGTCACGAAAGCGCTTTCCGATCCAAAAAAACGTATAGGAGACAGGATGGGCTGTTAGTGAGAGGAGCTATATATGCTCCAACAGTTTCCTTATCGACCTTTCAAAGATGCAAATCGTATGCTGCAGAAAATTCTCTTGCAGAATTACAAATGATTACCAGAAACCTAGAAGAGACAGAACTGCAGGCACGCCATCCGTTAAGACCTCTATTTCATTGGAGTTGAAAATCTCATTTCTGGAATTTGGAGATATGAAGCAACAGCGGCAGAATACTAAATATAACTCGCCACATCATAGCATGTAAGGAATCCGCTTGACTCCATGCTAAGCTGTATATCACTATGTACACATTACTGGGATGTATGTTCAACGTACTAATTTATGGCTCTTATAGCAAATGGCCTTGTCGACACATAATTAAACAACAAAAAAGGACTCTCTATATTTCATACTGTAATCATCTGTCCATGTACTTAACTTAGGCTACTTTCTACCGATCAAATGCTAGCTTTGGATTGCTTCGATTTTTTGATATAGAGTGGTTTTTTATCTTCATATTTTGTAAATCAGAAATCTGTACATATTCGAAGCATTTAATCAACTGATAGATGTCATTAATATTTATAAATAACACTTCAGTTACATTAAATTTAACTAAAATGCACATGGACATTATCCCCATATTGTTCTTCAAATATATTTTACATTTTAACCCTCCAAGCGTTTTCGACGAGATATCTTGCCCATAAAGATCTAACCATTACAAATGACAAAATATCTGAATTTTACAAATGACGAAACATCTGATCATCAATATATAGTCTATTTTATTATACTGATGAGATCAAGATCTGATAAGTTTTCTGCTAATAACGAGATATCTCGTCCATCAAGATCTGCTTAGTTTTGCTAATGACAAGATATCTTGTCGAGGCAAACATTAAGAGACTTGAAAAATATATTGCTTATATATATGAATTGCACTTTTAACTAGATCAATTGTCGTGTATTTGTAATTTGAAGTATTTGTAGATTATGCAAACATGCAAAAAAATATTATACTTTTGTAATTAAATTCAAGCTTTCACTTTCTAAAACTGACGTTTTTGTAATTTACTGATGAAATCAAAAGAAATAATACATAGATATCTTAATTTGTTTTTACACTGAGTTTTTGAAGATACTAACATTAAATAACACTCCCTAATGAAGCAAACAAGTAAGTTACGATTCACTTATTACTATTGTTTATTTACCATTGTTGCATTACCATTATTAAGTTACCATTAAATGCTTAAAAATAATTGATTCATAAAATGCGTATCATACTTTATACAACAATAATACCTAGTCTAATTAGTCCTAGTGTTACAAAAATTTATCTATCGTGACATGAATTTAATGAATATCGAAATGATAGACAAATAACTACAATAAACAAATCTAAAGAAAAAGTTAACTAAAAAGAACATGCTGGTAACTATCTTTCTTACAAGGAAATATCAAATGTTATTCATATGCTTTGAAATTTACTAATGCTTTATCATAAGACGTATCTCAAGGTGATCTTTATAATTTGAAGTACCTAATTTAGTATAAATGAAAACAATTATTATTTTTAATTCTAAACTATTAATTGAGATGTCTAAAATATGTTGCATACATTAATTATATCGTTCTTTTGTTACCATTAATATCAATCCTTATAAATAATTTAATGATCTCTATCGTAATCAATCAATCATTTAAATATCATTATTACTTTAATTTGTAATTTATTGTTAATATTCCTTAATCATATTTTTTTCTAAAAATAAAATGTCTGTCACATATGCTGTAATTAAAAGTACTATCAAAAAATTGTCTATGAATCCATGAAATGTAATTTTATTTTTCTCTACTCTTTAAATATATCTAAAACGTTGTCGAAATGTGACGACTTAATTTAAACAAGAAATATGTACAATCACTGATATGTGTTCTTAACCTTTACGATATGGCGGCCAAATTTCGTTAACGTCTCGTAGAACAGCATATTTCGCTTAACTTCCTTCCCCTGCAGAATTTGGGCGAGATAGTCTTGAATGACTTTTACGACTGATCACCTAGCGCGCTTTCCTTTCATAGTGTTGTCCCAATTCCGCTCAATGGAAACTGGGGGAATGTTTGTTTGAAAAACATCTCGGGTTCCCACTTTTCACTATAAGCACTCTTTTCTACCCCACTTGATTCTTCGTACTAGGAATTGTATGAGGTTTGGGTTAAAACTCTTTTAACGAAGTTAGGACAGTAGCAAATGCATACTGCATTTGTTTTACTTATATTAGTATTTCAATGACTGATTTTGATAAGCACAAGTCATTTTTTTAAATTAAATACAAGATTTTGAAAGTTCATTTTTTAAATGGTCAGTGTGATTTTATATAATCGTTTATTTTAGTAATTATCGTTCATAGTATTCATATTTTGGTAGAAAATCGAGTGTAAAATGTTTGCATTAAAAAAATGAGATACTTTCTATTTAAATAATTAATACGTAAATAAGCACGAAAAGTACACTTATGTTTCGCTCTCTTTAGGAGTACTATTTTATTGAACATGATAAAATTTTATTATTTTATGAGTTTGTTAAAAATGATTAAATAATGAAATGAATGTTTGTTTGATCGGTGGTATTCAATACCTTACGAGAAAAATTCTTACCATTTTGCTTTCAAAAAAACTTTTTTTAACTGAATATGGAACTCCTGTCAATACTTGTTTTAAACTTTATTGAAAATTGTACATGTAGGGAAGTAATTGCTTGTTATTTTAACAGATATTGTAAAGGTTTTAATTGACTTTAAAATCAGTTTTAGAATTCAGTCATAGACAAGTGAAGATATATAAAATGACTAAATTCCCTTATCAAGTGAGTATCATATGCACACAGTCTCCAACATTTTTTATCTAATTTTAATATTCTTAGAGCGCTCAAGTTTCCATTGGATTAAAAAAAATTACTTCTTTTGCTACAAAGATTTTAGGTCACAAAAAAAGTTGTACTACAAACTTTATGAATATTGACCGACAGTTTCATCGGTTATCTTTGCGTATGGTTTTAAAAATGATTAAAAATCATCTTTAAATTAAAATAATTTGGAGATTATGGCTCCACCTAAAATATTGAATGTTTAGGTACAATAAAACGTAAAAATAAATTATTAGAACTGTTCGAATTTTTTTAGCTAATAAAAACATGGTCACATTCTACCATTATGTTAAAGTCATGAAAAGTGGAAGCTTCTTTTACGTTAAAATAACGCCCTCAAGCTCATATCATATTTAGGTGTGTACGGACATCACGACTCCGAGATACCAAGTGATCTTTCCTCCCTTTCATTTTTACACTAGTCTACCCTTCTTCTTTTTGCATCTTCTTCCTTCCTCATTGTGTTGCCTGTCTTCTTTGAGAAGCTTGAACAAATATGGTCCTGGAGCAGTAAGACCCGAAACCAACCAACATTGAAATAACATAAATACGGCCATTTTGATGTTTAGTAAACCTGTAAACTTATAAATTTAAAATTTTCTGATTCTTCAACATACCCTTGTGCAAATCAGGTAAAATTCAACCAATTCAATATTGACAATTTGTTAAGTAAAATATTCAAATTTAGTGGAAAATTTCCTTCTCTATGTGGCATTTCTGAAGCAGTCGTGGGCTTCCAATCCGATGAGTGTTTTCTCTTTGGAGAGTTTGCACGTATGCTTAAAATTTGTACTTCATACTTGTTAGTTTCTTCAACTAAAATTCGTAAAACTTCCGAATTGAACATCATGGGAAAATAATGAAGCTCTTGTTTCAGTTCTAACGGTTGGACGTTTGAGGAAAGCCCAACATTTGCACTGAAGTCGTAAACAGTTATTTCATGTGATGGTTCGGGAAATTTCCAATTAATATTTGGGAATTCTGTAGATGAGCTATCAACTACAAAAGTCTCTTGTTAGGACACAAGATCCTCAATTTCGCATTCTGAATCGCTATCAGCAAAATTTTCGTAGTCGAATTCCTTCTACCTCTTTTTTTATTAATGGATAAACGGATTGGAATATGAACAAACTACCGCGTAATATATAGTATTGAAAGCAAGTTGATTTCGGTCATGGTCATGTATTGCAATATATGGGTTAATTAGATCGATTGAAAGAGGGAGATTGAAAATAATGCTAACATTCGAAATGTTTCCAATCCAAGTGGAGATAAGAAAGAAGTGCTTTACAACCGTTCCGTCCTGTATGATGATAATACAAACTTTCGTCCTTTGACAATACAAAACAATACGTCCTTTGACAATACAAAGAAAAAAATTTTCGATGTTCACCGTGAGAATCATTCCTTCCCCTGAGTCAGATTGCTGTCGGTATGTTTTAAGCCATTCTGCCAATGTGATAAAGGAAGGAATGACATGTTATTTCCTGCATACAGGTGTCATCAGTTAATGAAAAGGAATGCAAGGGTCATTGTGATGGTTCAAGTAAAGACATGTGATACTCGAGATCCCATCAATGCCTTTGTATTAGCGTATTCTTTGGTGAGAGAGAGATATCACCTGCGCCACTTTCTATCTTTCCCAGAGTTCACACAATGATAGATAGGGGAGACACCGAATAAAAGGAAGGACCTTTTTAAAGGCCACTCGCTGGCAGCTCGTAAATCGGGATTGATGTCAGCGGTTACTTAAAAGAGGGAAAATTCCCTACTAGTCCCAAGCCGCTCTAGGAAGGAAACTTCTGATGGGACTCATTTATCCCAGCCGTAGTGTAAAGGTTAAGATGCAAAAGCTCCATTAATCTATCATCAGTCATGAAACTCCAATTAGAAAATAAAATTTGATACAACAGCAACATTATTTAAATACATAAAATGCAATACTTTTGAAACTCGATGAAACATTTTAAATTGGGAATTTTAAGACTTCTGAAATGTAAAAAAAAATGGTGAGATTAAATTTTTAGACCATCTGCAACTATTAATAACAGCATAATAAATAAAAAATTGATTTCACGTTTAAGAAAGATGTTTTTCACGCTTTATGGAGGGATTTTTTATTTACTCCCTTCCGAATTCATCAGCTTAAATTTATCTTTAAAATTTTTATGAATGACAGGCAATTACTCCATTTTAATTTCACTGCTTTATTGTAACCACTGTTTCACGGTTAGTTTAGAAGATAAGATAAAAAAAATATTCCGAAGCCATTGGAGCGTCAAATAACGACCGTAGATAATAGCCGTTCGTTATTCCCTTTTTTATGAAAAGATTTGTTTTAAAAAAGAAAATTTTGATTACGAACTACTCTAAGCGCCCATCTTCTATAAAAAAATCTTCGTTTTTTTGTCATCCAAGAAACGTTAGAGGTATATTTATTTTTAGGTACTTAGATAAAAAATATCAATTAAAACCGGGGCAATTTAAACGGTCATAAACACCTTCATTATCCCACCCATTTAGATACTTATTTAAATCTTTTAGAGAGCATGGCTTCCTAGCTCACTATTCTTTCGAATTAATTGTAGACATCGAAAGAAACCAACATCTTTGTTATGTGACAATTAAGTGTTACTTATTAGAATATGATTTCAATACTAATTAACTTTATATGACTCATTTTCCAACAAGATAAATTAACAATTTTCATACTTGCGAATTTAATGATAAAAACCTCTTAATTCATTTATGTCATAAAAGAAAAAACATTCTTCATATAAAGTACAGACTAATTTGTGTTGCTAATAAAGTTAAAATATTCGTCCTTTTTTAAATAAGTAACGAAAAATTATTTTGCATTACAGTGTAAATTAAAAACATTAGCTGAAAATGATTATATTTTTCTCGGCAAATGTTAATGAATTTCATTTGTTTATAACATAACTAATATTTTAGAATATATTAAAAATTCAACGCTAGCTATATAAGAGAATCTAAGTCTGCATCAGAGATCTATCCCACCTATCTCCTAAAAATATTTCTTACGTATTTTCGAAACATAAATGTAATTTATTCAGAAGTGGAGTAAAAGTCATTTATAAAACTTAATTTACCGTCTACATTTGTCATGAATAAACTTTTTACTAAAACAATAATTTTATAATCGAAAAATATACTTTTTACATTAAACGTAGAAATGCAGCTAAAATTATTTGCTTTTGGTACATGGCTTGAAATCGTGTTCCAAAATATGATTATAACAAATGTAACTTGAAAATACGCTTAAATAATGTAAGACAAGTTGAATGGATGTCTAAATAGTTCTTAAAGCCTATTTTGCTCAGTGAATACATTGTCCAATGTATATGTGGAACCGCGGTAGTCCGATTGGAAAAGCGGATTAGCAACCGGGGGTTGTGAATTCGAAACTAGATCCAATCAAAGACTGCAATGTGTACGTGGGGGCTGCTTGGGGTGTTAAATCCATACACTCGATCCATTTCAGAATATTCCAAATTCTCAGCAAATTTTTTCACAAATTAATTTAGCCACTAAATTGGATTAAAATAGTAAGGATCTTTTATGGATACATTAATTAGGTAAAAAATGTCTCATTCTTTACAACTGTTACTCATATCAATATATCCCCAATTATATTCATACGTTTACCCATATGCTTGCTATATTGTTTGTATACCTCCCTTGTTAGACGGTTATAGAGCTGTACCTTTGTTTCTTCATATTTGTAGTCTTACTTTTTAGATTAAGCCTAAAATATGCTGTTTCGAGTAATTTAATCAACTGATACCTGTATAACGCATTTTATGCCGAGACAATTTGATAAACACATTTACAATATATGATGTATAAGGTTTTAGTCAGATTTTCTACAGAAAAGAAATAAAGTTAAATTTTAACGCAACAAATGACTATATACACAAAATTACATTTTCTTATTAGAGGAACTTACTACTATAAAATGAATGAAAGTATTTCTTGTTATTCGTTTATTTGCCTGCATTATACTTTAAAAATTTAATATCTGGATTTTTTGAATTAGAATATAACCTTCATTATCTTCTTTTGTTTCTAGGTATTCCTGGTATAAAGCTACGAAGCATGATTGTAGAGGAAGATAATCAACGTGAGTTAAACATTTATTAATAATTTGTGATTTAAACTCAGTATGTTAACAGTGCAATGAAATTATGATGTTTATTAATATTTTTCTCTTGTTATATGTCCTTACAACTGAGTACAAAACCAGTCCTACAACTCAGAAGTTAAGCGTCTTATGTAATCTATTTATTATTTTATTTATACAGTAGAACCTCATTATAACGGACTAGTACTTGCTAAAGGTTGTCCGTTTTAATGAAAACACGGTTTATAACAAATAATTCTTATAGGGGTGTAATGCAACAAGGTGTACATCAATGAAAGTACAGTAGTTAGCTATAAAAAGTGTTTAGCATTTAACATAGGTTGAATTGAAAAATATGTGTACGTTTAAATATGTGTACACTGCATTAATCTTTAGAACAAGAAGGTCCTGGTTCATGTTGATTGCTTACATTCATTAGTTTGAAAAAATGATTTATTTTATGCTGGGTTTGTTTGCTCTGCTTATTTCTTCAGTTAATAACTGACGGAGGTGCCGTAAGTGTTCATAATATGCAAACACAATTTCATTTACCGATTGTTCAACATACTGAATAACAAAATTTAAATGATCTTTCACTTCGCTCACCTTAATTATAGGCTGAGTAATGTCTCCTACCTCTTCTTCCCCGTTCTCCGAAGATTCTGCTTCTTCAGTTACACTGGCGACAATTTATTCTTCAGTCAAAATCTGAAAGCCAAGGTCGTCTTCGTCTGCTTCAAGCCAGGCCTTCACATCATCCAACGAAACTGATTCCTCTCTGCAGTGTCACGGTAGTCTTCTGTCTCACAATTTTCTACTTCTGGAGTTGTTTCTACATTATCCAAAAGCTTTTCCACGCCCTTGCCAAAGTCGTTCGTTTGATTTCTTTCACGGCATCAGCAAAGTTGTAAATCGTGGATCGAATGTTGTATGACTTTAAATTTTGAAGAGTCTGTTGTCCCCTCCTGTCTTCATCAGCGGATGGCTCTTCAACCTCTAGGATCTCACGTTTCTGTCCTATACTAGGCTTACTTAAGGACATGATTCAAGGTTAATAAAAACTGATAAGTGTGCGCGCGCGAGCAATAACTTGACGAATACTGAACAAAATAGAACCAGTTGCAAGTGCTGGCGTCGAGTGGCAATTCGTGGAATCTAAGATATTGACTCGTCTGGCAGTCTCGCTGGCGAGCTGTATGAATCATGCAGCGCATCCATGTTTACGCAAAACAACACAACGATCTATGTTTAATCGCTTGCTTGGAAATGTAAAACTCGTCAGATAAAAATAAGTATCCTTTATTATTACATATTATAATTTTTTAGCTGTCCGTTATAATGAGGTTCTACTGTATTTTGTAATTTAGACATATAAAGTATAATTTAGGAAGTTAAGTCCAGCCAATCAGCAAACGTGCCATTTCAAAGAAAGACAAATTAAGTTCATTTTCTCAGATGTATTGTAATTAAATGATGTTCCGATAATCAGGCAAGAAGAAAGCTCACACACACAAATATCACCCTAAAATATTACTCCATTAAAGGTGACTTAGTCCCAAATTAAGTGTCACATTTAACATCGAATTTTGTTCTAAAATGTCTTTATATTTTTGAAATAGATGGAAAATAAATATTTAATTGTAAATAAAAAGGTTTACTTTTCTAGAATAGTTAAATATTACAGTTTTTAGCTCTTAATATAGCTTTACGATTGCAACTCTATTACTTAGATTTCCACACCTCAGTTTTTATTCTTAGTGTATATAATTTTGTAGGAATAACTTCCAGGTGACATCATTCCACTGCCCATACGCAATGTCAATAAACGTTTTCTAACCTTTCTTCTTGAACATGGAAAAGAATGTTCTTTTTCTTCGATTTCTTTTCAGCTTTTGTTTACAATAAGAAAGATAACCGAGGGACATTCTTAAATTACATTTTACCGTTAATAAATGTTGTCCTTTTCAATCCAAAATTAAAAAACAAATTATAAATCTTTGAAAGAAAAATGCGGAAATGTGATACGTATTTTGGGATAGAGAGGACATGCTTTATTAGGACACAAATAATAATCATTTTCCTTTGTTTTTCTTTTAAACATCTTATAAATTGTTACAAACCATTCAAAAATATATATCATTTTTCGAGAGGAACAATGGTGAAAGAAAAGTCGCATTTTAATATCAATCACTAATACATGTAATGGCAGTTTCTAACTTCCAAAGAGCAATACAGAATTTGTTTTCATTAACTTGAAAGAATCAACAGAGAACCAAATACGTACACTCTAAGTTTTATTGAATCAGTCATCACTCGTAGCTTCCATTTAGATTAGGTGAAGTAATGCAAATCGTTTAAACAGCAAGTTCCACAAGTTATTCCTAACACTATCCGAATTTAACTGTGTTACTGCTTCAGTATATCAAAAGGCATTTAAAATATTCCTCCAAAATTTTGAATTCTCCTCATCCAAGTGAACTGAAATTTATCCGTATATTGACAAAACTGTGGCTTGTCCTTAAATCTTGGTGGTTGTTTCGACGAGGTATCTCGTCATTAGCAAAACTGACCAGATCTTGATTGACGAAATATCTCATCACTGGCCAGAAAACTGGCCAGATCATCAAAAACTCGGCAGTATCATGATGATGAGATACCTCGCCATTAAAAAGATTGCTCAGATCTTGATGAACGAGATATCTCGTTAAAACCCCTTTGAGGTTCAATATCTATTTTGTTCGATATCGATTCATATCTGAACTTCAGGGAATGCAGCTTCTCGTTCGTTCCCTTTCAATAAAATGTTGAAGGGCGGTTACACAGTTACTCAAACTCTTTGAACAGAGCTCACTGAACGGGAAACCATTTCCTTAAAAATTTATAGCCCTCATAAATAACAGCTTAGAAGGCAACTATAAAACCATCGCGTATAAGAGTTGGATAAGCCGCGAATTTTTGTGACTTTAATATGGCTTTTTTCGTAGCAAAACGTGTCTAAATAAATAGAGGATGACCGAAAATCACTCTCCTCCACTTGCACAGCTATAATTTGGGGAATTTTTTATAAGCAATTAAAATGAAGTGTTAGTTTTTACATTGAGAACGTAAAGGATATGTTTCTCGAGACTTCTAGAAATATCGTTTAGAACCGAACTAATGCTAGCGCGACGAAGTTTGTTTTAAATGACCAACATTATAATTTTATGTTTTCCGACTGCAAGCAGTATATTTGGGTGCCTGGAAACTGCTCAAGTCTAAAAGTGGTAATAAAATTCTGCTATGTTCATGATGATATTTTTGTTATTTACGTTTAAAATGAGGAGTTAGTTTCCTGCGCTATGGATATTATATGTGCTATATGTTTTGGGTTTTACTTTAGTAGTTTAATAGAGTAAATGTTAAAACCTAAAATACTATAAACGATTCTAAGTTAAACTGTTATTTGGTAATTTGAATTTAGAAGGCATTAAAACAACACTTAGGGAGTATACAATTAGTTTAAATAATTTATATTTTGTTTAATTTATATTAGTATGTTGAATTCACACGCACAAAATATTAACAAATGTTAAAATATGTGTAAACAAAATACTACGAATAGAAAACAACTACACCTATTATAACGTGAATGGAAATCAAATCTATTGCTTCCAATGAAATTGTTTCCTTAAAAATGACTCATAACCGATAAAGCAAGTACGAAAGTAGTTAAAGAGATTTTTCAATAAGAGAATGTCAGATGATAAAATATTTACTCACGTAATGAAAGGAAGATGTAATTATATAAAATAACATAAGCATAGTTTTATCCCTAAGTTCGTTACAATTAATGTAAGGTTAGAACTAAAACATGACGTTTAGCAAAGTTGATATTTTGAAACAGCTAATTACAGTTATTCTCTAAATTAATATATAAAGCATAATATTCTCTGATACCGGATTCATTCAGTACATTTCACTATGCATCAACTTCACATCTCGTAGTATGATATATTATATTTTTGCAGCATCTTTATATTAATTTATTTTAACCTTGTAAGAGGCTCTCACGCACATATACGTTCTGCAACCTGTAATCTATTGCACGCTGCTAACCCGTTTTGACCTTTTCCAATCGAATCTTCTCTGTGATTCTTCCAACCAATAGATGTTATTTTGTCACCATGAGTGCGGTGAGGAAAAGTAATACTACACTACTCAGAAATCTCGTGAAGTGAAGAAAGTTAAACCTAAATCAATTGCCATATTTTTCTAAATTCAATATTTAACAAATCATACTTTCAAAGTCTAATGTACTTCAAAAGTTATCAGATCCAAAAGCGATTAAAGTAAAAATATCGCACTTCGGCTATTGGAACAAAACCAATTCAAATTATTTCTAATTTATCATTTAAACAGCTTTCCGGAGTATTTAATTCTTAAATATCCAATACCACCTCCATTACGCAACTCCCAAGCCAAAACGCACATTTTTCACAAACCCAAATCCAGTAGTTTCCTGCAAAGTTTCTAAAATATCCTCCATTTTTATTTATCTCCAAATCCACTGCATTTAATTGTACTGCATCTATCAATTCTGTTCAAGGCGAATAAAGGAACCTTCGAACAGATGCATTAGAAGGCAAATAAATTGTAGAATCAATAGCTTCCTTCGAGGAAGGACGCATTTTAGCATTTCAATCGATGTAATGTTTTGTCAATAACAGCGTTAGTTGCCAAGCGTGAACTGAATTCTTCCTCTTCCTTCGCGCATCCTTTTTAAAGATTATTTCTGTATTTTTATTTTCCATGAGGCGACAATTCATCTTGTTTTGTGCTAAAAGAACGATTAAATTGAAAATGTGCTTTGTTATGTATTTTGTCCTCCCAGTTTATTGGCAGGAAGCAGACGGAGGCAGGCTCGAGGTACATGAGTAGCAATAATGTTATTGAAAAACCGATAGTTTGAGAGGCAGGGGATAGATATAAGATTTAAAAAAGGGTATCGGAGCTGGGGAAGCTAGGGCTTTGGTTTTGTGATATTTTGTTGGAGGGGTTCACAAAGAAGGATAACCGGGTCCCTGAAGTATAATGCAATCTGTTATCGTTGTATCATATTTTAATGGCGCTTGGGTTTTTTATACGCTATATCCAAAATTTTCAGTATGTGCATTTCCTTCTATAAATAAAACATTGTTTGTGTTCTGTATTAAGAAAATGTAAAATAAAATTTGAAGCATTTCGATCGTTCAATAACTGATATTTCTTATTTTAGTTAAATAGAAAAGTGTTGTTTTTAGACCATCGCTTGGATGGTTGAAACATAATAGAAATTAATTATTATTTTAACCCTCTGAGAGATATGCGCGCATTATTTCACCTTGTAACCTGCATTTTTCCCTCCATGACTTCTAACTAGTTTCAGACTTCTTGACCAATACAATCTTTCCTATGATTTTTCAACTAATGAATGTGACCATTTAGTCAATAAGTATGTTTTGGTTTTAACCCTCCTGGTGATTGTTTCGAAGAGGTATCACGTCATTAACAAAATTGACTAGATCTTGATGGACGATACATATCGTCACGAACACCAAATCTTCAATGAGATATATCTTCAAAACAACTTGGAGGGATAAGGCTCCCCCGATTCATCCCCAATGTGAATTCTAATGCCTTTACCCTCCTGCTGATTTTCTCGACAAGGTATCACGTCACGAGTCTCAAACTGACCAGGTTTTAATGGACAAGATATCTTGTCATAAGAAAACTGAATAGATCTTGATCCTGCCATCTTTCATAAATCGGTAATATCTTGATTACGAGATATCTCGTCTAAACCACTTGGACGCTTAAAGTAACAGCACACTTTTTGGAAATATTTTGACGATATAGGAGGCTTTGGTTTATTCTATTGAGGTTGTAATTCATGTTATGTTGCTCACAATTTTAGGGCCAAGTAAAAATCCTTTATAGGCTTATATTTACAAATTGTTTTAAGGTATTATGTTAGGTAACTATATTTTAATACTGATGACGCAGTACTGATAAAGAATTAAATTAAAATCACACTATTTTCAATCCAAACCTATGTAAATGCATTGAGTATTCCATTAGTTGGTTACTCAGTTTTATTAATTTCCAATTGCAAACATGATTTTACTACATGCAATTATTATTTTAACAAGCTTAGACAAAGTGATCGAGATATGACAGGATGAGTTTAACCTATCAATAGATTTACATAAAAATTGCTCAAGTAAATGAATTTACAATCGAAAATGGATACTTTATTCAATTATCATTATAAATTCATTATATATAACTTATAATTATCATTATAAATTATCATAATAAAGAATTATAGTAAGGCAAGAATTATAATTAAGGGTATATAGGGTCAAACAAGGCAATAACACCAGAAAGTCGCATGATGAATAAATTGATGCAATGAATATTTTAGAAAAGGCAACAAATCTAAACACACCTTGTAACTATACAAGGTAAGTTTAGGGCTGATATCATTTTTTGCGAGTAAAGAACAATGAAAATAATGTCATCCAACAATGGCAGTTATATTTTATTTCCCCTTTTTAAAGACTCAGCAAACTAAACAGAATGGATGCTTAAGGAAAAGAATAGAAGGTTTCATTTGGAATCATAAGTTACGTGGTTGGTTTTTAAAATTAGTGTACCTATACACTAAATGACCTCACGCTATTTCAAATTAACTTTTTGTTTGATAAATCTTTGCACAAAAGAATCCTCACTATACATAAGCATCCGGTAAGTGTAAAAATTATCATTATAAATTCTAAAACAATTGTAGTAAACGTAACCTAAAAATTATAAAGAAAAGAAGGAATACCCAAAGGAAGTCTCATAAAAGACTTTTCTTCTAATTTGTTATACCTGAAATCATAAAAAATTTTGCCATGTTGGCTTAAGGCTTATGTGTTTACATATTGGTTTTGAAGAATTGCATCGCATGTTTCATCATTCAAATACTCGATGTAATTGAAAGAGTATTCTGATTTTTCAAGCTGACATTTATTTATAAACACCATATTTATTCAGTTCGATTAATTCTCCTAGGTGGAATCTGAACCACAATTTTTACGTCTTTGAAGAAAGAAGTTGTTTAGCTAATTAAACTAGTACATTTCTATGTTTTATCATACACTTAGTAATATATATTATTTTACGTGCTCTTCTGAACAAAACTAATTAACAAGTATTCCATAGTACCGAGTTATATGGTTGAAATAATTATTAACACTCTTGATATATAAATGTTGTGAAAATAAACAGATGAGTAAAATCGCCTCTCAAACTTTCTTTCCAGACAAACAAATTTGCTACACATACTCAAATACTGAAAAAACGTATTCAATAGCTCAGAAATATCTAAAGCGGGATGAAGTTTTCGTTTACAAGTAATTTTTGAAAAATTGCATAACATCAATCATTATTCTAAGACTCAAAATAAGACTCAAAGTATATCCAGATTTATCAAACTAACATTTATTTGTAAATAACATATTTAGTCAAGCAATGCGATCGTCTGAATTCCTAGGTGGTAATGAAACCATAATTTACACAGTCAGTTTTGAAAATAAAGAAGTTGTATAGCGAATTAAACTCTCACTTGTACATGTTTTCTCTTACACTTGGTTAGATACATTATTTTAGGTTTTCTACTTCTGAACAAAACTCAATTAATAAATACCATATAGTACCTCGTTATATGCTTGAAAAAGAACCATCAACATAGCATAATGTTGTGGAAATATAGATCGCTGTAATCGTCTCTCCAACTTTCATTCCAGAGAAGGGAATTTGCTACACTTATTCAAACACTCAAACAAAAATAACATGTACTATAGCTCAGAAATATCCGAAGCGGAATGAAAGTAAATACTAGTAAATCTTTTTAAACTACAACGGAAAGAAGGTTTGATGTTTGAGCATCTTTTATTAGTCATACTGGTATTAGGAATTTTTCCCCTGAGATAAGCCGATTAGGTTTAGGTCTTGACATCGACTTGCTTACTCTTAAATTGGCTTACGACTTATGATGAATATGCTTTGAAGAGCATTGTTAATCTCTCTCCTAAAAGCCCATTAAAATAGGCGCATATTCTCTAATTTAAGCTCCGTCTTTTACTTTAAAATATATCGAGCTTTAGAGTTATTACGCTGCCATGGACTTGTAGATGAAAACTCGCGAGTTTAATGAATAGCTAATGTGTTCATTTGCCTATTCGCGGTGACATAGTCTCTGCGAACTTTCTTGGAGATATCTTGAAAGAGCTGATTTTTAAATCTCTTATTTTCCTTTTGAGATGAAAATCTGATACTCTTTGTTTGTCACCTTAACGTTTATCTACACAAAGTACTCTAAATATTGATTGTTTGCATGAAGCAGTTTCTCTACTGAAATAATTTTATCGATTTAAAATGATTCTCACAATATGTGGGAAAATATTTTTTCTCTGTTCAGATAGAGATTTAGATACTTTTCTCTCTTATTCTTTACAAATTACGTATGTCTGCGTATATTTTATTGTTATTCAATATATTATCTACTCCTTTTCCGAATTTTAAAGCAAATTATGTGTAATAATTGGAAGGTCGCACAAAATCCACACTGCTTTCTTCATTAAAACCCTATTTCATATTATGTGTCGAGTATTCAGCACTTAGTCTTAATTTTCTTAACTTCTTTTGCTTTTGCATCTTATGTTACCACTAATTTGTTTGTATTACTAAATGTTTTCAATTTCGATTGCATGTACAAGTTGTTATCACAATTGTAACAAATCTGGTTGGGAGGTACACTAGATATTACTGTGGTAAACACAGAAACGAACGCAATCTTGACATAATCGATTTATCATATACAGAGTATGTATAGTGTAAGTACTATTTACAGATTAAGGACATCACAGAATCCACTACGAATATATCTGTTTTAAACTAAACTTCAAAAACTACAATCGCCTTATTTATTTTGTGACCTTTATTTGGTCACGCACAGATAGACGCCATCGTTTTATGTTTTTTGAATTTTGATTACTTTTTATTTTACCCTACTAGTTATTCATTTCTCTAGTCTTCATATGTAATCACCTCCGTTCAACAGGTAGGGTAGGTAGATATTTTAATTAACCAATTAACGTCACACTGGAGCAACACTAAGGGCTATTGGTGACGGTCCGGGATCAAACCCGAAGGGAAAAATCAGAGGACAACACCACATAATTTTTGAATCACGGTCAGATCACGACCTCTGTTCCTCAGAGCGCACGTGATGTGAATCTCACAGCAATGTTATAAAAATGTGTTTTGAAGAAGCTTTGTTGAGACTACGTGCTGAAAAGTTATTCAATCACATGAGGAGTTCACACATATATATCCGTTCTGAAAACTAGTTTTTCTTGCATGACTATTTACCAGTTTTGACCATCTTTATCAATAGAATGTTTTTAGCATTTTCCCGATAAATAATATATGGTTACATAGTCATTATGTGAGTTAGGGGAATACCACTACTACGCTAGTCTGAAATATGGTGAAGCTCAGAGGATATAGCAATAACGGAATTAAAACACCAAATATTTCATCTCAATTACAGTAAATACTATATTTTCCATACTGAATCAACATCACTTACAGTAGCTATCTTGCTTAAATGCATAAAAGTATAAAAGTCCATTTTGATCTTCTGTCCATAACATCGATTTTGTTAATGAATCCTTTCCGATTCCTAAATAAATTCCTAGATGAAAAGTATACGAATGAAATTCTGATATAAGGGGGGGGGGGGTGAATTTCAATTAACGTCACACTGGAGCAACACAATGGGCTATTGGTGACGGTCCGGGATCCATCCCAAAGGGAAAGATCCGAGGACAACACCACGTAATTTTGAACCACGGTCAGATGACGAGGCAACACCTGAGCTGGCACCCCACTCTCCAAACTTCCACACCACGCCAACGTGAGGACATTTGAGGCCACGACAGATTTAACGTGCACCAGCCCCCTTTGTACACGGCGGTGTTTGGCTGGATTTGAACTCGCAACCCTTCGGTTGCTAGTCCGTTGCTCTTCCAACCGGGCCACCACGGCCCTACTGATATAAGGATGAACTAACATTTTGATCAAAATAAGTGAATCAACAAAATACTCACATTCGTGCTAAAATGCATACGAGTATGAAAGTCGATTTTCAATCTTCTGTCTATATAATCGATTTTGTTGATGAATCCTGTCTGATTCCTAGATAAATCTCTAGATGAGAACTATACGACTGTAACCATGAAAAGGATAAAACAACATTTAGTTCAAAATAATGAAATCATGATAAATAATTTATAAAATAGCCATTCTTCTTGTTACACGTATATCCATAATATGTTTATGTGGAAGAGAACGAAAATTTGAACATTTAAGGATTTAATGCTGATAGTTACTATTTAATACTGGTAATTATAGTTCTCAATTTAGAGTTACTATATAAACTAATTCAATAAACTTTCAATATAAAATATCATTCTATATACTGACATGATACTTAAAGTCAAATTTAATTAAAATTATCGATTTCTCCCGTGCAGTGTCAATTTTTAAGCAGTTAGTTTTAATCTGTAAAAATATTATAAACGTTCAGTAACTCCTTATTTTTCTAAATAGAGTGCAAATATTCAACTTAAACCATATTCTCCCAAACATTATAATGATTAAAATTAATGCTCACAATTCAGTCATTAAGAACAGAAAAGAATAACCGCTAATGTTAAATTAGAACAAGAACAACCTAACTACGAATGTTAAATGGGAGGAAGATCAGCCTAACTGCGAATGTTAAATGAGAGCAAAAACAGATTAACCCCAAATGTTTAAATAAGAGCAAGAACAACACAACTGTAAATGTTAAATGAGAGCAAGAACAGATTAACCTCGAATGTTTAAATACGAGTTATAACAGCCTAATTGCTAATGTTAAATGTGAGCACGAGCAGTCTAACTGACAAAATGGTATATATTATTTAGGATGTTCATGCACTCAGGTAAAATAAATAAACATGATACAAGGAAAGGTTAGTGTGATCCCATATCCGGAGGAGCTTTTAAACATCTTTAGATCGTTTTCTTATTCCATTGAGTCTCTCAGCATTATCAGATTTCCAAATAGTGTAGTATTACTTTTACTTTACTTCACATTTAATGACAAAATAACCACATATATTGGATAAAAGAATCCTAGGAGACATTCTAATTAGCTAAGAACAAAGATTTTCAGTCCGTGTGCCGCTGCACAGGGTTTCACGTATGAGAAACTAGGAATCATTGGACACTTGTTTGTTGTAAAGTAAGTGATTCTCTTCACTACATGCTAGACTGCAGGCTTACGGCATATCTCCGAGGACTAGAATTCATGAGACATCAACCTAGTAACATTAAGCATCACCCAAAGTGTCTCCGAGTGATAAGCCACTTGGGTAAATTTCTGTGTCAAACAACACCGAGAATTCCGTCAGGGTTAGAAAATGGTTCAGGCATCAGAACCAAGAGGAGGCGTATAGGTTTTCGTAAGTCGAAAACTTGTGACAGTCACCGGAATAAGACAGAGATACACATGTAGAAATTTCATCTTCAAATCCTGAAAATTTAATTCCTGGCCGGGCTATAAAATGACGGATCGAACAGAGAAGTAGGAAAGTCTATCCGTCGAGAAAAGTCTCTATCCGTACTTCGATTCAAAGAACGCCAATAAGGGTCCATGTGAGGTTGACCTGAAGAGCATCTACTTCCCGCCGCACAAGATCACACGAGACGAAGCTTTGCAAATCTTCATACTCGGCAGGCAATTTTCGAAGATTATTTTTCACACCCTGTGAAAAGGGATTCTCATACTTATTTCTCGAGACCTCTGCCAGAACTCCTCTGGGGCATTCCGTATATTCTCTAACGACTTCAGCTTGACAGGGCGGAAGGGCTGCACCCCCAATTAAGAATGAGACGAAGGCACATTGATGTGCCACAAGAATGACACTGGTGTGCTTCAAGAATGACACTGGTGTGCTTCAAGAATGACACTGGTGTGCTTCAAGAGTGACACTGGTGTGCTTCAAGAATGACACTGGTGTGCTTCAAGAATGACACTGGTGTGCTTCAAGAATGACACTGGTGTCCCTTACAGATGGTGAAAAAGTTTAATTCTTTTAAGATGGATTTGATTTCAACATTTAGTGTTTAACTTTTGACAAAAGCGTTAATAAGTTATTTCAAGCAATACCCGCATAAATAATTTTAATTATTGTTTTTAAATTACTAATTATCATAAATAAATTGTTTAAAAAATTTTCTTAGCCGCATCTTTGGAACAAAATGAGTAGGTAATTATTATTAGTTTGTAAATCAAATAAAAAGTACCTCTTTTTTGCCAGATCAATAAATATCAACAATTTAATATATTTTTGATGCGCGTAAAGTTTTTGAAATTAGTTTATATGTGACATGAGATGAAGAACATTGAAAATCGCTAAACAAGATCAGAAACTGGTTAGAAGTCATGCAGGGAAGTCTGCACGTTGCCGAACGTATATACGCGTATGCGTCCCTCAGACGTTAGCAACGTTGTAATGTCAAACATCACAGTTTTGTGAAATTATTTGGTTAGACCATACTTGCTCTCAGTGTCTCAATTCACTTTTGAAGTAATAAACAATAACAATGAAGTAAATAAATTCCTATCAAATTAATTACATAATTCTCTAACAGCATTAATTTCGATTCAAAGCTTAAAAAATCTGCTAAAATAGCAGATTTTGAATAGGATGGAAAAATAGTGAATTCAGCTTAAATTCAGTCGTGTAAAACATTTCTTTTTCAAACTAATGGAGTATTTCTTTGTTATTCTGATCTATAAATTCACACGGATAAAGAAACACTATTTAGAATCATAGCGTTAGTACCTTTCGTACATCCTTTTGAGTAAATTCTTTCATTCATGTAGTGAGAACTTTAGTTTTATTTTAATGTTCAAATCCGTAAGTCATAAAAACTTGCTTCAGTCGTAAGCAAAAATCTGCTAAAAGTCGAAACATTGTTTCACTCCAATGATTTTTTCCATTTGGGAAGCAGATGCAGCGGATTGCTAAACGTATGAGAAAATGCAATCTGCTTATACAATACGCTCTGTGAAAATGTAAAAATACGGCATTTCAATCAACACATTTCTGACGAAAAAGAAATCATGTAGGCAGAAAATTTGAAACAAATAATGCATTTGTTTAGGATTTCCTTTAATCTTTCGATGGCGTCTGAAAATTCCATCAAATAAAATGACAAATATAGATATTTTCTTTTGTACATGTACACTTTTAAAAAGAAGATAGTAACAGCTTTTACATACTCCTTCAAATATTTATCGAAAATTGAACCTACCTCTTTTTCTTGTACTCTAATGCTTTAAGTGTTCTTCGAGGACATCTTTCAGCTGAAGAGTACCTTTAAAAGCTGCTAAGTGATTCTCTTACACTGCCCTTTTTTTAACATTGGGAGAATTTCGTGCTGTGTTTGGCCGAAATAAGATTATTTAAAAATCATTCAACCTTAACATGGCTTTATTTTCGTTTTTATCTTACCATTGTTTTACTTAAACTGCAGGGAATTCTATTTCATTTCTTAAACTTGTTTTTAGATTGATTTTATTTATGTATTGATATCATGTTCAGGCTTATTGAACAATTTTCGAAGCTAATTTTGCAAAAGGGTGAGTAGGGGTGAAAATTTTAAATGGGTTCATAAAACTTACAATGCCGCGTATACATTTCTGAAACAAGTGGGAATAGGTTGATAGGGTTTTAGGCAAAAGGGGCCTCATTTGGCTAAGCTGCGACGAACACAAAACATTTCTAAATGGACATACGCACAAGGAAAGGTTAACTGCACATAAGAGAGAAATTCACGCAGGAGTTACAGGAATCGTCAACAACTCGCAGGTCGCTAGCGCAGTGGCCAAGCCCACTGAAGCACGTGCGCCCCAAGAACAAACATGATGCAAGTCGCATTGAAGGTAATAAAGGCCTACAATCTTTAAAAAATGAAAAGTTGACTCTAGAGTTTTTAATCTAAGTTACTTTGGCAAGAATCCGGTCTGCTCATGGTTATTCTTCACACTGGAATCCCTTTAAGCTTCAAGTCTAAATTAATTTAACCGCACCGTAGGGAAAAGGAAGGCGTATTTTTTAAATGCAGGTTGTTAATTAGAAGTTTATTCGGTCACACTAAAATGAAAACGGCGGTTGCGCTTTTGAGGTTGAATGTGCTTCCTGTACAGGTATTAAGGATGTGACGTCACTTCACCTGTTTTTCAAATACGATTTCAGTACGTCACTAATAGAAATTCCAAAGAATAAATTCCCAATTTACACATGAATAATAGGTCAGTTTAAACGTCACTTAAATGGCAATAAATCACATTTTAATGCAAATAAATTTAATACAGATACTTAATTTTTTGTATAAAATTATTTGGCCTATTCAACTAAATTCGGTCTGTATACTTTTTCAATCAAAGTATATAGATCTCTAAAATAAAAAAGAATCTATAGTGGCACTAATGTCATTTCAATGCATGAGTGATGAAACCTCCAAAAAGGAAATAAGAATGCAAATGAAGCTCTATCAGTTTTCATTAACACCATTCATGGTATGATTTCCTTTTCCGCTCAAGCATTTTTTTAGTGTTGCACTTTGCTATCAACGAAGCAGCAGTGCCAGTGTTGCAATGAAAAAATTGTGATGCTGGAATTCATTGTTCGTTACATTGACGAATTTTGAAGTCCTTGCAAAAATGTTTTCTGACCATGAAGTAATGTCAGGAGATTGACTTTTATTATCTGCAAAAAAATCTCGAGAAATCAAAATTCCGTGGTCAGGAATGTATGCACAAAATCTTAAATTGAATTTGGTACCCTAGATGTTTCTACACAGCTCCACATCATATGTTTAATTATAACCACCTTGAACATATTAAAATTATTTTCAAATTATCAATCTCGGAATCCTGTTTTGCATATAAAAACGAACACAATAAACTTTTAACTATAGAAATAGGTACTTGTAAAGATTTTTCCACCTGAGGGTTTCACACCTATATACCGTCCTATAACCTGCAGTTTTATTTGCACGACCACTGATCGGTATTGATCTTGACCAATAAATTATATCCTAGGATTCTTTCAACCAATAAATGCGGTTAATTATTCATTTTTAAAATTTCAATATCAGAACGATAAGCAACACTACAAGACTCTTGAATCTCGTGTCACTCAGAGCGTCGAACTTGAATTGTGATAAGAAAAGATCCTGACTGCTTGTCATGAATTAAAGTACTTGGAGTACATTTAAAACCAATTTTTACTCTCCTTTCTTCTTTGATCTAGTAGCAAAACAAGTTAGCCTAGCATAACTCAAAAATTTAATGCAAAGGGCATAGCTTTATCCCCCGTCACGTCCTGAGCTTTAATAACATTCCCTAATTAGGTTTCGCAGCAGCCCTAAATTACAGCATCAGCTAACGATGGCTTAATTACCTTCTACCCACGAGTTCAAATGCTTAGATTTCAGAAATGTAAATGCAGTTGTCAGCTGAACGGGGTACTTTGGTGCGAAGAGATCAATTATTCTTATATCTGGGAAATTTCGCATGCCTTTGAAATAAATAAAATATGTCATTATTTATAGTATTGTACAATTTAGATGTGTGAGATGAGTTTCTGGTGTTACGGAGATGATATTTATTATTTGAGCTATTTCTTATTTTTGATCGTTTTACCCTCTATATGATGTCGACGAAATACCTCGTCCATCAAAATCGGACCATTTTGTTAACGACGTGATACCTCGTCATCACGATACTGTCGAATGAGATCAAGGTCTGATCAGTTTTTCTAATGACGAGATATCTCGTCCATCAAGTTCTGGTCAATTTTGCTAATGAAAAGATACCTCGTGGAGACAACCACCAGGACTGTTAACTATTAGATACTTAGAATTGTAACTGGAATACAAGTACCAAAGTATCGTAATATTGAAATTTTAAATGTACATGAGATCTGATAAAATTATACCCAATTCTCAAATTTTGGGATATTTATTGCAAAGTAGTACCTGAGTAGCATGCGGGGCACGTTATCAGGAAAAATAGGGGTAGTTGAAAGAGCAGCAGCCTCTGATTTTAAATAAACATGCCCAGCAAAGGAATGTTCTGATATTATTCATTTTATACTTTTGTGTTTGTCGTAGATTTGCTTTGCAATTGTTGTAAAAGATGTTCATTGATTTCCACATATTTTTCGTACTGTTCAATAAAGTATTCAAAAAAGGAGATGTATTTACGGGAGATCCCACGGAGCTCAAATTCCCGAAAAATGACTTTGGAACTTAAAAACTATCCGAAAGACACGCTAGTTTATTATAGAAATTCGAAGTTCCGTACATTACACGTAAATTATGCGTATGAATTGTCTGAAAACAGTAGAAACACCTTAAACGTAATGCTAATTTACCTATATGGTATGTAGGGAACTGGGAGACAGAAGACTGATATTATTTTCTGAACATTTGCTTGGTAAGGGACTTTCTTTTAGAAAATCAAATGTTTTGTTTTAAAGAAGGAATAGTTTCCAGAGGTTTCTGTTTTGCAGCTTCGACCTCAAGAATAGCCCTGATTATTACTTTATTGAAGTAAAATCGTCTCTAGTTGAAGCAAGCTCGTTGCTGGTGGAAATACCATTCTCAATGTGCTTCGCTTCTGGACACAATCTTGGGACAGTTGCATTTTACATAACTTCATCTACTTTTTTTTTATTCCCTTTAGATTAGAGTATCTTATCCTTTGAATGGGAATTTGCTCTTTGGAAATAAAAACTAATCTACAAGAGGCCAATTAGTTGAATTTGGATAGTATTGCTCTTAAGTGGCTAATCAACATTGAACAGAAATGCGAGTTCTTATGTATTTTTAACGTAGAGAAAACAGGCATCAAGATCAACATATTTCAGGGTTTTTTATCTCAGATTTTTAAACTTGTAAAACTTATGTGAAATATATTCTATCGAATGGTTTAATTTATCAAATTATTAAATTGAGGGTTACTTGAGTATATTTTAAGTCGAATTAATTGTTCTCTTAAACTAAGCACAATTTTCAAAGAAATATATGTATTTAACAGCGCTTTGTAATTCCTTATTATAAGTACATGCCATTATGTATTAATTCGTCTTGAATACCAAGATAGACTTCATTTTCCATAAATATTTGTGACAAGTTTGTAGTACATTTATATCGTAAAAATTTATTAATCGAAATATTCTGTTAACATTCCTGCAATATATTCAACTAGTATTATTCTATATATGAAAGCGTGTATTTCTTTTTGGTAAATATCCACAAAATGCTGTTTTGTTATTTATGCTTCGTTTATTCGGAACATATAAAAGGTTATCTAATTTTTATTTATAAAATGCAATAAATAAGAACTTATTTAAAAGAAAGCTTGAAGTCGCTTTTATCTCTCCCCAGGAAAATATTATTTTACCCAACTATAAAACTACTTGAAAATGAGATTAAAATTATAATAAACTAATAATTTTTATCACCGTGAACAAAAAAACCATGAGTTTGATATTCCTGACGCCATGAGGCTCCTTGAAAAGCGTCGATTGTAGTTAGATACTGAAGGTCTCTAAAGTATTCTCATTTGACCTTTTGAACTTGAGAAAAGATCCGTAATTGTGATTAAAGCTAGCTAGATTATAATGCATACATCTTTTGAACTCTCCTTCTGAAAGAGATGCATGTGATCACGAATTAATATATTTTACGGTGAAAATTAAATATGAATCTATATTTAGTTCCAAGGTTTTAATACAATAAATCCCATATTGATGGTATTTGCATACTAGTTGCTTTTGATTCACTCAAATAGTGATTTATCGTCATTGAAAATCCCCATGCATTTGAAGAATAAATTTAAATTTCCCTCTTTATAGTTCTTTATTATTCATTTCTCATGGCACTTATAATTTGCTGTTTCATTTACCATCCTGGTGGTTGTTTGTCTCGACGAGGTTTGCCATTAGCAAAACGGACCAGATCGTGATGGACGAGATATCTCGTCAATAGAAGAAAACTAATTAGACCTTGATATAGACATCATAAAAAAATTGGCAATACCATGATGACGAGATATATCGTCATTAGCAAAATTTATCAGATCCTCATGGACGAGATATCTCGTCGAAACCACTTGGATCGCTAATAGAATAAGCTTATGGATATAAACGTCTGCTTGTGAAATGAGCTGTTATCATTGAAAAGTTAGAACATGTATGCATTAGTGGTTGTTTTACAAATATAAGCTGAAATAATTTCATTAAGCCCTATGTAAGTGAAATGTATCGAAATTCAAAATGAAAAACATATATTTACGGTAAAAGTGTAAATTTGTGAAAACTTTTCCATGCAAGTACCCTCTAAATATTCCCAATAACGGCATTAAAATTCGCCTCCATTATTTAGAGTATCCCATAATATAAATTCCGCTCTAAATCTTAATTTTACTTTACACTTAATATGTAACTCATGGTATTTTTATGACATCAGCTAAAAAATAATGCTTGTACTACGTAATTTGTATAAAAATATATTTCAAGAATTAGCAAAATCTACAACCATCGTTTTAATAACGATAGGGATGAGTATTGATTGCAACGTCATCTCTCCAAAAGTTGCAAAATATGTAATCATGTTTAATACATGAGTATTAAATGCATATATTATGCTGTTTCCTTACGCAATCAATTAATATTTCGAAATAAACCTTTATGTCTACATTACCAAGTTCAGTCCTCTGTTTTTAATGAAATGAGGAATTTTCATTTACGTATTGAGCATTCACATTTACATTATGTACATAAATAAGTGTTGAAATGAAAAATGTGATAGCCTGCACGCAATGATTAATCTATAAACTATTCATAAGCATAATTCAACTTTGCAATTAATTGGCTGGCTTCCCTGCATGACTTCCAACCAATTTTGTCCTTGACTAATCAAATATTTCCAAAAGGTTCTATTCCAACAAAGGGACCGTGGCACCCAGTTGGAATAGTCGCGGATTATCAAACCGAGGGTTGCGAGTTCGAAACTCGATCCAACATAAGAACATCGGGTACTTGGGGCTAGTACACATTAAATATGTCGTGGCCTCAAATGTCCTCAGTTTTTGTGTGGTGTTGAGAGTGGGGTGCCAGATCAGGTGTTATCCTCATCATCTGACTGTGGTTCAAAATTACGAGGAGTCCTCGATTTTTCCCTTCAGGATTGATGCCCGACCATCCCCAATAGCTTGCTGGGTTGTTCCAGTGAGACGTAAATTCAACTACCTACTTACCTTTATTCTAAGAATTTGAACAACATAATCTTTACAAATGATTCTATTCTAAAGAAATTAGCAGTAGAATCTTTCGAAGTTATATTCTAGGGAATAATATAATATAATAATAGTTGAATTAACGTCGCACTGGAGCAAGACAACAGGCTATTATTATACTCTAAGGAAATGAACAATAGAATAGTCCCAACTGATTCTATTATAAGGAAATGAACCAATGGAATCTTTCCTAAAGATTCTATTCTAAGAAAAAGACCAACAGAAATCCATTAATTTTTTCAAACAATAGATGCTGTTATTTACTCGTTTAGTGTGATTTGGGGTAGAAGCAATTCTACATCACTCGGAAATCCCGCGACCACACATAGGGTTAAACATTCAGTAGTAACACTTTGCTGTCAATATTACTACATGTAGTTTTTTGTTTTAAACAGAATGTGAGATTTTCAATGTATTCCAGATAAACCATTCCATACCTGTATAAATCTGAAATATTTGTTTGAGTCACCGATTATTTTCTTTTTTGCAGAACTGCCCGAGTTCCATGCCGTAACTGGAGGGCGAGCCGAATTGCCTTGTAATATCACTCAACATTCTACCGAGGATAAAGTGTCTTTGGTTTTGTGGTACAAAGAAGATGCTCGGGCGCCCATTTACAGTGTTGATGCGAGGAATAGTCCGCTTGAAAAGGCGAAGCACTTTCCTGGAACTACATTAGGCTCCAGGGCATACTTTGAGACTTTTACTAAGCCTACGATACTCAAGATTGAGCCCATTCAGGAGAAAGATGCCGGTATTTATAGGTGCCGGGTCGACTACAGATGGGCTAGAACCTTCACGCATAGCATGATACTTAGTGTTATCGGTAAGTCTCTAATAAGATGTCTTCTGTTCAATCTTTATTCTTACTTCAGGATTATGCTGTCAGGTTTCCTTCTTGTAAAATGGGCTGTTAATTCATTTTTTGAGCATCAAAGGTTTGCTTTACTCAACGAAATTAATGAAGATATAAGCAGTGTATATGTTTAAAAGCTCACTAGATTTCAAAATTCATCTGCTTTGTAAACATGGCACAAAGTCTGGAAAATATTTTAATTGGTAGATCTTTTGGGAAAAATTGTTTTACTCTCCTCATTGTTTAGGCTTCACTAAACTACTCCAGTCAAGAATCCAAAAAAGTATCGATGAAAACTTGGCATTTATCTCTTGTGAAATTATGTGACTATTTTAGCATAATACGTTATATGGAGTTTATTGACAAATTAGTTTGTTCACAATTGAATGGATAGTATATTTAGTTATTAAGTTTAGGTTTGTAAGCTTAATTCAGCGCAATTATTAATGCACTATCCACTGATGTAAATACATCACACTATCGACAACAATGTGCATACAGCGACACTCATAACAAATGAAAAAAGTGGGCAAAATTAATGCAAGAAATAGAAGCAGAATGTTCCTATTTTCAAAGATAACATCTAAATTAATCCTTTTCTTATTACTGTAAAAGTATATAAATTTAATCCGATTGAGATTATAGACTTCCTTTTTTTCTTTTATAACCTTGTTCTAAGTTCTTTGTATTCTGTGTGCACTAATTGTTTGACTATTTGTTCCATTATAACCCTTCATCGAAAATTTAAAAAAATCTTCACGAGAAACAAAAACATTTCGTAAAATAATACATAATACAATGTTGCACAATGTAAATAAGAATGTGTTCAATAGTTTAATACTTATAATTAATAATTTTGTTAAAACATGTATAACTTATTTAGATAAATATATAAATTTGATCACCAACAACACACTTATTGAAATAATTAGATATCTTATGAACAAACACTAATATTCAAATCGCATCAAAATTTAAAGTATAATTTTAATCAATACACCAAATAGTATTTATTTTCTTTTGGAAAGTAAACAAATATTGCTCAAATTGCTCTTTGTTTAAAAGTGTAAAGATTTAACAAGGACACAGGGTCGAACAACTGAGCTATATTTCTTTGATCTAAAGCGTTTGAAAATGCTCGTTACTAGCAAGAATTCTTATTGATCTTTACCAATTCAGTGCGAGAGAATAAAATTGATCCATTGAATAAACATCAAAAGTTGAAACATTTGAAGGTTCTTCCAATATTCAACATTCCCCTTAACATTTCTCGAAAATCGCAGTGACCCCGACACTCTTTTCAACAATCATGTTTCATCGATACAAATTTAAAGTGCAGATGTAGATGACTTTTTTAAATTTCTCCATACCCATTTGCGTTCGATATTTGTTTTTCTCGTTCCAAAGAACGCATTGGCCTTTTTATCTCTTCTCCAGTATCGAAAGATGGAATCCCAAAATAAAGGAATGTATTCTTTAAAATATGAGATGCAAATTCGAATAGTGACAAACCTTAAAAGCGATGCATTCGGAACTATTCTCGAAAAACTTCTCGACTCGAGGTTTTGCTAAGTGGTGTCAGTGGTGCAAGATTTTTGATTTTTGAAAATCTAGTTTTTATCATTTTATATTTTTTTCTGTAGCACAGTGAAAGGTATTCGTTTCCACAAAAGGTAGAATCAGAAATTGAGGCAGATGCCACATTTGTTTTAGATAACAAATGTGACAATAAGTTCTCTTGAAAAGAGTACCACATTTCGAAATTGCATTTTTAAAACGATGGAATGGAGTGTATGTATTTCAAGAAGTCGAGGGGAAGAATTTTTCTGAAGCAGATTCTCGATAAAAAGACGTGTTCTTCAGTTTGAAAGAGAGAATTTGAAAGGAATAAAACCTATGTTACCGACTTTGTCAAATAAAAAGTTTCATCTAAGAGCTTCTGTTATTTTTAACTGTTTTATATATCAATATCTTAATGGTACTTCATTCTGTGGATACTTTTAAAAAGTAACTAAACTTTACCCTCTAATAAAACACTAAAATTTAAGAACTGAAGTATTTTCTTTTAAAAGATATTCTGTCCAATATATGTATCATTGATTTATTGAAATGAAAAATATGATATTTGTGAAACTCTCTGAAACATTTCAACTCATAAAAACAATTACACATTTATTTATTCTTCTAGGGATACTTACAGTAACTTAAGTAATAAGAATAACTTAGTGGATAAAAAGAAAATATTAGTTATGATTATTATCATTCATTAAGCTATTTTCCTAGTAAATTTATAAGAGCCTGTTGTGTTGCTCCATTGCGACGTTCATTATAATACCTACCTACCTAATAAATTTATATGAATTTTTTTTATTTTGTTACTGTATCAGATACATATTTTGCTACACTTCATTGTACTGTTTGCAATTGTGTTGTAGTAAGTATTCAGCTTTCGTTGTATCATAAATACCCAATAAAAAGAAAATTTCCTATATCCCTTTCCGTACCCTGAAATTCTCGTAGATTGCTTACACTAAGGAAAACAATACAATTTAAAAATAATGGATTATAAAGTTAGGAGTTAATGTTTTTATGTTATTAATTTGTTTCATATACTGCCCTTGTTTCTATAATTTACTTCGTTTAATTTTTTTACTGAATTTATACTATTGCAATACACTTTAATTTTTCAATAAAATGATGATTTGATTGCAACGTGTAAAACAAGCATCCACATCTATAAAGTGCCATCCATGTAACTTTCCAGTAAGGCCAATGTCAAGGGCAATTTCGAGGAAAGCGGAAAAGTTGAAAAATTAAATACACTTTCATGGTAATGTATTTAAAGCACTAAAACATAGGAAAATATTTTAGAACGCTGTATTAAAAATTTATAAAAATCGAAATTACAAATCAACCGTTTCAAAAACTTGCAAAATGGACATTGGCCCTTTTATAATAAAGCACAGATATTTATTCCTCCTTTTATCGATGCAGTACATACTTATACTTATTTATGTGATAAAATTGTATTAAAGTTCCCGTAAATTTCAAATATACCTTCAAATTCAGGTATCGAGTTAATCTTTTTTTCTTTTCAAAACAGCTCTAAACAACGTATGAATAATTTTGTGAGTGTGAATAATAAATATTAACCACTTTTTACGTATTTTAAAGCAAATCATTACTGTACGGAGATGCTTATAATAAAAAATTACAAACACCTTCAGAATAAGACTTAAAGATAAATATGAAATAGTGGTTTAGGTTTTAGCACATTTAATGAAATGTGTTGGTCCGTTTCTTCTTTTTTCGAATTCCCCTTTGATTTGAAAAGAGCTCTGTACTATACATAAATAATTCACGCTATGAATGTTTAAGATAAATGATTTATATTTTTATACATTCTATTTTGGCGGAAATAATTAATGTACTGAGATACTTTTACTGTAAATCAAAAATATCTTAAAGTAAATGTAAAAATAAACAAGTGGTTTAGTTTTGGGCACATTTTATGAACTGTATTTATCCACTTTTACTTTTTTATTCAGAGAACAACTTTTAATGTTAAATTGTTTTTCTTTGAATTACTCTAAATATAAGGCTTGTTGCTCAATTAAACCTAATAAATCTTATCATTGACTGACATAAGTTTGATAGATGATCAAAAACTCCATCTACTTAATGGAAAAGTGTAATGCGATTTAATTCATGAGAATCCCGAGCAAATTTCTTACGCTGAAGTCTTCGAAATCCGAGATAAATAATGGAACACAGGAATTAAATACAAATTGCCTAAATCAATCGAGTGATCTCCAATACACCTCAGGTGGTGAGCAATAAATCAAAACATTAAACCTGGTCAGAAGTACCGAGCAATAAATAAATTCCTTTTATATCCACTTCAGATCGTTTATAGGGGAGTAAATCGGGTTGAAAACCCGTATAAAATTCGTCTAAGCCGAATAAATCCATCATTTCTTCCTGTTTAACGCCATAAAACTTTGGTGAATTCAAACTTGTAAGGCCTTTCGTTTTTATAAGAACGGGATCACGTGAAGAAATATAGTGGTTTTGAAAGCTTTCACAAACTAAAAGGAAAATTTGAATTTTAACCCTCTGAAGGCTTCATGCTCATAATTCTAACATGTACACTGTAGTCTTTCTTGCATGACATATAACCAATTTTGACATCTTATTGACCAATTGAATCTTTCTAAAGGATTCTATTATAAGGAAGAGGGAAATGTATTCTCTCTCTCTCTTTCAAAGGATTCTATTCGAAGAAAACGAGTATTATAATATTTCCAAAATAGTATGTTTTAAGGAAATGAAGAATATAATATTTTCAAAGGATTTATTCTACATAAATGAGTAATATAATCTTTTCAAAGAACTATTTTCTAAGGAAATGAGGAATATAATTTTTCCAAAGGATTTTATTTTAAGGAAATGATTATTATAATTTTTCCAAAGAACTTTGTTCCAAGGAAAGGAATAACAGAATACTTCCAAATGATTCCACTCCAAAGAAAGGAGCGCAGTGTAATTTTTCAAAACATTATATTCCAAGGAATAAATAGAACTTTTGCAAAGAATTTTTTTGATTCTAAGGAAAAGATTAATATAAAATTTCCAAAGTACTCCATTTTAAAGAAAGGATATAAGTAATTTTTGTAAGAGTTAGAAAAATCAATGAATTCTTCAACCCATAGATAGATGTAGTTATTTAATCATTAATGTTGTGAGGTAAAATCAATACTACACTACTTGAAAATCTTCAATGATCAGTAGGCTAATAGCGTATATTCGATGTTTAAGTTTGTAGAACACGGTAAATATAAATGTGTATGAAATGATGGTGAATTATGAAACATTTAGTACCAGTCTATAAGAAATTTAAAAAATTCAGAAAACGTGATAGATTCGTTGATTCTAAACTTATGGCTAAATTATATGCTATCTTAAAAATGAAATTATTTATTATTTTAAAATTCGATGTTTAATAGCCTAATTTCATATCTCCCAACAATTAATTGCATAGAATAAAATAGTCAAACTGGAAATTTATTCTTTGACAAGTTCAACAACTATTATAATGAATAGATTTGAATAAGATTAGAATTTTAAGATTCGTTGCATTTTTCTGGACAATTAAAATCTGTCAAACATAGTTTTAGTAATACTTATTTTTCAGAAATTTTAACAGATAAATATGTAGCTCAGATGATATTTATTGTCATAACTTGGGTAATAGATTGTTGTTAAGTAGTTGGTTGTTGTTAAGAGGAGTCTATCAAAGTTACATTGCAGATAGTAATTAATTGTTTAGAAAAATGATAATGTGATATAATTTAAGAATGTAAGAGAAAATCAAGAAAATCTGAATATGCAATCAACTGTACACGTCCTTTTAATCCTTTAATACCTTAATTTTCTAGTAACTTCCGTCTTCAGGGTCATTTCATGGAAAATCAATCCCTCTGTTGGTAGTTCGTATGTTTATAATTTTACATGGATTCACACATTATTTTGAGTTTGGTTGGGTTTGGGGGACGAATGACCATATTTGACCATACTGGGCCAAATACAAGCCAGAAAACATAACATAATGGAAATACGCACAAAATGCCATTTTTACCCATACAGGAGAGAGATACACCCTGGGACATGATTCGAACCCGTCCCGCTTACAACTCGCAGGTTGCAAGCACAATGAGCAAACCCATTGACCCCACATCGTTACAATAATCTTACTTACCACATGCAAGTACTACTTGCAAGTACCTCTTGCAATACTTACTAATCACTTACACCTTGTGAGTTTCTAGCGCAGTTGGTAAATCCATTGAACCCACAATGTTCTTTAGAAAAACTATTCATGACTTTGAATTGTGTTTCACACAAACTGATATAAACTTCAGCTTAAATTGATCGGCAACCCTTATTGTAAATACAATTCCTTTACAAAACACATGTTTTTGTAGCAGTACTATTATTTATTTGCTATGCTATTCTTAAATAACTTCTTTACTTCCAGTTCCCCAACTGTTTGAATCATTCGGCAAAATTTAACAGAAAATGATGTTAACTTTTACTTTTGATATCTCCTTACAAATATGATATTTTTACATCTTGTTTTTAAACTTATTTTTGTGAAGTTATGCAATAGGCAGTAAAAAAGAACTCAATTTTTGTTAACGTACTTTAAACAAGCTATAATCTAAACTATCACTACAGAAATGGTTGTTTAAGAATAACTAATTATTCTGTTACCCTAAAATTGATAATGAGACCGAAAATCGAATACTTTTGTTTGCAATAATTACTTAACCAAACATATAAATCTATGATAATATAAACGTATAAATCTATGACAATATAAAAGTATAAATCTATGACATTTTGATATACTGTCATCAGATTATATTACAACAGTGCTAGGGCAGATAATTGTGTGGTAACTTATTGAAAGATACGCATGGGAAAGATTTTAAGTAGATCAACTCATTGCTACTACAACATATGATAATCGAAGTATAATCGGAGTTATAAATTCATTACTATAAACTTCAATGGAAATCAAAAATTGAATGAAGATATAAAGAGAAAAATTAATCAATCATGAGCCCAATAAGTGAACATCTAGACAATTACAATTACTGGGAACACCAATGCAAACAGAAAGGAGAAAATCTTGGTAGAAAATGTTTTCACAAACCCTTGCGTGCTTTGCACAGATAATTGATACCGAACGGCGATGCTAATTCTCCTCTCAAAAGTAAAAGCGAATAAAAAATAAAAGCTGTCATTAAAAAACAAGAACTAAAAAACCTGTCTATTCCCTAATATTTATTAGCAAGAAACACATCCGGAATACAAATTCTGATTTATCTTCATTCTCTGCATCTTGGAGCTTAAGAAACACAATAAAAAACTTGAATGAAGGGGAAAATGATTATTTAATTTTCTAATGCTTTTTCTTATTTCCTTCAAAGATCCAATCAACACAGAGAATGGGAGACTTTTTTCCTGGCTGGTATATTGTTCAAATCTGATTGTCATTCGTCGGGTTAATTTTCGCTTTCTCCCCAGACTGTAACCTTTGGTTTAAATTTCAAACAATACTCCGTATTCAGTGTTTTCCTGTTGCCTTTTTCTTAGTTCATTTAATTTATGTTGTATTTTAGTTCTTTTGGCACATTCAGAACTGTTATTCGTAATCATTTACTGTGTTATGTTGGTCAGATTTTGCATTACATCCGACACAAACTTTATATGATAATTTGGTTAATTTAAAGATAGTAACAAATAGACATCAGAGGAAATAGTGTTATTGTGATATATTCGGTATGTAGTTAATTAACGTTGCACTCTAGCAACACAACGGGCTATTGGCGACGGTCCGGGATCGATCCCCAAGGGATAACACCACGTAATTTTGAACCACGGTCATTCTGTATTTATTCGGATACTTATTGTTTAGCCTTCGTTTTCTATGATGTAGTACAATGCTTCGTTAATTATTGAAAGACATATGAAACTAAATTAAGCGAACGTTATATATAATATTACATTATCATCACGTCACAAACTATTATTGAGGAACCATCAAATTTACATACATATTATTTTAGGTCAGATCTATTCAGTAGAAAGAAATAGAATTCAGAAAATATAATAAATTTTATACTCAGCCAAGAAACAAAATCTTGAAAGAAAGAATCTCAGGGTTTCGTTCATATTACATAGCCGCCAGCAATAATCTCAGAGACTAGTTGTACTTGAGTGAAAGCACATGAAATGAAACAAATAAAATAGAGCAAATACCCTTTCTCAATTCAAAAAATTCATACTGTCTTCCATGGCTTTTCACAAATAGCACGAAATTGTATTTCTGCTTGAATAGCACATACACATTTCATGCGTCTAGAACGTTAAACGCTAACGATAAAGTGAAAGGTGTATGTGGTATTAAATTTTAAGATTATAACACAAAACTCTTTTAAACTACAATTTTATTTTTATCATGCTGTTCCCGATATTTCTTTAGGTCTAAAATGATATAGTTTTGACTACAATCCATACTCTTTCAAATAACAAAGCTGAGTTTCATGTTGAATATTCATCTCTAACCATTTACTTCCTTAATTACGAACAATATAAGGATCTGACACATCATTATACTCCTACAGATTAACTAATCTTTACACTTGACCATTTACGAAATCAACTCGATCAATCCCTTCACATAGAGCCTACACACCCAAAGTCAACTAGAATTAATGCCACACCGGAGAGACATATCTCAGTGGTATATATTTGTAAACAAAACTATACATTACTACAAACAACAGCAAGCCATGACTGCTGGAAATCTCGGGCACACTGCCATTCGACTATGTTCGAACCAAGATTAGAGAACTAAACAAAACTCTTCCACCATGAATATTTGGATATGTAGTTCATGAAACAACATAAGTATTTATACTAATGATTTAATTTTAGCTACATTGCATAGACTTTCAAACCACAGAGCTAAGAGTGCCATGTTGAAAATTCATATCTAACCAGTTCTTTCCTTAACTGCCAATAACCTACCCATTTAACACATTATTATACTCTTACGAATTAAGTACACCTTACACTTGACCATTTACGAAATCAACTCGATCTCCCCGTCACCTAACCGAACCTGCACACCCAAAGTCAACTAGAACTAATGCCACACAGACGAGACATATCTCAATGGCATATATTTGTAAACAAAACTATCCATTACTACCAACATCAGCAAACCATGACTGCTGGAAAGCTCGGGCGCACTGCCACCCGACTATGTTCGAACCAAGATAAGAGAACGAGGCGAAACTCTTCCACCGTTAATACATGGCTATTGAAGGATTTAATAACATCACATGAGAGGCTTTATTGTCTCAGAGGGGGAGATGTACCCACTGCTGTAGTTTATAGATAGGGGTAATGAGATTTCATGCGTCACAGAATGGGACAAAGCGTGGTCATTGCGATTGCTTGATTCTATGGAAAACTCCCCGTACGCCCTGTACATGCGAACGTTGTTGAGATTGATAACTGGACCAACCAGTCCTCTCTTTGCTTGCGATGAAATGGCCATTAATGAAATTGCTTTGTAGTATTCGAGAAACGAAGGATCTGGAATCGCTGCCTGTCTATCAATCACAGCTGGGAGCATCTCTTAGATCATAATGCGAATTTGGATGATAGTAATGGATTGATGAAGTCTTTTAATAAGATTTTAATGTGTTTCTGTGCAATTCATAGTTAATTTCATCAAATATATTTTTCTTTTATCCTCTTATTAATTATATCAACTCTAGTTTTATTTAGAACTTTCAATTGTTTAACATTTGTATTGTGTCAGACTTTTAGTTGAAAGAAGTTTAGATACAAATGTTTGTGGATTATAATTACAAATAATTATAATCCACAGAAAAAGAAAATTGTTAATTAATATATACATGCGAAATTTCATATTTTTGTACAAAGAGAATAAGTGCAGCATTAATTTATGTGTTTTCAACTTAATATTGATTAATAAAGAGATCTGGTGTGATTATTAGAACTAATGTAAAATTTTTATACTCAAGAATGTCCATATAATTTTAAATCCCTTCACTTTACATCTGAAAAGGAAATATCTTACTTAAATTGTTGGTTCTTCAAAAAAGTAGTTGCATAAACAATTTTATATTTTGTGTTTTTTCATAAACCGAATTCCATTCATAGCTCTAGTAAAATAAAACAATCAAAAACAACATTTACATCAGTAAAATTTTCTATAAGGCCCTTCAAAAATATACATCTGATGTTTTACTACCCTAAACTTAATAAATGGATTTTATATTACAGTATTTTTTGTAGTAAGAAATATTTCATTGCTAATCCTTACAAAATCAAATATTTGATGATTTACAAGATGTAAACAGACAAGATGTGAGACAGTATTAGGGATTTTTAATGATTTTATTTCATGTCAAGATCCAGTAAAATGAATCTTATGTGGACATTACTGATTAAAATGATAGCACTGAAGAAAGTCGAATCTGCTCGAATCCAGTTTCTAGAAAAGCTATGTGAATGGGTGGAAAGGGAATACCTAATGAGGGTTCTGAGAAATAAGCAATTAAAGGAAAGAGTACAAGCTTAAAATTAAAGGCGAATGTGTTTTATCTGAATTAATTTCAATTTTCAATTAAAATGTTACCAGTGAAATCTAATTTCCTTTGACGTATAACAATTGACTTAGCAATTTAAACATTTGTTTGAAGAAAGTGCACTCAGTCTTAACCCTCCTTATGGTTGTCTTGTCATTAGCAAAACTGACCAGTTCTTGATGGACGAGATATCTCGTCATTATAAGAAAACCGACCAAATCTGGATATCATTGTAAAAGATAAACAATATATCGATGCCGAAATGTCTCGTCACAAGCAAAATTAATCAGACCTCTATGCACGAGATATTTTGTCATTGGTAAAATCGATCAGAACTTGAAGGACTCATTGAAACCACTTGGAGGATTAAAGCAAACCCAAGTTATACTGAAAATTGTCATCACCTTAAAAGAAATTAAAACAAGTATTAATGATTTAAAATCAAACCGTGTGTAATCGAATCAAAACAAATCATGCAGAATTTAGAGTGGTTGCTTTTAGTTGCACAAGCTCAATCAATAAAAGCAAACTTACAGAGATAAATAAATGCTTTTTCTCTAAAGCAAACCACTTAACTTGTTTCGAAAGCAACAACAAAAACTCAAAAAAAATAAATATTCAGCTTGTTTGTTTCACATCAACTGCAACCCAATCAATTCAATAGAAAAAGTAACAGAGATTAACATAATTTTCTTCCTGAAGTAAACAAATTTGATTGCTGTCGAAAAGTAACATAATCAACAAGAAAAGAAAACTAAAACCACTTGAGCAAATTTCAACATTTCAGCTATTTGAGAAAAAATAAAAATATCCTCTTTTTTTATTATTTGATTATTTCCATGTGATATTGAAATAGAAACAGAACTTTATTTGGTAAAATTTTAAATCGCAATTTTAATTACATCCGTTACCTCTACAACAGCAGTTTATGGAAACAACTTATCAGAACTCAACATTTCTTTCTTCCTCAAATTAAAACATAGGATTCAGTTCGAAAAGCAACATAAAAAAACACTACTTAAGAGAAATCTTAAAATTAATGCTAACTTGTACGGACTTAATAACATGTCCTCCTATCAATAAAGAACCCATTTCCCTAACCATTAGTTACTCTGCCCACCCTCATGTCTCAATCTCCCCTTCATATGCCTTCTATAAAAATGAAAAATTGTGTCGATTTAATTATTTTCCCGTTATTTTAATTCAAGGTACACATTTTCTTCTTTATTATAATATTTCTGAAATATGAAATAATTTAATTGATCGTATATAGTTATTCAAAACTAAAAATAGTGGTAATTAAACAATACAAAACGTCTAGACACTATAATTTAAATATATCTATTCTGAACAGCGAAATAATGCACCAAGCACATATTGTACTTGAATAAAGTTATTATTTTTATTTTGAGTACATATTTTAATATAACTAAACATCATATAGGGACCCCAATATAAATCAAAATTAACATTTCGTTAAATTTTTAAAATTTTAATCAAACACCAGATTAATATAGTTTTTTATGCAAAGAAGGGCGAAATGAAGGATGACACAAAAAGGATTCCGCCCTCCTTAAAAATAAGGCTCTGGGGGGACAAACACACTTCAACAACAATTGGCAGAATCATAGGTTGACGGGTTTCTTCAGGCAGTTAGTCGCAGTTGGTGAGATTGTATGTGGAGTCGACCTCCTGGACCTGGATGCAAAGTTGCTTCTCTATTAGATGCAGCGATTCCACTGACTCGACCACATGCTCACGGATTAGTGTAGATTAGTGTCAGCCTCAACAAACTCTCCCTTAACACAAACGGACAGACGTATGTCTCAATCTTCCCCTCCTATAAACCTGCTATCAAGTGGTTTTTATTGAAGTGTAGACTAGTGTCAGCTTCAATAAACCCGCTCTTGATCTTCCTGGTGATTGTCTCGTCTACTAAAGACAAGGTATTTCGTCTTTAGAAGAAAACTGACTAGATCTAATGATCAGCCAACAATTGTTAATATCGTGATAGCTAAATATCTCGCCATTAGTAAAATTAGTCAAATCTTGATAGAATAGATATCTCGTCGAAACCACTTGAAGGGTTAAAGCAAACGGACAAATAAAAAATTTTCCATCACTGAAGACCCCAAATGAGGAAGTAGGTGGAATATGATCCGTTTCTCAATTAATAATAACTTAAAGTCCAACTCTAACTTATACGAATCTAAAAGCAAGCATTTCCATAATGATAAACTCATTTCCCCAACCATTAGTTGCTCTGAATCTGTCCACCCGCATGTCTAAAATCTCCTCTTGATAAGCCTCCTCACAAATGGGTTTATTGAAGTATAGATTAGTGTCAGCTTCAATAAATCCTCTCTTAAAACCAAACGGCAAATGGAAAATATACCATCACTGAAGACCCCTAACAAGAAAGTAGGTGGAATATTATTTGTCTTTCAATAATAGCTTAAAATTCAACCCAAACTTGTACGAATCTAGTAACAAGTAAACAAGCACTCCCATAAATGAGAAACCTATTTCTCCAACCGTTAGTTGCTCTGTAACTGTCCACCCGCATGTCTCAATCTCCCCTTCATAAACCTCCTATCAAATGTTTTTTATTGAAGTGTAGACTAGTGTCAGCTTCAATAAACCCTCTCTTAACACCAACGGACAAATGAAAAATGCCCCATCGCAGAAGACGCAACGTGAGAGAGGGTGGGTGGAACATCAGTCGAAACACTTAACGAGAGAGAGCATTTCTGTTCGGGCGATAGATCGGAAATGTCCGAACCAATTCATAGGCAGCCCTCATCATTCTAGAGAGGTTGAGAGAGAGAGGTAGAGGATAAGGAGGTAGGAAATCAATACATACGTGGGATGAATTTTGTGATTGGGATTTGTAAAGGTGGTGGTATTGGCTGTTGCTTGAGTTGGAAAACATTTATCACGAAAATGTACTTCGTGGTAAAAAAAACAGTTAGGATAAAAGAAGATATATCAAAGCAAGTCTTTTTCAATTTATATCTTATTTCATAAAAAAGTCATTTTCAATACATAAAAAGGGTTTACTCATTTTTATAATTAACTCTAAGAATCGTGAGATACATTTTGGGTAAAAAAACTTCTGTAATATGAGATTAAATATTCTTTTGAGTTTACTTCTTCGCGCAACCTATTTCCTTTTTTGACAAAAAAAATTTGAACTTTACTTCAATTATTTTAGTAGGAGTATTAAAGTAGGTACCTTTCATGTACATCGTAATACTTTCAGATTGCAAGATTCTTTTCGCTTAATTCGTTACGAAACATGAGGAAAAGCGGCGTTTTCTGCAGCTATAAAAAGTATAAAATCAAATATTTTTTTTCAGAAAGTGCCTTTGCCTTTCATTTCAGTCTGTCTTTTTTATTTAATTGTCGTAGACAAAATAATGTTTTACATTTTGCTTCAAGGTGTAAATTGAATACCCAACTAATTTTATATAAGATATAATTTTCTATTTTCTATGTGTGTGTGTGTGTGGAAGGTTTATTACTTTTTCAAATTAAAACTATCCTAATGAAATTGGAAACAAGTTTTCAAATTTTTAAGAGCAGGATTTGTATAAAAAATAATGCAGCTATATTTGCATAGCTATTTTTTAAGGAATGCGAGTATGCACTTCCTGTACAAAAATCTAAGAGTTTTTAACTTAATTAGTAAATCCAGGAATTAAATTGATGCCATTGTAAAAGTTATAGATAGAATTTACAAAAAACTTTCGTGAGACTATGTACAAGTAATCAGAATCGTGTACCGACACAGTTGTAATCTTGAAATGCTCTGAAAACATAATATAAATTATTTTCACAGAATTGGTACGCTTAAAAAAGAAAGAGTATGAATTATTGTTTATTTTTATCACACTAAGAGTTTAATTTATATGCGTTGCATTTTACATGTATTTCAGATAAATTCTTTGCGTAAATAAAATCTTTACATTTAAAGTTGCTTAGGTAGGTTTAGGTTTCGAAATTTGAGAGTGACAAATGTACGTTTAAGAAGTTTTAGATAAATATTATCTGTTTTCGAAACCTTGTCTTGTAACTTACCAAAACCCAGCATTTATAAACATGGGTCACTATATAGTAAAGCATTGTTCAAAAGAAAACAAGAGACATTAAAAAAACATTTTAATGGCTTGAACATTCTTTTGGATAAAGAATGCGGTTAAAAATGCTTTCTATAATTGATTTATCTTATTTTGCTTTTTGCAGAAAAAAACAGAATTTATAAATCATTTTGAGACTTAAAAATTCTATTAAATTTTACGTTTTTGTGAAATATTGTATAATTACTACTTACTCTATTCGGCCTTTTCTCTCTAAATATCAATAAATATATTTTCTGTGTCAGAGATAAGCAAATAGTTCTTATTTTGCTATAATTTTTACTTCGCACAAAACTATTCACTTGCTATTTCATAAATGTCTTTGATTCCATATATACACATATATATCCATACATACACGGTGAACAATCGAATTAACAATATGATACTAATCTCTTTCAACAATTTTCTGGAACCTGTGATAAAATACATTCCTTCTACTCATATCACAGCTTCAGTATATTTTGTCGTTCAGCCTCAATAAAAAAACCCTGCCAACCTCAGCTGCTAAGGGCAATCATCCATAGCTGGACCACATCAATCATTCATAGCTGGACCACATCAATCATCCATAGCTGGACCACATCAATCATCCATAGCTGGACCACATCAATCATCCATAGCTGGACCACACATAAGAAGATACAACTGTGATCTTCATAAAACTCTTATGTCTCACGCAGTTACAATATTTTAACTAGTGGTAACATTTATCTAATTCAGGTATGCTGAATTGTGTAGCGGAAGTATTGCGGTTATTGTAGCCCATCGCTAAAAATCAATTTAAGTTACAATACAATGCGGTAGCACAGGAGGGTTTTAATATAAGGGCACTATTTTGTTTGGGATTAAATTTTAAATTCAACGTTTTATTTAATTTTTTACTCACAGTTTACTCCATTAATGATATTGTTTATTGAATATGACATCGTCCAAACCCCGCTCATCTGGCTGGGCTTTGCAAATATGGGATCTTTCAACCACATCTTACATTATGTTGGAGCCCATTGTCGGGGTGATTTGTTCAATTGCTTTGCGAATGTTTTGCTTAAGCTGTTGAAATATTGTCGGCTTTTGTTAGCGTAGACCCGTTACTTAAAGTAATCCTATAGAAAAACATCTGGCACCATCAAGGAAATGATAGGACCAATCGACAGCACGATGTTTTGGCATTATTAGGCCAGGAAATGCGCTCTTTAGAATATTCGAGGTTGCATGAGCTGTATGCCATGTAGTTTCATATTGATGAAATCCCATGTGTCGTATACTTCTCGTCGATCAATTGTAGACAGAAATAAATTTTGCAATGTCTTACAATATCATTCACAACTGATTGCAACGGCATTTTCAATAGCATCCTCGAAAAAAGTGGTCTAATAATGCCGCTACTCCAAATTCAACACCAAACAGTTGCACTACGGAAATGAAAAAGTCATTCATGACCTAACCTTCGATTTTCTGATTCCCAATGACCGCTGTTCTGGTCTTAACATATCCAATGATGTCGAATTGAAGCGTGAAAAAAATTGCGCAGATCACGTCGTCGAAAGAATCCATATTTGCAGTGCGTCCAGAGGCGACCATTTGCCATAAATAGTATCAACAATTGGGAAAATAAAATGTATAAATATTAGATAACAATATTTTATTTAAACGTTATTCCCAAACAAAATTGTGCCCTTACATGAAAAACACCTGTATATATAGCGGTGAAACTTACACTGAAGTGGCAAAAAATTGGTAGAGACGAGCCTATGGAAAATACACAGCAAGGCCACCTATGCACATCATTGATTGTGTCTGACGGGGCATATATAAAAGGATAGACATCTGCGAAAACATCTAGAACTGTGTTTGGCAGTAAGAATGGCAAGTATCGCAATCTAACCGATTTTCAACACTGTTTAATAGTTGGAACTCGCCAGATGGGTCATAACATTTCGGAGCCAGAGAAGATTGGATTTTCACTTGCAATCATTTCAAGGGTGTACCATGACTACAATAATTCTGGCAAAACCTGTAACATACGACAACAGTTTGATCGTAAAAAGATTGGATGAACGTGACCAGCGTCGGCTGGCAGGAATCATTTCACACGATAGGTGTGCAACATTGCCTCAAATAACATCGGAATTCAATGTTGGGCCCTCAAAAACATCAGCATGAGGACTATTCAAATGTTCCCTCAATACATGGGCTTTTGAAGCCGACGTCCAACTAGAGTACTCTTAATGAATAGACACACAGCTATGCATCTCTCCCGGCAGTGGGCACTTGATGACTGAAAGTGAGTAGCCTAGACTGACAAGTCGCATATCAAACTGTTTCGGGCAGATGACAGGATCCGTGCGTAAAGAAACCCCGTGAAGCCATGGATCTACCATGTCAACAAGGATTTGTACAGGCTAGTAGTGGTCCCATAATGGTATGGAGTTGGCATTCAATGGGACCCTGGTACGTCTAAAAACAAAGTACGTCTACAAAGTGAACACTATGTATGCATCCCTTCTGACGAGTTATTGTCCTGCGCCTGACCTCTTCCAAGAGGACAATGTGCCGTTACGCAAATCTAGACATGGAAAATTACTGTTAGAGGAACACTCAACTGTTTGAAGTCTTGCTATTACCACCTAAGTCACCAGATTTCAACATTATCGAACGCATCTGTGATTCTATCCAAAGCCCTGTGGAACATAGAAATCCTACTAATACAATGGAATTGTGGTTAGATTTGTTGGAAGTGTGGTATCCACTTCCAACAGAATATTTCAGTAAGCTCGTGGAGTCCATGTCCTCGTATTTCTGCAGTTCTATACTCTCATGTGAGACCAAGTATAAGACTGGTGTACCAGTTTATCTGGCACTTCAGTATACATCTACCATGAAACACTTTTTGTTGGACAATGTTACACTGTTTTTATACGCATGCATATTTTTTACTAAAGCATTAAAAACTTTTCTTTATAAACACTTTCTCATATTTAATGGATCGTTTTCTTTTTTCTTTCCGCAGTACCTCCTAAGGAAACAATTATTCTAGATACAGAGAACAACGAGTTGTCTGGAGTAATCGGTCCTTATGATGAAGGTTCTGAGCTGAGACTGAAGTGCGAAGCTATCGGAGGTAAGAATTTATTCTCTTTTTCCAGAATTAGAGGGGGAAATTTGTTATTTTGTGGCTTATATTTCTAAATTAGTGGTGGTTAAGAAGTTTATAATGTTGGGGGGACACGTGTTGAATGGGATATGCTGGTAAAACTCAAGAACACGGCAACTGTTATTTGCCAAATTGGGGAACCAAATTTTCGTTTCCAAATGGTTGTTTAAATGGGATTCCATATTTGATTATTCCTTTTTGTGAACAAGAATATGAAGTAATCCATTAATGGACAACCATATTCCAAAATTATCTCCAATCGGCACTTATACCGTGTTCTAGAATCTAACAAAAGTGTCTATGGATAGAGTTTGACGCAATACGGTTATATTTTCCTGTCCGAGGTAAGTTCTTATTCCGAACTCTGATACGAATATCTACGCCCTGTCTGGGATTCGAAAGGCTAGCCTTTTCAACCATGGACCACAACTCTTAATACTTATCTACCAAGTCTACTTGAAGGAAAAGATGCTTTAAAAAGTGTTTATAAAACAGCTTCTAAAGAAATCTAAAGGCTTCTCTTGATTAAACAGTTTAATGGAACCTAGTGGGGGGAATTTTGAAATTTTGGTAAAGCTCAATAACACATACACACATGTATGTGTGTGTTCTTGAGCTTTACCAAACACACACATATATGTGTGCTTGTGTTCCGGGTGTGTGTATACCAGCCCCTCGCCAAATTGGCAACTGAATTGTTGCCGCTAAAAGGCAATTTGGATAGACTGCCATATTGTATGCCTTCCACTTGGAAGCAAGTGGGAGAGCATGTAACAAACCTACGACGGGTTTTTATATTCCAATATTTTTGCCCATTGGCAATGGAAGTTATATTACTACACTGCTGGCCACCGTAAATGCAACACCCTGAAGGAAGCATGCAAATAATATGAAATTTACAACATGCATTAGCGGAGGTGAGATATGCAAATGATTAGAATTTCAGCGCAGACGCACATCACGCGCGCCTGTGGCGCCACTTCAAAGCGCTATTTAAGGCTTGGAGATTTCGACGATTTCAAGTACGGCAATTGTGATTTTCTTGTGGTTTTTTCAAATAAACGATCAATTATGCCTCGTAGAAAACAGGGATCATCTTTTGATCAAGTATCCGAGTTTGACAGAGGAAGGATAGTGGCCTACCGAGATTGTGGATTATCTTTCAGGGAAATCGGTAGTCGTGTTGGACGAAACCAAACAACTGTAATGCGGATATGTGATCGTTGGATGCAGGAGGGTACGACGGACCGACGTGTTCGATCGCATCCACCTCAGTGCACCACTTCACGTGATGACAGGCATATTGTGCGTATGGCAGTGACGGATCGCTCAGCCACATCACGAACCATAGCACAGCACATTCAGTCTGTACCGCATCATCCAGTGTCTGCGCGTACCATTCGACGCCGTTTACAGCAGAGTGGTCTGTCCGCAAGACGTCCATTGCTTCGTCTACCCTTGACGCAGAACCACAGACGTTTCCGCCGCCAATGGTGCGATGAAAGAAGGATGTGGACGGCAGAATGGAATGAAATTGTCTTTACTGACGAGTCACGCTTCTGTCTGCAACACCACGATGGTCGGATTCGAGTCTGGAGACACCGTGGAGAGAGGATGCTGAACAGCTGCGTTATGCACCGCCACACTGGTCCTGCACCGGGTATTATGGTATGGGGCGGTATTGGATATCACTCTCGCACTCCTCTAGTATGCATTGCCGGTACTTTAAACAGCCAGTGCTACATCTCTGAGGTGTTGGAGCCAGTTGTCCTTCCTTACCTTCAGGGCTTGCCCACAGCCATATTTCAACAGGATAATGCGCGACCACACGTGGCACGCATTGTCCAAGGGTTCTTCGTCAATCGCCAGATTGAATTGCTTCCCTGGCCAGCTCGCTCTCCTGATCTTTCGCCGATAGAAAACATGTGGTCCATGGTTGCTCAACGATTGACCCAGAATACATCCCCAGCTGCCACACCAGATCAACTTTGGCAACGTGTGGAAGCTGCTTGGTCTGCTGTACCCCAAGAACACATCCAAAGTCTCTTTGAATCAATGCCGAGGCGTGTGGCAGCGGTGATCTCCAACAATGGCGGCTACTCTGGCTACTGATTTTGGCAGGAACCACACTTCACAGAAGTCTATAAATTTAATCATTTGATACTTGGTCAACATGTTATCTACAAAATAAATTTTGTTGTGATATCTCTTGTCTTTCTTGGTGTTGCAATTTGGGTGGCCAGCAGTGTAATTGATGATAGTACCAGGTTCTTGAGTCTTAATGAAATGACATTTCTGAAAAAGTCATACACGATTAGTTTTTTCACTAATTTTTCAAACTTTGAGCAAATTTTGTTCCGAAACATTTAAAATTAATAAGCTCGAAGTTATTTTAACAATTTTCATTCATATAATTAAAATTAAAATTCCAATAATATCTGATTAAAAGGGATGGAATGAAATATCACATGATATTCTAAGAATTCATACAATAAAGCTATGCTTTATCAAGATTATTATTAGAGTTCAACATATCTTTTATTTCTGTCTCGGTGAATTACTTTTAACGAAATTAAAGATTAAGTTTTAAAAGAAAGGTTTTGTATAACCTAGGCTTTGTCTTGTAACATAATCCTATTCGATATTAATTCAGAAGAAATATTATCAAATGAGCACGCTTTCCATTATGAAAAGTTTTATTTTAGTAGTTTAATCATACGAAATATAATTAAGGCAATTAATTTGGAAAATTATTCTAGCTCTAGCTTGATTTATATTTTAAAGTTTTACATACCCTTTCACTTACGTGTAGAGGGAAGCGCTCATTAAGTCCGTCGAAATATGTTGTCTAGACCTTATCTCGATTTTAAATCCACGTACGCAATTAATGCAAGTGTAATAATTTAATTTTGTGTGATATTAAAAATAGGGCAGGCAGTTTATTCAAATTACATGCTACCTCAAAAAGAAGAATATTTCCTAACTCTAAAAGCATATTGAAGATTGAAATCAAGCATTTTTCAAATCGCATAAATATCTCAATAAGGTAGGTAGGTATTTTAATAAACGTAACACTGGAGTAACACAACGGGCTATTGGTGACGGTCCGGGATCAATCCCAAAGGGAAAGACCGAGGACAACACTACGTAATTTTGAACCAGGGACAGATGACGAGGCAACACCTGAACTGGCACCCCACTCTCCAAACTTCCACAACACGCCAACGATTCCTTGAATCTTTCTCTTCGGGATTGATCCCGGATCGTTGTCAATAGCCCGTTGTATTGCTCTAGTGCTATTTAAACACAACTACCTACTACCTGAAATCAGAAGAATCTCTGATCGGAATCATTTCCAGATCATGAAGGTGTAGTGTTGCAAACTGAATTTGAAACGTTTTCACTTGTGCAAAAATCTATACTGCAAAACACATTGGAATCTTGTTTTAAAAACTAAAATTCGACAAACTTTCTTCAAGACAATTTATTCAACAAAATTGTCTTGAAGATTTCCTCTTACTGAAAAAAATTGTAAATATGTATGTTTAATACAATTTTTTGATAGTAAATTCATTCTTTTGGAATTTTATGCTAAATTTTGAACTATGTATTACCTTTAAAAATAATTAATAAGGCATTTGTTATACGAATATAAAAACTAAATACATTAGTAGAAAATCCTAAAGTATCGATTGGAAGAATAGAAAAGTAGATCACTATGTTTATATTTTGAAAAATGAGTTGCGATTAATATGAAGAAGGGCAAGTTAATTTTTTTAGCTAAATCATTCATGTACTCTGAAGTACAACTATTATGCTGAAACAATTCCTTATAATTCCATCAAATAAACCTTGTGCTTGACATTAACTAAAGTTTCTGGTGGTTCATCTTCACGTAGAAAATTGCCTTCTAGAGACTAGCCTCTGATACAAAATATTTTCCATTTAATTCTCTATCGCCCCTCCCTTTATCCCAATCTCCTTTCAAGTAATAGGGCAGTTTTGTCTCCATGAGATATCTCGTCATTAACAAAGCTGACCAGATCTGATGGACGAGACATTTCGTCATTGAGAAACTTGACCAGATCCTAATGAACGAGTTATCTCGCCAAAACCACTCGGAGATTTAATAAAATATAAAAACTCGGTCCCCCTTGGTTTAGTAAAATATAAAAAACACGTTTCACATTTAGAACTTGGATTTTGTTCTGAAATAATTGTCACATTTGTAGAAAAAGTTGGAAAAGAAAAAGATTTAATCCTAAATTAAAAGGTTTATCTTCTAACATGGATAAATACACCCATGTCCAAAATTATCTTTACATGCATAAAATCACGGATTTCTCAGAAATTGTGAACTATAATTTTATGAATTTGTGTGAAATGATGCATAACATCATAACACATAAATACAAAGGAAAACATTTAAGAGCACTGCATATGATATAAAACTGTACCATGAAACAATAATAATGGCAATAAAATGTGGACAAGGAGAGTTCAGAAAAAAAGAATAACTCAGAAAAAAATTAAGGCTTATGAATTTAATACGGAACGTGATCTCCCCTGACGTGTACACACATATCACGACGTGTTTTAATGCTGGCAATAATGTTGTTAACCACAGTTTGGGGAATTAAGTTCCACTCCTCCAGCAATGCGGTCTTCAGGGCATTTATATCTCTAGGAGGGGGATATCTGCGTAAAACTGCTTTACAAAGGTAGTCCCATAAGTTTTCTATCGGGTTCAGATCAGGAGATTTTGCTGGCCACGGTATTCGCTCAATGGCTTCACTTTCAAGGAATTTGTCAACGAGGTTTGCTCGATGTGGACGAGCATTATCGTCTATAAATAAAAAGTCAGATCCATATGCACCTCTGAAAAGTCTTACATAAGTTTATAAGACTTCATCTCCATATCGCTGGCCAGTCACATATCCGCTGTTGAAAACGTGTAGGAGCGTACGTCCATCGATCATTATTCCTCCCCATATCATCACACCTGCACTATCGAAACGGTCACGTTCCAAATGTTCGAAGGAAGATTTCGCATTCCTGACTCCCTCCAGATGTAAACACGTTTAGAATCAGATGATGAACTAAACCTCGACTCATCAGTAAAGAGAAAATGAGTCCATTGGTGTTCACTCCAGTTCTGATGTTCTTTGCACCAATTAAAGCAATTCCTCTTTTGTTGTGAAGACAGTGAAAGACATACCCTTGGCTTTCTGGCATAAAGGCTTTTTCATTAAGCCTTCTGTATACAGTTTGGCGTGATACAACTGTTTCAGTGGCGGCTGCAACCTCTGAACTTAACTGCCGAGCAGTAGACCTGTTACGATGGACAGTTATTGCCAGATATCGATCTTGAGAAGCAGTTGTTCTTCGTTTATGATCTCGTCCAGGCCTCCTTACAACAGTTCCAGAGTTCTGAAATTGTTCCCATAGCGTAGAGACTGTCTTGAAATATTCACACGTCTCGCTGCTTCCATGATTGTCTGCCTTGCTTCTAAACGGCCTATAATTCGCCACTTCACAGATTCTTCCAAATGACACTTCGGAGCCATAACAAACCGTTTTGAGTCCTTACACACTGAAATCAAACGCAGTATTGCAGTAATTTACTCAGATATTCACTTTGAGCAAAGCGCTTGATTCACTTTCGGATGACGTAACGCCTTGATTTGTATATCAGAAACCGTTTGATCACTTTTGATTAGAAAATGCTAATTAGGCTTGTCTTTCACACATTCCCTGCAAAAATAGGTTACATCGATTGGATATTTCATGGAATATCACTATTTTTGGGTATGTAAAGATCAATTTGGACATGATTGTATTACATACTAAGAGAGGTTCGACTTTTTTTACTTTAGCTCAGGATTAAAATTAGTATTACTTGAAAGGAAATTGTCACGCTTCAGTACTTCTTTCGTAATGTGTACAATTTTGTAGGCATTGCTTCCAGTCACGCTTCAGTACTTCTTTCGTAATGTGTACAATTTTGTAGGCATTGCTTCCAGATAACGTCATTAAACTTTCCCCAGATGTTTACGATGTTATAAACATGTTATCTAACGTGTGCACTTTCGAAAAAGGTTCATTTTTTCTATTTTTACCAGTCTTTGCTTAGAATAAAAAAGATCAAGTGACTTTCTTGGGTTACCTTATACATTCAACAAATGTCATCCTTGTTCGTACAATTCACTTCAAAATTGAAGAAAAACTATAAATATTCGAAAAAAATTGTGAAATGCGAAACTTATTTTTAAAAGTTCATTTTTTTAACAACCTTTGTTTAAAATAATACGATGGAATAACATTTTTAAGTTACTTTATACAGTTAACAAATTTTATCTTTGTTGGTACAGTTCACTTCAAATTTGAAGGAAAACTATTAATACTTGAAACAGAGCTGTGAAATGCGAGATTTATTTTGCGATAGAAAAAGGACATTTTATTCAGCGAATTACGAAGCGTATCTCATGTTACGTTATACCAGGCCTTCGTTCTGGATCCGAGTAGTAACATTCTTTAAGTGTTATTGATTTTTTTTTCCAACCCTACACTTTAACTTACTTGAAACAAACGTAACTTGTATTTGAGAAACTGATCCCTGTTATTTCTCCCAACGATTTGCTATCGCTGGCATGTGGATATCTACCCATGTTGCGCGAATCAAATGACAAGGCTTGCATGTACTAAATTGTCAGCTTGCAAGTGAAACACACTAGGTCAAAAAACATAATATGATAAAAACGAAAGGGGAAATCTTACTCCCAAAACTCTACTCACTAAGTGCGTTTCTCAAGAAGATATATAACTTTCACGCAAAGAAAATATATGTGGACTTTACTAGTTTAAATATCACCCATTCTGGTTTATAGAAGCTAATAAGAACTCATATCTTGAAAATTTTAACTTTGAGTTTTGTGATTTTTTTGTGAGTTTCATTTGTAAGCCGACGAAATTGACTTAAACCTCGAAGTTCTTTTTATAGAATAAGACAAAATTATTTTTTCAACAGACATTGCATGCTATTGTAGATGTGAAAAAGTCCCTAAATGCTTCTATTTGACTCTGTGAGGTTCACACACATATATTCGTTCTGCTACCTGCAGTCTTCCTTGTATGATTTCTAACCAGTTTTGACCTTTTGAACAAATAGAATATTTCCAATGATTATTTCAACTAATGGATGATAGTATTTGTCATTATGTTCACTCTGTGGGAAGGCGGTGTACCATATTACTTGGTCATCTTGTGAAGCAGAAAAGGGTTAATTCATCGAATGGATAATCGCTCTATGTTTCACGATCGAGTTTCCAGCCATAGACTCATCAATTTGACATCATTGCATTTCTAACTCAGTGGCCTAACCTCTAAATTTGATAAACGTGCAAATTTTCCATCTTCTAATTGTCGATTTGCACATACTTTTCTCTCTGTTCTAACTAGAAATTCGGACGTCTGATCCCTGTATCCGCAATATATTTTCATAATATTTTATCCTGTTATTTCATGACTTCAAGCATAAAGACACATTTTAAATATTACATACATAAACACATACCATTGTATAAAAAGTAGATATTCTATATTTAACCACTTGCACCATGAAGGCTTCTTTTAATGTTACAGTCTTAAGCACATACTATTGAATGAACATACACTGGCGGAAAATGAAATCCCAACACCAAGAAGGAGTTGTGCTAGATAAACGAAATTTGGGAGGCGTGTTTGTACATCTGAAAGATGACGCCTATTCAAATTTTGCGCTAGACGAATAAGAGTGGCGCTAGTAGCGCCACTATGAACATGCAAATCACGTTTGCTTTAAATACGCGATGTAAACTTCGTGAGCGTTATTTATCGTCCGGATTGGGCGTTGTGAGCTACATTTGAGTCAAGAATGCCTTTAAGGAGACGAAGAAGGCAGCAATATCAGCAGCTTAGTGAGTTTGAACGAGGCTTAGCAATAGGGCTACGAGAAGGTAGATTTTCTTTTCGCGATATTGCAGAAGGACTTGGCAGGGATGTATTCACTCTGCATGATTGTTGGCAGCAGTGGTCACGGGAAGGTACTGTCTCAAGAAGACCGGGGTCCGGCCTCACTACTGAGAGGGAAGACCGCCGTATTCGTCGCATGGCTGTGGCGCATCGTACTGCATCTGCAGCAGAAATTCGAGCTTCTGTTGGCACCAGAGTGACACAGCGAACTGTAACAAATCGATTACTTGAGGGAAAGCTCCGAGCCAGACGCCCTGTAGTGTTCATGCCACTAACTCTAAATCACTGCCATCTGCGACTTCAGTGTTGTCAAGCAAGAGCTCATTGGAGGGCGGAGTGGAGATCTGTTGTGTTCTCAGATGAGAGCCGTTTCTGATTTGGTGCCAGTGATGGCCGTATGTTGGTTAGAAGGAGGCCAGGTGAACCAAGCTGTCTGCGGCGTAGACACACTGGACCTGCACCAGGAGTTATGGTCTGGGGAGCAATCTCCTATGACAGTAGGAGTACTCTCGTCGCTATTGACCTTGACAGCAAATTTGAACGTCAGACTCTTGATTGAACCGGTTGTGCTGCCATTCATGAGGAGTATTCAAGGGGGTGTTTTCCAACAGGATAACGCTCGTCCTCATACCGCTGCTGTCACACAACGTGCTCTACAGAGTGTCGACATATTGCCTTGGCCTACGAGATCACCAGATCTTTCTCCCACTGAGCACGTATGGGACATTATTGGACGACAATTCCAGTGTCATCCACAACCAGCACTGACCGTTGCTGATTTGACTGACCAAGTGCAACAGGCATGGAACTCCATCCCACAAAATGACACACGGCACCTATACGACACAATGCATGCACGTTTGCATGCTTGCATTCAAAATCGTGGCGACTACAGCGGTTATTAATGTACCACCATTTCACATTTAAAATGGCTCTTCTCGCGCATGCTTTAACCTGTGACCTTGAAACTTTAATCAAATAAATATGTTACCCAGACAAATGCTTTGCCTAAATTTCATTCCTCTAAACTAATTTCTTCTGGTGTTGGGATTTCATTTTCCGCCAGTTTAAATACTATGATACATTTCGCCACAAACCATGAAGGCTTCTCTTAGATACTACACACACAAGCACATATTTTTATATGAGTACAAATACCACTGTATATTTAACCACTTCGACTAAGACGGCTTCTTTTAAATATTGCATTTTTACGTACACATATTGTATAAATACAGGTACCCCTATAATATAAAAAGTCACTTCAATCATGTAGGCTTATTTTAAATATTACATTCATAAGCACACACTAATGTATAAGACATTTGTATAGAGACCTTCTTTAAAATATATCGTTTGAAACAATAACAAGTTTTTGAAAAATGATCTAAACCTTGAATGTGATTACGATGGTGATAATTATCATATGTCATTTCCAAAACGGTTGCTATTGTTATAAACATTCATACGAAAAACATGAAACTAACACCACAAGACATTTTAAAAACGCAACCTTTCTTTTAAACAAACGTTCAACTACTAACAATGACCTGAATGCGTGTGCTTTAAAGGAAATACTTTTTGGGAAAACTTACGAAACACGAATACACGAAATTAAATCTCAATTCGCTAATACCAAAAAGAATACGTCCTTAAATCTCACGGGAACTTTCACGCCCCACTTCACGTCTCCGTGAGCCCTTTCAACAAATCCAACTACCACTCTTTATTAAAAAATATGTGTCTTTTCTTTTCTACCCAAGAAAGTGTCTAGATTAAAATTTGCCCTCGAGATAAAATTCCTTTCATGCATATCCCGTAAAAGGAGGGGGAAAGCCAAAACTGCCCAAGATATTTTCTGCTGATAAAATCAAAGGGAAGAATTTGAATTTGAGCAGAAAAAAACCAACTTTCACAAAAGAAAGTTTCAATAAATCTGATATTAAGGTACCTATTGTTACGCCTGTGGATCTCAAATAGTTACGCTCAGCTGAAGATAAGATAATTAAGTACCACACTCAGCTAATAATTCTTCTTTTATTTAGTAAGTAATGACTCCGCCTTATCTAAATACATTTTTTGATCAGACATATATGATTTAATGAGTTGGTATCATTAAACATATTTGTGAAAGGCCGAAGATGCAAAGTTTTGGGATTTAGGGTTAATGCGGCGAGCAACTTTTCATCGTAGAAACAAAGCTAAGTGTCCTGTGTTCTATTATTAAACAATATTTTAGATAGGCTTTTCTTAAAAAAAGTTAGAATGCTTTCTTTAAGAAGAAAATAATGCTTATCTCTTCTAAAACTAGGCTAACCGTGCCAACCTTTTGTAGAGTTATTAAACTCAATAGGGTGTAAACTTTCTTGATGATACTTATTGATATCATTGAATTGTTGTTTTCATATTTATTAAATACTACTTTTATCCAAAAATTTCCCTTTATACAATGCTGTTCCAACATCAGTTTAATTTTATATTTTTAAATTGAACTCCTTTATATTTGCTAATGTTCCTTTTGCATATTTTTCTATTATTAAATTGTTTATATAATTTTGGTTGGAAAACTTAACTTTTTTTCTCCATTTTTATAGAAGAGCACATAGCAGTGCTATTGGCGCTCTTTGCTATTTTATACCAAAATATATTTTCAAGGTATTTTTATCTATTTTCAATACCCTTCTGGACTGTTCTAAATACCCGTAATTAGAGATTATTTTTTTCGTTTATCTAGTTTTAACGTCTATCAACGAAAATATTCAACAAATAAATTTTGCTCCATAAACTCGTCAATGTTATTATAAATTGCGCTCATTTGTTAAACTTTAACACACTCGTAAACTGCAAAAATGTCTAGAAAACACAAACGGCTGTACTTCAGAAGTTACCTAGGAGAGGAGTTTTATGATAAGACAGCTGTAGTGGTTTTGAACTGAAATGTGTTTTTTATACGCTTCCAGATGTGACGTTATTTGGCTTGATTTTCAAAAACGTTTTCAGCATGTTGCCAACGAAAATTCTAAGGAATGAAATCCGAATTTATGTATGATAGATAATTGGTCAACGTAAATTAGATAACGTACCAAAACGACGATAAAATATATTTTAAGATAATCCCGAGATATATCATGCAAGCGCATTAAAGTAACAAGAAATAAAATCTTCCATCAAGTTTTCTTACATTGAAAATGCATCTCAGGAACAAGAAGATACTCTACTATAGTGAACGTACAAGAAAATATTCTATTTATGCATAATGTACAAGTAAATATTCTATTTATGGAAAATGTACAAGCAAATATTCTATTTATGGAGAATGTCCAAGAAAATATTCTATTCATAGAGAATATAAATATGTATTTTACTTATGATTCTCAAAGAATCAAGATACTCGAATTCTCCTTCATTGAATAAATTTTCAACAATCCAGATCTTAAGTGTGAGAAATTAGTCAAGCTTTAAATAACCTGTAATCAGCTAATTAATAGAAAAGGTTTTATTCTGTGTAAAAAAAGCAATCGAACTCACTTATCTGATCGAACCAAATGAAAATGTCGATTTCGCCGCACGGCTGTTTTTCTCGCAGAAAACATCAGGGAATCTTAAGTGAACTTGAAAGACAACTGACAAGTCCCACGTGAATAAAGTCATTCCCCTGATGCCTGAGAATGACAGGAGCTTGATTAGGATAGGACAACTGGTTAATAGGACATGTCTTCCCCAGAAACACAAAGACATCGACCTACATCGCAGTGGGACATGGTGTGAAAGATAAAAAGTTGATTTCAGTTTCAGTGGATATTATTAAGGTCGGTAATGCCCTTATCGATTGAAAGAAATGCTATTCTTTTATGAAAGGAAAGTGATTTTTGTAAAGTGTGGATAACTGTTTCCTATTTTATAAGACAACGTACTCTTCGAATATTTCAGTTTAAAAATGAAACCATATAAGACACGTCTACCTAATTCTGTCATAATTCCACCTGCAGAACTGTGCAGAACTGTGCATAACTGAAAGAAAACATAATTAGTTCCAGATTCAAAAACATCATTTGACTTTGATTTCACACTATTTTATCATAAATAATTTTTTTATTATAATCTGTATTTTTGAAAATGGCATCGTAGTACTTCCTAGAAGCATTTTGTGACGAATCATGAAACTTCAAACGATGGTTGCTACGTCATATAATGTTGATAATTATTTATTTTGTCATTCGCTTTTTCGCTTCTTTTGTTATGTTCGTTTAGTGTGTCTCTTTTCTGAAAATAAATCTTTACATTTTCTTTTTCGAAATTTTTAATTATTTCATCGATGCAATATATACCTATTGATTCTGATATGCTCGTGTAAATTAAATATTAGAATTTGGTTTAAGTTATTAGTTAATAAACTTATTCCTAAGTGATTGTTAAATGCCCTTTGGGTTGCTGCAGTGCGAAGTATCTCCTAGAATACAACTACCTACTAAAGTGATGGTTAAAATATTGGAATTTACAAAAATCTGTTAGATTCTGCACTTATTAGCACTCCGGCATATTCATATTTCATGATTAAATTCCAATGGTGATTTAGAATAGATATTGTATTAGTTTGCTAAATTTGAGCATTTAAAATTTTCATTCAAATGAACTATTTCGTTGTCAAATAAACAAGTCTAAGATTTCTTGAAATGTCCGCTTCGGTGGAGTTCTTTTGCAGGGTCAATGCCCAGTAAAATTTCGAGAAAAACCGGATTTTTTTTAAATCACGGCTGTACTAGTATATATTACATTATTTATTATTTAAATAGTAATGGAGGTACTGAAAGAATCGAAATATTTTTAAAGTATTTAGGTACTCTGTATGAAAATTCAAAAATAAAAGTTATTGAATTGGCTGTTACCAAAAACTTGTAAAAAGGACATTGACCCTTCTCTACCAAGGTACAAAAATTGTATAACAATTTTAAACAATAAAATATACAGGCAAGGAAACTCATTGAATACCCGATTCAGATGCATCGTTTTAACAAAACGTAAAATATTATCAGAAAATTCTTCTACTCCGTTTCCGATTTATTAATTTATTTTTACTTTTGCTTGCTCCTGGTCGTATGATATTACTCAATTTAATAGCACTGGCATGAACAGGCATCTTCCATTTGTTTTCTGGAAGGCAGAAAGAGCCATTAACGAGATAATATCAGCCTCCCCTTTATTTTCCATTAGCAGCGCCCATTTATATGGATCCTGCTCCCATTTAATGTCATAGACTGAATGACAGTTTTAAGCACTTAAGAATTACTACGTCGCATAGTCTATGCCCTTCTATCACTTTAACATAAGCTTCTTAACTGCACTGGTAAAAGAGCCATACCGGTCCTGATACTGTTAAAGGCCTGAATTGATATCTTTATTGTGAGATATTTGAAAGAAAACAATCATTGTTATAAATTAATATATGCTTTTATTCCCTGAGGAAGAACGAGAAATATTTATTACTTACTTTGTTAAGTCTTAAATCATGTTAATAGGATTAACATTTTTATAAAAATGTTATTAATCCATAGTTTTGAAATTTCCATTTACACCTTTTTTTAAATTACTCCATTTGCATGACTTTATTTTAAATATGTTCAAAATTTACTTTTGATTTTTCAATAAATGTACACTGACTATTCATGTCGGTAGGTATTCCACCTCCATTTGTTACAGGGAGGAGAGTATCGATATATTTTTAAAAATTACTTGTTTCGAGCGACTTTATTATAAATATGTTTTAAAATTATTTCTGATTCTTCAATAAATGTACATTGACTGTTCATTTCGGTAGGTATTTCACCTCCATCTGTTACATGGTGAAGATGATCTAATACATATTATCTTAAAAATTACTTAATTTTATTGATTTCCTCATAAGTGTGCTTACTTAATTTGAGCGACTTTATCATAAACGTGCTTACAAATCCCTTAATTTGAAGGACATTATCATAAATGTGTTTAAAAATTACTTAATTTCAGTGTCCTAATAAAATGTGTTTAAAAATTACTTAACTTCAATGTCCTCAAAAAATGTGTTTAAAAATTACTTAATTTCAGTGTCCTCATAAAAATGTGTTTATAAATTACTTTTAATTATTCTATAAATTTAGATTGATTGTTAATTTCGGCAGGTATTCCACCTCCAACTGTTACGTGGTGGAGAGGATCTACTTTGCTGGATGACACATTTGATACTCGTCCAGACGGAGTTGTCAAGAACGAACTAGTTATTACTACACTCATGAGATCGGATTTGTTGATGGTCCTCACCTGCAATGCCAATAATAACAATGCAACTGTAGCTGTTGCCACTTCAGTCAAGATAAATCTCAACCGTAAGTCCATTCATCATTTGTCTCATGTTAGAAGTTGCAAATTGTTTTCTTCCCCTCAAAACGAACTTACAAAATAGATTTAATGTATACATTTATCAAAATTCTTAATCATCATTAGGTAAAGGTGATCCTTTAAAAGCTATTATTTGTATTTTAATTCTATCTTGTACTTCAATTGAATTTCTTCAAAATAACCAACATGGCTAATTTTGATTCAAAATATGTATATCTGGGTACCTAGATTGATCGAAAGTTTTTATCCAAGGCTTATACCAAAATTCATGCTCAGTCCTGCAAACCCATTGTTTATTCCAGATGAGGTTTAAAAAATCATCTTGTTTCGATTATATTCGTACTATATCATTTTATTTGACGATTATTAAATAATCTAATATGAAGTATTCAAAGTTCAAGGAGAATACTTATATATTTAAATAGAACCATTATTTTTATTATCATACATGATACATGAGTAGAATCAAATCACTAGACCTGTTCTGTTTTTCTGTAGTTTTGAAACCTAACTACAACTAACGATCCAATGGTAACAGATATTTACTTTCAATCCAAATCATTCTACGATTTTAACCCTCCAACTGGTTTTGACAAGATATCTCGTCCATTGAGATTTGACCAATTTTTCTGACGAAGAGATATCTCATCGTGAAGATATTGCAGATTTGCATGCTGACGTGATCAATATCTGGTCAGTTTTCTTCTAATGACGAGATATCTCGTCCGTCAAGATATAGTCAGTTTTGCTAATGACGAGATGCCTTATCGGAAGGAGGACCAGGAGGGTTAAAGATATACACTGAAGTGTCAAAATTCATGGGATGTCAACCTAATATTATGCCTCCTCTAGCCCGGTGAAGTGCAACAACTCGACCTGGCATTGATTCTACAAGAAGTCAAGACTGGAAAGATTTTGAGCCTTGTCGTTTGAAGAGCCCAGTTTCCTGGTACAAGTAGGTGCAGGATCTTGAGTGAAAATGGTCCTAAAAACGGGGTGTCAACACAATCTGTCGGAGCTTTCCAAAATGCTTTTCGAACCAATTTTGTACAACTTGGACCCAATGACATGATGCATTGTCTGCCTGGAAAATCTTATCTTTGATAGGGCACATTGAAAGCTACAAATGGTCTCCCAGCAGAGGAACAAAGTGATTACCGGTTAACCCTCCTAGTGGTTTTGACGAGATATCTTGGCCATCAAGATCTGATCGATTTTGCTAATGACAGATATCTCGTAGTCAAGATATTGCACAATTTTTCATCATGACGAGATCAAAATCTGGTCAGTTTTTTTTTCTGATAACGAGATATATCACCCCTCAACGTCTGGTAAATTTTGTTAATGACGAGATACCTCGTCTAGACAATAGCCACCAGGAGGGCTAATGACGCGCTAACGAGGACCAAAGGACCCAAGAGTCGCACGTAAAGACACCCCACCCGAGTATGGAACTACTGCCAGTTTTCACAATGCCTTGCTGACAATTTGATTCTTTGACCTCAAGGAGTCTGAGCTACACCCTAACCCTACCATCAGCTAGTAACAACTGGAGGCTTGATTTATCAGACCGTCTCATTTTACCAGTTTTCCTTGGTTTATTTACCGTGTTCATGAGTCCAGGTAAGACGCTGTGTCCGATGTCGTGGTTTTAGCAATGCCATTCGGATGGTTCTGCTCTCATACCACATAGACGCTAAATTACGCTGCGCTGATCTGATGGATATGTATCTAGTACCTTACGTAGTGAATGTGGGTGTTATCTTAGCCTGCGTCGCCTGTCTGTTAGCAGGAACAATCTCGACCAGACACCACTGATCACGGTCATCCGGCACTCGTAGTAGGTTACTAAGCTGTTCACATTGAGTGGTAATGCCGTCCGTGAGGTATTCTCGGTACACACGTGACACCGTGGATCATGGAATGTTGAATGTCCGTACTTCTGAAATTAATTGTCCCATCCTTTTGGTTCCCTCTACCATTCCTCTCAATCTCAGATAGTTTACGTCGACTTGCCATAATCGTATTAGTATTTGTTCAACAGGACACACGGAGTTATACCTCGCAACTTATAAAAATCGTGGCGTGCCTCGAAGCCTCTATTCTATTCGACGGCACAGCGGGTTAAGAATTTGCATTATGCTACCCCATGGCTTTTGGCACATCAATCTATGGTATCTACATTTAGATCATCACAAGTTTTACTTTGAGAGTTTATATTTCGCAGAATGTACGAAAAGGTAACGTGTTAAATAATTACCAAATTATTAACCCCGAAAAGTTACTTATAAATTCAATAACAGTGAATTATATTCAATAATGTTGATTAGTATTTATCATATTGCTGGATACAGAATTTCCCGTCACTATTTTTGTCAGGGTTATCAAATAAAACTATAGTTTAGTGAAAAAAGTGGTTTTAATGCGATGAATCTAGACTCAGTTTATACCGATTCTTGCCAAATTACTCACAGTTAATTAATCAAAATTTTCAGATGATATTATTATAGCATGCATAGGCATAATACTGAATGCGTGAAAGGTATCCACATCTCTGACACAGGTATTGTTAATGCTTCAAGATACACATGCCTATTGGAAATGCATTTTGAATTCTTCAGAAGTTCTGGGAACGAGAGGTTATGTTTACAGATATTTATTAATGTACGTCTTTACGAAACCCAGATAGTGGTTGACATTCTCAAAAGTGAAGATATCATGTACACGAAAACATGTACTTATCCTGTACAGTAATCTCCATCTGTTAAAATGATTACTTATGCTGGGGAAGAGAATAAAAAAATGTACTTCATCAAAGACTTCTAGGAGTGGACATGCTCTTAAGGTACCTACTCTATGACAATCATGAAATGAATGAGAATATTGCGTGACTTCTACATAAAGTTATGACTTACATACTAATCTAATGTCCTGACTTTTTTCAGTCACATGTGCACGTGAAAACAAAATTATTAAATATTTTAATGTGTGGCACTAACACAATTATATTTTTAATTTTCTATTTTGACTACATCGCATTAGTAGGATTTTACCATACACGTCTACATAGGTCCTTTCCGAGTGCAGGTTTGTAAAATTTCCATAGATATATCCTATAGTGGGCAGTGGCATACACAATAAGCAAGGACAAATAAAGATTAGAAGAAAGAAGAAATAATACAGTAGAACCTTGATTATCCGTGGTAATGTGAATCTACACCATCTCGGATAGTTACTTAGATAATACGAACGTAGTAACATAAAACAATCTATATACGAAAAACAGAAAAACATTACTGAACTATATGTTACTACTATTGTTATCAAAAGATTCATACAATTAGGTCTAAGCATAACCTATACTTATACTTTTGTCCCAATATGTATTTTACAACAAATCTTGTACATGATCTACTTACCTCTTAAACTCTTGAAAAGTCCTTAACGATATTCTGCTTCGCAACATTTTCTCACCTCAAATCTAGCACCACACTTATGCTAGAAGCTTTATTTAAAGTTTAAGAAAACGCTATCGAATTGTTTCGGGTAACTCGAAGACTCGGTTAATAGGAGCTCAGATGATCAAGGCTTTATATACAAACACTTTTGAAAACCTGACCAAATTTAAACCCTGAAAAGTCATATAATATGCCATCAGGGAAAAATGAGTTATTACAAAGGAACAGTAGGAAGAAATTCACAGAAATGAGCGAAAGCCACAGTAATCCCACGTCAACATCATAAATTACGAATTCTCATTATGAAGTGCTCTATTTTAACTGCTGTAATAACAAAATGTCATTGACATTCTTTCTTTCTAGTAAGACCAATTGAAGCTCGAATCACTTCCCTTCGAAGAACTTTATCGGCCGGACGAAGATCCGAACTTGAGTGCACTTCTACAGGTTCAAGACCTGCAGCTCGAATAACGTGGTGGATCGGAAAGACACAACTAGCCAATACTTCTGAGAGCTTTTCACCTGACAGAAATCGAACAACGAGTGTTTTAAACTTCTGGCCTTCGGGTGATCACAACAATAAGTATTTAAGCTGTAGAGCAGAGAATCCCATGTTACCAGGACAGGCCGTAGAAGATGGCTGGGCTCTCAATATATCATGTATGCTATGCAATATTATGTGTCTTTATAAACTCAGTAATAATGCTTGATGAATCAATATCAATGACGCAATTATAAACATTCATTTCAATGTACAAGGGATGGATACAAAGTAGTGGCAACACATCGATAGATCTGAAATGTCTTTATTATCATAGTTAAAAACACTTACATTCCTTCAATATAATCACCTCTCATGTCTACCACCTTCTACCAAATGACAGGAAGGCGCCGTACACCACCAGCACATCCACTTCTGTTGATGTCCCGCAACCGATCGCCATACAGCACAGATAATCTCCTCCCTACTGTTGAAATGGATCCCTCGTAGCGTTTCTTTCATTTTGGCGAAGAGATCATAGTCACACGGACTCATATCCGGTGAGTATGGCGGATGTTCCAGTACCTCCCACCGCCACCGTCGCAGGAGATCCGTGACAGCGTTCGCAGTATGACACCGTGCATTGTCATGGAGGATGATTGGATTCGAAGGCAACAAGTGGTGTCGCTTTCTCCAGAGTGCTGGACGCAGATGATGTCTCAGGAATTCACAGTAGTAGGCAGCATTAACCGTGTCCCGGAGGTACAGCATGGTGTAATATCACTCCGTCAATGTCATATGCAACAATGAACCTCACCTTAAGATGATACAGCGTTGGGCGCACCTTCTGTGGACGTGCCACTACGAGGGATCCATTTCAACAGTAGGGAGGAGATTATCCGGGCTGTATGGCGATCGTTGCGGGACATCAAAAGTGGATGTGCTGATGGTGTACGGCGCCTTCCTGTCATTTGGTCGAAGGTGGTAGATATGAGAGGTGATTATATTGAAGGAATGTAAGTGTTTTTAACTATGATAATAAAGGCATTTCAGATCTATCGATGTGTTGCCACTATTTTGTATCCATCCCTTGTAAATAAATTATAATTATTATATTCATTAGTAGTGCACATTGGTGAAAAACTAAAAAGCGAATATGTGTTTATTCATTTTATTCAAAATTTGTAATGATAGTGTAAATTATTAAATTACAATAAAGGTCATACCATGGTTTTAAATTTAAAACCTAAAAACTTTATATAATATTAGTTATGTCATTAAAGTATTAGATTGCTTGGTTGTAAAAATAATTGTACAAGATGAGGGAATCACAAAATATAAAATGTGACAGTACCCATGATATATACATATGTGTGTAATCGATATAAAACTCAATTATGATATTTCAAACGATGATTGCATGACAAAAAAATATTTGAAGCTGTCATTTGAGTAACACCTCATTTCCAAAAAATAAACTTTCGGAAAACTTAAAAAGCCGCGCTGTTAGATTATTACAAGTTGTATTCATATTTAAATTTTTTTAATGTATATATGTAGGGGTCTGGAAGTTATTTAAGGAGAAAAAAAATATTTTACTCAGTTTTACGAGTAAAAAAGTAAAAATTGCCACTGGAGATGTGTTGTTTCTCAAATGACTGACAAACGTTGCAGTTATTAGGCATAAAATAATCGTTAGAAATATTTATTATAAGTAAAAAAGTCTTTATTTGAAACAATATTTGGTTTGAATACTATATACATAATGTTACAACACTATCTACATACGTTATTTCATCATTGTTCACTACACGTCTTCTTCATTTTCATCCCTATCGATATTTGGCCAGTCGTATATTTTGCAATAAAACTCAACAATAATGTCTGCAGGAAGTCTGAGTTTTTTTTGAGATCGCTAATTTTTTTATGTTTAATAGTACACAATTTTTTCGATAAGCGCAGGTTTTAGGAAGTTCTGGAGAGCCGGCATGCAGTTTTTTCAAGTCAAAGCTGTGTTCATTAAGTCCATCAATAAAGGTTCTAGCTTTTGACTTCACCCACATGTTCGTTAGAATAAGTTAGCTCCATAAAACTTGAAATTCTGAACTTTTGTGTTTGTTTGCCCTTGGAATGTTCCTTGCTTAGGTCTCGGTTGATACTACACTATTTTTATAAAATTGGGGCCATGATTTAAAATCCTTTAATTTTCGCTCTCTGCAACTACTTTAAAACTGTGAACTACCTGTGAATGTAACATTAGTTCTGCATACTGCTTCATTGCAAAAATCCTGTCAGTTTTTTTAAATTTTTCTTGTGATGACACTAAAGTCCCAATCGCATGGGAGGTATGAATGACCGTGTATTGGAAAGTAATGATTGATGCTGTCAAATCGCCCAATTTCTATTAAGGCAAGAAAAGCCTTACAACAACATTGTTTTTGTTCTGTCTTGCCGCACCGTCAGAAAAAACATGAAGATGCCTAACATTATTTACATCAAGAACATCACCAACCAAAAATGAGCATATTTCATTCGGGCCTTTTGTTTTGTCAAACCCTCATGATATAAATAAAATTTGGAGTGGTTGATTTTGATATCGTGAATGTTTAAAACATTCACTGTCAACTGACTTGTATAGAATACCTTTTGACGGGTATTTTTGGAAGATGAAGATTTTGCATAAAGTCCATACATATTCCTGCTACTTTGCTATCTGCTAAACATCTATCCCTGATTGTTTCAATAGTTTAAAAACTTTTTACTCTCCTTTTATGAACGAGGAGCTGAGCAACACAAACCCTTTTGGCTGCCTCATTCAGTGATGGGCTTTTGATTTTGACTTAGAGCTCCTCACATTTGCAGCAGGAATTGATTTGAGGCCTACCAAAAGTCAAATAAAAATGTTCCTGAAACATTTTCAGATAGGATTTATGGCCAACACTTAGATCAGGATATTTTTCTTCAAAAAGATTCCACACGATTTTTACATTTAGGTTTGAGTCTAAGTATTTGTAGGACCTACTGTTATATTGGGCTTCTTTCTGAGGAAAAGAGGCTATATGGTCGTCAAAAGCCTTTATGATATGTCCTGGTTTAGAGTTCCCAGGGGGTTTTCCCCGTAAGTCTTTCGGTGACTTGCCTTGTGACGGTTGTGTACACAGTCTTTTAACTCGTTCAGATTATATGCCATGGGCAGACAGAAATGCAAGCTTACATACCTCTACTTTTCCTCTAACTGTAGACACAGAATACTTAAAAGAATGTGATTTTGGTTTACTCTTTTTGTTTTATCATTTTCCGGTTTACGCCGTTTTCTTTGTTTCCGTTTGCATTCAATTAAAGACTGAAGATATGCATCTTGTTCGTTTTTGTATTTAAGTCAATGAGTTTTGTATATGTTTCAGTTGCTTTATCCTCTGTAACTTTCTCCGGAATACATTTTCATCTGCACCTGAAAAAGAACAACATATTTCATTCTTCAAATAAAAAAACCATTTAAAACAGTAAGTCAAGTAAAGTGAAAGACGAGTAGACTAGTCCTAAGATTAGGCTTAGTTTATCTGCAATTGAATCCATGTTCTTTTGGCTTCACAAAATTTCCTTTCCGATTTATGTATTCTTCATTCTTCACTCGTAACTTCTTTATTCTTTCGCACTTATATTCAACTTGCTTCAATCCTTTTTGCGTTTTAAATTTACAGAATTAACATCACTTTCACTAAAACTCATTTTTGCTCAGAATAAATATGACAACAACACATTCAACTGTTGTTTACGCTATTATGAACATTATGAATAAAAAGGTGCAGTGATGCCACCTGCTACAAATTGAATATCATTTAAAATACAACACATCTCCTAGAGATGTGTTGTTTCTCAAATGAACTAACATTTTTTTTATTGAACAAAAGCAAACTCCCCGTGCACCACAGAAGTACAACACGGGGCTTACAGAAGTAAGTTGATTTAACAAAGACACAGTGGAAAACAATTTAACTGAAATTACAAGATTTTATGAACTTGACAAATGAGTAGAAAAGCAGATTAGATTTAACAAAAACATTGAGTTTCACTGGCCATGTTTCACCTAATTTTCTCAAATCATTTTTTAGACACATTCTTGAAGTTTTAAATGCAGGACAACTAAAAAGCAAATGCTCAACATCTTGTGGCTGCTTTTTAAAACACTCGCACAAATCATTAGTCCGAAGATGAAACCTATATAGATATTTAGCAAAATTTCCATGACCAGATAAAAATTGTGTAATTTGGAAGTTTGTGAAGAAACATAATTCTGAGTTCAATCTATACTTAATAGTAGGAAAAAATTTTTTGGTGTGGCCAGCTTTCTCAGACGAGACATATTCTTCGTTCCATTTAGCAACAAGCTTTTCATAATATGAGCCTTTCAAGTAACACTTAGGAATGTTACAATTTACATCAATTGCTAAATTCAAAGCGTCTTTGGCTAAAAAATCAGCTCTTTCATTCCCGTAGATTCCACAGTGTCCACGCACATAGGCAAAAAAAATCTCAGTTCCTCTATTTTTAAGAGAACTGATTGTTAAAAGCGTTTCGACAACCAATTTTTCTGCGCTTGCAACATTCTTCAGTAAATGTAAAGAGGAAAGAGAATCGCTACAAATAAGGTACTTTGAACAGAAATTTCCATTTTCTTTAAACCACTTAACTGCGAGATCAATACAAAGCAATTCTGCTTGAAAGATAGTGCATTCATTCCGGATACGATGTTTATAAAAGCCGCATTCGAAGTTGTCCTCAAATAGAACAAAAGCAAGGCCGACCTTGTTGTTCATCTTACTACCGTCCGTAAAACAGACTTTCTGAAAACGCTTCTCCACATTTTTCTCGTACTTAATTAGATGAATTGGTTCAAAAGCAGCCGGATGAGGAATGTCGCAGAGAGGCAATTTTCCATCAACACAGTCCGTCGAAAAATCATTTAGAATCGAAGCATACAATTCATTTTTGCACTTAATTTCCAAGTCTAAAGGTGGAACTCCAGCTATAGCAAAGGTTGCTTCTCGTTTTTCCATGTGCCTGTATATTGGAGACGTGATGTTTTATGCGGAGTGGATGTGGCTTGCCCTAACCAGTAAATTGCATGGCAAACTCAGTTTTGAAAAAAAGTGGAGATGACGTGTTTCTCAAATGACTGTTTCATTTAATCCAAATTGTAAAGAAATTCAATTCTTAGCTAACTTGTTAAAAAAGAATTCAAAATTATTCTTAAAAATAAATGTTGTTGGATAAGAATTTTTACTCAATTATCTTATGTGTTGATACAAATAACAGAAAACTAAATTATTAATGCTTGTTGATCTAAATTGCTATATCTGAATATGAATTCTAAGTTATTATTTAATTCAAAATGTATTTATTGAATCTACTTTACCCCCAATAATAATCATTAAAATGCTATTTTTTTACTCAACTACATTGCGAATCATTGTTAGTATGTTAATCATAATTAAAAAAGTCTTTGGTTTTAAAACTCAAAAAAGTTATTAACTGTGAAACTAAAATAATTCAATATCTAAGAATCGTCGTTTTAATAAAATGTATAACCATTTACTTCCGAAAGTGTTTCTTTACAAGAAGTAAATTATTTACAAAAGTTGTTATTCAAATGTTTCTCTTCATTTATTTATCACTTGATTTCAAAACATTTTACTATCCCTAATTGTAAAGGAAAAGCTTGTTTCGGAGACAGAATTGTTAGTAAATTGTTAGTTTTTGTTTATCTAAATTGTTATATCTGATGATGAATCCTAAGTGATTAGTTTACTTAAAATGAATTTATTGAATCTACTTTTCCAGCAAAATATCGTTGTTGAATTGCTATTTCTTTATTCAACTACATTAAGAATCATTGTTAGAATGTCAATCATAATTAAAAAAGTCTCAGGTTTCAAAACACCGGAAAGTTATTAACAGTGAAACTAAAATTCTTCAATATCTAACAATCGTCGTTTTAATAAAATTCATAACAATTTACGTCCAAAACTGTTTCTTTTCAAAGAAGTAAATTCTTTACAAAAGCGCCCTTATTCAAATGTTCATTTATTTATCGCTTAATTTTAACACATTTTAATATCCCCAATTGTAAGTGAAAAGCTCCTTTCGGAGACAGAATAACTCAAGCGGTGGAATAATTCATAAGCTCCGAAAAACGATTTTATTGCCAATCCTTAAAACAACAATAAATTACTCTTCCCTACAGCCGTTCATGAATAAACAAAAAACCCTGTATTAATATTCATATTAAGTGGAGCTTCACTTTCCGTACTGATTACGCTTCAGCAGAAACATGCAAGAGGAGAGCATTAACAAAACCGAAATAAGTAACAGAAGAAAATACAATACAAAAGAAAAAGCAACCAATTCTTTCTGCGAACTTCCTGGATCCGATCGATTCGAGGGGGTTCTGAAACATCTGTAAAGCATAAATTTACGAGTGCGCCAATTTAAATTTAAACGCACTTTTGTTCAGCACAAAATCCATTAGCGAGGGTTCAGGACCGGGAGTGTTCAAATCTTTCTCAGCAATGGAAGCGAAAAAATGGATATTTAATTAATGCCAGGTTAGTCACGTGGAAAGAAGGAAAATTTGCAATTCATGACCAATCTGCAGCAGCAGCAACTGCAATTCCTTTTTCTGTTTTCATTCTTTTCATCCTGCTCGTCTTATCCAGCTATCTTTTTCCTACATGATTTTCATCTCTTTTTGCGCTGTTTTCGTTTTCTTCTAGTTGAGTGGTTGATTGGATAAAATATGATTACGCCACGGCACAATTTAGCTCTGTGCAGAGAACTCCTGCACATTTCGCAGCTGCCGTTCCTTTGTTCCTTCTGCAATTCCCTCGCTTTTACCTCGTGAGTTTTAAAGAATTCTCTCCCTCATGTATTTCGGCCGAGCGTGGTGTCTCTGCTTGAGAGATGAATAATATCAGAGGTGACTTGTAGGATGAGGTATTTAGGATCGGAAATTAGTTTTCGATTGGGGATGGGGATAGAGTAATGCGATCGTGGATCGAATTCCGTCGCTCTTTGGTTTGTTTCGCTAATTCATGGTGAGTTGGGTTTTGTTTGCTTCGACTCGATCGCAATAATTATCGGAAAGTAAGAAAGAAACCCATGGGAAACAACATACCGCTAGATATAACAGAACAAACATCAAATTAATTAAACTGTACACGTCGAGTATTTGGAGGGAAATCAATTTTTCTCTTTACTAGAGTGACTCAGGGAAGTCGACGGATTCTTTTTAGAATGTTTCTTGTTCTAAAATTAATTTTAAATGTTTGATTAAGATGGAATTAAGTTTGTTCACATGTAGATTTAATTTCCGGTTTCGAGAAAATAAAATAATCTTTTAAAAATTAACATGGCAAACTAAAATTATGAATATTATTTATTTTGGATGTGACTATACAGGGTGTTTAGAAAATATCTGGGCAAAAGATAAAGGGTGATGGGCCAAAATGAACATTTAAAAATAAATATTTTTTCATTTCGAAAATATTTTTTAAATAAACAAATAAACAATCATCCGTTTCTGTTCGCAGCCCCATATATCAGATGTAAAACTGCGAGCTCCGAATTCGTGTATCTATGCATGCCGTTGAAAATCCGAGCGGGTAATAACGTCTTACGCCACTAAAATGATATTATCAACTGACCATCTACCCCTTTAACGTGGAATTTCCGACACACATTCTTTGACAAGAAATATTTATTTTGGACCCCTCTACCACAACTACTGTACAATTTGGCCAGATATTTTCGAAACACCCTGTAAACAGAGTAAATATATACAGATTAAGGCGGGCTATATGTAGAACAAAATATACAAGGTTTTTTATAAAGAATTAAACGGTGCTTTATTGTGGTATGTTCTATTAAAATAAAATATATTTTTAAGCAAGAATATTTTTCAAATTATATCTTGTGAATTTTACAATACCAGCCACCTAACTTGTATGATGGTCATAGAGTTTGTCTGCCACCCAGTATGTCCCAGAATTGCATTCTGGTTTGCAAGCACTGGTATATTACTAATTGTCCCTGTTAGGGGTGACGGTTTCTTACCAACTGGGTGCTCCTTCACAAATAACCGTCAGTCTGCCCCTAGTTGCGTGGTGTTAGAAATAAAAATAATTAACTAAACAAAACTCATATTTAAAAACATTTTAAAGCAATTTTATTTGAAAGTAAGAAAAATCAACAAAATTTTGACAAAATTTACTATCCAGATTATTTTCCCTGTTTCGAGATATTGGAGAATTGGTGGATCAGTATTCTTTCATTGAATTTTGTGTAAATGTATAAAAACTTATAATACTGTACAAAAGAGTTGTTTGATTTTGATATGTCATTCTACAAATTTTTATTACTACGCAAGGGCTAACTGGACTAGATATCGTTGGTGGCAGTAAATCACATTAACTGAATTTTTTTCGGTGACAATAAAGCAGATTTTCATGATGATGAGGAATACATTGTCATTTTGCAATATGTTTGAAAGATATATAACACTATCAAAATATTTACAATTTTTCCATTTTTGACCTAAAGACTAATAATTAGTCTTTAAACAGCTGCACAGTAAAACTTTTGTTGTGTCATTAATACGTTTCTGTAGACGATATGAGTTATGAAGTAAACATACTAAATAGCTAAATCCGAAGTGAATAATAATGCTTATTACCCATTATTCACATATGCTTTGTGTTATAAATTCATTATTATTCATCCATGATAAACATAGGTAATAAAAGGAAACATAATAAATACATTCTATATTACCACTACCACATTATATTTTTCTTGCAGTTTTTGGATCACATTTTTGTTCTCTGTAATTGGATATTGTCTGAAGAGACACAGCAGTTAAATAAAATGCAATATATGTAAATTAAAATGACTGAAATAAATTTAATTGTAAAAATTGAACTTTTTTTCGATGATTTTTTCAGATGCCCCACGTGTTATGCTCAGCCTTAAAATCGATCATGGAAAGCAACCGTCAGCTAGTGAAGGCAGTGACGTCCGGTTTCTGTGTGAAATAAAGGCGAACCCATGGATTGTGGATATTGGCTGGTTATCAGACGACGGCCGGTTGTCTAACGAGCCTGATATTGGAGTAATAATAGCAAACAATACTTTGATCATCAAAAGAGTGCAGAGGAAACATGCTGGGAACTATCAATGCTATGCAACCAACACTGAAGGGACTGGTCACAGTGAAAAAGTCTTCCTTAAAGTTAATTGTGAGTACTTTATTATTTTTTTCTCAATAATAAGAATCACTTTATGAAATGGACTGATGGAGAATTACTAGACGACGGTTATTTAATTTGTTGTGAAATTTTCTTTAGAATCGTATTTATATTTGAAAACTAAATACTATACTTATACACCTTAACTTCGATTTTATAGAATATTAAAGTACACAATGAGATACCCAACTTTTTATAGAGGAATAAATGCATGCTGAAACATTCTATACAATTTAGCATTGCATATTCAATATACGCATTCTTTGTTAGCCTCTTAATTCAATTATACGATTTAAAACTTGAAAATTCAAAATTTGTTTGAATGCATCATAATTAAATGTTGAATATTTAAAAATATAATTAAAAAAAGGACGCATTCATCAATTTTAAAATATAATCAAGTGTAGAATAGTGTCCCATAAGAAGAAAACTGAAATTGTATTCGATAATGATGATTAGATGCCGAGCAGTATAGTTTTCTGATTTCAATTTCCTGTTCTCTGATGTCCTTCAAATAACTTTGAATGTTTCTAGAGGTATAACCATATCTTTATATTTTATGTTCCGTATCCGTTTACTAACCTCATTTCTGTTATAAAATGACACTTAAACACGAAAAAACTTATCATGTTAGACTACATTGATTTATTCGACAGCGTTGAAGTAGGTATATAGGTGAATTGACGTCTCACTGGAGCAACACAAAGAGCTATTGACGAGGGTCCGAAATAAGTACCGAAGGGTACAGCGTCGAACATTACAATTCTGATATTTGAATATGAATTGAAATTGTTTTCTATTTGTTTCTTAAATCTGTGAAAGCTTTGATTATACATTGTTGACGATTAAACAATTCAAAGCAAATAATGACTATGGAAAATGCATTTAAATTATCTATCAATTCCGTCTCTAACTTTCTGAGCGTCACAAGATTTCCATCTAGTGTAGTATTGCTTTTCAGAAATAATACACATAATGACTAAATAACTACATCTATTGGTTGAAAGAATCCTAGGACACATTTTATTGGTCAAGAAAGTAAAATATGGTTACAAGTCATGCAGGGAACACAACAAGCTGCTGAATGTATACATGTGCGAGTTTCCCTCAGAGAGTTAATGAATCATTTGTTTAAAGAATTTATTTTATTTTTTTAATTTAGTAATAAATAGTATTGAAATGTTTAAGTTCCGTTTCAATAGCTGAGTACTTATTTTATCGCTAGGTAACTTACGTAAATATCGAGTTTTATGAATTCTGAATTTGTAACTTTTAAAACATTTCAGACTCCCCCATCTGTAAACCGGGTCAGAAGATAGTGTATGGCGTAGCAAAAGGTGAACCTGCTAGAGTAGAGTGTACCGTAGATGCTGAACCTTCTGATGTTAGCTTCAGATGGAACTTCAATAACAGCAATGACATTCTTTCATTTACAAGCTCAGGACCCATGAGTGTTGCCACTTACATCCCAAGAACTTTAAAAGATTTCGGAAAGCTTTACTGCTGGGCCAAGAACAAAGTTGGTGATCAACAAGTTCCATGCATTTTCAATATTATACCAGCAGGTAGATGTTCCAAGTATTAATATTTCTTACATTATACTTAATGCTGTATTTTTATTTATATTTAGCTATTTGTTAATATTCTATTTTTTGAATGTGTTTAGAAGTTAAAATATAATTCATAAATACACTAATTTGTATCAGCTTATTACTGGAATACAGATAATTGGAATCTAAATTTTATTCGTGTTTCTTCGGAGAATTTATAAAAAAATATAGTTAATGAATACAGAATTTCATTTCCAATCACGATACCCTGTTTACATTTTTCATTAAAATTACAGTTACATAGATCACATTTTAAAAATGACAACGAGTCATTGAAATATTTGCTACGTTAAAAATTGTTTTTCAAAAATGCTCTTAACAATTTCAGATTAATTCATTAACATCTTTGAAAGCTAATTTACACACGAATGGTTTATTATTCTTTTAGTAAAATTAAGAAATGTATTAACATCATACACCAAGAGGCATTTTCGATTTAATTTATTACTTTTAATTAGTGTACTCAATTAAAATGATTCTGAGTTCTATTTACTGGTAAATAAGCAACATTTAAATTCAACTCTTTTTTCCTATGTAAAATAATAACATCTTAATTGAATCAGTTTATAACTTTTAATGGAATGGAAAATAAATTCCCTCTGAATGAGGTACTGACGTGGCTAAAATTGTGTTCTGATATATCAGTTTATTGCTGTTATATTTGTGTGTGGGTTCTAAAATATACTGTATATATTTAGTTATGTAAAAGCAAAATAAACTACAATTACATTTAAAATCTATGTTTGAGATAAAATGCAATGAATGAATTAATAAAATGAGTAAATTAGTAATTATATTATGCATTTCATACGAAAAGATCTCAGTGACACATGTCACAAAACTTAAAGTCCCCTATTAACTTTCTCATTGAAGAAATTAGGATTCAAATTGGTTAATCCTTTTACTGTATGGGCACCTATGACTTAAAGTGGATTCCAAACCACTTCAAAGATCATTGCAAAATTTGACGCTTCAACACTGAGTCAGCTGGACTGAAGAACAGTGAGTTAAGCACTCAACCGTCTAATGAAAGCTTCTTTAAAAAGTATACTTTAATGAACTGATATATGATGCTTTCTTTGAAGTTCTTTGAATTTATGGAATGAGAAACTCTATCCCGTATAAAACTGATCTCTACTTTCAAAACCTACGCCAACTAAAATTACTTCCAAGATACAAAATGCATTTAGATTGGTCACTGATAAAGTAGTTTATCGATGCTTCAATTGATTCGTATTTTTAAGTAAATGCATTTTGTTTCAGTATTTGAATATATAATGCTACAAAATATAGAAAAAAAAAGTAAGTTGTAATAAGTATTGATCACAAAGACTTTCTACTTTGCTATAAACATTATGATTATTTTAGATAACCGCATTAACTTTAAAATGACATTTTTACCTTGTGTGAATGTGTACTCTGAATAACATTTCCATGATAAAATATGTGCTAACTTCTTTTCATTAATTGAACCCTCCTGGTGGTTGTCTCGACGAGATATCTCGTCTCTTAGTAAAACTGACCAGATCTTGTTGGACGTGCTATCTCGTCATTAGAAAAATACTAGATCTTGTTGAACGAGACATCTCGTTATTAGCAAAACTGACCAGATCTTGTTGGATAAGATATCTTGTCATTAAAATAAAATTGACCAGATATTGATTTCGCAACATCAAATAACCGATAGTATCTTGATGACGAGATATCTCGTCATTAGCAAAATTGGTCAGATCTTGATAGACGAGTTATCTCGTCGAAACCACTAGGAGGGTTAATCAGTGACCAAACTCAATGACATTTTGTTTACCATAGGGCCCCCTGATCAAGTTCACAATTGCTCAATCACCAACTACACTTCCGATTCCCTACGAATCGAGTGCGAGGCAGGATACGACGGAGGCCTTCAGCAGAAGTTTTATCTGGAGGTCTATAACGAGGCGCAGGAGTATCTGGAGAAAAATCTCACCCGAATCGAACCGACGTTTTTTGTTCAGGATGTACCGCCATCTACGGAATATTTTCTGGTGATCTACGCGGCCAACATGAAGGGGAGGAGTCCATCTGTTGTCATCAGGGGATCTACGGAGGCTGCCCCTAGATCCGAACAAGGTCAATAAAAAGCATGTCTTTTTTAATTCTACTTGCGATTTCTATAATGGTTTAGTTGTCAAGTAATACCTTGATAAACATTTAAATGTCAAACAGGTCAATCGTTTATTCAACGATAAAATAAAAAAATATATACAATATGATAGACCTTTTTGTAAAGCTAAATAAATATAGGTGACTGTAGCTTTTGCAGCGGAACATCTTTACTATACGTATTCCGGGTTGACGTAACTTGCATGTTTTTCAAATACAATTTCAGCACATCGGCAACAAATTCTTCAAAGAACGAATTTCAACATGCTATGCGATAGGTTTATTGGTTACTCTAAATTCAAAACGTTGCCGCACTACAAAAAATAAACAGCCCCAATATGCGAGAGCATTTGAGTAAAATGAAAACTAAAATCTTCTCTTTCAGTATGGTTTGTTTATGAACTCTAGGAATCCCTCTCATAAAGATCTATCACAAATCGTTTGGAGAAATATGATGTATTTTTGTTAATTTCAGCCCTGTAAAATAGGTATAGCCAGTTTCATTTAGTGATTATAAATGTGGGACACAATGAACATAATTCAGCAAATAAAGAGATGAATATTAAAATTAAAAAGAAGAATTTAATATAAGCTAAATACAGACTATGTACAAAAATGAGATGAATTAACAGGGTTTTGGGCTGCCTTACGCCCGATCAATTAAAATTAATTCATATTTTAGCAACCGTCTGCTGCAATGTCTTTTTCTTAATATCGTCAATGCAGTTCTCTTTCTACCAATTTGGTGGGAAGCTCCACCATTACTGAGTGATTCATGCGTGGGTGTTTCGAGCAGGTAGGCGTCTTTACGTCCCGAGATCTGCGTTCACTGGGCGAAGAGGGATTTTCGGTATCCCACATAAATAGTATTTTGTTGTAGTTATATAAAACCTGTCTAGGATAGAATGCTGCTTTTTGAACTCCCAGTCCCCAAATAATTATAAATTTATCAAGTACTATTTAAAACGGATAGTGACTTTTTTAGCTGGGAGAACTAAAACCAGCTTATATTTTTATTTCGGTAGCTCTATAACATACTTATGAAAATATAACACTGATAGGAAATATAATATTGGCGGTGAAATTAAAAAAACTAGAACTCTTTCAGAATATTTGAATTTTGTATCCTTAGAAGGATTTGACGGTATTTCTTATGAGAGTGCAATGGTTTACACACAGTGTACATATATAATGGTCATTAATTGTACATTTTTAAACATTAGATAAATATGTTTATTTCTATCGGTACAGCAAATGCTTTCTTTTACTGTTTTTGTCTAAATTTCTTGCCTCCATTATTTTTTATTCCAGAAGGGCTCCTTAAAAATTAATACAAAGGATAAATTTTTACAAGCCAATACTGCTTTAATTCGATTATTTATACCATACACAAGGAACCAAATATCACAGCAAACAAAGCTATTTGCTAATTAACCCTTACACAAAGGCTGGGTAATAATAATAATAGTAAGCTATAACATGAAGGTTAAATCTATTTCCCACGATTATGAGAATTAGTCATTATAAACTGCTTCAATTAAATTCATTCTCCACTGCCTGATGGTCATCGAAAGTACAACACCATGAAGGGAGAATTCAATAGCCTTGAAATTTGCACGATGCGTAGATCATGGTAATATATGCAAATAATTAGCACTGCAGCGAATATGCAAATCGTGTGCTCCAGTAACTGTTATGAAGGCGAACAAGGTGTTGTAAATTTAGATATTAATTTATTGAATCATTTGCAAATTATGCATATACATGTACAGAAGATAATCATTACATCAATGAAAGATGCCTTATACAAATCTGATTTGAGTTCCACATTGATCATACTATCACTAAGTTGGTGAATATTTCATGTAACATGTAGTTATGGTGAGGAGGTAGCATCATAGTTATAGACAGGTGTAGTGAGGGGACAAATATGTGTAGATGGAAAGTTCAAGAGAATGGTACTCGTCAACTCATCTTTGGCATTGGGCTCTGGGGTGTCGATGGTGCAGGGCGGGCTGAGATGAGGATGATGATACGGGGCCATGAATCACTCATTAATGCTTTACCTGTTGGTTTGTAGAGGAGCTCGTTCTTTTACCGTTATCCACTCTCAGTATTTTTTAGATAACTCGTGCTCCCTAGAGATTCCCAGTTTCGTATTTGTCAGTTGGTCCATCACCAATAAAAACCAGCTTCATACCCAATGCTCTGACGAGAGCCAAAAAGTCCATTCATCCCAAATTCAATCACTGTGGATCCTTGACCCCTCTCAATTCACTATGATGTCAATCATTCTGTTTCGTTATGCACTTAACTTAGCCACATCGAAGAATAAGACTGTCATACGAACACGTTTTTGAATTTGACAAAGGAAGATATATGGCTAATCGAGACTATGAATTATACTTCCGAGAAACATGTGCTGGTGGACGAAACCAGCACATGTTTCTCGGAACACACAGTGATGCGAATGACTCGATGGGTTCAGGAAGGATAAACTGACAGACGTAAAGGATTGCATCACCCTCGTCACACCACTAAACGAAAGGACAGACGTCTTGTGCGCATGGTTATAACAGATCTTATTGTAACATCAAGCACGCACCCTACCTCAAGAATTAGGATGTGTTACACAACAACTTGTGTCAGCACGTACAATTCGGCGTCACTTGCAGCAGAGGGGAATTCTTTCAAGGCATCCTTTGCTCCGACTACCTTCTGTGACACAAGCTTCTGCTGTGTAAAGAATGATGCCCAAGGACAAACTAATGGCATAGCATTGTCCTTTCAGATGAATCTCGATTCTGTCTACAGGACAATGATTGGTTTCGAGTCTGACAGCACTGCAGAGTGCATGATTCTTGCATTCTGCATTGCCATACCGGTTCGTGACCAGACGTTATAGTATGGGAAGCCATTGGATTCTAATCCCCCACACGCCTAGTACGCATTGATGGTACACTCGACAGCCACCACTACATCTCTGAAGTTTCGGAGCTTGTTGTCCTCCCTTATCTTCAGGGCATGTGGTTACCAGTTTTGAACAAGACAATGCGTGACTGCATTGTCTTGCATCGCCCATCGAACACGTCTGGCCGATGATCAGGCAATGACTGGCACACCACAGAACACCAGGTTTCGCCAGATGAACTTTCGCAATGTGTAGCAGCAGTAGGGACTACCATACAAACACACATCAAAAGTATATTTATTTCATTGCTGAGACATTTGGAGTTGTAATATCAATCATTTATCCCTGTGTTTTTTGTATTGCAATTATGGCTTTGATCTCTTATCCTTCATGGTGTTGCATTTTTGATAGCCAGCAATGTGTTTGGTAATTTGCACTTTTAAAATTAATTTATATAACAAATTAAGGAAATTAAAGATACATATTTCTATCTTTGTATAAAATATGCATTTTTAACTTTCGAATTGTAACAAAAATAAGTAAAATATTTGTTGAAAGTTATCTCTTTGTTTTTGGATGCATTTTAATAATTCAGCATTTATTCCATTGAATGTTTATATACTTTTTGCACAGCTCAGCTTTTGTTGCCTCTCAGAATTCAATTTTGACTACAAAACTGCTTAGACCGTATTTTCAGATTGAAAGGATTTTCTTCCATAAAAATTCAATATTAAACTTACTAAAGTATTTTTAATTTACGAAAACAATATCTGGAATGTTATATTTTACTTTAAAGTTATACCCTCCCTTTATAGTTAGCTTGACAAAAAATTCCTCTCATAGTCACCATTTGCAGATTTGTCTATCTCTGAACTAGTATTATTACAAAAATGGATTATATAAATAAAACTCCATCGATTTTTTACTATCAACTTACAGATTAAATAAAAAGGTCATATTACCTTTTAAAAATAGTGAAAGTACTATGTTATTGCACACATGGAGCAAAAATATATTAATATTTATGCATAAAATCCATTCTACCCCCTACTAAGAAAGGAGCCTTAGAAGATAAAAACAAAAATTCTGCAGCATATTTGTGCGAAGCTCTCGTTTCCTTTGCATTAGGAAGCAGATTCTGAACGTTACCGACGGTGAAGTTACTCGTAGGAAGGAAATAATATGTCTTTTAAATTTACTCTCTCTATTCCAGGATTCTCTTCCGAATCGATCAATATTATTCTCGGAGTGATGATTGGAGTCGTTGCTGCATTAGTATTCGTTGCAGGCATCGCAGTGTTTATAATAAGAATGCGAGAAGAAGAAAGAGAATCAGGTACGTCTTTTTCTCCGGTCTCTCATTTTCCCGATAATCTTTAAATTTAAATGCGTTATCGAACAATATGTTAGTTGGAATAAATTAGGAGCAATTTGCATCTATTATTAAGTCGGTGTGCTCGAATAAAGATTATTACTGGTCTTTGTTTTGTTCGTTTTTTTGTTCGGAATTGAAACTGAATCACTTGGAACTTTTTGTTTCTTATTAAAACATTGTTTTTGCTTTGCATAGATGTTTTTGTCGTCCGCACGGCGGAATGTAATGGAAAACGAAATGCGAAATTTGAATAATCAGGCACTGCATGTGTGCTTTAGAATGTATCGAATTTATGGAGACTTTTTCCTTGTGAGTTTAAAAAATAAATTAATAATTTATTTCAAAGCTCTCATTTTTAATTTGAAATTATTCTTATTATGCACGTTGTAAATTTAATAAACTGAATTTCTTTAAGTAGCTGCTTAATGACACATAAAATAAAAGTACGTGTAACTTATTAAGTTGATGCACAACATTTTCACGAAATATATCTAATTACAAATTGGGTAAAACATTTTTAATTATAAAAGTTAATTAGAGGGTATGGTTTCTTTACTTTTTGGTATACATAGAATGTTGATTAGATATGTGTACATATGCATAATTTATTTTGACGTGAGCACAATTTAAGCCTTACAAGCGGAAGCATTTTTTACGATTTTCTTTAATAAACGCAACTAATAAATTACGTATTGTCAATTAAATTTTAAATTTAAAAGGAGAGTAGTTTAATTTAAGTCTTATCTATAAATATAACTTAATAGGGCAGATTTGCATCTAAATTACTACAGCTTGAATTTCTCGAAGTTGCCCTAGGTCCTTTTCTGAGATGTCATGCGGAATATAAATCTTACCTTCTATTTTCGAAACTTATTTTCTTCTCATAGCTCTTCGGATATAAAACAGCTCGCTTTGTAACATTTACTATGTAACACGAGAAAAAATGTTCAGATACTTTTTGAGATAAGAGTATTTTATGGACGCAACATAAATGGTTGTATCTTCTCTTTGCAGGATCAAGAGAAGGGCCAGCAAGGGAAAAGTAAGTGCACTATTTCATTCGATTCTTATGCTATGTTAAGTTCATGTATGTATTTTTGAATATTTTATATTTCACGGTAGACTTTCAACATGAGCTATTTTATTATGGAATTTATAAAGAAAAAATGTGGGCAAATGTCTTATGGTTCGAAAATTTACGAAAATTATTATTTTTATGGGATAATAGGATGTTTTTAAGGTATTTAGTAAGTCAAATAGAGCTCTGGTTTGTCTGAAAGAGTCACTTCTGAAAATTAGTTCCATAAACTTAATTATATGCACAACATTACTATTTACAAATAAAAATATAAGTATTTTATTATTTTCAAAATTTGCCTATGCATATTTTAAACGCTTTAGCATAAATACCTTAGTTATGAGTAAAATAATGTGAGATAATATATTTGCAGTGATTGTATTTTATTCAACAGTAAAATTCTGAATTATATTTCAGCAGACGATAATTGTTTATTTGAAAATACAAATTTGATATACGTTTTACGCACGATCTTTGTGAAAGTTTTAATTTATGTAATTATTTTTATTGGATATTCTTTTGATATGTGGCAACATAAAAGAAATCAAATCAAGGAATCAATAGATGTCCAACAAACATGTTGGTCTGAAAAGATTATTAGAATTTGTTAATATGATGTTAATGGTTTAATTAACAATTGTAAACTTTTATCAGAATTTTCTGTTCCTTTTCTATTTCCTTCATTGCCAAGGATAATATATACACACAAGAAACTGCACCTTGATCTTCCAATGATTTTTGAAAATCAAAAAAATGGATGCCGAAAAGGAAATTTGGTTTGTTACGATTCATGAACATTTTAGTACCAATACCGGAGCAGCAATATTTATAAATCGATTCATCGTTCTAAAAGTCACAGAGAATATTAATCCAAATTGACTACACTTGGCGATGATTAACTCTTTAGATCATTTTATCACTTTGATGCGATGTTTACATTCACCTTTGTCACTAATCAGACTATATTAGCATAGTGCCACCAATGAAATTCAATCAGCTTCCCTTGCTGCTGTAGGTACACTACAAACATCTTGTCTGCTCTCAGTAGATGAGGTTCTTTAAAGTGCCCTTCCAACGCTGATTAGAAAATAATGAAAGGTAATCCAAAGCCCGATCGTAAAGCAGACCATAAAATGTGTTTACTTCTACAGTAATTGAATTGCAAGCGTGCTCGTAAATGACCTTAATCCAATTTCTAGCTTTCCACAGCTTTTGTTTGCTTAGTAAATGAGTTAGAGGATTAAATATACCTTGGAATATTAACTGAGTCCATAGAGGTAAGCAAAGTTTTAAAAATAATTCTCGCAATGGAGATGAGTGCAACGAAAGATTACGTAAGTTTTAAATACCTTTTATCTTTCAGACTTGTAAAAGTAGTACTTAATTTTATGATCTGCCACAGTTCATAACATCCAATGTCTATTTAAATTTTTGTGTAGTGCTTTTAAACCGGAAAGAAATTAATTAATTTAATGGGTATAGTAGATGATTTTCAAAACACTTTAATTAAAGGGAAAGATTAGTGTTACTAGCCAAAAATTGATGCTAACTGTTTACTATATTAATTTAAAAAATGTAAATTCGATAAGATCAATATTGCTAAAAAGTTTCAAGAAAAGGCAATAGAAATAAAGTGATGTACTATAGATATATTTTTAATTTGACAAGACAAGAATTTGTGTACCATTTTCTATAAGTGTTGAATCTGGAAATTTTACCGAATAAATCCATGAAACATTTTGCATAGTTTGAATTCATTGTAATGAATTAACATATAAACAGGGAGGATATTTGTCGCGCTTTTGCAGACTTTCGAGTTTCCATGTGGTATTTTATACGCTATTGTGATCTAAGTGAAACACACTGAAAACGTGAATATAATACATATTTCTACAGAATAAAGAGTTTAGTCACTACTATTGAAAGTGGATTGGATTTTGGGGTTTTATGGCGCAAGGTCCAAAAGCGGACAAGCTGCTCCAAACTTAAGACATAATGCGACCCAATAAAAATATAAAATATTATTGGTTTAATATGGAGATAAAAGTATAACAGATGGAAGATATTTAAATTTGATTAAAAATATGACAAAGCACAAGATTAAAATTTGTTGTCAATATAAAAAATCGTGATTGATATGAATTGATGTTTTAAAAATTGTTAACCAGCAACAAGGTGTATAATAAAAAAATTATGAGTAATGAGTTGTGAATAATAAAAATATCAAATGAGGTTAAAGAAGCCAATGTCATTTAGAAATGAGAAGAGATTTGAATGGGGATTTTCCCCAATCAAATCTCGTAGATTTAAAATTGTGCTTTTAAAAAATCTGATGATGAAAAGCAGGACAGACAATTAAAATGTGAAAAACAGAAAAAGGAGTAGAGCATGAATTGCAGATGGATGTGCTCTCTCCTAATAAAAGATGGCGATGAGTGAATCGTATGTGTCCAATGCGAAGGCGGGTCAATTTGACATCTGTCCTCCGCACTGGAGACACTGGCCACTGATGAATGATAGGTTTTATGCAGTGCAATTTATTGTTGACCTGCAGGTTCCATGATCTTGCCACAAGGAGTCGATGAATTTATTTGTGGATATCTTGATATCACGAAAAGGAACGTCCTGCTAAAGTGGAACGGAAGCTGCCTTCGCAAAACTGTCAGCTAGCCTGTTACTCTTTATGCCCACTAGGGACCCAACAAAACAAGACATCAAAACTCTTGCTCTGCAATGTACGCAAGATGTTAAAAATATCTGACACGATAGGATGGGAGGTGATGATATATTGTTCCAGCTCTTGTAATACACTCGTGATGTCAGTGTAAATGCAGTACTTATGATGGGTGCTAGAGGATATCTGCTGAAGGGCGCTATAAATTGCCACCGCTTCAACAATGTAGACGGAGTAGGAAGTGTGAATTCCGTAACTATGTATAGTGTTAGGAAACACAATTCCGCAGCCCACATAATCTCCTCCTTTAGACTCATCCATGATAACTGGTAGATAGGTGTCAAACTGACAGCGATGCAAGTGATATAGTTGTTGGAATATTGCTGGAGCAGTGTCAGATTTTGCGTACGGAGTGAAGGGATTGATAAAATTCACAGATGGAAAGTCCCATGGTGGGAAAACTAAAATTTTCAATTTTTTGGGGTGCAATATCATTAAGGTTAGAATCGTCTATGATGGAATTTGTCCTCTGAATAAAAGGTTTGATGGAATTTGATGGAAGAGGAACGGGCGTCTTAAAGACGATTCAAACCTGGGGCAAGAGTTATATGCTTCAAAGGATGGTATGATGATGATATGATCTTATAATAATAGCTGATGGACAACTTCTTCCGTCGCAGTTCAAGTGGTAACTGGTGACATTCCACATAAATGCTGCTGACTGGTGCTGTGTGGAATGCCCCAGAGCATATTCTCAAAGCAGAGTGATGGGTTGTGTTCAATCTCAGCAAGATAGAGGTGTTCGCAAACCCTATACAATACAACCGTAGTCAATTCGAGAGAGAATGATTGATTAGTATACTCGGAGTAAAGATGTTCGATCCGCTCGCCAAGATGTGTTAGATAACATTCTGATGATGTTTAAGGATCGCTCGCACTTCCTTCGGAGATGTAAGATGTGGGGGAGGAAAGTGAGCTTGCGGTCGAACACTACTCCGAGAAATTTTACTTCGTTGACTACGGGTATTTGTGAATTGTTTATATTAATTACATGGTCTGGATGCAGATCCCGATTTCGGCAGAAATGAACACAGCAGCTCTTAGAGGATAGCGTGTGACCATTCTGGTTGCACCACTTGACCAAGTTGTTGAGGGCAGTCTGAAGTTGTCTCTCGATTAGGCTCATAACTGATCCCTGACAAGATATTTGTAGGTCGTCAACGTACAATGTGCTATGAATTGATGGTTGTAATGAATGAATGATATTACTAAACTGGAGAATAAAGAGAGTAAAGCTTAAAATACTGCGATGAAGGACTCCCGCAGCCTGAACAAATTGGTCAGGTAGGAAAGATCCAATTCGGACTCTAAAGAATCGGGAAATTAAAAAATTCTGAATAAAAGAAGGTGAATTCACTTTAAAACCAAAATCAAACATACTTCGGAGTATACCATGTCACCACATACGGTCATATACCTTTTCTACGTCAAAAAAATGATACCAAATTATTCATGCATACAAAGTCATTACGCAACTTATTGAGAGTGGAAAAAATATTCATGAATAATTTTATTCTTCACTACTCACTTACATTACCAGATTCTCAAAACTTTGAGAGACAAGTTTTCAACTAGATTTCAAGATTCGACTAGATGATGCAAGGTACCATGTCTGAATACTAACTACGTTATCATTTTAAAGCATTTTTTGTTACAGGACTAGTACTGACAGTGTCACCTGTTTACTAAGTGCCAAGTCCAAGATAATTCCCCATAGTGGGTTTATCATATGATATATTTTAATATAGTGATTGGTCCTCTCTCTATAGACACTTACAAAACCATGCAAAGTTTAGTAGGAAAAATAGTTTAAAGGTTTTTATTATCAAAGTCACTTATTAATAGTTTTTTAGAATAGTTTAGATGTTTTATGTAAGCAAAGGCATTTATTTATGTATGAAGAGAGGAAAGGAGACTGTAAATCACTCCAAAGTGTACTAAACGAAATAGCAACGTAAAGTTATTTGCTTCAAGTTAAAAAGTTAACGGGAGCTTCGTGTAATCTGTCCTATGGTAAGGTGATGGTGGGATTAGGAAAAATATTTAGCATACCTTTTTTAAATAATGAAAAGATTATCTTCATACTAGTGCAAATTTAATCCTCTAAAAATAGTCGTCCTCTAACTCCTTTGATTATTCCAACGATATAGAACCTTTAAAAGTCCTATAATTTCACATGCCTATAAGAATAAATATGGTACAAGGATATGCTATTGTTCTAGATGCTGTTTATTAAAAGTATTTACTAAGACCTCTTATATATTAGGTCATTAGGGAATAAATGCTACGATCCAAAGAATGTAACATTGAACTGTTTCTAAATTATATTTGGATAAGGGAAATAGTCTTGCCCCAGGAAATATAGTATGATTGTTCGGAAAGCTGTAAGAGAAGCATCTGAAGGTTTTCTAGAATTGAAGTCTTATTTGAACAAAAGTTAAATGCAAAGATTATCGAAACTGAAAATTGCCAATAGTAAACCGACTACTTCAATTTTTATGCTCATTAAATTGCATTAAGATGAATAAAGGAGTGGATCTTTTGATAAGATTCCTAATGTGGATAACTTTGTAGAACAGTCTAGAAACCTTTCATCCAAACAAGTATTGGGATAGGTGTAGGAGTCTGTAAAGCGTATTTGGTAAACAGGATGTGGAGAAGTGCAGCCACAGAAATAAATTGAACCCATTAACTTTCGCATGTTGTTTTACATTTACATAAGATTACGTAAAAGGGTAAGGCTACGTTGCAACCGAACTAAATCTTGTTTATTTTCACTATGTTACTTGATAATATTTTATGAATAAGTGGATTGCTGTTTACCAATAGACAAGATTGGAATTTTGCTCTCATTTTATGGATGGGAATCCGTTGTTGTCCCTCTTTGATTCCCGTAAACCCCTTATTGCTTTACTCTTTTGTATCAGTAAACATTTTTCTTGTCTGTAACCGTCACCAAACGACGGCTTACAATTAAATCAATGAGACTGAACACACAAATAGTAATCTAGAATTTTAATTAATTAGTCATGTTTTGTAACTATGTATTCTGTTAGCCATCAAAGTAAATAAATGAAATATTACGTCATTTAAAACTGTGCTGTTCAACCGAAACATACGTATCGACCACTTTGTCATTCATTATTTTAATCTTCTTGGCATTGCCTGAAAAAAATAATTCAAAATCGTCACAAACTTAAATATTTTTGTCTTTAAAACTTGGAATTTAGTAATAAGAAACCCTTAACATAAGCCGTTGAGAGCTTATTAGCGTTGCAGAATGTTGTTTGCGGCGTGATTTTTGAAGAGGAAATTTATGTATAAATGGAAAAAAATATAATATAAATTAATAAACTAAATTCCAAACCTAGGAGAAACTGATACATAACTCATCTTGTATTGCTAAAAGAAATCATGTAAAGTAAAGGAGTTAAAAATACAAAAACTCATATACCATGAATATAAGGTGACTAGATAGCACTCGGTAGAAACATTGACCATTAATAAATAATAATTTCGGTATAAATAAATAAAAATAGAACTATTTTATAAAACTTAAATCATTCAATTGAAAGAAATAAAAAATGTATTGAAAATGAATCAGTATTTTATATTCAAATAAAAGTACTCATTTCAACAAACAAAACAAGCTGGAAGAATCAAATACCTATTTTGCAGTATTATAGATTCAAAATTCATGTGAAATTTCACGTTTATCATGCATTTTGCATGATAAACTTGTTGACTCAAGTTTATCATGCATGCAGCGAGATTTACTTATCATAAAAAAGAAATTGCTTTAATTTTAGTAATAAATACCATACAAAAAAGATCAATAATCAACGTAAAACTTAAGTTTCTATTAAACAGAAGTACTAAGGTTTGTTCCAAGTGATACGTATTTACAGCTCAGTGTCACTACATTGCTCCTCCAAATCCATACTTAGACACAGTGACTTGCTTTGAGCAAGAGGGTCGTTAAGCAGAAGCAGATAATTTCTCCATTAATTACAGACGTCTTAAATATAGATTCCCTAGCATTCCCCCTGAGAACTCTTCTGCCATCGATTAGGGATACTTTGCTTTGGATTCCTACGTTTTGGCATTTTTTCGCTCCTTGAACAAGGATTTGGTTCTTACTGGTAATGTATTTATCAAACATTTTATAAGGAGGTTTCTTAAATGCTTTTTTTTTCTTAAAGAAATTAGCTATTTTACGTTAATTTACATATCCTGTTTTAAGGATGTATTATTTTATTGCTAGCGTGGCCCTGAAAAAAGCATAGGAATATTGAAAATTTTGCACAATTTATAACTTTTCAATTAAAATTACGTATATTTATTGCTCTTCCTTTACAATGACTCGCATTTTATGAATTACCCAACTCTACAACTTAATCTATATAAAACACCCGACTCATTCGTTAAGTAATATAAAACACCCGACTCATTCTTTTAGGTCATTTATTTCAAACATAAAAGTGGCAGCTGCTGACCCAATTTACAAAACCGAGTACAGCTGATCATTCTGTACACAATAATGGTCCTATGAAAGAAAGTTGTACTTTAATGATGGATTCAATGTGCAGAAACAAAGATGTAAAATAGTGGTTGGGAAAATTTTCACGGTATAGTTTACACGAGATCAGAACTTAAAAATGACAACATAAAATGTCAATCAACCTTCACATATTTCAATTACAGGGTTCGAACTTCATGAGAAAAAAAATATTTAATTGGAACTGAATAGAAAAATAGATCTCATATTAAATGAATAAAAGAAATGATTTTTAGATAAATTTAATCCCTATACATACAAAATACATTTATATATATATATTGGCGTGGTGTGGAAGTTTGGAGAGTGGGGTGCCAGCTCAGGTGTTGCCAAGTCATCTGACCGTGGTTCAAAATTACGTGGTGTTGTCCTCGGATCTTTCCCTTTGGGATTAATCCCGGACCGTCACCAATAGCCCGTTGTGTTGCTCCAGTGTGACGTTAATTGAAATACCCCACACCCCTATATAAATATATAAATGTATTTTGTATATATATATATATATAAATGTATATATAAATGTATATATATATATACATATATATATATATATATATATATATAGGGTAACTTAGGATAGAATGCTTCAATTGATGTGTGGAAATTATAATTCTTATAATTTTTCAAATTGGAACAGTATTACTAGGTAGACGAGTATATCAATATTCTATAGGGGTAAAAAGAGAATTGAAAATATTGTCCTTTATTTCTATATAGAACATTTGTGCAATAAATAAGGATTATCTAAAGTTCATATAGTGAGTGTGTTCATCTCGTACATAACATGCTCATATTTTAATTTCACCGTCAGATATGCAAGGCTCGTGTAAATGAGTAAATAGTCTTCTAAGGAATATTTGGGGGAGTAATCTCTCTTCTAAGTAAAGAGTTTTGAAATCCGGGTCTGAAAAGTTATGTTGAGAAATCCTTTGCATAGAACTAACAAGCACAAGTGCAGATAAAAGTGCATTAGATGTTATCGCTTCTCAAGAATGCACACTTTTCCTTGTTTCGTTGAAAAAGTGGCCATAAAACCCAAATAACAAAAATGCATATCACACTTGGAATACATAATATATAAGTATGTGACATGAAATGGTGACAACAAATTATAAAATGTTGAGTACATTTTAAAATTATCGTACAAGCTTTCTTATCAAAATTACCATGTTTACATGTAACTAACTTTCTATATATGTTGGATAGTGGAGTGAAGAATAAAAATAAAGTTCATATCACCATAAAATAATAAAATTTAAAAACGTATTTATCGAAATTACTTTTGTTCAATATTTGCATAACTTGTTAAACAAATAGTGAACTACATCCTGCATAACTTGGACCTAAAAAGGAATTTAATAAGGAGAAAGTTTACGACTGAAACATGAATTTATGCAATAAAATAATGGAGACATTAATTTAGCTTTTGTTGTAATATTCTAATAAAATGGGTAGTACTTCAGTGCGCTGTCCTTTCCATCTTGAAATGTAAGTGTGGCAATTTCAAGAGCTAGTTAAATAGGCTCACATAAAATTTGCTAAGTAGTACTTGTTCTTAGGACAGAGAAAGAACCGATAGATGAGATTCGCTAAAAACATTGAAGTGCATAAAGATAATTTGATGTCAATGCAAAAAAAGCATTTGAGAAACAACATAAGATAACCTTTGATTACTTTCGTAAGACAGAATGAACATATCAGGTTCAAAGTGGCCCCATCTGCTCTTCCCAATAATATAATCTTCAAGTATGGTAGATTGATTTTTCATGGCTCAAGGGCCATATTTGACCAAGCTGTGAAAAACACAAAGTCAAGTAATTGGTAGAACCACCCATGGAAAAAACAGAAGAGAGAAAGACACTCAGGGTAAGTTACAGGAATCGAAAATGTGCAGTTTACCCTTGCAGGTAGCTAGCGTAGCCGACAAACCTGTGAGTAACAGCTACACTTCTGAAAGTATGGCGAATTTATTCTATTCGATAGAATTAATTTGCAAGAGGAAAACGTGTATTAATTACTCAGTTTGCAATAAGTAGAATTCATTCACATCTTTATTAAAAATGTTTAACGCATCTCCTGACTTGGATATCCATCAACTAGTTTGTTCGAGTTCCATAGAACTATTTGTCAATTGACAAAATAAAATCGCACTTGAGTTGCGTCACTTTCCTCGAAAAGTTAATTAAATAAAATTCCCAAGTAAAACATGGTCCCCTGTCAAATAAAACTGAAATAAATTCATAACTGCCGTGTATTAATCGCAAGTCCCTATTTGTGAAAAAATCTGCCTGAGTTACTCGTGCATCCATTGCCATGGAGCAATACTATTTCTACCAGGGAACTATTTTATAGCTTCCGACGCAAGTGAATTAACCGTTGTCTCCGAGGCCTCATAATTTCGTTTACACTCCCGTTTCCTTAAATGAGCTGCGTAATTTCGTCCCAATGTCGCAAGGAGTTACTTTCCCATCTTGTGCAAGCCCTTGCCTTATCACACCCGAAGGCAATTCTCAGGCGCAGTTCTACTCCGATAGTCTTTCCCCGCAAATGTTAATGAGCTACTCATTACCATATTTCTGCCGCCGAGGCTCTCCCTGCATCTGGGCTTGAAAGAAAGCGTCACTTTTAACCAACAGCGTTATCGAAATGAGCGACTAATTGCAAAAGCGATTATTTATAATTTCAGAGGAGGCTCTTAATTTTTGAGATTTCGCTAAAGACAAGCAGGGGACTTGATGACCTGTTGCGTGCCACTTTGCTTGTGAAACAACATGGCGGGACGTCAAAAACAGATACGTAATTTCTAGCACCATCGATCAAGAATGTTAAGCAGAATGGTAACATTTCTTCTAATGAATCAGAGAAGAATGATACATCTATTCAATACTGCAATGGATTCAGGATACATTCCTCCCAAAATATGTCCGGAACTCAGATGAATGTTAGTAGATTGGTAACATTTTCAATAATAAACTATAGATGCATTTTTTACCCTGCAGTGCTCCAATAGATTAGAGGTGATTCACCCCAATATATGCGTCGAACTCAGCTGAATATTAGCAAGATTGAAAACATTTTTAAAAATAAATTAGTGAAGTATTACATACACACAATATTTCAATAGATTTAGGATGCATTCATACCAATATATGTGTTGAACTCAGTGGAATATTAGCAAGATTAGAAACATTTTAATAATAGAAAAGTATTACATACAAAAATACTCCGATAGATTCAGGATGCATTCATTCTAAAATATGTGAGCTCAGCAGAATGTTAGCTAGATTGGAGGTATTTTTAATAATAAGTTAGAGAATTATTCAATGCTACAATAGTATGCAATACTCCAATAGATTCAGGATGCATTAATTCCAAAATGCATAGAACTCAGAGGAATATCAACAAGATTGGAAACATTTTCAACAATAGATTAGAGAAGTATAACTTAAAATGAAATATTCCAATACAATCAGGACGAAATCATGGGAAAATATGCATGGAATAACATTAGTTATAGATTTGTAGTATTTTCTATAAACAAATTAAAGAAGTATGATGTATTCTAAAATATTATGATAGATTCAGGATGCATCATTAATCAGAAGCGTGGAGGGAACTCGGAGGTTGTGAATACAATTTTAGCAATTGTGTTCTGTTGTAGAATTACGAAACTAAAATTATATGCCGCCTGATATAAAATGCTCTTGATTCGAACTTCATATTCAACCTCTCTTAACTGGGCATTCGTGTTTTGTTTATCAATATAACTTCAGGGAATAATGTTTACAGGTTTGTAAGAAACTATATGTATTAAATATTCCTTGTGAAACAGTGAATTATCTGCCAATCATTTATATATACCATAATTTCATATACCATAGCGAGTATCTGAATACTCATTTACGACATTGGAATTTTAAAAATAGATAGCCTTATTTTTAACCTACTGTGAATTTAAATTTCACTTAACGTCACACTGGAGCAAACAACGGACTACTTACGACGATTTGAGATCAATCCTAAAGGAAAAGATCTGAGGACAATACCTCGTTATCTTGATCCATGGTCAAATGACAAGGTAAACACCTACACTGGCAGTCTCCAAACTTCCACAGTACGCCAAAGTGAAGACATTTGAGACCACTTCAGTTTTAACGTGCACCAGCCTCGACGTACAAAACGGTCTGTGGTTGGTTTGAGTTTCGATCTCCCAACCCTATGGTTGCTAATCCGCGACCATATTTTATTCCACTGGATTTCTGTATTTGCTTTTAAGGAAGTGAAAACGAATGATATTGCTTGCAAGATGTTTTCCTTTTATGCAACAAACGTTAAATGTTAAAGTTTTACATCAGACGTCAATAGAGAAAATGTATTATATATTAAAATATTACCTACTACAAAAATGACTCATGTTGAAGATACATACATTTGGTAACATACAGGGTGACCTGTAAAGTCCCTTTAAATTTAAAACAGCGTCTCGTATAGTCAAGGAAGTAACGTGTACCAATAGTAAAGTGACCATGCTGAATTTATTGAGACATTTTACAGCGCTCCTAGCGGCGAAATAAGGAAGTTAAAAAAATAACTCGAAAACTAAAGGAGATCGGACGAAAAGTTAAATTAAAAAAATGTGCGCAATACCATAATAAAAGCACAACTGGGCATCCACGGCCCCTAACCTACTGTGATTCATTACAGTTACTTTAATAATTTCATAGTTTGTCTTACACAGCAGCATACTATTATACAGTACACGGAAAATGCACTCTTGATATCATAAGACTGATCCATAGAAATAATGCTACTAATGTTTCTGATTTTTTTAAAATACTTTTTTATTAAAACAGTTGTTCTTGAATTAGTTACAAAAAATATAGAATGCTGTTTTCTACTTTTAGGGATGAGATTCTTCTGAAGAAGAATTTAGTGGACCCATCAGAACACGATGGGAAGGATCCAGATGTTATACCTCCTCAAAATGTATATTGCGCGGAAATGGAGCAAGCGGGTGGAATACCAAATATGCTCTTACCACCCAACGGTAACTTTTTTCATCAACATCAAACTGCTTGCAAATTATTTGTATTGTTTCTTTAGTCAAGATAATATTGTTTCCTCTTTTCAATCGCTTTTTATTTGAATTTGCATTTGAATTATCATAATTACTATCATGTATATGAAGCACAGAGCTAATAAACAATTTTTTTATTGTTATCAACTAAAACAAACTTCACTTAAAAAATAAATGTTTAGCTCAAATAGTTGTACGCTCACAAAGTATGATCAACAATGGCAAACTTTTCATAAAATATATTTATCTCTAAAAGTCAGCATGTCTACCAGTGCAATATACAGGGTGACCTGTAAAGTCCCTTTAAGCCCATTAAATTTGAAATAGCGTCTCGTATAGTCAAGAAAGTAACACGTACCTATAGTAAAGTGACCATGCTGAATTTATTGAGACAGCTTACAGCGCTCCTAGCGGCAAAATAAGGAACTTAAAAAAATAACTAGAAAATTAAAGGAGATCGGCCAAAATGTTCAATTAGAAAAATGTGCGCAATACCATAATAAAAGCATAGGAAAAAATTTCATGGAGTTATCTGTAAAATTCGCGGAGATATTCGTGATTGAAATTTGAACTATTCCATGCCTTGAAAAAGGGGTCGTCCAGAAATTCAAAAACGTGTTCGCCGGTGTTATACAGTTTTTCTGAGTTAAGCAACGACGAATTTAAATTCAAACAAAGAAAGTAAAAAAAGATAAATAAAAAAAAATATCTCAAACGCACTCCGGAAAATAAAAAAAAACTGACGACAGAAATCACAAATTTCGCGCAACTCTCGGCTATACAGCCACGAACGTAGATTTACTACTTAATAATTTTATACTGATAAACTTTGAGCAGATGCGAAAATGTCAGAAATAAATGCGTATTATTCAGTGTGGCACATTGGAAAAGTAAAAGACATGAGCAAAAGCAAGAAATTTATTGCTAAACAAAACATGGCGAGTGTGTTCGAAAAGGTCACCATCGGCCACAAAACATAAAATTATTCGATCAAGCACGCCGGCATGCACATTCCTTATCTGCGGTGTGACAGTAGAGCAGCTATTGATGATACGCTGCCGCAGATCCAGCAAAATTGTCGAAGGAGCTTTATACACCCGATCTTTGATGTAACCCCAGAGGAAGAAATCGAGAGGGGTAGGATCTGGAAAGGGGTAAGAAAAACTGTATAACACCGAAGAACACGTTTTTGAATTTCTGGACGACCCCTTTTTCAAGGCATGGAATAGTTCAAATTTCAATCACGAATATCTCCGCGAATTTTACAGATAACTCCATGAAACCTTTTCCTGTGCTTTTATTATGGTATTGCGCACATTTTTTAAATTTAACTTTTTATCCGATCTCCTTTAGTTTTCGAGTTATTTTTTTAACTTCCTTATTTCGCCGCTAGGAGCGCTGTAAGCTGTCTCAATAAATTCAGCATGGTCACTTTACTATTGGTACACGTTACTTCCTTGACTATACGATACGCTGTTTTAAATTTAAAGGGACTTTACAGGTCACCCTGTATATTACCAAATGTATGCAACTTCAACATGAGTCATTTTTGTAGTAGGTAATATTTTAATATATAATACATTTTCTCTATTGACGTCTGATGTAAAACTTTAATATTTAACGTTTGATGCATAAAAGGAAAACATCTTGCAAGCAATATCATTCGTTTTCACTTCCTTAAAAGCAAATACAGAAATCCAGTGGAATAAAATATGGTGAGTGATCTAACTAGTATGACACTAATTTTGAATGAAGTGAGCTTGTTCTTTCGACACTTTTAGTGCTAGTCACTATCAGTTTCTTAAAGAGCTTTAAATAATGTCGGATAGCAATTAATTAAGATTTACAACGACATTGAGTCGAGGTACGAGATTTTGTTTTTCGGAAAAACGAAGTACGAATGCTTTAACTTGCACATTCATCATTTTAAAATATATCTTTAAAAATATGATCTAACTGCATTACATCACCAATTTCGTATGGAGTGAGCTTGGTTTCCGACCTTTTTTGCTAGACACTCTCAGTTACTTAAAGAGCTTTAATCAATGTCGGATAGCAATAAACTAAGCATTACAACGACGGTTTGTTGAGATAGTACATTTGTTCCATAAAATGAAGAACTCGCGCTACTTGAACTTGCATATTCGCCATTTTATAGCATATTTTATGGCGTAGGTGTCAATGCGTCGGTATAGCTTGCCAAATAAATGTTTACCCACTTTATTCTATCAAATTTATTTTGTGATTTCTCATTTGAGAAATACAGGTCGTAAACCATATCCAATACTTTTAAATCACTATAACTCAACAGATTTTAATACAGAATTCAACTTATTTTCTGACCCTCGATCCCGAATCACCAGTAGCAGAGTCCATGGAAGACCAGAATCCCTAAATAAACCAAAACTAAGTTTGGTGTAAAGAAAAAATAAAAATCGATAAAACCTAAAGCTAGCGTAAATGTGCGAGAGACGTCAATGTCTTTTAGAGCTTTCTTCGTTTTCACAACAAAAAGCCATCTAGGGAATGATGATGCCCCCGTCATTCCAGCCTCATTTGGCTTATAACTATGATTGGTTAAAAGGGTTTGTTATGCGCATTGGGTACCGTCAACACAGATTCTTCCAATCTACTCCATGATCCATACTGAAGTTAGCATCCAGTTTAGATACTATGCACATTGGATTTTTACACATGGTCTATCATTATCTTTCTGTTCTCTTTCACTTATAAAGCCTTCCACTAAGATCTAAGACAGCGTTTGGATCATCAGTACAAAACTGTCAGGATTGGACTCACTGCTCATTTTAGGGTCTTTTTTAACCCTCCAGGTGGTTGTCTCTACGAGATACCTTGCCATTAGCAAAATGAACCAGATCTTGAACGAGATATCTCGTCCTTAAAAAACTCCGACCAGATCAGGATCTCATCATCATAAAAAATTGGCAATATCCTGATGTCGCGATGTATCGTCAATAGCAAAATTGGTCGGACCTTTATTGACGAGATTTCTCGTCGAACGTCATTGCTTGGTTGGATTGAGTTTCATGGCGCAAAAGCCACATTTGGCTATACTGCACCAAACACAAGACATACAATATAAAGTAATGAACATACACACATAAGGACAATTTAACTAATAGAGAAGAGAGAAATATACCAAGAGAGGAATCGAACTCGCAGGTTGCTAGCGCAGTGAGCATACCCACTGGGCCACAACGACCCCAAAAACTACTTACTTGGGGGGTTAACTTAGAGATAAATTATTTGTACTTTATTATCTTTGCGGTAAATAAACAACGGGGAATGGAACTGAGTTGTAAAGCTATCTAAAGATATGTATTAGGTTTTTTATTTCTATCCAATTTTAGCATAGCCAGTTATCAATGTTACGCTACCTTATTGCCTACCACAGAAATAAAAAAATATAGAAAATCGAAGCAGCAATTTGTAAGGCTGGTGGCACATTGGCATTCGTTTTCTGATTGCGAAGAGGCTTCTTATAAATCTATATACCAACACAGTTTAGTATAATAAATAACAAGCATTTTTTAAATAGATTAATTTTATTTTAATTACTTGGTAAAGCTAAAAAGATATGTTTTTGGAATGTTTCCCATCCAAATGTTATCTTAAGCCACCTTAAGTTAAGTAAGTGAAAGTGTACCTCAATCCTTTTGTCTCCCTTGCTAAAAATTGTTTTGATAAGGCATGTACTTCAAAGGTAAGTATCTAAAACTGATAATCTTTTTCCTCTGAAAGATCTGAGAGTTCAAAAATCTTAAAACACCGATTTAATTTCTAGAGATGAATCTCAGTGATAATTAATTCTGTATGATATTTTTATCTGTGAATTAGCTTCAGGGCTCTTAATTTTCAGTCGATATTAAATAAGATTTCTATGGCATGAAAATCGGAGATTTTAAACACATCGATGCACTAAAACGTCCTTGCGTGAAGATCTAAGAAAATTTTATACATATGTCAGTGAGATGAAAATTTACCTATATTGTGTAAATAAAATGAAAAATATGCACTTTTTCCATAGGGTAATGAGGGTGTGACGTATAATTGTTTTTGTTTGCTTTTCATTTTATTTGCTTTTTATTTTGAAATCATAATCTTCACTTTTTCGAAGTTGACTCCCCCCCCCCAAAAAAAAAGGACTACAGGATTTTATGCAAAACAAATTCAAATAACTTCGAATTTCATATTACAACAGAATAAATGTAATGCCATAACATATTTTTCTGTCATTCTTTATTTACTTAAATGCATAATTCATATTATGATATTCTTGTTTAGGCGATTTTTTGTATAAAATATACATATGTGTTAGTGTTATTAAAGTATTTATAATAATATGATATTTCTCTTGGCAATAGTACGAGTTATTGTTGTGAGAGTTTATAGGTTAAGTCATGTGCAGTTTACACTCTATCCGACATTGAATAAATTATTCTGTTAGAAACTATCCAACCTTAAACATTATACTTTTATTAATTATGCAAGAATTTTGGGATTCTTTTTGATTTTTTCAATTGTTAGCTGTTGTAAATTAAAGATATTATTTCTATTTTTTATTTTAGTATCTCAGTAATATTAGTTTTACAAAATTGGTAATCAAAATAGAAAACTTTTCAATCATTAAAATATTTCAAAATTAACTCCGCTAAAACTATATAACTATCTTTTAGAAACATCAGTATAGTGTTAGAACATGTTTTAAAATGATTTAATTTATTTATAGTGCGTAACGTCTGTTTAGATATGTCAAATAATCTTTGAAGTCAAAGCTATCCATTATCTGTGTACAGGATGCTAATATATTATGCATAATATAAAATGTTTACCCAAAATATTTTGAAATTAAAGTGAAGACTGCGAATGTAATTTCTTTCCAAATTTACATCACTTTATTTTTTATTGATATATTTTTGTAGATAAATATCGTTTCAAAAATTGTGATATGAGATGACAAGTGATATATAATACTAAATCCATACTTATTAATTTCTTATTCAGGTGATGAGCAAAGTTACTTTATTGCAGATTATATTGGGCCAGAGGATCACGCTAATTATAGGATGGAAAATGTTCAAGAAATGGGATTTGATCCTGTTCCACCGAAAAGCACACTATATGAAGCTGGTTTTACTGGCAGTTTGCAGAGAAATCCAAAGGTGATTACTGTTTCTTTTTTAAATCTCTGTTCGAATGCATATTTCAGAAATTGGTAATGGATTTTTGTACAAACCGTCAAAATAAACTTCTCAAGTTTCTTTAATACTTAAAGTTACCATTATAAAATGTATGACTACGCTTGAAAATAAGTTCTATTATAAATACTGTTTCCTTTCGCAATAAATCAAATAGCTATGCACTTCATATTTTTAAATTTTCGTCTAGACTTGTTTTAAAACACATTGATTGGACTACATGAATAACTTACGATAAAATCTATATACTTATCCTGTACAAATATTTGAGATTCTAGTAAAACATAAATTTAAAGTAAATAAATTAAATTATTTCTTATACTCTGTGGTTATTTGTTTATAACTCAGAAGTTTTACATTGACACATTTTCATAAAGTTTTTGTTTACGTTTGATGTTTTTACATAAAATTTGTTAGAGCGAGACTTGTTTACCTTTTTTTATTCTTAATTCTTAGACATCTTAATATTGGTCTGACAGAATTGTACTGACCTTAGATTTTATCAATGTAATAGTGAATATATTCAACTCCGAGAAATGTTTTGAGTAGTGTACCCATTATTGAGATTCGTTTACCAAGAAATGACCATAGAGTGGCAAACCAAGCCATGCTATCTCCATGCACTCACAAATCATGCACTAAGTCAAGCAAAACATAACTCAATTCTGTCTTTATTTCCAGTTTTCTTCATAGTGAAATTACAAGAAGCAAAAACTCTCAAAATTCCTGACTTTAATCTACAGAACCAATCATACTGTTTACCGTATTACATATACGTAAAGAGTAAATGTTACAGTAGCTATTGCATACTAAGCAGCAGTTTAATATTTTGATACAATAATTTACATATGATTAATGAATTCAACAAACTTAAAGGAAATGTACAATATTTTTTTGCTACCATGTGTTCTCGCATTTGAGGATTCAGCTAAAACGGCCATTTCACAATACAAGCCGGATGCGTACAGTCACGGAAACATAATCCGAACCACCTCCTTTATTTCCAGCATCATTCATAGTAGAGCGAATTCAAATATATCATTCAATAGGGAATAACGTCCTCTACAAATTCAAAATATTGCATTAGGAGACGTCTTCATATGAAATTTTGCACAAACAAAATTTCCAATAAAACACCATGTTTTGATGCCTTAATCAGATTCCGCATCTTTCAATTAGTCTAAAAATGAAATTTCAGGACTTTACTATCTTTATATTCAGGGATATTCAATGTTAAAGTTGCTGTTAATTTCAGAGATCATCTCCGCAAAGAAAATCGCTATTCGTAGATTTCAAATTTGAACACTATTTCAAACGTATTTGTCAGATCGGGCAAACTATCCGATAAATATTATATTATTATGCAAATGAAAATGATTCCAGAATTATTATCCGAGGTTTTTCATAACTTTTTTTAAACTTTTGGTTGCTCCTAAAATCACCACAAGGGAAATTTAATGTACCCAAAAACTAATCATTGAAATGAGATGAAATTTATCACTGTCATATTATAAGGTCCTTCTGAAATCGATTCCTATTACCATATAGTAAGGTCCCAATTAATAAATTTTCCAAACATTAATTTAATAATTATTATTGCATACTAAAAACTATTTAAAAAATAAAACATTAGGTGCATTTTGTTTGAGTTGTTTAACAGTAACGTGGTACAAAATATCAGCGCTATAGAAATATTATTTAGGAAGATATTCATACAAATCTAAGACACTGATTTAACGTTAGGAGCTCAAACCTTTCTGTACTCATGACTTCAAAATGGTAAGACCTAATGACATGATATCTGAAGTTAAATTTTCATATAGATTTGAAATTGGTATGTCGAAATAGGGGTTTTTATTGGAAATTATGAAATTGGTGCTCAATTTAATATGAAGGCGGTCCCTTATGCAAATTTTATACATTTGAATATATAGAAGACGTTAGTTCCTGACAAACGCCATCTTTGAATTTTCTCCATTGTTAAAATTGCTTGAATGAAGAGGGGTGGTTCGTTTTTTTCCGCGACTGCATATACCTTGATTCTGATTTCATGAAAAAGTCAGAATTAGAGATCAATCGTTGGTCTATGAGAATATGGTTTCCTCTGAAATAAAGACTTTCTCATTGAAAAACAACTGGACCCTACACAAGGTCAAAGAAACACTCAACAATCGTGAGACAAGTTGAAACCATTGTTAACAGTTTTTTAGACCAGCAAGGGGTAGTTCGTGACGATTACTTTCATTGGAATTAATTGTTAATAAGGAATAAATGACCCATCATTTACAAGAAGTTACTAAATTGTACAATTCAGACAACAATTTTATCTCATAACCGAAGACTAGAATTCTTCACCCCAAGCATCGTGCCCAATTCTGAATATTTTTAGCCAAATACGACACTAGACTCGAGAATCCTTTTACTTTGCAAACGTGGTTCATGTAATTTTGGCCTATTCCCAAGTTAAAGGTGACACTCAAAGGACAATATTTCAGAACACAAAAGAAATCAAGAGAAATACGCCGAAGAATCTGATGCAGATCTCATAGGGACTATGAGAACTGTTGCTAGCAGTAGGAAAAACACTAGGAGTGTGTTTAAACATGAAGAGGCTATTTGGAAGAGAACACGTTTAAACTAAATATATTAAGTTTAATTTTTTTGGCAAAGGTTGAATGCATTTTGATCAGACTTCTCATGCTGATTTATTTTCATTATTTTTGGATTTATTTGATTTTTTATTTTAGTGTCATAAACAATAAAACTCAATCTGTTTAAATAAGAATGGCGTGTTTGTTTTCACATAGAATATTTTAGCCTTATTTGAAGTTATTTATCCGTTTTGGATAATTATAATGTAAACTCACTGTTTTCAGTATTATTATGTAAGTAATATTATTTTCGAATTTTTCTACACGGAATTAATTTCATATTTTTAAAGTTTGTTCGATTTTCGGTATAAGTTGTGGTAACTGCGATATCACAAGATAAAAGAATAAGAAAATAATTTCTACAGGAAATATTTTTTCACCAAATTTAGTTTTATGTAGGTAGGTAGATAATTAACGTCACAATGGAGCAGCACAACGGGCTATTGGCGAAGGTCCGGAATCAATCCTGAAGGGAAAGAACCAAGGACAACACTACGTAATTTTGAATCACGGTCAGATGACGATGCAACACTTGAGCTGGCAACTTTAGTTTTATTTCACTGTGTTTTCTGAGGTATAAATTCGATAAATATGTATTTTTTAATCAATTATAATCCTTATTCATCGCACTCCACAAACTTACAAAATATACAATTTAAATCTGCATACAAGTTAGAGTAAAGCAAATTTTGAAATAGAATTGTGCCGATATTGAAAGCATATTAATGCTCTAACAAAATCCGAATAAGGACTTTTCAAATGTTACGATTTTCTTTCTTGTAGTGACAGGAGGTCAAAGTTGACTACTCTAAAATCGAAACTATATTTAAGCAACTTATATCTGTTAGAAATTCGTTGAAGTCAATATTTTTTTTGAAACCAAATGCTTTCAAACTGATCTACCATTTTTTGAAAGATGGTAATAGGTCACCTTTCATAGTTTTTATACAATCGGAGTACTATGTATTTGAAATGAATTATATAAATGGATATGCATGTATTCACTTTGCGTCCAAAGTAAGTTGTAGAAATGAAAAAATGTCAAAATGCAGTTAAAAATCTGTCTTCATGACATCTAAATTATGTTTTCTACGAAAGAAATAAGTGATTATTCTGGTCACTTCTTCAATCTACAGTTGACCAATTCAACTCGAGTAAGATCGGGTAGTTCAGCCAGTAAATAAAATTAACTCATTTTATCAATTTCCCCCTCTGACTGATACGCAAGCATACATCCATTATACTACCTATAATCTTTCCCTGCATAATTTACAGGTTTTGGCCTTCTGGAATAGAATTACCTCCTTAAAATTCTTTCCACAAAATAGATGTGGTTATTTATTCATTATGTGTGTTGCGGGGTAAAAGTAATACTACCTTACTCAGAAATCCTGACATTCAGAGGCTGAAATTTTATTTTGAATTTTTTTCATTTCAATCAGTGCTTATGCGATCGAATGCATTAATAGACTAATACATTTTTTAATCGTTATGCTGTTATTCATTATCACTCTATGTAGTGATTAAAATTTTATTAAAAGGATTTTCAAATAGGAAATAATGCACAGTATGAAATAGTGTTTTATTTTTCTCTTAGCGTACGGAAAAGAACAGGTTCCATGGACCAGAGAACAAAAAATAATATATCCTTAATCAATTAACATCTCCACATTTCCCACTGAGATTCAAAAAAATGCATGGATCCTCGCCAATGATGTGACCTAAATATCTCCCGAATAAACGGCTGAAAAGCTCCCTTTTGTTAGATGAATCCGCCAGGAAGTTCGAAGGGGATTGATTTTGTGATTAGTAACTCGTTGATGCAGTTATTATTAGCGCATTCTTCAATCGAATCGAAGTGTCTTTTATATCAACTTCGATGACTGGATGAGATTTTGGAGATTTCAATGGAAGAAAAGAATGGAATTTATCTTCTTTCTTCCAACCTACCATTTATTGTAGCATCATTTAAAATTCGTTTCAACGCGCGCGTTCAACTATTAGTGAGACCTTTTCGTCTGGATTTTGTAATCGGAAAAGGATAACCTTTGTTGTGATTTTTGTTATCGATTATCTTGTAGTTATGCTGAGTTTTTATCACATTTGATATATGTATTTTGTAACACTCATTGTTCAGTATTTTAAAGAATTCGTAATTTACTGTTCCGATTATTAGAATTTATTGTCCTCAATTATAAACATAGGTGATATTTAGATTGTAGAACATTTGTAGAATATATTGGTGTCTGTTCTTCATAGACTAATATTTTCGTCTATTGGGATTCTATTTAGCAGTATTCTTTAGGACATTTTGGACTACAGTGCAAAATGCGTTCTTATAGGAAATTATTGTACAATCTGGTATAATGTACATGTTTTTACTGGAACGCTAGCGTAATATAAGTACGTGAGCACTAAGCGTTAACTCTACTGCCTTGTAAGTCCGTCTTTGTACTGGGTTATTTCCGTTTCTCGTCGAGGAAGACTTTCGACCAATCTGTGGGTGACATTAAATGGAATTGGAACCCATTCCTTATGAAAAGTCACAGTCAGTTGTACGACGGACTTTGAACTTTTAGGTATTGATCTCAACTGCCAATCCATTTCATCTTAATTTTCCTGGTGATGGTCTCGATCTGGTCATTAGCAAAATTCATCAGATCTTGATGGAAAAAATATCTCGTAATTAGAGAAAATCGAACCAGATCTTGATCTCGTCTTCACAAAAAGTTCGGTAATATCTTAATAAAGTATCTCGTCATTAGCAAAATTGGTCAGATCTTCATGGACGAGATATCTCATCAAAACCTCTTGGAGGATTAAAGGTGGGCGTTTAATTGATATAGAGATCAGGACTATGGATGGGCCAGGATTATTATTTTGCACCCAACTCTTATCAATTCATAGTAGCTGCAGTCTTGAAATAAGGAGCGTCGTCCTCAAGATAATATTCATCTGATCAATTGAATTTCCATAATGAAGCAAGTATCTGATTAGTCAGATTTTTGTCAATGTTGTTTTCAACCCTCACGGTAGGAAGAACAGTGTGATATTTTTTTAATATTTCAACAATTTTATAATCCCAAAAACCATTTAATAAATTTAAAAATTCAGGATATATTTATGCATATACAGGACACATATTAAAATCCTTATACACCTACTGTGATGAAATAATGTTTTAATTGGACATTTATTTTTAATACTAGAACTATGGGAGGGTAATTTTGACCGCAAAGTAGTTTGAACGGTATATTTTATTTTTTACCTATGATTTTAATATTTTTTGACTTTTCCTAAATACTTGTAGATATTATACAAAAAATTTCATTCATTTTGAGCTATTACTTTTTCCGATATAACTGTGTATGCCTAGGTGTCTCTTCGACTGCTCCCAAAACATTCCTCTTTTGCGTTGTCTTATGACCGAGAAACAGCCCTTTGTTGGCTATTATTGACTGTTCTTCTGCCTGTGTATATTCAGGTGGGGGAAAGGTCTGGTATGCCAGTGATAATGAGTATTTCACAAAACAAAGCATGGGGACGGCTTTGAAAGAAATATGTGCTGAACACATGTTAGCACTCCTTCCCGTTTGGGGACGCTATTTTTCTCACAAGGAATTCGTTTGAAACCTGGCTCCATTTGTTTGAGATATTTCGAAGGTTCACGCCTGCTTTTAACACTGTTGCAAGCACTTTGTCCTCTGATAGCCATGCCACGTAGAGAGGTCTAACAAATGAAGAAATTCTCAAATTGATAAAAGATTTGTTTAGCGACGAATCTGGATCAGAAATTTCTCCAGATGTCGAATCTCATAAAAGAATTAGTTCATAATATATCCGATGAAGATAACAAGAATGGTGCTGCTGTAAATGAATCAGATTCATTAGACCAAGAATCTGTACAGGACATAGAAAATTTAAATAATGTGATCAATGTCAAACAAGAGAATACTTAATTTCCTTGTTCCAGGAATAAAAATATCGCACTTGAGAGCAACCAAAGAAGAACAATAATTTGATTACGGGGAAGAAGTCGTAGTTGAAGATGTTGAAATGAAGAAAGCAATTTCCAAATGAATGGTAAAGAAACAGCGAATGATGGAACTGTTTTGGAAAATAGATCATTTGGCTAGTTCTTCTGGAAGACGTCCTCAGTAAAATGCATTGCGTGAAGAATCTGGACCAACTGCATTTACCATGAGAAAAATTATAGATGTGAACCCAAGTAGTGCTTGGAGATTCTATAAATGAAAAAATATTGAGGCGTGTACAACAATGTACTGAAGCCAAGGCACGTCACGAAACACGCAACTCAAATTTGTGTTTATCTCCCGATCAGTTGGATGCTTTTATTTCTCTTTTATATGCTCGTGGAGCATAGACTGCCTAAGGATGGTCAGTTCTAAGTTTATGGAAGAAAACTTGGTGACCGAAATTTTTCAACGAAACGATGACAAGGGACAGATTCTTGGAAATAATGTACTTACGTTTCTACTTGAAATCAACGAGGTCACAGAGAATTACCACTGATAAATTTGCTCTGATTTCAGACTTATGGAACACGTTTATTGAGAACTGCTTATTGTGTTACAAACCAGGAGAGAATAATACCGTTGATGGACAATTGTTCCCTACTAAGGCAAGATGCCGATCACTCAGTATATGGCGAAAAACCTGATAAATTTGGCATTAAATTTTCTTTAGCAAATGATGTAGAAACCCAATACTTACGGAATGGATATTCCTATTAGGGAAAAGATGAGAAAAGGCCCACTGAAGAACCTGTTGGTGAATACGCGGTTTACAGTTTGATAGAGCCCTTTTATATTAGTGCAAGAAACATCACCACTGACAATTTCTTTACTCCTGTAAAGTTGGTAAAAGAATTGAAAAGTAAAGTAATAAGTTGTGTGGGCACTGCAAATCGTGCAATAAAAGATTCCTCATTCACTGAAAAAATCGAAGTAAATTGTACTCCAGCTAGATGATGACCTATTATATTTTCCCCTTTCCATAAGCAACCAAAGGAGAAAAGAACAAGCTTGTTTTGCTGATGAGTACCCTTCATCCAACATTGGAAATTTCAGGAAACGAAAAAAGAACACTTGAAATCATGAAATTTTACAACTGTACTAAGTGTGGAGTAGAGATGTATTGGACCAGATGGTCAGAAACAGAAAGTATTCCGTAAAGTTATCATCCAGACATTGGCCAGTTCAAGTGTTTTTTAATATTTTAGAATCGACTGCAAAAAATTCTTGTATTAATTTACAAGAAATCTACTTGTACAAATTGTATATATATATATATATATATATATGTTATATACTGTAAAAGCTGTAAAACAATGTTGCTCTAACGATGCATTTAATTTTTCCATTGCTAACTAGTTGGTTCTCTCAGTTTGGAGGGGTTTATTTGCTTTCACCTCACTTGCTCCTTTTGATTTTAAAGTCCATTAAATCTTACCAAAATTTCACTTGAAAGAGACGTCTCAACCAGACCAAGTCCAAATGCTAACTGTTTTGTTAGTTCTATCCAGCAGACACCAGAAAGATAATTCCATGAACTCAGCAGACAAGGGAAGCTTCAAGGACACTCAGCCCTCGTCAAGGGGACGTTAGAACAACGGCAAATGGTCCATGCCTGTACCTAATGAACTCATTCCAAATAACAAATTTACCACCAAACATCTTTATAAAGAGTTACACACTGTTGTAACAGATACTCTCGGGGTTGTAGCAACACTCACACCCCACTACATTGTATATGCATTCGTTACTCCATAAAACCGTTTGCCAGCGGTTGATCAACCTGTTTAATATGGCGTCTATACCGTGTAAGGTGTGCCTCTCTTTTCTGTTTTGTGGTGTTTGGTTTTCTAGTTCTCTTTGTTGCATTAGGTATGATAAACTCAGTGAATTGAGAACTGTTAATCTCATATATCAGCTGGTAGTATTATTCGGAAGCACTTCACTATGTACCGATTAATGACGTATTTTCTGTGTTAACCCTTATAAAACACACTGGTCTCTGCAATTTATGTGGTCTGAACAGGATGTTTTCCTGTACTGGAATTGTCAAACATCCTCCACTTGATTGCCACACTGCTTAACGTTGAATTCACAGAATGCTAATATCACGTTTGGATATTCCATCAATACGCAATCCTACAATGACACCTCTCTCAAAGTCATTTAAAGCCCGATAGTTTTTTCTGTTGTCACTACTCAACTAGTAAGCACACCCACTGCGCTTGTACAAGCGTAGCAGAATCATAGACTGTGCAAATTATGCGAGATAATTTCTTCGCTCTGGAGCCTCACATATGGATCTTTAGTTTTCTCTCTTGGAACCTATGTAAAAGCAGAATTATTTCTTGTGATCATGGATACACACACTGATGGGTTCATTCACGAATGGAAATCCGTGTTACAGTAAAAAATGTTGTTTTTACATGGTTCCAAAAGATGAAATCGAAGATCGTCTTATATTAACCTCTAGAACGAGGCGGGTTCAAACAACTATTGATAGCACACATAAGGTAGGTAGCTTGATTTACACTACATTAGTGTCGCACCGGTATATCAGTGTCGCACTTTAGCAACACAACGGGCTATTGGTGAAGATCCGGGATCAATCCGGAAGGGAAAGATACGTATATAATATAATCTAACCATAAGTAATTTATTCTCATAAAGTTTGCATTTTATTTTGAGGAGTTAGTTCTGATAACTTACTTCCCCTTAATAGTAAAATCACAAAATCAGTTAAATCAATGAGTCAGCATTTATATTTGGGAAGTGGGTACATTATTTGCCAAAATAATCAATCAGCTTCTTAATGATGATGGTTAAGAATTTAAATGAGTTAACGTCGAGAGAGAATTAAGAGTATTGTTTGTTTTGCAGCACCGACAAGAGGCATACATTGACTTCTGCCCCAACCAGCAAGTCGTCACTCCTAACATGTGTCAGTACGATACCAATGCAGTACCTTTCGCGACCTTGGACTATCATCGGCGACCTCCTGCAGGAATGGTAGGGGCCGTCATGTCTCATTCCGAAGTGGTGGAGGACGAAAGGAGGACTCTGCCAAGAGGCAGGACTGCAATGCACAATCCAAATTTCCATGGAAGTAGGGTAAGTGTCTGAAAAGAAACAACAGTGATTAAGTTCTATTCCCATTCTGTCATGCTAGTCAAGAAGTCATTACCTTCATTATTGGTCTATGGGACAAACTGCTAAAATGATGCATTGTACAACGACCACTTCATATCAACATAATCTGAGTCAATTCCAATCAATTTGAATCCAGAATAAACTGATTAAGAAAGTTTCGGGAAACCCGCTGCCATAAAAAATAGCCTTGTTTGTTATAAAACATTTAACCTTTACTGAATCCGAAGTATTCCGCTTCAATGCACCTGAATCTGAATCCAGTTTCTACTAGATTCAGATTGACCAGGATTCTGTTGCTGTGAAGGGATCTTAAGTGTATCTGCTGCCATAAATCGATAGAAAGCATAACGCAGTCAACAGTTGGTTCAGTGACTATGCTGTTAAGTGCCGAGCGTATTAGTATTACTGATTATTATACATTTATATGCGCAGTATATAACAATATACAGCACGAAAGACAACCGTGGATACTAAATTTTTGACTATCATAGAAACCATTTGTTATTGCGTTTCATGGAAGAAACAAATGAAACTGATTTTAAATATGTTTGAATTTTTTAATTAGTGTTTCATTTAACCAAGTAATTGTAGTATTCTACTTTATAATTATTTTTTGAAAATTTTTATTATCCGGAACATATTTATCCATAGCATTATTATCCATACGTATTTTGACCTTACAAACATACAAAAGAAAAAACAGTTTTAGAAAATGAGAGGAAGAAATGAGTTTGTTCTCAAGATATGCTTACAAAGTAATGCAGATCAGTTTAGTGTCAATACGCTTCAGCATAACGAAGACTTTTTTTCATTTTTTGATATAACTTTTCAAATATTGTAAAAATAAAGGAATCCTGTGTTTCTTACTTTATTGAAGATAGGACAAAATTTTTGATCACATATAATCATAGAACCTGCTTAACTTCGATTTTAAATTCACGAGGACTTTTGTTTAGCCCTCTGAAGGGTTTGCAAACTATAGTCTTCCCTGCATAACTTTTCAACCAATTTTGTGATCTTTTTGACCAATAGAATCTTACTTAAAGGATTCTATTCGAAAGAAAAGACAAATAAAAAATAGTTTCAAGGGATTTTATTGTAAGGAAATGAGCAATAAAATTTTTCCAAAGAATTATATTTTGCGGAAAGGCCTGTAGAAGGTTACCAGAGCACTTTATTCTAACGAAATGAGCAAATTCGAAATGATTCAACGAAATGAAGCAAAGTAAGCTTTCCAAAGGATTCTATTCTACAGAAACGATTTCATTCTGAGTAAAGAGCATCATTCTAAAGGTTGAAAGAATCCATGGATTCTTTAATAAGATGTGTTTATTTAGTCATGAGAGTGTTGTCTGATAAGAGCAACACTGCACTACTCAGAAATCTCTCTACTCTAAGAGGTTTAAAATGTTTTCGGGAATTAATTGCAAGGTTCGTTATAACATGAGACTAATTTCTGTTAACAGCATCTCCTATGTGTAGTAGCGAGTCAATTAAGATAACAGGGCGTCAAATTTCAAAACCAGGCAACTCAAAGCGGATTATAACTTTTGCGGAATCAAAGTCCGTCCTATAAGTAGTATAGGATTAAAATCCTAAAATAGTACAGATAAAAAGTAGAAGCAGATTCCCCGAAATCACAAGAAACGATAAAAAGAAACTCAAATTCCAAAGAAAGTAAAACATTTTTAATAGAAGCAGTTCAACGTTCTTTGTCCCAAATTATCCTAACACGTTGAAAAAAAGGTTTCAACAAACATGAACTCTGCTTTTTTAAGTGGAAAAGAAAACTTTTAAGCCTTTGCTTGCAGTGATGTATGAATCCGTACTAAAAATAAGGATGTGAAAGATTCTTTTATTAATCCATTTTAAAAATAATTTATTTAAAAAAAGCTAGAAAAATCGTTCATTTATTAATCCAGATATCTTACAGCTACGGTGAGAAATGCCAATAGGAAATGGGTTTTGTAGAAAACCTATGAAAATGTGCTGATTTTTCAATCACAGTGATAAAAAAAATTCAGGAGACAGTTATAATCAATACTGTTATAATACAATATGTGTATGAGGGCAATATAAAAAGTGAGTCCAGTGAAAATAATATGATCCCCTTAATAGTATTCAGAATAAGAGCATTTAGCTGAATGTACTGCCAGTAATAAGATACATTCAATCAAGTCCGTAGAAGGTTGCTACATGCATACGTAACCATGCAAACTGCATTGAATGTCGGAGTTTCCGCAGGTTTCTTTGTTTAGATTCATTCTTTAATAAGTCGATGCAGATAGCCCCATAGATTAAATATTGGTTTACGATCTGATATATTTAGTGGCCAAGGAAGCTAGAAATCAACATGCTCACCGAGTCTATCACGAACAATTCTGTTGCACTGTTTTTAAAAGATGTAACAGCTATCAGAGAAAACGGCTAGCCTATATTGGTGTGCCTTATCGTCGAAAATTGATAGGTACCATTTGTATTCAGGATGTCTTTCATAGGTATCAGCAGACAAAGTAAATATTCTTCAGACCGTACTAACAGACCCATCAACCTACCTTCGGGCAACAATCATGTTGGAGTGTCTGTTCACTTACGTTTCATATCTATTACGTATGTAAGCCCATTTCGTGGACATAACCCGTGGCTCATCTAAGAAATGTACCCGTTGTGTCTGACGGTGTTCTAAGAAGGTGTTTAAATTGAATCCGCTTTTTAACATGAGCAATCGTCAGCATTGGTGTTGTCATCTAGAATCTGCTTATCTGTATTTTGGTGTTGATGACCTTTAAGGTATACTCACACTTTATTTGGATAGCCGGGTAATCAATTTGTTTGTCCAAATAAACCGTGGGGGTACTCCAATAAGTCATGATCAACCATTTTAGCCCATGCACATCTGTTGGATCGATAACTTGTCTGCCTTCTCGTTTGATATTTCAGGCCGTCATAATTTTTTCGTTTGTCCAGTTTCTTACACATTTTTGGTTATACACATAAAAATGTGTAATATATATGAAACTTTCCTTTTTAAGAAATGCTGGTACACATCCCGTAACTATCCGATTATCATGTATGATTCGGCTACGGGATAAATGTACTTTTCCCATGACAAAATCTAACTCCAACCCACGAAAACCAATCATTATACTATATAAGCTTGTATTGGGTGATATTTACTTAAGCACTCTATTATTCGCTAGGCACATGTGATGGCAGCACAATAGGGTGATCATATAGATTCAAAAGATTATTTTCAAAGATGACCCTATTTAATGGCAGCAGAATAACATAAGCTTCCTTCGGAATAACGAACTAAGCTGTAAGGAATCAGTGAAATATGAAATGTGTTGCTCCAAGAAAAATTTTAAAACGCTACATTTTACATTATGGACTTCTAGGTCAATGCATTAAAAAAATTCTGCCTCATAAACAAATAACCAATAATTTTGCAAAAATATTTTTGGGATCATTGCACTCAATGAATATATTTTCTGTATCCGAAATATAAAGTTTCGATTAAAATAATTACTTCCGAATATTGTAAGTGTTATTTACTCACAACAAATGTTCTTGGCGTACTTTCATATGCTCAGCACTGGTATTTTATAAAATATAACAAACATTTTCTAAAGTTAAAGTTCAGATTATTAATGATCTCAAACAATTTCCTTACATCACACAGAGAACTTTATTTCCAACGGTACGCATCTATTTTCACTAGAACGTCAGTTGGTGTCATTTCGAAACCTGAGCACGTTTGTAGCTTTCGCGTTTAGTATTTTCTGTCAAATTGTAACAATTAATTTTAACTTCTACTCCTTTTATTTCATACACACACAGCAGAAACTTTTTTGTGCAACTTAATTTCAAGAAACACTGCAGCAACTTTACCTAGGAAGCTGTTGGTGTCTCTTTGATAGCAAGCTGATTTCAAAGGTCTAAGCAGCCTTCGTTCATCAAAAATTGACCAAAGAGTAGCAAGTCAAGCATATATCTAAAGCAATTAGTACTTCTTTATTCGCTCATTTGACTTTGAGTACATCGGCATCTCTTTCAAAGGAGGAAATGGTTCAGTCGTACTCGCGTGTTTACATCAAAGTATATAATTATTATTCCAAAGATAATGTTATTGATTGGTGATTTTTGATAAATCAGGGCACAAAAGCCAAAGATCTGCTGAAAAGGCACACTGAAGAAATTTGAAATCTGTTGCGAGAATGATCCGAAAATGAATATTATGGTGGTGAGCTCTCCTGGTTCACTTTAGATTTGCGGATAAAGAAACAAATAAAAAAATTAAAATAAGAACTTGAACAGCATGGCACAGCTGATTCTGACAATACCCAGAATAATTTAGATCACTCGGGATGCTACGAGTGACAACTATATAATGAATGACGGATCAGAGGGTTATTTCTATTTAATTTGGGCTGTAGGATTTTTTGATGAGACTAGAAAACTCACTTTCGTATGTGGTTTTATAATGGATATGTCCTCGGTATGTGGTACAAAACCAATCATTTTGAGCATTATGAGATTTAATGTGTATGAAACATGAATCTCAAATTATATGGATGCTGCTTATGTAGTGTTTAAAATTAGTTTACTAATTTTGGTTTGTGAAAATAAAGAGCAAAAGCTTTTCTCCTCATATTAACCCCCTGGTGGTTGATGAGGTATAGCGTCTCATTAGTAAAACTGACCAGATTTTAAGGAAGATATATCTCTTGATAAGAGGAAAACTAACCAGATCTTGATCTCGTCGTCATCAAAAATTCGGCAATATTTTGATGACGACAAAATATCTTGTCAAGGGCAGAATTGCTCAGATCTTGATGGACGAGATATCTCGTCGTAACCATTTGGATGATTAAAACTGAAAAAATAATCTTACGAAAATCTATTGTGTATAAAAGATGCTTCTGGTAAGTATATATTAATAAGAAAAATTGGTGAAACATTTTATGGAATTTGCTTGCTAGAATTTTGAGAAATCATGTAAATGTCATGTAACCTAACAATCAATGCTTCCGTGCTTGCATTGCAACTCTGTTTCATTCATGTTCCATGCTCCATATTTCTTAAAATAAAGTTTGCTCAAATAGCATATTATAAAAAAGCTTATCACACAAAATTTGACTATTACATTACACTTTCAACCAATTACTAGTTACAAATTGTCTTAACAGTATGATTATTTTATATGAATTTTACAGTAGTGTGTTCTTGAATGATTTGATAAAATTTATTGAGAAGAAATCTTAAGATATGTTCATAATGCACTCATTCCTATGTGCTGTCTTTCGCTCAAATAATAAGTGATTGCGCTTTAAATCACACAACAATTTGCTTTTGATTTTTCTTTTGGAATTTTTCGTTTGCTTTAACGCTTGAAAGGCTACTGCGCTTTTAACGGCCTTGACATATGCGCCTATTTTGAGATATTTTTTAAAAACTTTTTTCATCATTTTGATGCTTTCTAATTATTTTTCCATCATTTGAATATATTTTCAGTATTATATCGAAACGGAATTTCCATGAGTTCCAAGTGAAAGACTCTCACCAGGTCAGTTTATATTGAAATAGTTTATTTAGTTATTTTTTTAAGAATATACAATTAAATGATGCATCAATTTGAAGAGAGAACTTTATGGCATCAATAGCCATATAACAGTCCATTGAAAATATATTCATTTGGTGAAAGTTAATTTTAATAAACGTTTCCATACTAAGCGCTTATATATTACTAGATCAAATTATGTATCTAGTTTCGATGCACTTCTGATTTCTCGGTGTTAGGTTCAAGACAGTTGATTCAATGGTATTGCTACATTTTCTTACGGCTTTTACGTACCTAATTTAATAATCTTTAATTAAAATTAATATGAAATTGTATAAAAGGAATTTATTATATGGTAAATTGTAAAGAATGAGCACTTCATTAAATCCCGTTTTTATTTCATTAATAATTACTCTTACAAACCGTTTCAAAACATACAAATGTCAAAAATAGGGAATCAAAGAAAATTGCTAAAGATGTAGTTTATATGCATGTCACACCAATTTTATTTTATTGTGATATTTTATATTTACAAAAGCATTGTCTCATAAGAAAGTTTCGAAAAAAAATTGCATATTTAATATAGTTTTTTTCAATAACAGGAAATGCATTCTTGAAATTAGCTTGAATAATATAGCATATTTTTCAAACATTAAACAAATATATTATATTGTATTTTAAATGTGATTCCTCTTTATAAATTAATACGTGTTATCAATAAAAAATTCACTTTACCATACAATACATTGGAATATTTTGTGTAATTTTAAGCATTTAAAAATATATTTGTGACTACAAAATTTTATACACAATATATTAGATCTTCCCAACTGAGTGAAATGATTCAAATCTTCGTACATACACACGCTTTAAAAACTAATTGATTCATCGAATCTTCAACAAATAGCTTTTAGGTAATGGTTAAGATATCTGTAATACAATAGTGGTAGAATTATATTGCATTATTAAGCACTCGTGATACATTTTTTCTGTAAAAATGGTATCACTATCCATAAAACAACTTCGATTTCTCAAATGGGATAGTACCAGTATCCAATCGAGTACTAAAACAGATATTCGTCCTCAAGCAGCAATATTGCAAGAACGATCCTTTTGTAGAATTTACAGAAAATATGGTAAAAAATTTCAGAGCAAATCTTGAATGCTTTTAAAAGTTATGGCAAATAAAATTCAGCAATCAGTTTCAAAAAAGGTACTATGTTGTGTAACTATTATTAACAAAATTAAAAATGCTGTTTGTGGAATGTATAATTTCCTTTTAAAAATTGTTTAAAACCAAATGTTTCGCTACAGGTTCTTTTCGTTTTCATTATCTTAAATAACGTGTTCTATGTTTCAGGAGGTGTACACGCCCCCTCGAGGTAGAAGAACAACAATATCAACGCCTGTTTGATCTGAGACTGTAAGAAACGACGGATTGTTCCAAGAAGTATTCGACAATTTTGATCGATTGTCTTTTTGAAAGAACAGGATGTTCTGACTTGTTTTCACTCCGAGATATCTCAGTGCTCAAGAAGATTTGGAGAGCTGACTGGAAACAGATTGTCATTCGGCATTCAAGGCGGCAAAAACTACCTTCACTTTCGGCTTTCAGTTTTTGAATAATCCTCGGAAGGAAATCACACATCACTCGAAAAACTACCTTTGTAATTCTCATTACGTCTTCTGCGATGTGAGAGGCATTTTCTGTCAAGCTAAATACAGATTTCGGTGGTGTTTCTGTAGCGATGCATGTTTCCTTCTATTCTAAACGTGAAACCAGTTGGCTTCATTTTCCAATACGATTTCGGCAGTTCACCAATAAAAATTATAATGGATAAATTCCGAACCGATATATGATAGTTGATTGCTAACACGAATTATATTAAATGCCAAACGTCACCCAAATTCCGATAAACCATATTTTAAGGTAATCGCGATAAGTATCATGGGAGACTATTTGGACAGCAGAAGTAAAATTTTCAAACTAGTTTTGTTTGTTTACACTGAAAATCCCTCTCATAGAAATTATATTGAACCTTTGATAATAATTCGACTAAATAATAATAAATCTGTTGGCAGTACAATATTTAAAAATTAGTATTAAACATGTCATTATTCAATGAACTAATAATTAAAAAGCACATTTTACTAAGGATAATAATTACGATAAATTATATCCCAACGATATAACATTATAGATTACATAATTTATTTAATTTTAGTTCGGAAAACAGTGAAAATGTAAAATATGTGACGATAAAAGACAGTTGTCAACATGACCTCACGTATCACATGACATGGTGACAATGAAACTAAACAAAATGCTCAAGATATGACAAGCAATGCTTGTTACTAAAGTATTTGTTATATGTTGCTAAGAAAATAAATCTGTTCTGTCCTTCCAACAATCCTAATAATAATAGAAATGCTTTAAAATGTTACACAAATTAAGAAATATATCTTTTATCAAAGCTGGAAGCCAAAGTGATCAATCTCTCTGTTGTGCCTTGGCTTAAGAAAATGGGAGTTCGAACAATGTGTATTTATATGAAACTTCTCATGGACATCAATTTATAATTATTTCCACTACGCTGGCAGTTACTGTACTTCGCAGTCTCTCTGAACACATGGATTTCTTTTTACTCCGATGAAAGAAATAGTGTCCGGAAAGTATTATTAGATATACCTATCTACCAATAATACTTTTTATGATTGAGTCATGATTCTCAAACTAGCTACCTACTCAATGTAATTGAACAGACTTAAGGCAGATGAAATTGCAATAGCATCGTTGTACCATAATATTTTATTTTATATAAGTAAGTTGTACTTTTTTAAGTATCGAGGATTTATTTAAAACGAATTTGGAGGGAACCTATTCTAAAACATTAACACATGAATCACATGGTTTTGGAATCGGCGTCTGAATTGGTATGAACTAGTTCAAGTTGAATTTATTGCTTCAGTGTCTAAAGAAACATGACAGACAACAAATTATATTTTAAAGTCTTAATTACTTCAATCTTTTTGTAAAATACATAAATATCAAGATAGTATTATTTTTGAGTACCATCTATCTACAATAGTAGGATTGCAACTTCAATTAATAGGTACAGAATTTACGAGTTAGAATCATAATGCATTGAATCGGACAAAAAGCAATAGTTTTTTTAATAAAGACAATTCCGTAATCTTGGAGAAGATACTGAAAGTATTAAAATGAAGACGTAGTGAACTGGACTCTTACGCTGTAAAATAGTGAATATTCAGTTCTATAAAATTTTGCTACAATTTTGTGTGTATATATGATGTAAAAAAGAGATTTTTATAAGCTCCACTCAATTGATCAATTGGTTGAACTGAGACAAAGGAAGAATTATCACTGGTGCTTCACTCACAATAAATGAAAGAGAATTATATATCTGTGTTGGAAAAAGATTCCGATGAAGCTGCGTGAATTCTTTCCCTATAAACATGTCGTTATAAATCTTCCAGTTTTAAATATTATTAAAATGTAAGCAAACCTATATGTGTCTTGTGTTATTTATTTCCTCTTAATTGTATGCATCATTTTGTCTACACATGGCAAAATATTGTTAACAAAATATCCATATTATCTTATCGAAACTAAATAAATAACATGGGTGCATAACAAGAAACTAAACAATAATATGTGTGCGTAAAGATTCAATAAAAAGCTTTACAATGATTTCCCTATTTGTAAAATTTGGTATTTTCTCCTTTTAATGATTTTATTTGAATAGCTAGGCAAATCAAGTCATTTTGAATCCTAGGGGCGGTAACTATGAGGTTCTATGCTTATAATATTGTGATTTTCTCAATATGTTGAGAATTTTCGAGATACGAGTTTTTAAGCTTTCCTAGTCAAGAATGTGTGACCTGAAGATTAATTGAGTGTTATTTTATTATTTTCATAAAGGTTTTTCTTGAGAAACACACTCAGCGGGTATAGCACAAGCAGTAGAATTCAGAACTGTTTTCGACATAGTGTTTTACTTGTAGGCCGACGTTGTATAATATTTTCATTGTAATTTAAATGTGAGGGTTTGACATTTATTAATGCATATTCAAAATTTATTAGCAACTGCTTAAAAGCATTTAGTATTTTTCTGAATTCTAGTAGATACATTTATTTATGTCCTTAGCACAGTTATCTGAATTTAAAATGAGAGGCGTCTGTTTTGTATGGTGTTCTATTACACTCAAAACTAAGCAACGCAATTCGCAGGGGATACCCAAAGTAGTATGCCTGATTATGATTCGGAGGGGTTTCTGGATACAGACCCGCAATATTTCGAGAAGGGAGATGTCCCGGGGTCTGTGTGAGATGCCCGAATAATTCGGGTCTGACGCTTGCTGTATGGGAAATTTTAAGGCTATTTGAACTGAATTTTCGAGATTTGTTCGTCGTTATCCGACCGTAGTTAAAAGTGACTAAGTGCACTCGGATCTTTCCCTTCAGGATTGATCCCGAACGGTCACCAATAGCCCTTAGTTTTGCTCCTGTGCGATGTTAACTCAACTACCTAATGAGCTGTGTTCGGGCATGCCGCATGGAAAAATAACAGATTATCCTTCAGAGCAGGGAGTGTAACAGATCTGACCGAGCAGTACACCAAATGTTACTGTAATGAACGGAGAAGAACGCACATGATTTATTTAATACATATGTGCAGTGTACATTATATTTACATACTAAGGACATTGCACTCCCGAATATCTGTTTAAAACTTTCATTTACAATACTATTCAATAGCGCTCATAAATTACTCCTCATAAGTATGTCCATCCACAATTACTTTTTCAGTTCAATAATTTTAGGATTTGGAGGAACTTCTTCATTTAGTTCTTGTGCCAAAAATTTAAATTATATTTTCTTCCTTACGCAAGAAAGGCCATTTCAAACCATTCAAGCAACATTGTATGAATATAAACTTCAACTCAATTCCATTTCTTTCATAAAGCACAACCAAAACTCGGACAAAATTCGCATATAAAATTGGGTTTAGTGTGAAAACTAATCGTCACTCGCCGTTTTTCCATCTCTGGTGGACACTTCCTTGATCGGTATAAATCCCATTCAGGTAGAATTGAAGAACAAACACATAGTAGATGCACTCAGATCCAGACTTTAGAAATAGTCATATTCCTTCCCTTGAATTTTTCTAAAATATAAATGGCACTGCGTCTCCTCTTGCTGATTCGAAATCCCTCTTCTAGATGCCAATGTAACAGGGAGTATATCCGTTTTCTGTATTTGCGAAAAAATATGGAAAATATATAGATAATACAATATGGTGAAAAACTTCTTAAGCTTAGCTTCATAAAGGAATACTTTTCAGCAAGAGAAAATTGTAGATAATGAAGGATTTTCAGCTTTGTGGAAAAAGTTTCATGAAAAATTCTTATTTCACAGGATGTTTTAGTCCTCTCTGCAAAATGTACCACCAACGCTCGTACTTAATGGGTCTAGTACATTACCCGCCATTATGAATAGCTATTTTTCTTTTTTTCAAACCAAAGATTATGTGGTCGCTATCTTTTCAAGTCTACACTTTTGGGTAATCTATTTTTCGATGTATCCCCTAGAGCGAAAATGAGATATGAAAATTTCAACATGTAAAAACCGAGAAATTGTGTGTTTATCCATCAAACATTTAAAACGATGAATTAATAGTAGAAATTTATTAAAACATGTAACACTTTAACAACCGTTTAAAATGCAAAGTATGAACATTGATTGAATAACTTACTTGACAGTATAATGTGATATTTGATAACTCCCTCTTGTCTGACAGTTTGTAGAAGCATTGGATGAATTAACTGAATTCAGTGCATACGAGAGCTTTGCCTAGGAAACTAGAAATCTCCATTATAACTTAATGAATCCTATCGTATACACCGTCTATTCATACATACTCACATTGATCAAAATATAGACAATAATTTCAATGTGCCCAAACTCAAATTCCAAACTCCACTTTTAGACCAATTCCCCACTTGTGGCACTTGGCAATAAGGATGATCCGGCTGCATAGTTTAATTTGTCCTTTTAGTTTTGCCGTACATCTGAACATCCTTTTTTCCGATAATAAAATTAATTACACTATGAATGTATGCGAATGATTTCATGTGGATACAATCCTAAATTATATGGTTCATGAAAACTGTTCTCATAATTATGTTTTGTTTACTTATTACCAATTTTCAATATGACTTTTAATTTAGGACACACGATATCGAGTGTTTATACTTTTGAAAATGTAGAATAAGGTTCTGAACTCTTCCTGTAGCTTCGACGAGATATCTTGTCAATAAAGATCTGACCAATTTTCCTAATGACGAGATATTTCGTCATAAGGATATTGCTGACATTTTGATGATGGCGAGATCAAAAGTTGGTCAGTTTTTTCGAAGTACGAAATATCTCATTTATCAAGATCTGTTCAGTTTTGATAATGACGAGATACCTCGTCTAGAAAACCACCAGGAGGTTTAAAATATCTTTAATTTAGGGATAAGATTAAAATAATGCATATTTCATATATGTTATAAAATTAGTTTTCTGGGACATCAAAAATTTAAACAGAAGCCAATTTAGACCAGGTGCTAAGTTTTTCTCTTGGAATATTATATGATATATTCAACATTTTAAACATTTCCACCATCCGAATTTTTATATTTTACAGTCATAATTTAAAATGGAAGATGAGATAGATATAAAGAAAGAAAAGACAGATTGGTGTACAACTCAGGGTTATTTAACCATCCTGGTGGTTGTCTAGACGAGATATCTCGCCATTATAAAATTGACCACCATAAAAAATCGGTAAAATCTTGATGACGAGATATTTCGTCATTGGGAAACTTGGTCAGATCTTGATCGACAATAAATTTCGTCAAAACCACTCGGAAGGTTAAAAGTAAATGTTAATGAAAATTATGTACTACAAGTAATAATACAAAGGGAAGTTAGTGCTCTGAGCTTAATGAAGTGATGCAATTTGAGCTCCAAAAAGTAAATAATATCACCTTTTTTTTTACAGAACATTTACATTTTTTTGCTTTTTTAGCCTGCTGCCTATTATCTTGATATGTAAAACATAAACTTGGCCACAGTGTACGCGGATCACTTTTTATACTCGCCCTATCATTGATTCAAGTTATATATGAATTACTTTCGCACTCTTTTTTGGTTAAATTCATATTTAAACAATTTCTCGAAAAATTATTCATGCATTATAAATACATATTAAACAATGGCATAGATATAACGAAACAAGTGATGCAAGCGACAGTATTTATGATAAAATAGTAGGAGCAAAAGATATTTTACATAAGCTTGGTGGTGCATGTGGTAGATAATTAAATTATTAATGAGTATGTCATTTTCTATGTGACAACACGGCAGTAATGTGTTTAATTCTTTTAGTTCCATTTAGAATTATTAACTGCGAAGAAGTTTTGAACTGTGAGTTTAATTGAGCTGTTTAGGTTTGTATTACTGAGTTTTGTGAGATCATTACTGACACACATTGAGATGTATTTTTGAGTTGCGAGACTAATTATTTGACTTACTGGACACTTACGTGACTGAGTATTTTGAGTTGTAAATATTCGTGAATAATGAAGTATATCAAGGGGTATGTTTCAATATACCCTTCTTATTTATGATTGCTGTACAAAAAGTAATAAGCACTTGAGTAGTAATAAGCGAATTCTAAAGTCCGTTTTATTATTATATTATCTCAAATGGCCTTATGGGTAATTAAACAATATTTGGAAAAATATTATTTGAATAAATTGCTCAATAATGTTTTGAGAGCAAAGAAAACATTGTTTTGAGTTAAATATTATTATTGCGATGCAATTATAAAAAATATTATTACTAAGTGCTAAACTCTCTTTTTCGAGCTTGACTAGAACTGTTTCCTACGCCAACAAAAATACTTACCAACCAAAACCAGAATTTCATTTTAACAGAGAGCGAATGTTTTTCCCGTAAAAAAATCATTATTTTATGTTTTCAAATAAGATAATATCGTGCACAAAAACTAATGTTCAGCCCTTTATGCCAAATTTCCTCCACGCATTGGAACAAAATACTCTCTAAATACTTTTTTTAAAGATAGAGTAACATCGAAAGAATGCTTTCAATAACTTTCACCAAGAGTCACTCAAACTTTTCGTATGTACTTAGCCTAGGTTTTACCCCCAAATGTAACCTAAAATAAAAATGTATGCATCTTGAAGTGAACAGAGGAGGGTTCTGTTTCAGTACGTTGGTCCCTCACCTTCAATTGTGTCACGAATGCGGGACGATGTACAATGGTTTTGACACTATCAAGGCAGGGATTTCACTAACACAAGTAAAAAGAAAACTGTCAGCACGAGTTTTTCAGCTTTTCACATGAAGTAAACTAAAAGTTCTGGATTTTTTGTATTGGGGATTCTTCTTTATTTTTAGACATAATTTAGGAATGATTTTCTTTGCATGTAGTATACAGAAGGATCCAAACTAATCCTCCAATTGCAATTGGTTGGTTGGTTGGTTTGGGGAATTGGCTGCGACGAAATATTTCGCCGGTAAAAATATGACCAATATTGCTAATGACGAGTTAACTCGTCATCAGGATATTGACGATTTTTTTATGACAACGAGATCAAGATCTGTTTAGTTTTCTTCTATTGACGAGATATCCCGTACATTAAGATCTGGACAGTTTTCCTAATGACGAGATACATCGTAGAGACAATCACCAGTAGTGTCAATATATTAACGATTTTGTTAGCAAAATTACAAATGAATGAATACATATTTTATTAGTATTATTAAAGGGAGACTAATCATACTTATTTAAAATATTAAATGTTATACGTATTAAATATTTTACGTACACGGAGTTAGGTAAAACCGCATAATGTGTTATTTCTACAAGACACTAACATTACTTTTTGCGTGAAAGTAAAATACTTCATTGAAAAATTTAAGCCGAGTTAATTTCCTAATGTGTCTTGAATAAATTAAGTTTTTCTTATTTGCTTCCTTCTTTCATCTTGTATAAATGTAGTCTTTCTTATATAAGTGTTTATTCATAGATTTGTAGAATATTTCGATTCGGTATTTTGTTTTCGCTTTAACAATGTTTATTGGCCAAGTCATGCCTGTTTTATGGTTATGATCTATAATCCAGGGCTTTTTGAGATTTTTGTTTTCCAATGGATCCTATATGGGTAAATTGAAATAGCAGTGTCCTGTCCTACTATTTGTTTCATACTAGAATGCTTCGCAAATTTCGACTGCAAAATACAGATTTATGTAATTTAATTTTGTTTAATAGCATGATTTTTCCTTTATTATGATTATAAATAACCTATTGAGGGGTTCTCTCATATGTATCCATTCTGTAACCTGGAGACTTCCCTTCCGGACTTTTATCTAGTTTAGACCTTTTAGATCAATAAAATCTTTACGTATTCTTTCAATTAATAGTTGTAGATACTTAGTCATCGTGTACGTTGTGGCGCAAAAGCAGTACTACAATACTAGGACATTCCGTGACGCTCAATTCTGAAAATTTTGAAACGTTGAAAGTTTTCAATATGTCAGAATATCATTTTAGACAAGATTTACATGAGGAAATCAAATTACGTGAGAAACTAATTTGCATGATAGAATCGAGATATCTATAACAAAACCATCCAGGCAGTCAAAGTAAATAATTTTGGTAACATAAAATTGTACTTTAACAGCTTTTTTGTGCAAGTTAAAAATGGTGAAGGACGGTTTGTGTGTCTATCATGTCATATACGAACACTTGGTGAATGAACAAGAACTGTCAGTGAAAATGGCCTCACAACTAAAATTGTTTCGTAAAGTTTAATATAGATTTGGAATTTTCTGCGAAAACTAAAATATTTTCGAAAAATTATTCCAGAGGATATAGTAATTTTACAACACTTTGATTTGTTAAGATTATTAAAATAGGATGCTGTAACAAACTGAACTATTGGCGTTATGGTAACTACACCTTCTAACTCCCAGCAACCCTTTCTTCCTTGTAAAAAGAAAATTAGTTCTGGCAATTTTTATTTCCCTGCGCGCGAATAAACTGCCTTACCAAATTTCTCCTAATATGTAAAATTGTAAATAAATTGTAGTCAATTTTAAACCAGAGATACTCACTTCACTCACCGCTTGTTTAGTGCAAAATAAAATGCACATTTTCAAAACGCTAGGTGAGTGAATGCCACAAATAGAAATATAACTTCATAGAAATAAGTTATCAATAGATAATGTGTTATTCATCCTTTTTTCTATTCGATTCAACATGAATACAAACAAAATCATTTCAACCAATTCCGGGAAACGATTTCAAAAGAAGGTAGCAAAACTTAATACACCTTCCGACATTTACAAATTTAAAGCGATTTCTTTCAAAATATCTACTATTTCATTGAGAAAATTTCGCTTAAATTTATTCCAAGTGGAGTTTAAAGGTAAATTGGAAGTAAAGAGAGAGAGAGAGAGAAAAGGAACAAAAATATAGTTTTGGTCAATTCCTTTAAAAATAACTTTTGAACTTTACCTTTAGCATTTTATTTTTCGGTTACCCTGTTTTTGTATTTTCATCACATATTTCTTGTTTTCTGTTAACCTGATTTTGTATTTTCATCACATATTTCTTGTTTACTGTTAACCTGATTTTGTACTTTTATCACATATTTCTTGTTTTCTGTTATCTTGATTTTGTATTTTCATCACATATTTCGTCTTTTTTCTTGGCACGATTTTACATTTTCATCAAATATTTCTTGAGAATATTAAGCAAAATAGACCGTTAGGAAATTTGAGATTGAATGGATTTGACCAATCGTGAAAATCATTAACCTCTATCAAAATGCAACATAGGAATATATTTAAAACAAATATTCTTTCGCACAGAGATTGTTTCAAGGATATCAAAGATCCACGATGAATATTTTTCAAAATTAATATTTCTGAAATAATAATTAGATTTTCATAAATATTAAAAAATTATTAAATAAGAAACAATTTCAGAGGACAATTATTCGTGTCTCCTGTTCTGTTTATTATGATGGTATAATGAATGTGAAACTGCAATTGATTTCTTTTAATAATATAGAGGAAATAAAAAACTTTTAACTCATTGAAGAAGGAAGGAAATAATTTAATTTTACTAGCGTAACTATTTGAGCTATAGGATTTTTAAGAATTTTAAATTTCTGTTTGTTTTACAATTTCTCACATTCAAATTCAGAAATTTTTCCGAAATTGAAATACAATTAAGTTAACTTTTATGTTTGTATATTGTTACATATTTCTTACTTTTATGCATACATATATTTTTTACTTTTATATATTTTGCATTTATATTATTTTTATAACGAAAGAATGGAATATATAAAGGCCACGACCGTTCACTCCGTTAAAATACATAGCCAAATATAACTCAAGTTTATATTTAGTTCTTTCAAACTAAAGCAATATTTTTACCAATCACAATAGTAAATGATGTGCTATTGGTTCATATTATTTTTAAGGAAGTGATGTATTTTGGAGAGTGTATTCGGTAAAAAGAGAAAAGAGGAATACAATAAAAAATTTAAATTTAAAGAAATGGTTTAAATTTTTAAGAAAACAAAGTTATATCATTAATTTTTTGCTATATAAACAGAAAGAAGTGGTTAGAACATTAGTTTTTATCATATCTCAAACTCAAACCAGCTAATCTAAACACACAGGCTTGACACGCATCAAAATTAACTGTGAAAATCTGTAATTTTGAGGCAATTATATGTAACTATCTGAAACTAACTTTTATAAAAATGTAATACAACTAAACAATTATTACCAACAGCAGTTTAAAAATGAATAATTTAAATTTAATTCTGAAATTTATCTTCTGTTTTCGATACATTTAAGAAAAAATATTTGGAAATATTTTAGCGTTGCTGGATGTTAATTTTGCATCCTAACAGCTGCATTCGCCAGGATGTCTAATCGTTATTATGTCATTAAATTATTAGCTATCATAATTCAACAGATAATATGTAATTCAATCGACCTTTTGTAGAAATAGGGTTCACTTGAGTTGAGTAAGCAATTTAATTATCCTATAATGGGTCACAGTATTCAAAATATCCATGTGGACAATAGGGAGTTCCCATCTTCGTACGACAAACACTTTGACTAGTTGCAGATTCTATTAACCTACCATTAATGTGTTGTGTAAATCTCGTAAATAAACGGCGTCTGTTAGGCATATTGTACTCTTTAATAGTGTTATATATTTATGTACACTTGCAATTTAATCTCACCTAAAACAGGTTATGCATCACGGAAAGATGTACTGAATAAATATTGCTCTGAAATAATAATTAGTAAGCGGAAAATGTAATTATAAATTATAGAAATAGTTATGTCATTATATTATGTTATTTGTATATGCCTTCTTGACTAATCATCAAAATCAATATAATTGTTGATCAAGGAAGAATACCTAGATTTTTATATTTTATAACTTTATGGAAGTATCAAACTTATCCGGCATATTAAAGCGAACGGTAAGGGTGAGGAGCACTTTGAGAAGTAAAATACTAAGTAATAATAAGCAGCTTTGGGTTTTATGACGCAAGAGCCATATTTAGCCAAACACAGGAAGCCAATGTCAAGTAATTGTGAAAAGAAAGGATGGAGATAGAAAGGTCCATTGGGGCATCCTGGGGTCGCGATCCCCATTTCAGGAGATTAGGAAATTAAGTTGTTCCGATTGCAAACATGTTGAAATACTCAGCTTTACTTATAAGAATGAAAAATCTCTGATACATGTATTGCACTACTAATGTGACCTTCAGTTTTCTTTGTACAGTTCTTAACCGGTTTTAGCTGTCTTGAGTTATTTATAATTACCCAGAATTATTTTTACTAATAAACGTGAGTAACGTATTGTGATTAGGAAAGAAACAAGGGTAATCTTGGATCTATTGTATTGATCAGAGAGTAAACAATGAATAAATTCAGTAATGTAATTTTTATAAAATGTAAAATAAGTTAATTAATTTTATTATGTTCTTTTTCACAAATATTTATTTATACAATACGGGATTATGTATTTTAGAATACAGAAACATATCCACAAGCAAATACACTTAATTTTGCAAAGATACATTTTCCAATTAAAATCTAAGAGGATAATGTTTGAGGATAATATTCAAAATTATCCTCAAACTTCACATTAATCATTCAAACTGTAAATCAATTGCTGGATGCTCACACAATAAACAATCGTTCGAACTTCGTATGTCTGCGTCATTCATTCCATAATCTACCACATCAGAGTATTAAAAAATTACGTCAAAACTTCGGTTTGTGTCCTAGACACAACTTACCAATTTTTTCTACCTTTTAAGATCGTTAAGTACACAACAAACTACGGTATTTATCTACCAACGATAACCAACAAATTCTTCAAATTCAACTTAATTCTGGCATATATTAAAGGGTTGAAATTGAAATATTAAAAACTAATTTGCTGGAAAAGTCAACCTTCTCGAAATGTTGAACTCCTAAAAAAATTCCATGCACCCTTAATTCCCATAAAAATTCCCATAGCACAATACTTAAACTGAGAATACATCTATTGTGATATGGGAATTTTGAATCTATAGTTTCGCCATGTTTCACGTCTACAAAATTTCATGAAATTGTATACAGTTTAAAAACGTTTTATTTTATTAATTTAACATTAGGCTGGGTGTTCACTCAATGCTGCATTTTATTGTTTGGCTCAATTTGTCGGTCTACGTTCATTTTTTTTTTGTTAAACAAGGGCTAATTAGACCACAGTTTGATTGATTGAAATCATTTTTATTAATTTCTACAAACGATCTCAAAAGGTAGAAAAAATTGGTAAGTTGTGTCTAGGACACAAACCGTAGTTTTGACGTAATTTTTGAATACTCTGATATGTTGGATTGTGGAATGAATGACGCAGACATACGAAGTTTGAATAATTGTTTATTGTGTGAACATTCAACAATTGATTTACATTTTGAATGATTAATGTGAAGTTTCAGGATAATTTTGTTGTTGATTAAAGGCCTGTGACTGTAGCGTAGTTCGGTAGCTTTCAAATGACACCACTTTTACAGTCCTTACTCTACACAATCTACAGTTACATTGGCACAAAGCTCACCCAGCGCTGTAGAATTTCGACATATTGGGGACTCCTTCCTCGCGCTCAGTGTGCCTGCGAATATCATATCAGGTACGAACATCCTTAGTCTACACGACGTTATATTTATCTTCAGGATGTTTCATCTACATCTGAAATCATAAGACAAAACAATTCTAACTCTTTCTTGTAGCTCTCAATTTTTCATGCATGCCCCCAGTACAGTTCCTATTTTAACGACGTATTCACATAAAAAATATCTGCATTAGTAACCGATGCAAGAAAAATACGATATTGAATCTTCATTTGAGAATGATTTCATAGTGAAAGGTTCCCAACTGTTGATACCCCTTTAGTAGGTGAGAAATGAAACAAACTCGGAGCACTTATATCAAAAAGTAAGTGAATAGCGTCAAGATATTAGTCTTACACTCTGATCTTAAATATAGATGGGCATTCTCTGTGATCTCTTACTGTGGAGTGATCAATGATAGAAAAAAAATATTTGAATCAGTAACACAAACAAGAAAAATATGACACTGGACTTTTATCCTTTCAGAATGATCCCATAGTAAAAGGTTCTCAACTGTTGAAACCTTCTTATAGGTGAAAAAACCGAAGAAATTTTATCAAAAGGCACGTGAATTACGCCACGATATTAGTTCTACTTTCAGATCTTAAAGATAGATGGGCGTTCTCTATGGTCTCTCACTGTGGAATGTTCTCAAATGCTGACAACACGACAGAGGTGAAAAAGGGAAAAACAACACAGCAATATCGATTTAGAAAGCTAGGGCTCCACACCCGCCAAATGGAAATGCTTTCCGATATGTACAAAATACCCATTCCCTTTGAAACGATCCGTTTTCCTGGACTTCCGTTTTGGGCAATCTCAGCAAAGTAGATGTACCAATTGCCGGAGTAAATCTTTACAGTACATTTTTCCGCTAAGATCATGTATTGCAACATAGAACCTTTCATTGAAAGTGTTAGTTTCCTATTTCGAAAAGCGAAAACTGAAATCCTATTACGGCCTTCCTTCCATTTGCCGTTTTCTTATCGAAACAATAAAGGTTTTTCACATAGGGAAAAAGAATTCCCCTATTCCAGTGGCTCTCTTTTTGTCGCCAACGTGTAAAAGCCATTTTTCCAGAACATACATTTATTCGAAATATTTCGCTTTGTTTTCACCCAAGCGGATTTATTCGGCATCAAAATAAAATTCCCTTATTTATCACAAGTTGAATGGCAACAAATTCCGGAAAAGGGACTTTTGATTCTAGATGTGGTTTTCACGCCTCTACAAGGCAAAAGTGATGTAACTGTCCTATGCTACCTGTGTGCCCCATTCCATGTTGAGATTTATAAAAAAATAAGGATGACATTTCGTTTTCCGAGGATATTCTCCCGAAAATCTTTCGATTTCTTTCGCAAAATATGGCAGGCAGTATTTTCTCATGTCTTTGAAAACTTTACGCCCCTATATTTTTTTTACATCGTGGAAGATTGAAAATAATGTTTTACCACTCTGGTATAAATATTGTTTAACTAAGTTGGAAAAGGGGTAATAGTTTTAGTAAGTCGTAGGTTTTCAAGAAATGTGTTTCAATCACGAATAGAAGTTTGTAGAAATAAGCTATCGTATAATATTACAAACAAGTTGAAGATGCATAAATGTGCTATATTTTATCAATAATCTTAAAAAGACTCATTGCTTTACTTTACAGGCAACAAAAATCGTGTAGCGTAAGAAATCATAGTAAAATTCTATTAGAAATCGTTTAATTTGTGTTGTCGTGTCTGTTTCTGAGTGAGATTTTGCACAGCTTTGACGATGTCAATTATTTTCTGGCTATAAAGCTATCCTTCAGGTAATCGAGGGTTTGATTAGCTGCTACAATTGCAGGGTAGGTGAATATATGATAGGTGGGAGTTCAACGCCCAGGCGATTGTTTCAATATCTATACGTTCTGGTTCCATCACTGTTAATTTCCATGTCTTTAAAATGTTCTGTTCTCATTCTGGATATTGTTATGATTTTCCTATCCGTGTTAATTTCACAAACTATATTAATTTTTTGTGATATAAGTTTGAATTTCGCCAAAACAGTAGTATTAGTAAGAGTTATTGGGTGTTCAGTACTTAATTATCTGGCTTCCTTTGTGAATTGATCTACATCTTCGTTTCCTTTAATGTCCACATCAACAGGAATCCCCTGAAGATATTATTTCCAGGGCTGTAAAGTTTACTTAAATTTAATTAAAATATTATATCAATATGATGGTAAATAAAAATGTCTTAATTATATTGGATTAATTATATTGGATTAATTATATTGGATTATATTGGATTAATAGTATTAATTATGTGTAATTTTTAACCAAATTAGCATACATACTTATCTGAGTATATCGTTGACTTAGAGCAGAAACTCATTAACTGACAAAACAAGCTCTTTTTTGCTCTATGCCTCTTTAAAGACCAACTCTGTAATTTAAGTCAAAAGAAATCTATTCATTTTGATATGTGTATATATATTTTAAGCAGTTTAATTAGGACAATGTACGTTAATGAGTTTAATGGTAAAAATGTCAGGTAAAGAGTTTCTGCTCTAAGCCCTCGATGTAATTAAAAAATTAAAATTTAGTTTTAAGTGGTGCTAAAGTCGGTTAATTTACATAATGTAAAATGAATCTAGTCAATTTTGACTTGTATTAAGAAAAATGAATGTGTAAGATTTCAGATCAATTTAGATGAATTACAGGTATTTAAAGCATAACATTCACGCCACTTTTATCCTCAAGGGGCAGCATGTGTCTAGGGTACCTAACCACCTGGATGCCTTTTTTGCAACGTGATAAGAAAACAGATACCAGAGTTGGAGAATCCAGAAAGGTGAGAGGTTGCAAGAGTTGGACTATTCGTAGTATAGTGGTCTTTTGGTGATTTGTCCCCAGGTTCACGGCAGACAGTATGGGATATCCTTATGTTCCTCTGGAAAGCACATTGTAAATAAACCATTTATGCCAAACTTGCGTCTCTCTATATGACATACCATTTCACACCAGATGAATATTTACAATTCGTCTACGTTACACAATGTTTGAAATCACTTTTGCTCACTATATTCCCAATAATGCTTTCCATTGTAATATTTAAAAATGTTACACTAGCTAGCCCAGCACTGTAGAATTCAGACATATTGCGGAACCTCTTCCCACGCTCAGTGCGCCTGCGCACACGATCGTCTGAAGGTCATGTGAGGTACAGGCATCCTTTGTCTACACGACGTAACATTTATCTTATGGGTGTTTCTTCTAGTTCTCAAATCTTCAGACAAACAGTTGTAACATTTTTTGTAAAGCTCGACTCTTCATGAATGGCCCCAGTACTGTTCGATTTTTAAGACGTATTCACGTCTAAAAAGTACTAAACGATCTTGGCTCTGTACCATTCATATGCCCCAATTTATTTTTCTTAGGCTTTCGGCTATTTGAAGCTTAGTTGCGCATTAAAATCATGCTCTGAAAAAATTGCAGTATCTCTTGTACTATGGTACTGAATGAGGTAATGCTCATAACAAGGTTTTGAAACAGAAGTGATTTTTTTGTCTTAATTCACTCAATTCTCAACCACTCAATTTAAAATACAGAATATAAAACTTTAAAGTTTACAATGATACAACTTTCTCGCATGCATGATACAAGAAAATCCCAAAGTTTATTATTTCACATGAATTATAGTATACACAAATAAATAAACTTTCCCTCCCCACCCAAGCTTCTTACTCCATCATTCATGTTCAAATGCTCTCCAGAAAGCTGCATCTTCAGCAGCCACCAAACAATCTTAAGTTGTAAAATTTTCAACTTCAATAAGGATTGCCTTCCTCGTCCACGCTTCTTCCCGAGACGGGCTCCAAGATCTCAATAAACTTCAGAGAACAATCTTCCATTAGGGTCTGGGTGAGCATGATCCGGCACTCCAGCCACGTTCTCGTAGAGTGCCGGATGTGTGAAGAGTATGTTTCCTTCCCCAGTCCCCCAGACCCCTTCTCGAAAAGCACTTCAAGAAATCCTATTCTTAACAATTACTGAAACCCAGAAACTGGCTCCTGCAGTTATGAAAGCCCTTGACAGAGTAATTTATTCGAGTTGTTCTCGTTCGGGATTTATTAGGCCTTCTCTCCAATGGTTTAACGCAAAGTCAGAGCTTGAATATTAAACTTTCCCCCTATATGTACGCAGCAGACATTTATAGAGACTGCTTGCTTGCTTGCTTTCGCACGGAGGAATTGTATTTAAAGAATGCCGGGGTAATGAGTGTTCAAGGATATTTGTATTAAATCTCAATCACGATGGGGAAGGTCTCTGAGGCTCTACAGTTTAATTGCTGACAACTTGTAACGGTCGGGGCAATGGCGTAAGAGGCGAGTAATTACTTGTTCGCGATTTAGCATGTCATTATAAGCAGCAGCAGAGAGTAATCGATTCTTAAATTTGTGTACCTGGATAATAGGCTATTGATAAGGGCATGAAGAATTTTAGAGTGGGCGGAATTTATGGAAGAGGTGTTCTCTGCAGTCTTGCTTTAAAGAATAATGCTTTGAAGTGCAATCTAGAGACGAGCGAATATTTTGCATTCATAAAAAGTAGAGATGAATCGTGTCATTGCACTGACAAGTGAATAATTCCTAGAAGTATATTATTTTGAAAGTAAGGAAAGAAAATAGAAACGGAAACAAACGGGCAATGCCGTAAGAGACGTGTAATTACTTTAAGCAGCAGCAGAGAGTAACCGATCCCAAATTTGTGTACTGGGATAATAGGATATTAGTGATAGCATGATGAATTTTTAGAGTGGGTGCGACTTATGCAAGAAATGTTCTCCGGAGCCTTGCGTTCTGGAATAATCTAATAAAAGCAATCTCTCTAGAGACAGACAAATATACTTTGCAACTGTTTTGCATATTCATAAAACGTAAAAAGATGAATCGTGTCATTTCACTGACAAGTGAATAAAGCTTTGAAGTATATTGTTTTGAAAGTGAGGAAAGAATAATAGAAACGGGAATAAACGGGCAATGGTGTAAGATATAAGTAATTAATTTAAGAAGCAGCACAGAGTAATCCATCATAAATTTGTCTTCCTGGGTAATAGGCTATTGATGATAGCATGGTGAATTTTAGAGTGATCGGGACTAATGTAAGAAATGTTCTCCGCAGTCTTGCTTTTGAGAAAAATGTTCTTAAAGAGCAATCTAAAGACAAACGAATATACTTTGCAACTGTTTTGCATATCCATAAAAAGTAAAAAGACGGATCGTGTCATTTCACTGATAAGTGAAAAATAATTAGAAGTATATTGTTTTAAAGGAGAGGAAAGGATAATAGAAAATAAAATAAACGACCAATGGCGTAAGAGACGAGTAATTAACTATAAGTAGCAGCAGAGAGGAATCGATTCACACATTTGTGTACCTGGATAATAGGATATTGATGATGACATGCGAATTTTAGAGTGGACAAGATTGATAAAAGAAATGTTCTGTGGTCTTGCGGTAAGGAATAATGCTCTGCAAGAGAAATACGTTTACAGAAGAAAATGTGTTTATCAGCTTTGCATATTCATAAAAATTAAAAAGATGAATCGTGTCATTTCACTGCCAAGTGAATGCTACTTAGAGAAATATAATTTTAAAACCGTGGAAATTCTAATGAAAACAAAAATAAATGAGTAATGTGAGAGGCAAGTCGCATTTTATGATGGTAGGGATTTAATGAAAGAAATGTTCTGTGCAGCCTTGTGGTTTGGAATAATGCTTTTTAAGAGAAATATAGCGACAGAAGAAAATGTGCTTATCAACTTCGCAATTATTTTTCATATTCATAAAAAATAAAAAATGAATCATGTCATTTCACTGACAAGTGAAATTTACAAAGAGGGATATGGTTTTGAACGTGTGCAAAGAATAATAAGAACGAAAATAACCGGGCAATAGCGTAAAAAACAAGTAATTATTTTTAGCAGCAGCAGAAAGCCATCAATTATTAAATTTATGTTCCTGGATTATAGGCTATTCATAATATTGACGAAAACACTGTTTCAATGGCAAATTAACGTTTATTGCATGCATAAATATTAGTATTTTTTTTAAATAATACCCGACCACTGACCCATCGGTCTTCCGCACTACGAGTATCGAACTGGTGGTTACTTGTGAAGGAGCAGCAGATGGGTGAGCTTTCGTTACTCCTGACAAGGACAATCTTACAAAACAGGATTCGAGCCTGGAGCCTCTTGGGTGGTAAGCAAGTATCGTGCCCACTTTACCAGTTACATTACTAAAAGACGCCAATGGCATGCGGTGTTCCCAAGTGTTGATCCTCCTAAGTACTGATCGCCCTCGAAGATGGGTAACTGGTGATTGGACAAGAATTGGTGTGCTCACCATGGTATGGCCGTTGGCATATTAAATATAGTTAAAATAACAACTCTTAAGTATTTTGTTGAACGAGATGAGAAATTTTGTTGATCACTTACGATCATTTGTCATTTCGTGAGGATTAATTTAAGTTTTTATTATTTAAGTTGGGTATCTGAGCATATTTTGAAATATTAGAACATAAATTCATTGATATAAAAGATAGTTTTAATGACCACTTATACAAACAGTATACTGACTATCAACTTAAATATACATTTGAATTTACACTAAACAGTATTAAACCCCTAATTTAATTCTGCTAATTAAATAACATCTTAATCCTACACTGATATCATTATAAAATATTCCTTAGAGTATAGGAGCTCAAGTGCGACCACGACATCTGACCGTGGTTCAAAATTATGAAGCGTCCTCAGATCTTTCCCTTCCCTTCAGTATTGATCATCGGTATCAATAGTCCAGTATATTGATTCTGTCATGAATAGTCCAGTGTCTTGCTCCAATGCGACGTTAATTCAACTACCTATATACCTTCGAGTATAAGTTCAAATAAAAATTTAAAAATGATGTTAACGTGCACTACGTTTTCGTCATATTTATATCTCTATCGTCTTGTTTGATCAATTTTAAAAATAAATAACATTTTTAATACCTCTGGTGTACATGAATATTTCACACGTGGCGTTTGAAAAAATTGCAAATTAGCATATTCAGTCTTTTTCGTAAAAAATATTGATAAGTCATTAAAACTACCAGTTAAGAAATCCATTGGTTTTCAATATTCTTTGCAATCAAAACTCGGATGGATTCCATTCACAATGAAGGCTTTAAATTTAGATACCTCCTTATCATTTTTGCTAATCTTCACTAATTCATATTTAATTACAAATGGTGCCCTTATTTAATATTCGAAAAAATAGTTTATCTTTGCTATTTCCACAAACGCTTTTAAATTATTCTCTTCATTTGATTTTTTAAAACTTGAATGTCGTGATTAAATTTCAATCTCCTTTAAGGAGCCGATTTAAGGAAGGAACTAAAAGAATAAAGGAAAACAATAATTTTATTGTCTTTTTTATCATAAATGTAATATCAATTACACAGTTCATTTAAGGCTCAGTCCATCCCTTCTTAGACAAATGCAGATGTTCTAATACATTTATATTATCTTTTTTAGTTGAAGCAAAATAGGTATTAAGTATAATCACAAGTCAGCTGGAGTGATTTAAAAGCTGAAACTCATCATGATGTACTCTACTAAAGTTTCCTCATTTCTAGTTTAAATGCTTTGTATTTTGAACTTATTTCAATTAAATTTATAAAATGCTCTTTACATGGAAATTAAATGAAACATAGGATACTGAACCTAAAGCTGTTGCTCCCAAATGAACGACACCATTATGGAAATAGTAAACCTTGACAATGCTACTCGTTCCGTACCCACAAAATTGACAGTTTTTACACTCCACTATGGGAGACCCGAGAGTATCCATGTGAGGATTTACCAGTTTTGTGATCTCCATAGATTTGATTAATTTCAGTTGAATAGACTCACTGTTGGCTTTTCTTGTTGGACATCTGATTACTTGGGAACTGTGTTTATGCTATTGCTATAAAATCTCGGTCGTGGGAAGCCAGGATATCGATGTCTGCATATATTCTCTCTACACGCCCTGTGTTTTAGTACTAGGTTCAGTCATCCGGGATGCGTATTGAAAGTAAGCTTATGAGGGGATACTAAGACATAGAGCATTGGTGTTTCCTCTAACCCATAGGAGCATTGATTAATCTGAGATAATCCTAATCTGTGGAGATAGCTAGGGAATGGGGCATGGCCTATTACGTACTGCATTAAACGTAGTATGACAGTTTGTAGAGTCGGATGAGAAATGATTAATCCTATATGTGGATTAGACGAGATATCTCGTCCATCAAGATATGGTCAGTTTCCTAATAACGAGATATCGTCGAGGCCACAACCAGTTGGGTTAAGGATTTTGATAAAAAGCAACAAAATGAACCAAAAACACCTAGCATTGGTTACGAACTTTTTCTGTCAAGTTCTACACGTTTAGTACACGTTCTACAAGTCAAGTACACATTTCTATTTCATTTATTCGACATAATATGTCTTATATAGTAATAATAATGAGAGTGAAACAACTCTTCTTCATATGTTTTGTTTACACAGAACAGCGTAAACATAAATCTGGGATGAAGTAACTACTCGTAGATGTGAAAAGAAGTATAAGTCCTAGAAAATACAACTACAATATTCATCGTAGCTGTGTCGGATTACGACTGTCGTCCAATGAGCGTGATGTTCATTCAACGTGTTAACCCTCCAAGTGAAAGAGATATCTTATCAAAGATTTTCAATTTGTTAATAACGAGATAACTCGTCCACGATTCGGTCAATTATAGTAAGGACGTGATCTCTCGTTGAGACAAAACTGCCCTATATCCCAAGGGAATGGAAATTCAAGTAGGAAAAAATTGTCAGTTCCCCAGAACTGGTGACAGTTTGGAACAGAATGTTTGCATCAGAGGCTGGCCTCTATAGGACAGTTTCCGTCGCAAAGATAAACCAACAGAAGGGTTAAAAATCATCCCAATGATTTGAGGAGTTTGATTGTTAGGTTAGAAATGTTTTCGACTAAGAAAAACTCAGAAGTACACCATTCTACAATGTGATTTCGTAGTTTGATTAATCAAGTCTTTTTTGAATATAATTATTAAAACGATGCGCCCCACTAATGTTCAGTTAAAATATTTTTTGAACTATGCTTCCAAGAATGTGGTCATTTTATAGCGTGAAGGACGCATTACTTGTATATTTGTTAATTTAAGAAACAGGTTCAAAGGTGGGCAATGCGTTCCTACCATTAGAATCTTTAGCATGGTTTCTGGCTCCCAGTTTATCGTTATGTGCCAGGACCTATGGTATTCGCCATACATGATTTGCTTATGATATCCCTTTCTCCAAGCGAGTTTATCATCTTTCCTCTAAATGAACTTCCACAAGTCCACATGCCTTATCATTAGAACCGCACTACGACATGAATACATTCTGCAAAATCGAGGATGAAATTATAAAAAGCATAAATTGCTTATTGATAATTAAAAGCTAAATAGCAAGTTAATTTATCTGGAAAATTAACTTATTTTAATATAATTATTTTAACAAGAGAAAACTTATAAATATTGTATTTTAATCTTGAAATTTTATTTTACCAACTATTTTTTATACTTTTACGCTCAGGGTGGATACTCATATCAAAATAAAGGGACACCACCATATATAAAATAGTGTCAAATCCTTTTCAATCTTCACTGCATAATCTAAAATAGTTGTAGAAATCATGAACATGCAGAGTGTTAAGCATTATGTAAATGCTCCCCGCATGAACCTGATTTTACAAGTAAATCAAACCCAAAAGTGTTTGACTATCACAGCAATATTATAACCAGTTTTAAATAATTGATTAAACCGAGTACACAAGAAAATTCCTCAAGCAAAGCTTAATTATGACCCGTCCCCTCAGTCACATGTTTCAGCCTTTTATTAATTCGAACACCTTTTAGACATGTCCCTTGGAGCAATGAGTCAATAAATGTTAAGAACTTCGTAACATTTATTCTCCTGGTGCCATTTGTCATGAGGTAATTTTATTATACGAATTCCAAATTCAGAAGTATGCATCTGACATTTTCTGGATCGTAATGAACTTCAGCATTCTTTAATTTAATCTATATTCAGAATTAAGGTGCTGAAATAGGAATCGATTAATTACTCTGACTCGGTTAACGGAGATTAAAAGCCTGAAAACTATGGCGCCCTGCAGCGTCGGTATTAAATTTATTTAATCCATTCTCCATGCTGCTTTGTTCGGCGTTAATATATACTTTTCCATTTCCCTAATGAAGGCAAAGAAACCTTGTTTACACTTACTAGTAGTTACTAAATGTTAAGTCTGAGATTCAAAGGCAAACTTGGACGAATTTAATGAGGTAACGATTCCAAAATTGCGCAAAGGCACTTGAGGGATCATTTCTCGAGTTTTGCGCGATCCTTTAATATGATTTGACTACAGTATCGACTCATTGTGGCTGTTGCTTTTATTTAGTTACTTTATAGTTTAGTTGATGAGTTTAGTTACTTGAGCTACTTACTAGTACAATTATTTGAAGCTAATACTGAGATTCAAAGGCAAACTTGGACGAATTTAATGAGATAATAATTCCAAAATTATGCAACTGTATTTGAGGGATTGTTTCTCGAATTTTCCACGATCTTTTATGTTAATATGATTTGACTTCAGTCTGGACTTATTGTTGCTGTTGCTTTTCTTTAGTTTATTGTTAGTTTAATTATTTGATTAGTTTAGTTACTTGAGTTACTAAGTATTTACTTGAAGCTAAGTCTGAGATTCAGAGACCAACTTGGACTTTAATGAGGTAACAATTTCAAATTTATGCAACTGTACTTGAGGGATCTCTTCTAGAGTCTTACACTGTCTTTTGTATTAATATGATTTGCCTTCAGTCTGAATTCATTGCTGCAATTGATTTTCTTTAATTACTTTCGTTACTTGAAGATTTAGGTACTTGATAAGTTTAGTTATTTTAGTTGCTTCCTAGTAGTTACTTGAAGCTAAGTATGAGATTAAAAGACAAACTTGGACGAATTTAATAAGATAACCATTCCGGAACTATGTAACTGTATTTGAGAAATCGTTTCTTGAGTCTCGCACGATCTTAAAAACCTATTTAGAAGTTATTTTACAAGATAATTTGCGATAGAACTTAAATTTAACTATTGAATATTTAAGTCTGAATAAGTTTTTGAATTGAAAACATGTTTTCCTAATTCTTAACTTACTATATAAAAAATTTTCATATTTTGCATAAAATATTGATTTCATCGGGTAATAAGATGTATATCATACTAATCATAAGATGTATATCATACTAATCATAAGATGTATATCATACTAATTATAAGATGGATATCATACTAATCATAAGATGTGTATCATACTAATCATAAGATGTATATCATACTAATCATAAGATGCATATCATACTAATCATAAGATGCATATCATACAAATCATAAGATGTATATCATAATAATCATAAGATATATGCGATATGTCTTACACTTATGGATGCTTTGCAATTTTGTTAAGCTGAACTGTAAATCGCTATCTAGTTTTACAGTTTTACTTTAAAATAAATCAAACGCCCTTTATTATCTTCAAAAGTACGTGTAATGAGACTTTTACATACTTAAGTTTTTAATATTATAATCTTCTTTTTTTAAATTGGAATACATAATTTTAAAAATGTAAAATACTTTCTAATTTACTTTTCGAATAAATATGCTTGGCAAAATAGCAATCTGGAAATATTTACATACAAGCAGAAAAGATACATCACTAAATTAATAACGTGTTTTACACTCCATTCGGTTCATGCAATTTAGAGATGTACTTAAGAAACTGTTGTAAGGAATTGGGACTTCTTAACATGCGTGACTTCATGACGAATGAATTTCACATCACCCACAATATTTGTCAATCGTTTATTTTATTGGATAACTTGTGTACATCTTAATTAAACATCAGTTTCGAAGCTTCACTTAAATAGGTGAGCTTACTCTTGCCATGCATTGAAATTTTCAAGAGTTGAGAATCAAATCCATTGAAAAATCCGTTTACGACTCAAAATATTCTGGATTAGGGGACATTTGTGAAATAGTTTTCTAATAATCACTTCATCATCTCAATGATACGAAAGACTGGTGAGTAATTCTAATTTCTTAATAAAAATTCTTCATTGTTTCATCTATGCAATGCATGGGTGGAATCTTGAAATATCTTTAATAATTGGGTATTTATTCGCAAGTAAATGAAAATTTCGTTCGAAATAAATATAAATCGATCATGTAACACAATGTATCCTCTTTCCACTAAGTACAACATCGTAACAGTGGATTGGTATTTAATGAAGATAGACTTTGCAAGCGATATACTATTTTATACTATTTAGGTCTTTAGGAATAAAAATAGCAAATAATAGCCGAAAGCCATTTCTAAAAACAAAATTTAAAAAATTACTGTTTACATCTCGTTTTAAAAGAGATTAGGAAGAAATTTGAATTAAAGACAGCATTTACTTAAAAGGATACAAATAAACACTTACAGATTGTTTACAATTTAGCTGAATCTATAGAATAGTTTATTATTCAGTGTTCAAATATGCATAATACTTGTAATGACACATAAAGCTTCGTACAAGATATTCATTTTTCATTGATAAAGTCATTCCTACATGCTTTTAAAAGCGTCTGTAATCTTTATTTTATACTGCCATAAAAATATTTTTAAAATATAAATATATTATCTTCATTTGATGGAGTCCCACAGACACCATAATAGCTTATGAATGAAACTGAAATGACTATTAAAATCTCCATGATAGCATTAGAATGAAAATAGTGATTTTTTTATATTATATTACTGGGGAAATTTATGGCTTTTATTGATTCGACACGATGTTGTTACTACCAGTACCAATTTTTTTTCTCCAACAGATCAGATAAACTAATTTCTTAATGCATATATTTTTATCAAAAAGTGTCTTGGTTTATTAATGTTAAATCTGTATAAATATTGTTGTTCTAAAAATAACATTTTCTTTAACTTTCCACATTTTATTGATTTATATTTTTTTAAGACAGCGACAATCAGTTAATTGTATCTTTTTGTGGCATAAGCAATCATAAGCTTATGAAAGCATTGTAAAATAAGCTTAAAAGTAAATAAATGAAATATAATAACTTTGCCATTTAGATATTATAACCATTTTACGCATATTCTTTCCTGGTGTCTAAAAAACAGTTCTCAAGTGTATTTGCATATCATAAAATTGTCCAGTGTATTTTGAAATAATTTATTCAACTAAAATGAAACCTGCACGAAGTAATTTGTGCATTAATCTTCTGCCACATAACATCATTCGTCTTGGACTCTTACCTCTATCCTAATTTCCTAAAAGCAGAAATTATGTACATAATTGCACCTGCACATTACAAATAATCGTCATCCAACTTTATTACAGAATGTATTATAAGTAGAGCCGTGCTAAAGCGATTCATGCAAAGTCCAACAGCTGAAATTCCTTAACAACCCACTGAAATACTCGCACAAAATACAATTGCACAATTTATTTTCTTATGCAGAAACAACAGCTTTCAAGTACATCTACATATAAAAAAAACTGTGTGTTTTGAAATAAATTATTCAATTAAAATCCAACCTGCGCAGAGTAATTCGTTCATTAGTCTACTGCCACATAATATCATTCGTCTTGTGGCGCTTACCTCTATCCTAATTTCCTAGAAGCAGAAACAATATCAGTTACAAATGGTCCTGATCCCGCTTTATTCTCACGTAGGTTACCGAATGTTTTGTAAATAGTCGTGCTAAAGTGATTCACGCAACAGCCGACCACTTAAATTCCTTAACAATTCGCTGAAATACTTGCAAAAAGTACAAATACGCAATTGATTTCCTGTTGCTGAAACAATAGCTTTCAAGCACATCTGAATATAAAAATACGGTTTATTTTGAAATAATTTATTCAATCAAAATCACAAACAACACAAAAGTAATTCGTGTATTAGTCTTCTGCTACATAATAACATTCCTCTTATGACGCTTACCTCTACCCTAATTTTCTAATAGCAGAAACTATATCCGTAGCAGTACCAGCACATTACGAATGGTCATCATCCTGCTTTTTTCTCATGGAGGTTACCGAATATTTTGTAAATAGCCGTGCTAAGACAATTCACGCAATGGCCAACCGCTAAAATTCTTTAACAATCCGCTGTAGTTTTACTTGCACTAAAGTACAACTACACAATTTATTTCCTGTTTTGAAAACAAAACAACACATTTCAAGCACATCTGCATATCAAAAAATTTCTTGACAATCTTAATCTTAATCTCGCACAAAAGTAAATATTAACCTTAACATCAAAATTCCTTAGCAATCCTCATAAATTATCTCACAAAAGTACAAGTACGCAATTTATTTCACGTACAACTTTCAAGTACATCTGCATGTCATAAAAAACCCGGTGCATTTCAAATTAAGATAAAAAACTGAACAAAATAATTCGTGCATTAGTCTTCTGCCAAATAACATCATTCGTGTTGTGACGCTTACCTCAATCTTAATTTCCTAGAAGCAGAAACTATATCCGTCACAGTACCTGCACATTACAAATGGTCCTCATCCAGCTTTATTCTCACGTAGGTTACCAAATGTTTTGTAAGTAGTCGTGCTAAAGTGATTCACGCAACGGCCGACCGCTGAAATTCCTTAACAATCCGCTGAAATACTCGCACAAAAGTATGAGAAGGCTCACCCAACTACGTTTCGGAAGCAATGTGGAAACAATTCCCCGGCATAATTTGCGGAATGGCATCCAAGAAAGCGCGTAAATGCTCCCAGCCCCACATGCTGCGATACCCCCCGACTGACTCGCGTCAGGAAGTATTAACTACGGCTTCAAAACAAGTCCTTTTGTGTGATGCGTAGCAGAATAAACTTCTCTTCCCCAGTGTGGAAAGAACTTCATTGTTAACACTGACGAATAACTCTCTCCGGTCGTGCACTGTTCCGAAACTTTGTATTTGGATGCTGGGTTTGGGAAAGGTTTACTCTCGATTCATAACGGCGAAAAGAACAAATATGTCTCGCCTTTCCTTCGCAAGATGCTTACCTCTGTCTCGTGTGAAATCTACAGGGATCAAGAAGTGAAAGTCAGGGAATGAGTCGATTAGGCTTGAAGTTTGTTTTTAAGATAGTACAATTTTACTATTTTCTTAATAAATATTTTATTAAAAACTTTTTAATGACTTTCGATATAAATATTGGAAATCAATCCCAATCAAATATAAGAGAAAATATTACAGTATATAAGGAAATATTTTCCTTAACCTATTCGACACAGTCCATATATGTGGAATTTGGGTTTCGCCTCTTGAAACCCAACTAGGCATAACATTTTTCATTGTAACATATTCAAGCCTTCAATCAACATGTCAGTAAGTGAATTCGAATGTTGCATTAAAGGTTTATTTTGTAAATGTACTATTCTATACGCGAGTTATAATGTTACTTTAAAGAATACTGCTCTTAGCTGAGTCATAAGTGACAAAACGAAAACAAATCTTTGTTGTAAAACACAATTCTATAGTGTCATGTTCAATAACCATTTGCATATGTGAATTCATGGTTATAACATTCAGATTTTATGATACACTTGAGAAACTTACATTAAAATGTTATTCAACAAACAAATTTTATTTCAATCGCATTTGTATGTTTATTTGGATATTTATATCAGGTGGATATATTCATAAATTTAAGTCAAACAAAGATATTTATACATATATGCATTACCTTTCATATGTTTCAACTTAATTTAATACTTACAAAACATTGCAATTTTTAAATTGAAGTTCCATTTGAAAATAATACTGTTAAAACCTGATTTTACTTTTTCCATAGGACCATATTAATAAACTTACAAAGAGGGAAAAAACGTAAAATGTAGAGGGAAAATAAGAAAACCTACTTAACAGAATGAAGACTTGAAAAAAGTGACATACCAAAAGGAAAAAGTCAAACTGAGGGAATATTAAGCCAGGGTTTCTCTTATTTATGAATACTTTTTTCATTGAAATATATTTTTCATTAAAGTATATTTTTCTTATTAAAGTATATTGGATGAATAAAGGAATAAAAAATTCTCAAATTTCATATTGGCGCACAGTATTTCTTTTATAATGAAGACATTTTTAACTAATTCCATAAATCTTTTGAAATGTGATAGTTTTTTTAAAAAAGCACTTGTAGGATTAGAGTAAGTTTAAGAATATAAACTAATCTTCTTTAAATGAATAGAAAAGTTAGTCCAATATTCGTTTTAAACGTTGCTACAAATTAAACTAACGCAATTCTCAAAAATCTTAAAGCGATTCACATTCTTATTCATTTTTGCATAGGCTAATCTTGAAACTGGCAAGTTCGGTTTGCATAAAAACACACGAAAGTAATATGAAATTCGTTGTAAATCAGTTTTAAAAATGGCAAGTGAAATGCTTTGAAATCACGAGCTTCATCTTTCAAAAATTATTCCACGCATAAAAATAGATGTTTACATGTAATTAAATCATTTTTTGCACACTTCAAACACTCGAGTAAACAAACCTGAATTAGAATTGTAAAAATTTAAAATGACAAACATAACGGAACACAAAAATGTCACAAAAAACCCACTCAAAAAAATTTACGACAGAGTTAACGCTTCGACGACTTACCTCATTAGAAATTCTTCCGCGTTAAGTTTAATGAAAAAACCAAACACTTTCAACCGAATACAAACACTGATCCAGCCAGAAAAAACAAGAGCGGAATTTATAACGCAGCACGTGTAAAATGTCAGATGCATTAACAAAAACACACTTTAATTTGTTGAACCGACATTACTGGGAAGTGTATCCATGTATTCCTATCGAACAACTCAATGGTGAAAAAAAGAGCATTCCAGAGCTGCGTTCTTAATGTTATTCATTTGGAACAATCCAGAAAGGGAAAAAAGAAAAAGCCACGTCTCTTGTGCTTAAATAAAGCAAGATAATTTTCACTTTACTCACTGAAATGGTTCCCCTGAGTAAAATTTCTAATGCTCCAATCACAACTTCTTTCTTACTTTCATGCATTAGTTTTTCATTCACTCGTGCTTTGAAGCCCGAGTCCTTCCGACTTCAGGAACGAAACGTGGAGATTTGTGGCTCATTCTGGGGCAAACCGAAATGTATGGGTCATTAAGCTAAATGACCGCAATTCCGAAGCGTTCCAAACAGTTCAGATTTGTCAAATTCTGAATATTAAGAAGAAAGTGTTTAAGCTTTCATCATTACAAACTGGATTAGAGTTTTTAATGAACCTACGGCGATTTCGCTCCGTTTTCCGAAATGCTACTTTGCGAGTGGGGATTTCTGGAGAAAGATGTTTTCGATTTGGTTGTAAACTGATTTTGCTTAGTCATTTGGATAAAAAAAATAGTCTACTGGTTTACCACCGCGTAATAGTTGCATCTAGAGTACCGAAGCTCAATTAATTAAGGAAAGTTTTAGGTCTTGTTAAAACGTAATACTTCTCACATCTAAAACCTAAGGATGTTTTCTAAGTTCCATGATTTTATTTAGACAGAAAATTGTTGTTTTTGCGAATTAGTAATTTTAAATATCTAAAATTAAGTGCACATTTTTAGCTCATCTCAATTGCTGTCTTAATCGCTGTTTAAAAATAAATTATAAGCACATGTTTTATATATAATTATACTAAACATATATCCATTGTACGAACCATAATTTTTATTAAAAATTAGTCATTAACTTTCCCATCCATTTCAATGGAAATAAATAACAAAATAGTGTTTTCCGATTCTGCATAACTTTGAAATTTTAACCGTTTTTAGGCTTTTCCCCTCTGGCTGCCAAGCAATTGTTAGCTAATATGCTTCCATTTTTAGCAATCTTACTTAACTCTCCTGTGGTGGTTTAGTTTATCTTCGAGTCAAAATTCACCTTGTTGTGATCAGCCTCTGATGCAGAAATGTGTTCCAAACTGTCACCAATTCTAGTCAAAGGACAATTTGTTTTCCTACTTGTATCTTCATTCCCCTTGGAGAAGCAGATTTGTCTCGAAGAGGTATCTCGTCAATAACCTTGTTGTGATCAGCCTCTGATGCAGAAATGTGTTCCAAACTGTCACCAATTCTAGTCAAAGGACAATTTGTTTTCCTACTTGTATCTTCATTCCCCTTGGAGAAGCAGATTTGTCTCGAAGAGGTATCTCGTCAATAACAAAACTGTCCAGATCTTGATAGCGAGATATCTCGTCAAACTATTTGGAAGGTTAAATCGTCCAAGAAAGGCCCAAATAAGGATTTTTCATTTTGTTCATACCGTTCAAGACAGATCAATCTACGTCATCCCTTTTTCTCTCAGTCATGAGATAAATTTCACAGTGTTCAAACCTATGCTTGTCTGTTTCCATCATTCAAGTTATTTTGGAATCTTCGATATTTTTATACATTATAATTGCATCTTATTGAATACACATCATGTATATTTTTATAATAATGCCAGTCTTCTCATGTGCAAGTGTTAACAATTACATTGTTCGCTTGATGCAATGACCCTTGGTGACAATGTTCAGTGACAAATGTAAATTTTTAAACAGTCTGTTAAACGATGTCTCAATTAGGAATCGAGATCTATCGAATTTCTATTTGTTAACTTAAAGAACCTTCCATCCCATGTAGGCAGAAGAGAATATTTATTATAAGTACAAAAGTGCTTCTTTAGAAAAGAAAGAAAATATAATAGACATTTCTTCTCGAATGATAGCAGTGGAATTGTCGATTTTCTCTCATACAATTTAATAGGCGTTTTCATACTGAAAAAACTTCCGTAAATTGTAGCATATAATATTTTTCGGCCTTTTGAATTGCATACGTTTATCTAAGTGCCTGGCTTTCTACGAGTTCAATCAATTGTAGGTTTTCACTTCAGATTTGAAAATCAAGCTCAAAATGTATCGAAGCGACATGCAATATGAATATCCCGCATGCACTTGAGAACATCGAAGGTGTACAGAAAACATAGCCTTATACCTACCCACGTAAACTCAATAATCAGGTTAAATGCTTGACTTGCTTGCCAACACACTATCAATCTACACACCAATTCACAAATACTGTCCATACAACTTCAATTCAAACGCTCCCTTAGCCTGCAGCTGAATCACTATAAAATTTACATAAAATAATATTTTGCGTAGCAAAAGCACTAATCATCTGTCATCTCCAGTTTACAAAACTGAATTTTTCCCTTTAGAATTTTTCGTTTCCATATTGTCTGAGTAGGATGCATTCTATATTAGTAAATTTCGATATACCTTTTAAAGTGAAATAAGAATACTTATAAATATGCATTTTAGATGCGTTTTCAAACTACTGAATTTACAAACTTTTATCCTAAGGATGACATCTTTTCCCCCTCCTGGTGGTTGTTTCTCAACGAGGTATCTCATTAACAAAACTGTCCAGATCTTAATAGAAGATATCTCGTTATTAGAAGAAAACTGACCAGATTTTGATCTCGTCATCAAAATATTGCCGGCAATATTTTGATGACGAGATATCTTGTCTTTAGCGAGCTATCCATATCTTAATAGACAGATATCTCGTCGAAACTTCTTGGAGAGTTAAGAGACCAAACACGATAAGTTATTTAGCATTGGAAATGACTTGACATACAAATCTGACATCTTTCTCAGTTTGTTGTGATGATGTAAAGACATCACACATTATATTCGTTCAGTTCGCGATTCGACGTCAGTCAATTCACCCTTAACGCGAGTTTCTCCCTAAGCGCGAAGTCGAAAAACGACAGGGCGTGAGAGCTAAAAATAGCTTTTGTATTATAAAGGCCACATAATTTCCCTGACCGCAAGGAAGGGGGATTCCTAGAAATCGAATCACCTCTATCCAACCACTTTCGGGAACAAACTAGAATTTTCTTGAAGCCGGATATTCACCGTCTCCTTTTTCCTGTCCTGCATTCTATCACTTCCGTTTCAAAGGCGATTACCTCGGACACTTGGCTCTTTTTTTTGGCGTTCGGTCATGCGTACAGTACGAGTTCATAGGTCACTTGTGGTCGCGGTGGGGAGTGTAAAATCTTGCAACCTTGACCTTGGCTGGAGCTCGTAGGTGAACAGTGATTCGCTATGAGTTCTGGTTGGGAAAACTATTTACTTTATGGTAAACATTCAAGGCAAGTTTTAAGAGCATTCTCTTGGGGACTCTTGCCTGCCGTTTCCATGTGTGAAGGTTTTGTCGAATCTGCGCTCCGAGTACCTTTTTGAAAATGGTATCTTTTTAGCGTGGGTAGCCATTTTGACCCCAGAGCTTGGATTAGGACCTTGTTGCTATTGATACTTATTCTCGACTCGTTTGCGCAACTCCCACAATTATTCGTCCAGGTATAAAATGATTTTGGATCCACAGTGATTTGGACATATTTTTCAATAGTACTAACCATCCAGTTCGAAGCCCGTCAGTTCTCGGGTGATACCTCTCAATATCATCTTCAAATTAGGAGCCTTACTATCTGCTCGCCTTGATCAAGTTCTAGGCTGTTGAGATGATAAAGGACCACGATTGCCAACACGAGACCCGGAATCCCTGCTTCCCTTTGCTCGACCTCAAGTTTTGGAATAAATGAAATATCATCTTATCAAGAAACCTTGGTTTTTCGTGTCATCCCTTGTGCCTGAACGCTAGCCATATATCTACTATACGATAATTTCATGAACCGGCCATCTCTCTCTCTCTCTCTCTAATTATCTATTTAAAAATAAAAACCACCCTTCCTCCTCATAACAGTTGTAATAGAGTCAATGTAGGCAAATGCATTTCATGTTTGTTTTTTATAAATATCAATATGCTCTTATTCTGTCTGCTCTGTTTGTCTGCTCTGCTTACCATTTGATCAAAAAGAGGAAAATGTAAGTCTTCTAAACAATAAAAGTTTTCATTACCGACAGCCACACAAGTTGAAATTTATGTTCGCATTGTTTGAACGTGCTACCATTTCCAAAAAGTTAGTATGGAATTTCTTTTATCTCCTACACATTTTCCGGAGTTCGAGGATAATAAACAAATCTTAACCTAAAATTAAATCAGCTCTCAAACTCCCATATCAAAGAAAATCGCTGACACGATCAGATTTTAAGCAGGTAGCGGGGAAAAGTTAGTCTTTTAATTCCTTTTTTCCTTGTTTTATTCATTTTTAAATCTGTAAAACTTTTATCTAGGGTAATAAAAATCTGCTCAGTGATGTTGCATCGACCGGTGGCTATTTTACGCACTTTTAGAGAGCAGTGGCAGTAGAAAGTGCAGTATTTCCTAACTACCTCGACAAGCTCTGATGACGGGATGAGGATCCGGCTCTCTTAATGATGGCGTGACGCAGTCATTAGTGACTCGTTAATGACTGCGTCATGCCGGCGACTGAGATTGTAAACACTTTTTCCAGCCTAGATTCTCGAGCACTTATTGTAAACCTTAATGTGAGAAAAATTTCATGGCTATAAAAATGAAATATTTTTGATAGTAGTCGATGAGTCCAGCAACTCAGAGAATTCTAAGTTGGAAGGACACGACGAACGAATGAACACATTTTAGGAATGATATTTTTTTGTAAAACTAAATATAGACGGCTCTAGTGCTTTAGCGACGGTAAGTATTCCGTTTCTGTTTCATAACTTAGGATGTTAATGGATTGCAATTTCATCTTGCGGCTTATAAGATGGATATTTAATATAAACAAACTAACCGAAAAGTTATGTTTTTATTTCTGCTATCCAAACGCTCTAAAATGTTTCGGAAAACCAGTGTTCGTCAAAATTGTTCAAATTGAAATTACTAAACGAGCATATAAAAAATTATATTTCATTTGGTCAAATAAATATAAGTCAACTATGAATAAAGGTACATATATAAATACGGAAATGACGAAATTGATTTAAAATGGATGCGTAAGGACATACATTCAATCAAAACTGTCTCCTGAAAAATCTGGGGGTTTTATATACCGTTTTGCCCTAACATGATAGACATATCGGGATTACTTAAAAAGGTGATTTATCGTTATTTTGGTAACGTTTGGCCTTTAATCTTATTAGCGCTGACCAATAAACTGTCATGTATCAATTCGAAACTTATTCTTTGTAATTTTTATGGGCGATTATATTCGAAAACTAGCCAACTGACATCACTCTCAGAATACGTACGATAAGCGAGCATCGCTGCAGAAACACTCTACCAACAACTACATTAATTTTACTGAAAATGCCTCTCAAACAAAAAATTAAACCAAACATCGTCAAAACAAGACAAATGAAATTTCTTCTTGACTTGAATTGTTTCCTTTTCTTATGGTAGCAAACAGAGAGTTGCGAGTTCGAATTCAACCAAAAACTGTCGTGTACAAGAAGGGATGGTGCAGGTTAAATCTGTCATGGCCTCGAATGTCCTCGCTTTAGCGTGGTCTGAATGTTTGGAGATTGGGGTGCCTGCTCAGGTGTGACCTCTTCATCTGACCACGGTTCAAAATTACGTGGTGTTGTTCTCGAATCTTTCCCTTCGGGTTTGATCCAGGACAGTCGATAATAGCCCATTGTGTTGCTCCAGTGCGACGTTAATTGAAATACCTACCTACTTACTTCTTCTTCTGGTAGTTAATTAATTTTACACTGAACCCTAGCAATTGAACTTTGTAAATTTTGCGCAATTTTGTAAAGCTATGTGGATTTAAAGTTTAACAATAATTTCTATAAACTTTAATTTGAAAGAGAAATTCACTTTAGCTAAAACACTAACATATATATTTTTTAAATGTATGTGGGTGAATCCATTCAAATCCAGGTAAGGCTATTCACCTCACCTTCGAATCGAATATTTTGCATACAGGTACATTTTGGGCCAACTTGAATCAATATATTTTTTATAATCTCGAAGAGATATTTCTTCGAGATACAGGGCTGTGAAAATGAAGTTACAAATTAAAATTTATTTTTCTTAGCGTACATTACATTGTTAAAAATCGCATATCTCATAAAGTATTTAAGATAATACAATTTTTTTCAAAAATAAATGTAAGACTTTAGAGCAATTATGAATACAAATTTCATTAGTAGTACGTAAATAGTATTGGAAATATAAATTTTTCAATTTGCTAAATTTTAAATTAATTTTTCTCGAAAAAGCCATCTTTTGAAAATCTGATTATTTTTCTAAATTTCTATATAAATATGCTATCAAAGTGTGTGAGCACTTTTTGCAGTTTTTGTATAGTTAAGCTTAAATAAATTATTGTATAAGACCCTAATTGGAAAACCCGATGCGATCAGAAAATAATGAAATACCGTCGAATTCCCTTTCGAAGTACGAAAAATCCCAAATGTCAAATTTCCTATAAAAGGACGAAAAGTTTTCGAAATTCCTAAATTAAATCGGGATTCCCTTTCAACAAGTGGAAAATACGCTTTCTGTATTTGTTTAAAAATACTTTTTTACTCAACGTTAACCGAATAATATGAATAATAATTTACAGTATTTCCTTAATTTGAATAAATTATCTATCACAAAATTATATATAAAACATGTACACCAAATTTCACAAACGTATAGTTTTGCCTTTCATCTCACTACAAAACCAAATTAAAAAATACGCTCTAGTCCTCGGTTTAACGGGTTTTGGGCTCAAACTCTGGTTCGAGCATGGATGTTCGTATTCACTCGTAATCCACTTTAAGCCCTAAACTTATGTCTCATCAAACTTTGTATAGCAAAAATGACTATGGTGCATAACAAATCAAACATTCTTACATACAATTCTGCTTATTACATGGTTCCATTTTTATCATAAGTTGAATACATAAAAAACTGAAACAGGAATGTTATTCCGAAATTGCATTCACATACAGAAAAAACACTTGCTCAATGTTTATCAGATCGAAATTCATGGTGTGACCCATTTAGGAAAGAAGATGGGTCAAAAGAGACAGTATAAAAGGTATACACGTGTTTAGATCTAAAGTTTCTCGAAGTATTAGATCAGTTTCAGCAGTGTTTAATAAAAAGATGAAACAGCAAGCCAACTTTTTTACTATAATTCATCACGAAATTTTCAAAACTGTCACGTGCTCTTGTATAAACAGACCCATAAAATGTAAGCATTAACCTGAAACAGTACCATTAAGCAAATTTATTCAGAAGACTGTTGATTCACCTAAATATGTTCAGTTTAAGTCACATTTGGATTCTGATGAATCTTTGGAGCTTCTTGATCTATTTGAAAAATGCCAAACTATAAATACAAATCTTACGTGTCTATAATGATCGAAGTTGGTAAGATTGTCTTAACGCGTTAACGTTGTAAATACAACTTACAATCGTTGGAAAACCCTACAGTTTGTAAATACATTAAGATTAGAGTATAATTTAAACCTTCCTGGTGGTTGTCACGACAGTGTATCACATCTCATTAGCAAAACTGACAAAACCTTGAATGACGAGATATCTCGTCATTAGAAGAAAACTGACGAGATCTTGATCTGGTCATCATAAAAGAATCGGCAGTATCTTGATGACGAGATATCTTGTCATTAGCAAAATTGATTAGATCTTGGTGGTCTAGATATCGCGTCGTAACCACTTAGTGGGTTAAAACAATATTTAATTTATTTTGCTTTATGAACTAAAGTATACAACGATTTTCTCCTTAAGTTGATGGTATTACTTAGTAATTTTCTGCGTTATGTCCTACGATGCTTCTAACCTTTCTGAAACGTTTTCGACAAACACCTGCTATTGTGCATTTTAAGTGAAAACATCATTTATGGTATGGATACGTGAATGTTAATTCTAATTCATATGAAGTTGTCGACTGGCTCAATGAATAACTAGGCAGATATGAAAAGTAACTTTAATAAACATGCATCAAAACTTAAATAACCCTAATACTTTGACTAGTCTGCCATCATAGCGCCTCTTCTCAAAATGGCTTAACTAATTCTTAGATCTCAATATTCCTCGATCGCTGGATTCTAAAGATATTTTAATTCGTAGCCAGCATGCTCAGCACGACTGAAATTTTTTAAATTTGATCCATTGTCAAAGCCACGTGACATATTTTCATATATAAACTAATGCCACTTTGTTAGTAATATAATGAAAGCTTTTAAGTTTAAAAAACTAATTTTTTTAACTAATTTATAAATATTGAATACAGAAGAATAACTTAATGGTTGCGAGTTTAGTGTGAATTACTTATAATTCTATAGAAATGCTAAGAAAGAAATAATGGGAAGTAGGCAATGTTAGAAACACACAGCGAATTGCGATTACCAAAATATACGTGCCTCTGCAGTTAACAGAATATGTCTCATTAATATTTGCTTAAACTTAAAAAAATGACATATTTTAGCTGTTTCTTTATCAAATGAATGAAGTACTTAATGGAGTTCACTACTGTTCTTGAGTTATAACTTTGTTTACATAGTAAGTATGAGTCATTAGTTTATAATGTGAGCATAATGGGTTCAGAAAGATACTTATGCACATTATACAGATAGAGCACACCATTTTTATCTGTACAATAGTTCCACAGATGATGGTTCGTTAAACTAAATTTTTTTTTAGTTTGAGAAAAAATGTCAGATTTGGAACATGTTGTCAGTTAACAAATGTTCCCATCCTACACTGCGGGTACGGTTAAAAAAATGTAAGAAAAAGTATTTGAACATCAAATGAAGCGATTGGAGATATCATATTTGGGTTTTACATTTTTAAGGAAAAAAGAAGAGTGCTAGATAGGGCTGCATGATTCACATAAAAATTGCATTTTCGATTGCAGTATCGACAGTATTGAAGATAGATGGTCATATCCGAGTAATTTTTTCATCGGGATGAGTGGTAATACTTGCAATCTTGAGAATTAATGAATATTCTAAAATGTTGTTGAGGGGAATTATCAAAAAACGTTGAAAAGTATCAATATTATGGATTTGAATTACGATCATTGTGGTAAAACGATATTTTCGGTTTCTATACCTTAGTAGAAATTAAAATGTTAATAGAATAAAATTTTAAATTGAATTTAATTTATTTAAATTCAAGTTTTAATTTGATTTTTGTCTTTTAAATTATGAAAAACGAACGCATGAAATTCAACATTTCAATCTTTTGAAGTTAATGATAAAAATGAAAACAAAAATTATCAGGAATATTTATGTGAAAACAGTCCAAAGTGAACAATATATCAACGTTCAAAAGAAACACTACTTTACATTACATTTCTAACTCATTATTTAAATTTTTATCAATATACTATTTACAGTTTGAGAACAACTTTTAGTAGTTGATTGGTTATCTAACAAGGTTTATAGCCTACTCTAAGTAACCATATAAACTTTCAATTTGCTATTATTGAAGAACTTTTCTCAATCTAAACCAAACTAATAGAATTGATAAAATAATATAAATAGCAATGATAAACATGAATATAATTGTTTTCTGAAAAGAAAGAATTATTGAACGTCTACTGCACTACCTTAAAAAACTGAACGCCACCTAATATGATTCAAATTCATTAAACTAAAACTTTAAAGCTCATCTGTGAACAAATCATATTGAGTTAAATGAAATATCTACTGTTCTTCAGGCGTTGAAGTAAAACAATTTAAAACATGTAAAGGTTTCAGGTGTAATATAGGGTGTGCCACTTAGGACTGTAATAAAAGAAAAATTTGTAACATTGAAACAAATTCTTCGAATGACGAGATGAGCATGTTGAGGAGTACTAGACTTGCAAAAAAATTTCTGAGTCTATGCATAATCCTAAGAAATTTTGGAAATTAATCATGGTATGTAAGCAAAGAAAATATGATACTTTCTTTTGTTATAGTCATAAGCGGGAGGTTTTTTTGGCTCAAGGGCCATATTTGGGCAATTTCTCCGTACGCAATTCTAAAATAAGATACCGAATTTGTTTTAGGAACTTTAGCTAATTCAAAATATTTGTTACGAAGTTAAGCTCGTTCTATTAATGCGTTATAATAACGAACTTTTTGTGCTCGAATTTTAGAGAATTAGAATTTGGTGTTAATGTTATTAAATTAGTGTTCAATATCCTTCGACTTACCAAAGTCATTTATCAAAAAATATTTTGAAATGCAATAATAAAAATAAGTAAAAACGCGTTTAATCTCAATATAAAAATCATTACGTCTGCATATTAAATATTTAAATTTGCCCCACCAATGGGCGAATGGCTAAAAATGTGTTACTCATAAAAAACTGAAAGACTAGAGCGCTGTCTTACGAGTTTCGAATGTGTCGAAGACGGTTTTGGTTTCTTCAAGGTGACAAGTAAATGCTGGCCAGCTTCCCCAAAGTAACCTCACACTGCATAGTGGTTGGGATACTGGCAGCATTTCTCATAGTACCCCGGGGTACCGTGGAAGTAATGTATATACTGTCACGTTCTCAACAATTGATGCTTTTACGGTCATGCGATCTGTCAAGTTGAAAAGCAACAAACAATACGAATTTGATCGATTTACATTATAGTAAATCTGAAGGGGGCAAGCAGCTACAACGATTGAATATAGGATGATTGGACTTTCTGGCATTGGTCAGAGCATTGGATATGAAATTGGATTTTATTGGGGGTGGAACAAAATTGTGAGTCTCTCGGGGAGCACTCGAGACCTAAAAAATGCTGGAATGACCGGAAAAGAACGAGCTCCTCAACAAACCAACTGAGACCTTAAAAAGCGATCCCTAACCCCGTAGCATCGTTCTTATCTTAGCGTGCCTTGTATCAGCGACACCCAGGGCACAATGCCAAAGACCAATCGTTGAGTACCACTCTCTTGAATTTCACATTTACACACATGTATGATCCCTTACCTTACCTGTCTATAACTATGATGCTACTTTCAGACCAATACTACATATTGGATGAAATATTCAAGAACTTAGTGCTTGTATGATCAGTGTGGAACTCTAATCACATTTACATACGGCATCTTAATTCGATGCAATGACTATCTTCTGTACATATATGTATATGCACAATTTCAAATGATTAAATAAATTAATATCTAAACTTTCAACGTGCATTGTATGACTATAACACTATCTATAAGCTAGCATTAGAAAATATATTTAAATATTCATCATGTCCGCTAAAAATTACTCAGTTAACTGAACTATAATTCAGTTGACATAGGTTGCTAGCAAAAAACTGAAGTAACGCTACAACGATATAGATTAATTGATAAATTTGATTATTTTAAAAGTAATTATATAGTTTAAATGTGGTAAAATTACTGAAACAATTAAGTATTTTACGCAAATTGCATGAAATTAACAAATTTGAAAGAAAAATAAAATTTCTTCACACATCTTAAACATTAACAAAACTGTGTAGTAAGGGAAGAAAGGTTTTCCGATTTAAAAGATTTATTTGGAAAAAGCCCGTTTTAAAGTTTAAGATCTCAAAACCATAATGATTTACATAACGTACTTCATCAAACTGACATTCCATCCCCTCTACGAATGTAGGCTCGAAAGTAAATTCTGTAGCTGATATAATAAATTTTTCCCACAGTATCAGAAGTAACGAGGCAAATTATATTAAAAGTATAACAACATATTCTATAGTGCTCAATTTGAATCTAAAAATCACCCTAACACACTAAATGTGGTAAATAATTATATCCAAAACAATCTTATAACTAATTTTAATAGAACCCCTAATCAAATTAAATATAGGAACAAAAACCTTTTTATATATTTTAAATGTAAACCAGGAAAATTCCCCTTCTTAATTTTCATAATTTAGGCACCCATTGTTATTAATTAATTTATAAAAAGATTCGGTTAGATGTAATTTGTATTGTAGAAATCTTTGCTATGAGACATAAACGTAAACAGTTAGCAGAAATTTAAAATTTTAACTATTTCTATTTCTAGTTTTATTTATACAAATTTGTATTCACAGTTTCTTGAATCACTAGAAATAACCATAAATTTAGAGTACAGTTAAACATTGGTATATATGAATACGAAGTATCTGCAAATTCTGGAAAACATCAAGCGTAATAATTATTGGTTTGAAACATTGTTAACTATTTCTTTAAATTAAACAATTAACAAAGTTATGAAATTTATAAAAATAAAAGTAATCAATACTTCTTACATAGGGATAGATCATAAGTATAATAATAACTCAGATGTATATTTGTTGTGTGTGAAAACAAAGAATCAATTTACAATTTACATTGCTGTATGGTCCAACATATGATGTACATAAAAATATTCTTCGCATTATTTGAGTTCACAATTTATTATAACTTAAGAAAGGTCTTTAAGTGCATGGTTTTCTTTAAAAATATACAGTACGTGAAGTAGAGGTTCAGACATTTGTAAAATAATAGAGCATGGAAGATTTCCTTAGACGTATTTAAAATCAGCTAGGGATACTTTTTACATTTTCAAGAGATTGGTAACTAGCTGTGTATAAGTGTGCGTGTACTAATTCAATAAATTAAAAATCCACCAATTAAATATGCGTACATTAATTTTGAAAAAGTGTAATGGAGTATAAAGTCTGTGTAGTTACAAAAAATCTTACTGCGTTTTTTATCTTAAGTTTAAATAAAAAATTACTAAAGGGCAAACCTTGATTGCTTTAATGACAATGATGATTTAATCATAGATCACTCAACAGAATTTATTACGCGTTCAAAGATTATTTTATTACGCGGTTTCGTGGGATATTCAAATAAATTCAGTTTAGATTTTTTTGGATTATTCTTATAATTCCCGTTCAGAGAGATTGAAGAAATAAAAATTTATTCTCATGGGGAAAATATCTTTTTCATGGAGAGAATTGAGCTTACTACAATTTTTAGACCATATTATAATACAATCTTAAGATTAGATTTAAATTTGAAGTTCATCTGACTGGTTTCTAAGTGGTTTCGTATACAAATATTTTACTGCATGTTCCATGCAAATATATTACTTGAATATATATGTTTACTCACAGCCTATAAAAATGGAATTACCTCCAAAAAATGAAGAGTTTGATAGCATACTTGAGATATTTAGTCAAGTCATGTTTCTCTGCTTTAGTCTAGTGTTATTTCTGCATACTACCGTATTGTTGGTCGAGTGGTTGCTTTTAGAATGATTAGTTGATTTGTTTGGGTTTTATAGTGCAAGAATCATAATTGGCCAAGCTTCGCCAAACGCAAGACAACGTCAAGTAATCAACGAGGTAGGGAAAAAAGAAAAAAGTAGAAGGGAAGATGGAGAATGGTAGAAGGAAGCGCTTTGTTGAAATTTGCTTCTCGTATGTTTTGAAGTCAGGACTGTTCTTCCAATTTTGTTTAAGTGCACATGTGTGTAAACATAGCTGTCAGAGAAAAGCTGATACGTATTGACACATAATATCCCCAAGCATCTGTTACTATGAGACTTATGTACATTACTAAGGAAAAACACATTTTGAGAAAGCATGAAAATATTTTCCATGAATCCAAAAGTCTATAGAAAGGGCGTATTTCATACGACATTTTAGGAAAATCGCGAAAACCGAAACCTAAAATGAAATAAAAGCGAATCGTATTTGCTTTCATCTCCTTGAAAAAATGTTTTGGTAAGTTTATGTTCCTGAACAAACAATTTCTCAGTCAATCGACGTTCATCTCAAAAGTAAATGAATTTTGATGACCAAATACCTTTGAACTTTACCACACGCAATTACGCATTTTTTCTGAATATAAATGATAGCTAAAATGCTTTCCTAAACTATTGCATGAATAATTTATGTATTTGAATATTGTTCTCACGAATTTTATCACATATTTACTATTATAATTATCATAATACTATGATTTTCCATATCGTTGAATAAAGTACCTATATAATGCATTTCGTATAACTGATAAAATTCCTTGAGAATGAGGAGGGATAGATAAAGTGTGTATATAAAGTTTCAAATATGTCTAAACATTGCACATTAAAATATCCTTTAGAAAACTTTTTAAGTATAACTAATGGGAAATTAGACTACAGAATGCTTTATAAGTTAGGGAAAAGTGAAATAAAAATTGTATTAATGAAATTTCTTGTGTTTTATTAATTTATATTGCTATGTTTGCTATATTGTACGTTGAAAGTTCAAATTACATATGACTTGTTTTCAAGAAATAAAACTGGACACGTTAATAAAATACTTTAAAGATAGTTATGTTAAAAATAAAACATTGATTGAAAAACATGTATTTGATAAAAAGATGTGCGAATAACATAACATTAATGATGTGTTAACAGAATTATTTTTCTCTGAATAACTTCTGACTGTATGGTTTCAAAGCTACCGCTTTTTAATTTCTGATTTCAATAGCAACTTCTATTAAAATTGATAGAAATCATTCAATTTTCACTCTTTCTCTTCACATTGGTTTTTCCCATACAAAAAATAGCTGATGTTTATTTAGTTAAATATTTATTTAGTCAAAGTTTATAATTTTCTAGAACTTTATATCCTAGTTAAAAATAACTAACTAAAATTTAATAAACCACATCTATATTTTCTTGCCCTGAGTGCAAGGTTTTATTCATATATTTTCAAATCAAACTAATGACAAACAAAACTGAACAGAGGAAACCATAATTTCAAATATATCTGGAAAATCTGGATTTATGAGATTTCATGAATGTTGAATAATTTTATAAGATACATATGAAATTTCAGACAATGGATTGTCAAACTATTTGAAATTTATAAATTATCAACACATAAAATTTGAATTTAAAATATGAAACTCAAATTGACAGTTTCAATCATAATTGAGGCTATCAAAGCAAGAGCCTGATCAAAGCAAGAGCCTACCTAACCCACCAACATACAAAATGGAGATTAATGCGTTTTCCTTGGAACTATTTTTTATATATTTTCATTTATTCACAATTTGATTTGAGGAGGGTTAAAATCTATGTTGCAAACGCATTAAATGCAAAAGAGTGTACTGTAGGTGCCAAAAATAATTATTTTGGCATTTTCAGGTCTTTGTTGCTTAGGTCACTCTTGTTCTGATAGCCTCAATTCTACCTTCTTTTCAGAAGAAAATAGTACTTACATGAAAAATTAGACATTAATTAGCTTCAAATCAGTATTTAAGGTATGAAAAATGTTTTTTTAAATTCCAATTTCAGTATCAAGTGGATTTTTTAGAGAACTAAGAAATGCCTTGAACCTTGTTATGAAAAAACATCCAATCTTTTGGATGTTAAAATATTTTAAACATTTTCAAAGTAAAGAGTACGTAATACTATGAAAAGTACTATGTACTAATATGCAATACTGTATATGTAACAGTAATTCCATGTATAAAGTAGGTTAATGGTGAGCATGTAGTAATTTGAAGAATATAAAAATATATAGTACTCTCATTAAACTATAAAAAATATTATTTCTGTGTAACTTAAAGTTTGAAATACTTTCCTTATCTTCAAATTATGTCCATTCTTCCGACCTCAAACAGAAAATTCACCAAGTGACAAGTTAAAAAGTGATATACTGCAAAATCTTCGATATGACATAGGGTAGTTTCATAAAATTAATTTATAATGGCAATCTGTTGAATGACAATCTCTTACCACTCAACAGATATTCAGTGTTAAAGTGAACAAAAAAATCAATATGAACTGACATACATTAATAAACTGGCACTGGCGTGCAAAATTTAAGGAACATGAATATTTTTAAAGGTTAAAACCTCAAAATTACACGAAACAGTCTGCGTCAATTTGCATAACTGATGACATTCAGTATAAGGCTGGTGCATATTCAAATTTTATAATCGTGACTTTAGCGGATCTAACATAGAAAGGGATTCTGTTGCCTCAGAAATTCACCCGCAACCTCATTCTTTGTGTCCAAATTCAGTGCAAAGCCTACATCAGTATCCAAGGTGGCCATACAGCCTACAAAAGGATCTTCTACTCTTTTATTTAAGTTTTCACACAAAACTTTCTATCTTATATCTAATGCAATGTTACCACTTCGGTACAAAGAGGTTTTACTGTTCGTTTCGGTTCGTGTAATTGTTTTGTTTTTACTCATTGCTTTGTTAACTCTCGAAATAATTTTCATACATCGAGGTCGCCTCACTGCAAAGTAGCGGCTAGAAACCATACTGCTCCTTAAGTTTTACAAGCCAGTGTAGATGCAGATAATGCAACTGCAATTAAACAATACATGTAAAAGCATATTTACAAAAAAATACATTTAGTATGTCTTGACCGATTCGAGTACGTACTTTCGAGATGGAACTTCTCTATTACCAAAGTTGCGTAGGATGATAGTCTGATTATTTCTAATTTCCTGTGACGTTTCATTATTCTGAAAAATATTTTTTTAGCATTTTTTAACTCTATGAACCTCACAAGATTTCCGAGTAGTGTAGTATTGCTCATAGAAGCAACACACATAATGGCGAAATAACCACATCTACTGGTTGAAAGAATTCTAGAAAGATTAAGTTGGTCAAAAAAGTCAGAAGTGGTTGAAAATCGTACAGTGGAGACTGCAGATTTTAGAATGGATAGATATATCAAGCCCCTCAGAGGCTTAATCCTGGGAATATGTGCCTTAGAACGGAATAAAAGCAGGCATATGGGACATGTCCTTCACCAAACTCCATCTGTTTTAAGAACGCTGAATTAGGAATTCAATTGTTTGTCTATATATATATAATTAAAGTTAAATGGTATTAACTTAATCATTTAAACAAAAACTTCTTAAAACCTTGAAGTTAATTTATTAGCCAAGAATTTATATTTGTGACAAAAGTAGCAGATAATAGCATAACAAAAATGTTCAACTCAATCAAGATTTGTGCAGTAGTTCTTACATTACCTGTTAGAGGCTTAGAATAGAAAAATTTATCACACTTGAAGCCCTGTATTCAAGAATGCTATAAAACAAAGGCATACTGTCACAAACAATATTCCAAGGACACCCCTTCATAGCCCTAAAGTTTCATTTCATCACATCCATGAGAATTCCCCGGGCACATTTAACCTGGTGGAAGTTCAAAAGAAAATTACTTTTCCTCTATGAATTCAGCCGTAAGACTCCAACAGATGTCACCTTCCCAATCCTATTTCTGCAGTTACAAATCGCAACTTGTATCTATTTTCGTCCTTCTCTCTGTGTAGAAAACAGTGGAACTGTCAAAAATAATGGAGATAAAGTGATGTGACAAAAATCTTAAACCACTATGCGCTAACTGTTACACATAAATCGAATATTGGAGATTTAGCAATGAGTGACAGTTCAATTCTAAAATTTTTAGGAGATTAGTAGGACAAGCTCTAAAATATTTAATACTAGCACACCCGAGCATAGCATCTGACCTAAACTTTCTTAATTGTTTATATCTATTGAAAGCAATGTGTTGTTAATCACATTTCTCGGCTCTTTCCCTTTGGGATTGATCCCGGACCGTCACCAATAGCCCGTTGTGTTGCTCCAATGTGACGGAATAAGGGATATATAAGGAATAGAGCATCTATATTCAATAAATGGATTTCAAACCTCTAAATGAAATGAAACTATTAAGAATGAATACCAGCATCTCTCTAGTTAACTTTTACTGAGGTCAATTCTTATTTACCATAAAATACGTGGCAAAGAAACCTCAGTTATGTTATCACACACAATTAAATTCCCTGAACGAACTGCTTCAATCTTATCCTATTTCTTGCTTCAAAGGCATTTTGTTATTTTTTAACTCAACCTTTTTTCGATAGGATTTTTTTTCTGTGCTGATTTCTGCCTTCTGGATTTTTCATTGCTTTCTGTTTATCAGACTGCTGAAGAATTGAATTAAAGTGGCAAGCTCTTCCGCTTCTAACAATATAATGCAGCTCCACAGCTCAAATCCAGAATATTTAAACTAAGCAGTAACATTAGCGAATGAATACAGAATGAGACAGATTGACATATATATTGGTAAGTTCAGTCATTAAATGAATGTGAGTACTCACTTTATACAAAGTTTCATGAAAATATATCCAGTCGTTTAGTAGGCCTGGCATACATACATACAGGTACTAAACGAGGAAACCACTGATTTTACATTCGAAAGAACCAAAACGAATTAATAACTTAAAATGGGAAGAAAGTATTCATAATCGTCTTGTAATGAAAATATGTCAAAATATAGAAATATATTTGAACTATAACATATGGCTACCCGTTTTGACTTATCATAACATATCTTGTTTTAGAATAACTTTATTTTAACTTTACCAGTCATTTTAGAGTAAGAAGTTATACACCTTACTTAAAAGGTTTCCATTTATTTTTATGAAACAGAATTTTACAAACTATATCGTATTTAACCAAAGACTTACAGAAAGTTCGACGAAATATACATATGCCATCAATAAATTACTCATGTCTAGTAGTATTTGGCAGAAAATAAAAATAATTCATTACAATTTAACTCCTAAATAATATATCTGTAATATGGAAAGTAATGGAACACATAAATACAAACAGAAACGAAATTCTGGTCATTGAAAAATGTGGAATTCTGAAAAACGAAAGATCTGAGCAAGCGTGTTGAATTTCGACGTCATAAGAATATTCTGAAGTAGAGAAATTCGAAAAAAGACGCTTGAAAAATATTAATAGACAATAATGATTTACAAAAGAACATAAATTTATAAAAGAAATGCTCAAATATGACCGCAACATTTCTGCTTTAACTCAAATACACAAACACGGAATTCTAGATCTAATTTATAAACTAAAACATTAATTTTGGCGTTGCCAGATACCGAATTGCAAAATTACGCTTTTATGATCAATGAATTTTTGTTTTGGCTTTTCGTTTTCCATTACAAAATGCAAGTTGAGTAAAATTAAGTATTTTAAATATCCATTTTCCATCATTCAAATATTCTAAATTATTTATATTGTGGAAATAAATAAAAAATCGGTTCAAACATAATTATAATTTTAAATTGCTTAAATTTAACGTTACGGGAAAAATGGTTTTTCGAGCAATACTGGAAAAACACTTTTATTAGAAAATTTGATTTTCGATCACTACAGCTAAAACAAACTGATTTGCGTACCGCAATCATTTTATTCTCAAGGTTTTCCTACCGGGCATTACCGGAAAGTACCGGATATAAACATAGTCAAACAGAAGCCAGAAGTCAGAAAACAGAACTATCCATGTATACACGCTGAAGCTGCAGACATAGCATGGCAAATAAAATAGCGCAATAATACCCAACAAGGAGAAATTTTGGAAATTAAATTTACCAGTACCAAGAAAATTTCGAAAAAAATGAAGAAATGTTAGTGGAGGAAGTGGCATCAGGGAGGAGTCTGACCCAGTCAACACAATATGGTGTTTCCAGCGTGTAGGTGGCAATTTGCCAAAGGTAGTCGACACCCCCTCCAAACACCGCAAGTAGAAAGGCCAAATTACAATCAGTATACAATTATGTTTTGAATATGCGTCAATGGAAGTGATGGAGAGACTTGATAGTATTATTGTTTAATCCTGGTTTACTCTTCCTTGTGGTGAGTCTTACTTGCAGTGCAGACACTACTGGCAAGCCTCTTCCAGAAGGGGGATACGTAATAACCTCACCTGTGAACTCCGCAAATAAGCTAACCTGGAACTAGCCACCCCTAACTATAACCCCTAGTCTCTCCTTCACCCAAAACTGGTTCCCCGATCACTCGAAGGGAAGCTAGCTAGGTGGACGCGGCGTGTGTCCAAGCTCCGTATTTTCCATCTGCCCATGTATTCTGTACACAATCCTGTTATCGTATTAATAAATGTTCTGCAGATTGATCACTTGGTAATCCATAGGCACTTTATCTTTGCAATCCATAGGACTTATATATATATATATATATATATATATATATATATATATATATATAATGAGAGAGAGAGAGTAATGTGTGTAACGTTCTTCGTTTTAGCCCTCCCTGCGGCTTATCTTGGAGTCACTGTAGTGGCCGAGTTTTGTTGCTAAAAGCTGTTCCAAGGTGCCCTCAATTCTAGGCAATTGATAATAAAATTTTCCTATTTGGATAACCATTCCCTTTTGGAGTAGTAGGGCAGTTTTGTCACGACGAGGTCGTGATTAGCAAAACTTAAAAACGCTTGATGAAAGGATATCTCGTCACTAACAACAGATTTTGGATGAGATTTCTCGTCGAACCTCATGGAGGGTTAAGGTTCCTCTCCGAGTCAACCTGAGTGTAAGTTTCAATAGCTTACACCTCTTGGTGTTTGTCTCGAAAAGCTATCGATTGATTGGCAAAACTGACCAGATCTTGATGGACAAGATATCTCGTCATTGGAAGAAAACCGACTATTTCTTGATCTCTTCATTAAAATAATGGGAAGTATCTTGATTACGATATATCTCGTCATTAGAAAAACTTCTCAGACCTTGTTGGACGAGATATTTCATCAAAACCACTTGGAGGGTTAGTCAATTCTACCTAGTGCGCTTCGATCTCAGTCAATCGTTTTTGATTTTATAATCCCTTCCGTATCGCCTGGTAGAGATATCTTTTCGAAAAAGCATTTTAATGAATAAATTTGACAAAACATTTTACTCTGGATAATGCATCATACTAATATTTTTTTATAGGAGGATGCTTGTAAATCTCAAAGCAATACAAGCTTTATCACAATATATCCATTGAATTTTTTACAATGTATAAAATATTCAGTAACAGTTGCTCAACTCCTATCGAAATAGATATAATTATGTAAATCCAAGTCTATAAACACAACTTGCAGAGGTTGCAAAAGACAACATCAATAAAATAAAAAATGTAAGTTTTTAGATCTCCAGCAAATATCAAATACCTTATAATAAGAAAATATTTATTCATAACTTTTTTTATCATCTATGTAAGGATTGTTTACAACATCGACGCTTTTTGGCGCTTTCTGCTACGATTTAAGTAACATCATACCGATATGGTAGGAGCAGTATTCTATTCATGAAATATGTTTTCAACAGAGTTACTGGAAACTGGTTTACATGACAGGCTATTTCTTAAGGCGACGTAAAGTATTGATAAGTCAATATTTCAGAAGAGCTTACCATCGTATATTGAGCTCTAACGCATAAAAAAGTATTGCATTTGGATAGGCTGGAAGTAGAACAGTAAGAGTTATATTTTTCATGGTGGACATCTGAAATATTTTTAACCTAAGGAACACGACCCAAATTTCGGGGAACCGACTTTTACTTGCATTCAATTCATTTCCTAAAAGATATCATGAATTCATTATGAGAGCAAAATAATTTCATTTTGTGATTAAATAAAATTTGTAGTTAGTTTGAAATTTAAAAGGGCAACTTGAGCTCAGTGGAATATATGTTACTAAGAGTATAAATTATAGGTAAATTTTTAATTATTGAAAGAAACAATATATTTTAAAATCAGCCTTCAAGCAATATTAATCACGGCTTTTTTAATACTAAAACCAACACTTTGAACCTTAATTGTATGGAAACAAATTAGTAGGAAATAAATAGTAAACATCAGTATCGGTTATACTGCATTTAAATACAATGAATTATTTGTGATTCAATGTACCTTAGACATAGCACCAGTGTATTATTTAAATCATTTCTTGGGATCTGAAATACTACCCCCAATCTTACACAGGAAATACAGAACATTATTTTTAGCTTCTTTTAAGAACGTTTTGAAGTTTAGGAAATACTGAGCAAATATTTTATTTATTAAATTATTTCTTTTATCGAAAATATAATATTCATACCCAGTTATATTTGAGTGATGTGAAAGTAATTGTAACACAATTACTTACAAAATATGAGGTGAGGAATATTCCTCACTTCATATTTTCAATTATAATATAGTTTCACAATAAGATGAATTGCATTTAAAATCATAAAAAAATAATAAAAAGATGCACCTTATGCCTTAATACAAGTATCAGAATGAATGTAATTCCTTTTACATGTATAAACCATAATTTGAAGGACTAGACAAAATGGAGTCATTCTAATTGAATGGATGCATATTTTTGCATCAATTATGCATTACTTAGTTCTGTAGAACTGAAGCGAAATGTATCATATTGAAGATTATTTACAATGAGAAGCACATTTGCCCAAAAAGGCAATAGAGGAGTTATGAGTGGTTTCAATTTTGGAAGGTAATTTTAAATTTCTTATTTTAGATAAACCGTGTCATAGTAACCACTTTCGTCGTTAAAATAAATTAATTTTTAGGACATATATTCAATTTAATAAATAAACATAGTAAAAAGGAACATCATGAACTCTAATCTTTAATTGCTGATAATTTCATTAAAACTATGAAGGTAATATTTGTTGCCTCCTGCCAGTTTTATAAATTTGCATTTCAAAATTACAGATGAGTACAGAATTCTTTGAACTTTTAATTTATATAATGCCCTAATATACATGAATATGAATGCTTTTACTACGTCTATATTGATTATCTTCGTCTAGACTGGCTTATTCAAAAAGGGATTTATAACTATATATTCCCCTAAAAGGTTTCAGGATATTAAAAACTAAAATTTGTTCGTTTCAGTAAAAAAAGGCTTTTTATTATAATATAAAGGGTATCAGTAAAACTTTATCTTTCTATATTCAAAATTTTTAGCAATCTAAATAACAGTTTTTTGAAAAGTTCGAGAAATAGTTAAAATATTTCTGAATGGATATGGTTTGCTATTATGTAACTTATTTCAGAAAATTTTTAAGCTAATTAAAATATATAAAATAATAATCCTGGAAATCTAATTAATTTCAATACTCTTATTTAATAAAGAAAATATTAATTTGTAAAAATAATCATAAAATTCCCTTGACTTTAAATTTGAAGGATTATTAAATCGATGTTACATCACATTTTCAAAAAAACAACGATGATATAAATAGAATTTGTTTACTTTATACTCATACACATGACATTGTTGAAATGAACTAAAATTAAATGCACAGTTTTTAGAGTTCTTGAAATTGATATTGTGTAACCAATTTAGTATTTTGGATTGATGCAAAAATAAATTTAATTTATAAAGTTTTTATTTCCTCGATTTTCTCTGATCTAAAAATTCCCAAATGCTTTTGGCATAAAAACACAAGTTGCACTTATTTTCTTATCCTATTATTTACACCTTTATCTTAAACAGGCACAAAACCATCTTTACAACCATTTCATAATACATTACAATAAACTTCGTATTATGCTGATATGAATGTTGTATATAAACTACTGAGATTTTTAGCTTTTTGAACATTTATACTTATTATGGCATTAATGTTTTCTTAATGTACAGTCGCAGAAAGAAAAAACGAATCACCCCTCCTCCTTCAAAATATTTTAACAGTGGAGCAAATTCAAAGATGACATACGACAGGGAATAACGTCTATAAATTCATATGAATAAAATTTGAATAAGGGGTCGTTATCATATAAAATTGAGCACCAACTTCATTATTTCCAATAGCAACCCCCTACTTTTTTCACAAAAGATCGAATCTATATCATATGTTAACTTCAGAGGCCAAGTTTCATGTCATTCATGAGCACAGAAAGTTTTGATCTCCTAATGTTAAATCAGTTTCCCAGACTTTTATGGTTATCTTCCTAAATAATATTAGTGTTGATATTTTGTAGCATGTTGCCTATTAAGGTACCCAAACAAAATATACATAATACTTTAGTTATAAACAAGTTTTAGTTTGTAATATTAATTATTAAATTATTTTTCGAAAATATTTATGAGTTAAACAAGTTTTAGTTTGTAATATTAATTATTAAATTATTTTTCGAAAATATTTATGACTTTGATATATTTTCACAGAAATCGATTCATAAAGACTTTTAATATTACCATACAAATTTCAGCTCTTTCCTCTGGATAGTTTTTGCGCTATTCTTAAATTAGTGTAATTTATGGGGGGCGTTCAAAAATTGAAAAAATTCTGACAAATCTAAGGAATGTATAAATTTTTTTAAATGTTTGAAAACGTAGTTTATGTAGTCTAATGGACATTACCTTCTACCTGTCATGTGTGGTACAGCTGAACTATGAACAATCTATTTGTAGAGATGGGCAAAACTACATTTTTATGAACAGTCTTAAAGGCCATTGCTAACTTGCGATAATAGTTATTATTAACTGTTATTATGAAAAGCTTATGTAATAGTTACTAAATAAGCTTAACAGTTATCATTAACTGTTTAAAAATTGAAATTGACGGTGAAATTAAACAGTAAATATTGAGTATGACTCTCCAAATTTCTCGTCCATCAATATCTGGTCAATATTACCAATGACGAGAAACCTTGTAGAGACTTTGTTGTTTATGCAAAATTTAATATGAAGACAGTCCCTTATTACTCTTTTAAATTTGAATTTGCAGCGTAAGTTATTCCCTTTTGAATGAAATCTTTGAATACTTTGCTCTACTATGAATAGTGCTCGACATAAAGGGGCTGGTTTTTTTTCCACGATTGTACACATAACCGACAACATATTTGATGTAATCCTTTAAAATTCATTGCCTGACTTGTCTTTGAATACATTTTTTCAAAACAGGCAATTACCAATCCTTATCATATGTGTATTTTCCATTGCCACCGAACTGGTATTGTGGTCATTCTACTGATCATAGCGCTTGTCTGACACCCAGTAGGTCACGGTTTCGAATCTCGGTTTGAAAGATCATGGACGTTAGGGATTGTTCTTGTTAGAACTAGAGGTGGCTCACCCATTGAGTGCTCCATCACAAGTTGCTGTCATTTCGTCCCTTGTAGTACCGAATACCGAGAGGTCAGTGGTCGGACTTGTTTAAAAAGTATTCTTTGGCGACTCGTTTAAAATAGAAAGTTATGCATTAACTTCTTGAAGGGAACTAAGACAAGAAAAATATGTCCAGGAAATTAAATGATGCTGACTTGTTTCCTTAATGGGACTAAAAGTATTAATACACATTTAACTTTTTATCTTTCTGGGGAATTCATACTCACATATCCGTTTTACAACCTGCAATCTTCCCTTCGTTACTTCTAACCAGTTTGGTCTTTGACGAATAGAATCTCTCCTGATTCTTTCGACAAATAGATGTGGCTATTTAAACTTTATGTGGGTGAAAAGGAGATCGATAACACTGTAAATCATGCCCATCTAAAGCACTCCTTATATTCAAAATACAAAATAAAAAAATTATTTATATACCTACACGAAATTCAATGTGAATAATAAAGATTGTTTTTTAATTTCCGACCACTGACATTCTTTCGACTGAAGAAGAATGATTAAAAGCTGTCTTAGTTACAATTGATAAATATTATTATTGTTAAAAGTAGGCATACAAGAATAATAATATATATTTTTAAATGTATACGAAATTAAAAATAATTTATTAGTAATAAAAAATCAAATATGAATGATCACGATAACGAAAGCACATCAACCGAAGCTTTCAGATATCCTGTACTGTAGTCTATTGGCAACAAATGCTATATGGACAGTAGGTCAAAATTGGCCCCATCCTTTTTAGTTCTTGTATAATAAATATAAATAACATTTGTAGTTCACCGGTATGATTAAAATTTTCAAAACTACACAAGCGTAAAAAAGAGACATCAAAACGAATTGCAAGCATCAAATATATTCTACCTATATTGCACTGAAATTGTTTGATGTTTCTGGTAAGTCATGTCTGTATTTAAGATAACTTGTAGTATATCGAGGAACGAATGCTTTTGAAAGGAAATCACGATAAATGTGGGACGCTAGAAGTCCTTGGAATGATTTATATAATGAAATGATCAACTTAAACCACTCAATGCTATTATTCAAAAAAAATCTGACGTCCCCCTTATAAACAGATGAATACAAGTCTTGTATTTAGGATTCGACTGTTAGTCCTTTACAGAAAGACTTTTCTTGATTAGTACACAGCGCTTTCATAAGTAAAGCGCAGAGAGGTCAGCATCAGGGCATTAGTAAATACATAAACCCCTCTATAAATTGCTGCATTCTACCATTGAGGTTATCAGAGCCAGATTTCCAAACTGCTGGACTTCTTATCAGCTCAAAGTTGAAGAACAGGTAGCGGTATTGCAGAATCTTCACGCTGAAGATCTTCGAACCTTTAGTTTCATGAAATTTTAAATCCTTTTTTTTCCACTTTTAAATTTTTCTCTCAAGGGTGTCCATCGGACTGTACAAATCTCTTTAGAAGACAGATATGGGGTCTTCCTTGGTGGTATGTATATATCTCTCATTTTTACATGTATTCCCAAAAATTCTAAATTTGTGGACATCAGAGGAAATCTCCATCTGTTTTTCACGGGAGTTCAAATGTCACGTGATTAATTCAGTTATCTTAAACTTTTCCTCTTAATCTTTTAGCCATATTGTGAAATTATGGTGCAGAGTCTGCAGCCATCAAGTTGGGAAAGGGCTCTCCATCGGTAGACACCGAGAGGAACAATATAGCCGAGCCCTACCTACTCTACAGCAGAATATTTTTGTATGTATTCTCTGTATTTTGTAGAATATTTTGTATGTTTTCTCTGCCTGTGCCACATCTTCTTGCTACATCAACCCTCCTGGTGATTGTCTCAATGAGGTACTTCGTCATCAACAAAATCAACCAGATCTTGATGAACGAGACATCTTGTTAGTAGAGGAATACTGACTTGACCTTAATCTCATCAGCATAAAAATCGGAATCTTCAAAAAATTGTCTATCTTGATGGCGAGATATCTCGTCATGAGCAAAATTGGTCAGATATTCATGGCGAGATATCTCGTCATTAGCAAAATTGATCAGATATTCATGGCGAGCTATCTCGTCATTGGCAAAATTGGTCAGATATTTATGGCGAGATATCTCGTTGAAAACACTTGGAGGGTTACGAAAAATCCTAATGTCACAAAAGTATTCAACTGCATTGTAGTTTACAGAATTTTAAAGAAAAAATGCTTGGTATAAAGTATGTGTGCTTATTTTCTCTAAGTAATTTTTCTCTTCATTGCTACATCTCCCTCAATGTGTCTTTGTCATGTCACCCTAGAAGCGCTATATATCGGGGATTGCTACATCTCAACTAAATGATTCGTTATTAGAAATGCCAGCTTCGAAATTCATAGATATTGCATGGCACTGGGAAAGCGGAGGATGCCACTAAAATTATGCATGTGCATGCTATTTGAAAATGTAATTAAGTAGCTCAGCTCAGATCTAAGAAATGTCAGGTAAAGATGCCTATTTTACATACATTTCAAAAAGACAGTAATTTGATAGATTGCTAATTGTAAGAATTTAAATAAAATTTCTAAAATTTAATCGTACAAAATGAAAAGGATTCGTCAATAGTAAACATAATAGCATCAAACTTTAACTTAATTTACTGAATTTCTGTCCTCGTGAAGGATTTTGTTTTAGAGTGCGTACAGGCGAACCAATGTCATTTTCAGGAAAAAATGCCATAGCATTTATCTTAACTCCTAAAATATATCATCCGATTTAAGGATAAACATATCAGAAAAAATTTATAAAATGTATTATTTTTCAAACAAATTCCATTCTATACAAACGTTTCTCATGTTCTTTCTTCAATACTGAAGTTATCCATCTTGGATTTACGAGCTTTGGAGGAGAAAGAATAGAGCAGTGAATGACAGATTGTATAAATCTGCCACTCTCTCTCGTTCCTATCGTTTTTTTCAGAAATGTTTTTTCGATATATTTTTACTTCACTTCAGGCATGTCGTTTTACTGACTGGTTAATAATAAATACTGCATTTTGACTAGTGCATTTAATCTTATTTCATAAAATTGACTAACTTGTTACTGTACTTCGAAGATATTTGATATTTCGGGGTGAAACTTTTAAACTGTTGATAAAGTGTTTGAGACAAACTTCTCACTGGTTGCATTTATGAAAAACTAGTGTTCGAAGATATAGTTTATTAAAACCTATGTATTTCAACGAAATTCCTCAACCATTATTAGTGTTTCCGCATTATGTCTAGAAAAATATATTGGTTTTCCTATGAGAGAGATTTTAACTGCAATCAATCAAACCGGGCGGAATGCAAAGATTTTACTTCCGCTACCCAAATGCCCTCACATGATATCTGTCTGGGTTATCTTAAAGTGAAGTTTATTGTTTTTTAAACTTTTGACCATTTTGGCAATGTTTGGAATGTAATATAATTTACGTTGTCTAATAAAATATCGAATTCAATTCGGGATTCATTCTTTGGAATTTTTTTAGTGACGTTCTGAAATCGTATTCGAAAAAGGAGCCACGTTGGAAACACGTACAAGAAACACATTTCGCTGAAGAAACACTACCCACACCAACATTTAGGTTGACAGAAAATGTCAAATAGTTTGCTTTAATGTCCATGTTACTGTAGACAATTAGCATTTTTCTTGTATTTAATAAAGTTCATATATTTCTCAGATATCAAGAGATATTGCTAATTATAAGAATTTTGTGTACAATTATTTATTTGAATTCCAGGCATCTAAATTACTTTGCAACTTGCAGGTAAAAAAAAATAAGGAGTCTAAACATTTTACATTACTGATTAGTTAGCTTTATTCACTGACTAAAGAGTATTGTATGCTTAGCTTTTATACATAAACTATATTTTATGCTGGAGACATGTATTATTTACATTTCATTGCAGTATTTTATATACCTTATATTCCAATAACTCATGTATGTAATATTGCCTAACAGAAATAGTTGAAAATTCAAAGAATGAAATTGTAAAGATATATTTGGCAAACAGAAACATAGAAAACCATTATAGTAGAAGGGGAATGATAAATAAATAATAATCAGGATTATACGCAACAAAAATCATCGTTTGATATTTTGTAATTTATAACAAGATGCTTTTGAAATTTCTACGATGTAATCAAAAATACAAAATAAAATGTATAAATTTTAATGGAAAAGTAGTTACGGAAAAATAACGTTTGACAGCGCAAAGTCTAATAGCATTTTTGAGCCTTGAACCATTTTTGATTTCTTTCAATTATTTATTGTTTGCACAGTTCTTGACAAGGCATTATAATTAATTTATATCCAATCCTTATTGATGGAAGGTAAACAGAGTTGTACCAAATTAACGAAGTTTGCTTATTGTTTCAAAACATTAACTATTAGTAGCATTGAAAAATATTTTAATTTCATATTCAATCTCTAAAGTAAATAAAATACCAACAAAGAAATTCACTGCCTCGATGTATGATGAATGGATGTAAGAAATAATAATCTTACTAAAATATATTATCTAACAGTTGTGAAGTACGTATATTATTTAACAAACACCCAATCTACATTACAAAAAAATTTATTAAGAATTAAAGTGGTTTTGCATCAAAACGTGAAAACAATATTAAATTTTACATGAGTTTAAATAGAAAAAATTTTGCTAGAACATAATGCAAGCCACACAACGAAGTCATTTGAATTCATGTTCTTTGAAATCACCATCTCAAAAGGTTTTGTCGTCAAACAGAAAGGGGAAGACTACGTCACATAAAATATTTAAGATCTCTGATTATATATTCCTTGATATGCATTGTTCAACGCGCATGACGCAAGTTAGCAAACAGGACAATGCCACAAAATGTTTAGCGTGCATACAATGTCGCGTGGATTCCTAAGAGGATTTTAAAACATTTTCTCCGCAGTTCCATTAAGTAACTAGAAAGCACACACAAAAGGACACAGATCCCACCGTGAGATGCGAAACTTTCCACATTTAAGTCCGGCGGACTAAAAGTTCCCGAAGTAATTTGATTCCGAATTTATTTGTGTGAAACTTGGCAGGCATTTGTGTGTGAGGAAATCGGAATCTCATCTAAAATAGAATTTGCATGCGCTAACGAGACTGCCAGCGCTGGATTTCGCAAAAGATCAAAAGGCACCCGAACGCCGTGTCACGTTTAGTGATAAATGACTTATTAAAAAGGCAAACAAGGCAGAAGTGATATTCAGAAAAGTGTATGGGGATGTAAGGCGCTGAGAGACGGGCAATTAGTGGGAATGTTCGGAACGCTCTGTTGGAGGGTGTTAAGAGCTCCGTGGAGACTCCTGGTGGTGCAGTGGTTACGGTGATGGGGGATGTAATCTATTTGCTCGTAGGTTTGTTGGGGAACCCTTTTATTCGTGTAAATGCCACCCCCGGGACGCTAATTTGAAAACACTGTATTTCCTGGAAATTGTTTTCCTTTGTGTTGAAAACGATAAAGCTCGAGCGACTTTTCCGGAACATGCTATCGGGAAGAGGGATTCTTAGACAATGTCCACAAAACATCGCGTCTAGGAACCAAGCTGTTTGAAAACATCTTTGTATGAAATACTTTGCTTGGAACTAAGAGTTTTTGGAAAAGAGATAAATACAAGAAATAAAATGGATGCTAATTGGATCAAGTGATTAACCCTCCTGGTAGTTGTATTGACAAGGTTGTCTTGCCACTAGCAAAGCTAACCGGATCTTGATGAACAAGATGTCCCATTATTACTGAAAAGCTGACCAGATATTGATAAATGAGATGTCTCGTCATTAGAAAGAAAACTAACCAGGTTTTGATCAAATCATCATAAAAAAATCGGTAACCTCTTGATGACAAGATATCTTGTCATCAGCAAGATTTGTCATTGATAGACGAGATGTCTCGTGGAAACCATTAGGATGGTTAAAGCCATATTACTGGTCTTGGAATAAATTCCGGTCTATTTTGTGATTGAGTGGTTAGCTCTCTGATCAACTTTTCAACAGGATCTGCCGAAAATACCGATCAAATGGCAAAAATGGACCGTACTAAACTGTAGTTTAACTGTTTATGGAACAAAATGAAATTTGAAATTTAGAAGCAATCTGATGTTTTTGTAAATTGCAAGTATGTCACTGCGAAATATTTAACATTGGAAGGACTAGACAATAGAAAATACAATCTGTCTACTTTTGCGTTACTGTGTGTTCGTTATCAGAAAACTTAAAATACACTCTTCTCAAAAGCTTTTACTGGAGTATGCAGAGGGAAAATAAATTCTTAAACAGCTTACATAGAACATTATCGTGTCACAAATATCTGTCTAAAGTAATTTGCTTGTAGCTAAGAGGCTTCGAAAAATAAATATACAAGAAAATAGCAAGCTTCTCTAATCGATTAAAGAGATTAACATCGTGTTACTTTATAGAAATAAAATAGAATCTAGATTCTAAGAACAAATTATGTTTTAGGCAACTGAAAATACGTCACTGTAAAATGTGCATCGACCATTTAATAAAATAGACAGAGCATATAAGCCGAGTCGCTGTAGTAGGATCTCAGATGTATAAGCCATGTGGGCTTGCGCATCTGGTGTTTTTATTAAATAAAATGATGGTTTGAAATTTCATACAGCTTCTGATTATCTTCTACTTGTAAGAAAGCATTAGGTTTCGCTGTTTTCTGTCCATTGCCCATTACCGAAACAAACTAAAAGTATATATTTATGCTCAGTATTTTACATTTCTTTCAAAACAAAGGGATTAAAATCATTCAACAAAAATATTACAGGATCTAATGCATGCAGCAAAAATAAAGTTTCTATAGATACCTGGTTTTATTTCATTCATCTGAGTTGTCATTCTGGATCTTATCATTAATCTCCAGGACTATTATTTTATTATTTCCGAGGGATTTCCTACATGGAATTTCTGGGTTTTAGTATGATTATGTGCTACTATGATCTATACAGTATATGAGAACAACTATATGGAGCTACGTACGGATTAGCTACATATTACTCTTTCAGGAGCTAAGCATCTTATTCAATGAGTTTAGGTTCATTAGTACACTCTCTATATATGAATAAAATGTATTAGGAGATACTACCGTAGATTCCTAATATGGCAACTAACAGTAAATGTAATAAATATATAACCTAATATTCTTTTTATGAAGATATTTTGGGCTGGAAAAAGTCTTTTATTTTTTCCCCGTGTGTTCGGATCAGGATGTATTTATTCTGTATAACGAAAGGTTAAAATAATAAGAAAAAACATTTATACATATAAAAGATTTCTTACATATACAAAGTACAAAAAATACGTCAATACGAAAAATACTAGCCACTTATGTACAAACTTTTAATTAAAAAAAATTCCTAAAGATTTCTTACTCGGAAAATTCAAATCTGAAGTATTGAAAAATTAAATACTATTCATAAGATTGATGATGGTGGTTGTGAGATTTTTACGAAGATATGTTTATTTTTGTATGTTAATATATATAATTTATAACCTCCGGATAATTACTAAATACTATTCATTTCCGTTGGAACTTAGTTTTGCTTATAACAACTCTTGAGATTTATTAATATCGGAAACGACTTGGCGCCAGTGGTTGACTTTGCAGACGGGCGTTAAGTTCCCTTTTGCGCTGGAACGGCAGAAGAGAAGGTGGTTTTTGCTCGGTTGGAGTGATACTGTTTCCTTAATACCAAGAGAAGTGAAGAATAGAGATTCGGAAAGGATGGTACGATATTATTAGCCTGTCTATATATAAATAGTGTCCTACATAATAAATTATTTTATGGCAAGATTGCGTTCCTCTATCTTAACCACAGTAAACATCTAGGATACCGCTAGGTCAAGTCCTTTACAGTAGTAATAGGGGAAACAGAGACTTGACTTTCTCCTGAATTTTAATACTACTTAAAAGTGGTCCATTGTTTTGCATCTAGGATTCAATTAGAGAAACAACAGTACTGACAGATATCCAAGTCCAAGAATCTAGTCAAAATATTCTATTTCAAGTGCTTTTGAACCTAAAAGGTAATGGATTGTAATCAGGATTTTAGATGTATTTTGTAAGATTGTGTTATAAAACAATTGATATAAATATTTAAAAAAGTAATGCACTGGAACATTGAGCTTTAATTCTGGCCATCAATTTTGTACTTGGAAATTATGACTAAAATCTGTTGATTATCTTTCAGAAGTAGATATGCGGAGAGCCTTAAATGACTTCATGTGGGAGAGGGTTGACCAGCGAGTCAAGAGCCCTCAGAAAAACATTGCAACCTGAATTGTAGATATGTTATTGAAATGCAGTATTAAAGATACATTATCAAATAAATGTGTTTTATATATGACGCAGTTTCTCTATATACCACAGAGGAAAGCTTTTGAGAAGCCATTCAAGGGAATAAAAAGGAAAATTATACTCACCACACGGAAATCAGGTGTTAATGTTGATATTTTTTCAAATTATACCAATGATTATTTGGAATATTTCGAAGTATATCCAGCTGAAAACAGGAGAATATGATTTGATGGAATTTATAACGAAGAAGGATTTGTGTGGGGGAAAGATAAAAAATATTAAATGGTGATGGTGACTGTCTATTACGAGAACTGTCCAGACACAAAATCTGCCCTTGTCTGTTGTCATAGACACGAATCTTACCTTATTTTGCATAGGGGATTTGACGAAATATATTCAAATTTGTCACATTGGCGCACTTTTTGACGATTTGGATATTGTTTAAATTTTTATTGTCGGCCAGAAGGTCGATTCTTGTTTTCTTCCTCATACAGCCACCAAAGAATTTTACTTGGTTAATTGATTGATGTACTTAAAATATATTTTGTAAAAATAGCATACGATAATAATTTAAAATGAAATATAAAATGAAATTCCATTACAAAGTAAACAAAATGTTTATTTAATGATAAATTACATTTAATGCGAAATTTGAGCTTTGTGTTTTTTAATAACTTCATTTATATTTGGGCGTAAAAAGGATAATGCTACTCTCATTTCGTGATCCAGATTTAAAGTCTGGATTTTTTTTTCGTTTTCATGTCGATCAAAGCCGAAAATCCGAATTCGCACAAATAAGATGTGGAAAATTGTATTAACACACTTAAGGCTTTTTGAGATATTGTGGGATAATCGTATCTAAGATTAATCCAGAACGAATTGATTCTTCTGAATGTTCGCAGTGGTGGCACGATTCAAGAATCTCGCGGCACACTAAAGTGCCGCGGCACAGTGGTTGAGAATCACTGATATAGAGTATCAATGCACCTCAAACGTTGTTTTAAGTTAAGGAAACGGAGGACAAGATAAAGTTTAAAATTCAAGAAAATTTTATAATTCAAGTGTACTGTTGAAACTTATCTCGCGCCGCGCGAGTAAATAACAAATAAGATAAGTTCAGATAAAATAGAGTACGAACTTTCTCAGTTTTTTAATTTCGAAAAGATGACAGTCCTGAAAAGTACAAAAAATGGAAGAGTGACGAAATTAAATCCAAACAAATAAAAATAATCGTCCACTTTTTCCTTTTGGTTCGCCTCATTATAATAGCATATTCAAGAGTAAAATTTAATATTTCGATTGCTTCAAGTCTTATAGTTCTGCTTACGAACTAAACAAAACAGATAAAAATAATTATAACGAATACAATCTTAATGACCATGAAGACTCAACTTCATTTTATAAATTTCTGAAACTATCATTGAAAATAAATAATTTCAATCTCAATCAACCATATGGTGTCCTTTATATATGCTTTATAACCAAAACCTTAACTATAACTGACTGTAAGTTAGCCAGGATGCTGTTACCTTGATATTTTACCACATTTATTTAAACCTTTCATTATATCAGAGAATAAATATAAATTATCCATTACCACCTTTATAGCTAAGCTTTTGAAAAGAAGTTTTTTAAATAAGTCATGCATTAGTTAAAAATATTCCCATCTTCCTTTCAGCTTAAAAACACCAGAACAAAGCCTGTGACAGAAATAATTCTCCAGAAGTCATTTCTACTTTTAAATAGTTCTATTCACATTTTTTATCAAATTGAAAATTTAGACAGTAAAAAGAATGCTTAAAATTAAGAGCCATCCAATATAAAACAGATTCGTAAGCTTTTAAAGGTACCTGAGACGATTGAAATTTATTCTGGTTTGTTTTCCGATCAGGTAAAAGGCATTTTAAACGTAAAAAAAAACTCTTGACTAAAAATGTCGCTTTTTACGTAAAAGCTTTTAAGCAAAAATCTAAGATTTTCTACATCAGCAGTTCTTAAATTAAACTGAAATGTATGTAATCGGAATAGGTTTTTTTTATTGTTAAATAATATTGCTTTAGATTTATTCAGATCCATTCATCCTCTTTCCTGGAAGTTTAAGTAAAAACAAAAGAAAATACATTTACTAGGACAAACAAACAAATATTTCTTAGAAGATGGTGACTTAAAAACCAACATAACCTTTCATTGGAAGTTTGACTGAAAAAATGTAAAATTAAATCGCCAAATCTTTTTATACTGCATTTCCGACAAAAAAAATATGATCTAGTCACAACTGTCGAAGTTAATTATTTAGAGTTTATAAAGGCAATATAAATTCTATAAAGGTTGCAATGTTTCTCTTAATACACTTCAATTTAGCTGTTTAAATAATCCGTTACAATAATTTTGAAATGGATCAATGCAACCTTTTGAATTTGTAATTTTTTATTGCATCAAATCACAGCAAATGTAGAAAGTTTTAATGAAATATTTATAGATTTATATTTGAATTGAATTACCATATAATATATATTCGAAGAGAATTTATGTACGTAATGTAGATTTAAAAAATCTGAAATGTTTTACTAAACAATATTTTAATTAATATATTTAAAAGATAATTAGAGAAAAAACGTTAAAATAATTTTGAAATGTGTCAGTGCAACTCCTTAAATTTGCTATTACTTTTTATCGTTTCCTATCCTACTTCTACCGAGCAAATTACGTTAGACAAAGATTAACGATTGTCTTCTTTGAATTACAATAAGATAAATACATTTTTATTGAAGTTTTAAGGCTAATTTTTTAAAATGTGAAATTTGAATTGAACAAATAAGATAGTAGAACTTGCCTGAAATAAATAGAAGTAATTATTTTAGTACACAAGATTATTGGCAAAATGCCAATGAATGCTTGTAGAAGTAGCAAAAATAATGTTTTACATAACAACCGTTTGAAATTAGGTTTTCTAAATTTATACGTGAGAATTCACATCCAAAAGCATTAAACTGTATCACAAATTTTAATTTTATTGATTCGTCAGGTTTTATTATTTTAGATAACATTTCATTTTTATAATTCCGGTTCATAATTTACCCTTTAGTTAAGTTTTAGAAACAAACTGTTAATATATATACTGTTGAACACAAAACACGAGATGTTGAATTTTTTTTTCAATAAAAGTTTTGTACTGCACACATTTTATGTTATAATAATTTTAATATGGACAGCTTAGGGAAAAAATTCATTACCTGACAAATTCTTTTTACTGTGCAGCTGTTTACAGACTACTAAGTATTAGTTTTAGGTCAAAGAATAAAAACTATAAGCCTTCTGATAGTGTTATCTTTAAGCAGTTAATTCAAAATATGGATATAAATTCAATACAATAGTTATACTCACATATTACTCCTTGAAATTTATTTGGACTTTGTATATGAAATAGCACACAACGATGTATCTAATACACTGTAAGCAAAATCGATTCAAATGCTAAAAAAAATACATGCTTATATTTCATGAAAAAAGAATTACTGCAATCGAAATTCATACATAAAATTTTTTGCGGTTAATTTTACTTAACCTGAAAACAACCACCACAAAAATGGCATTAGGGCAAACAATACGTCCTTTAATCAGGAAAACATACGTAAATTAATATTAATTTAATCAAAAAAATGCTTTTCTTAAGAAAATTGTAATTGAAAAGGGTTTTATAAACTTCTGTGCTGACGGAAAGATGGCTTTATTTAAAAAATACTTGTTTTTAAATTAACAATACTACTCAGACAGTATTTAAATATGAATTTTATTTATGGTGTGAAAAAGATTTATGTAATCAAATGTTTGCAAACTATTTTTGAGCAAGAAATTTCAGCAAAGTAAATTTTCAATATTTCGGGGTTCATGATTTCTGTTACTTTTTCGTTTTTATTTTTCATGAGACTGTCACATTTTAACAAAATGAGAGTCTGAGAAAGTTGCATCTGTATGCCGATAGATGGCAGCATGAAATTAAAACGGATTTAACCCCAAAATGACCTGTGTTAAATAATTTTAATACCTAGGACCAGAAGCTTTAGAAGAAAAACTGATCTAAATATAAAAGGCCACGTCATCTCTATTTCTCATACAAATATCCTATGTTCGTGTATGAAAGGGGGTGGAAATAACCTTAATCCACTTTCTGTAGTATTAGTAAAATAACTAATTGCAGAACGGGCTCTTGAAGGAAATTTTAATGTATAAATAAAAATCGTCAAAGATGATATTATCAATATCTTCAAATATTTTTTTATGAAAATACACATATTTTTTTCTGATCGACATAATTTTATGCATTTCTTTCCAAACACCCAGATTAACTAATTTAACAAAAATAGAACTGCAAAGACCTTCTGATGAAGTCTTTGTATTTCAACGATATCGGAGGTATTATAGGTTTTATGGTTTTTATCAATTTAAAACAGAGTACAGTATATTCCTTTTATTCATGATCAGCTTTCAACTCATAAAGTATTGATCAAAATTGTGTCTGCTACAGTAGTGTACATTTACGATCAGGGATGTCAAAATTGAATTTGCTCCACTAGTAACGATGCGCGAATAAAAAGGGGATTGTTTTATTCTTCCATAGCAAAGCATCTAATTGCTCAAGCAAACGTTCACACCTTTTTCATAGAAATGTCATTGCGTGATTTTTTACCACAACTTTGAAGGTTAAGGTAGGTTGTTGATTAACGTCGCACTGGAGCAAACACAACGGTCTATTGGTTATGGTGAGAGATCAGTCCGAAAGGGAAAGATCCAACAACACCTAGTAATTTTGAAAAAAGGTCAGACAACGGGGTCGACACCTGAAGTGGCATCCCACTATCCAAACTTTCACATCACGCCAATTGAAGGTTTGGGAAGTTGGACTTTTGATTTTTTAACAAACGTAGAATTGTTCGTAGAATAACATACGTACAGAAAAGCCGTCATGAAAATCTAATACATTTTTTACCGGGATCAAAATATTTGTTCTTATAAAATTACAACACCAGCAAAATATTCGGCAAATAGAACGTAAGGAATAAAAGAAAATTGTCAGCAAATCGAGACAACGAAATATTTTGTAAATGAGCATGCATTTTAGCCAGAGAAGCCATTTTTCTCTCTTGAAACTGAAGTGGTTTCTGAAAAGACACATGAATGAAATTCGATAAATTATGTGCAAGGACCAATTGCGTATATTATCTGGAGTGAGGCAAGCATCTATGAGAGATAGGGAAATGTAGGTTTTGAATGGTATCTATTACTCATGACAAACACCACTAACCAATTAGATACAGAAATCATCACACACGGGCAATTGGGCATCAGTCGTGTGGATAGGTGACAAGTAACCCGAATGTCGTGACCATAGATGGCGTGTGAAAGTGCACATTATAAATCAAAACTGATGCCCACTAAGATTTGAAACAAAAAGTTTGTTATTAAAATTAGATTTTTTTTCAGCCGATTATTCATAATTTTTTTTTCAACAGGGATGCCTGGTTTATGAGAATGCATGAACTCTACATTTCGCATTTCAAATGAATTCAGGGCAAGTGATTTATTGAAAATTTTGCTTTTATTTTTGTACTTGTAACAACATTTACAAGTCACATATCTTGTAAATAGTTTAGATTGAACAAGGTGCATAGTGTATTTTTGAAAACATTTTTTATGCGAATTTAATTTTAAAGTATTTTATGCATAAATGCAAGTCTCTCACATATAAGTTTTAATCATAATTCATTTACATTCTTTCGGTGTTAAAATACAACTGAGTTTTGTGAAGAGAGCAAATTTGATGAATAATTTATTCAACTACCAGCAGAATTGTTGGATTGGTTAACTGTAGATTTAAAAAGTGACCAGGATAATTCCTCTCTCGTAGAAAAGTGGCAATATGCTTTAAGAGTGTCTGGAAAATAATTTTTACCACCTTTTCGATTTCTTATAATTTCTACAACTTAGCTTTGGATGCTGATAGTATACATTTACATTCATCAGAAAATCAATTTCACATACAACGCGTCCCTGTTGTAAGACAAAATTACGCAAGATGGAATTAAGGTGACTACTACAAAAGGCGACCGAGAGTTTTAGGTGATTCTGAAAGCCTCTTAAATTTGATTCCTGTAAAGTTAACAAAGTTCAAATCGTAAAAAGGACGATTCTAACGGCGAACAATCTAACCCTCATAATTGTTCTATCAATATATTTTGACTTGGGGTACACTTGCGCCAGGAATGCAACAATTCGAATTTCATCGTCTTTAAAGGAAAGACGGCAAACTAATTTTGATAAGATATTCATGACTAATTTTCTTAAAGCTAACACATTTTTCCTTGAAAATTCCATTTCATTTAGTGGCACGTGCAATAACAAAAGAACGTGTTTCATAATTGAATGTTTTCAGTACAGGCAAAGCAATGGTAATTGATTACCATTTTTCATAAAATGGTAGGTCGATTTGACAACGTTCTTTTAAAGAAAAATTATTGATTTCAACAGACTTTCAAAATATACTTTTACGATATACTTTGCTCAAATATAGTTTCAACTCGTAAAGTAGGTAGCATTGACCTCCTGTTACTATGATAAAGAATTTTTAATATTCCAAAAGTCCCAGTTTGGTTATTTTCTTACATTGATATACTTCAACTATTGGCAAAGTTCCATTTAAATTTGTTCTAGTTTGCTGACAGTTTCAAATGTAATCCTTCAGGCACATTTTTCAATTCATAGATTTAGTTTTGAATGGAAACCACGTACCTGTTTGATATAAGAATGATGGTGTTACTCATCTATTGAGTGCAGCTTTAAACGAGACCAAGAAATTTTATTTAAAACATAGAAAGGAATGAAAGCAATACTGAAACATGAGTTTAATTATTTAGTAAAGTAAACCTATGTCAAAACTCTAAAATACTTTGAATAAATTCAAGTAGCTACCAGTCTTGTTTTAAAAGGTTTTGCGAAGTATGTTTTACTTCTTTTTCTTCATACAACGTAATTCTGTTATATGGTAACCCAAGGATGTGAACAAATTGTATAAAATGAAACGTTTCATTCTCTGTAATCTGTCTTCACCTGTCAAAAATATTTGGAAATTTTTCATGTTTCTCAAAGAAAATAAGTTCAATGCGCAAAGTATTTTAATTTAGATTATATAAAAATAATTGCTTTTGCAGCTGTTCTGGTAAAACGATCTGTTTAATCCCAATACTCAATTTGCATTCTAGTTTTTCTAACACTGCCGAATAAAGGTTGATTTCAGTATGGGTATTAAGTTGTTTTAGCGTGAAACTCGTTCAAAATGTAAACAAAGGAAATTTAAATAATGTATTCACTAAGTTAGAATATGTTTTTAAAACTATATAACATTTCAATAAATTTACCATATTAGTTTTAATGATACTTGCAGAAACATACAAACAGGAATAAAACGAGGAGGCAGACAAACTGATGATATTGTTCAGTCACTAAATTATTGTGAGTGATCAAAGTACACATATTTTCATGAAAATATATTCAGCTATTTCGACATAATACGGACACCCACATACATAGTTAGGCAATCGGACAGACACCACAAACGAAAATCACTGATTTTGCATTAGAATGATCCACAACGGATAGATAACTTGAAATGGGCCGCAAATATTCAAGCACTCCATTCTTATTTATATAGATAACTAAAAGCATTTTCTGATATCAAAGTTGAAATCATATATCACCAAGCATGCTGGCAATAATCTTGGATGCTCTCTAAAAAAACATCTTTATAAAAGAAAATGAAGATGCAGACTATTGAAATATTTTAATCGTATTACATTTAATAAAAATATTTGAAAGTATCATATTGCATGATACTAAAAAACAATGAAATGAGATTAAAAATTGGTTTAAAAGCAAAGGCAAAGTAAAACGTCATTTTCAGACCAACATATTCATTGAATGTTTGACCAACACATACATTGAATTGAATGATAGTTTAACGTATTCTCATGCATTGCATCTAACAGGCAAGTCACGAGACGAAAAATAATATTCGTAGTATAATATCCAGATGGAAGACTTACATTTTTATAACAAAACAGGAAAATATTTTTTTTCGTCTCGCTTTCATACGATTTAATTTTTATTTTTTAGTTGCGCAATATTTTCTGAATAGTACTATTTCAACTAAAAAATTGTTATATGGAAAATTTATAGTTTGTACCAGATTTTGCACGGTATTCCAGAATAAGTTATGCTTTTAAAAATAAAAATGCAATACAAATGTAAACATGATTTCAGTACTGTGAAACATGTTTGGAACTTATCCTTTACTCTTCTGTGAGTAGATGTCGCCACGTGAGTAAGAGATAATTTAAACACTCCAAAAATCATTCTAGAGTATCTCATTTTTAGACCACTGTTACTCATGTCTAGTTTCTTAAATCACGTTTAGTTCTCTTTACATACCTAAACTTTTATCCCCCTTTTAAGAGACCGCTATCGATCACCATTTACGAGCTGTCAGCGACTGGCCTTTAAGAGGGTCCTTCCTTTTGTTCGGTGAGTCCCCTGTCTATCATTGTGTGAACTCTGGGAAAGATAGAAAGTGGCGCCAGTGATATCTCTCAGGCCAGAGAATACGCCAAGTACGGAAGGCATTTATGGGAGCGCTTTTCTCATTCAACGTTACTCTTAGTACGATTGGTACTCAGTACAATTGGTATAACACCATATACCTTCACTGCTAACAAAATTTTCAAATCTTAGTACTTCCACACAAGATTATCTGGAAAACACACATGATTTATAACCAAGTTAAGTAGTATATTGTACCTGGAATACAATATATATATAGTTATAACACTTAAAGATTTTTAAAAGTCGATTAAAATGTTTACCTGTTACCCTATACCCTATGTTACCTATAATTATGACATATGATAGGTAAGGTTCATGTTTGCTGCAATATTAACACTTTTCATGATCATTGATACTTTTTTAGACAGAAGAAAACAGGATACTCTAATTTTTAACTAAAATATTAAGAAATAAAGGAAAGGATATTTAAAATGATTTTGTTCAGTTCCTCCAGCGCCTTAGATAAGCAATACGGAATAGCAAGTTAATCAGTTTTTATATAGGGAAAAGTAAGCACATTGATCGTGAACTGTTCAGAAAAGGATACTTTGCTTCGTAAAAAAAAATTACCATGATATAACCGGCACTTTTTTAGAATGACTAGTAGTAGAATGGTTGGGTAATTTCACGCGACCACTGCTGTTCTTATGAGAGCCCATGGAACCTTTATTTTAGAATCCAACTTAGTACGAAATCTATTATTTGCAACCAATTTATGAAATGTGTTTCTCTATCTGTGAGCTACTGGTATTAAAGCAATCGTTAAATGAAATTCAATAGGATTATTTAAGATATAAAAAACAGCGTTTTAGTGTTAAAAAATACGATTACGTAAGACAAATGAATTGGTACAGTAATTATTCATTATATCGGATATTCGGCTGTATGGCTCTTGTTTTTGAATATTGGTTTCGGTCTTGAGGACACAGCAGAAAAACCCGCATAATAGTCATTTTTGTAATCAGCGACTCAGGCAATTATTTCTAACAGTTTTCATCTTTTCACGTGGGATTCGTTTTCACTAAACAAAATCCCAACATAGTCAAGTTATGGGGGTACAGGTTCATAGGAATTCTTGAAGGAAGGTGAAGAAACCATAACTCACTCCTATTCAAAGTGGTTCATGAGAACATCTTCACTTCTTGACAACGAGAACATGCTATTCATGCCGTCGTGGCTCAGTGGATATGCCCACTGCGCTAGCAACCTTCGAGATGTAGGCTGCGCAATTTCGATTCTTGTCAGGTGCATTCCTCCCTGGGTGTATTTTTCTCTTCTATGTCAGTAAAGCTTTCATTGTGTTATTACTTGATATTGTATGTCTTGTGTCTGGGGCAGTATGGCCAAATATGGCCCTTGCGCCATAAAAATTCCAAACCAAACCTTATTGAGAACATTAGAGTTATATAATAGTCCAAGCCTCTGTGCGAAAGCTATTTTGAATTAGTAAAACCAATTGAAAAAGTAGATGAGGAGGGATTTTTGTTTTCAGAATTTAGAATTTTTTTACAATGTATTGTCTATTGTGTGTTCAGCTTGTAAATGAAAACACATTAATTTAACTTTCCCAATCCAGAAGCAACCGAAAGTTGGGTCCCGAGGATTTCTTACCGGTTGTTTCTTTTATTTTTACGATACTTCGTTAATTACTTTTTTAGAAAATTTTGTTTTTACAATAGTTTGGACGCATAACTTACCTTTTGGATAAAAGTAATATTTTTTTGCTATTCTGAAGAACTGTTGAATATTTAAGGAAGGGCAAATGAATTTTTGCCAGAGATTGATTATATGCATTGTAACTAATTTCTAAACATTTTGGATATCTATAACAGGACAGTTTACACAAGTTACACAACGTAACTTTGACTTGATCCTTTAAAAACAGAACAAATGCAAACTTTCATTATTTATATATAAGAAATAGCTTTTAAAGGCTGTATGAACTATAAAACAATGCAAACTAGTTTCTATGAATTAACGCAAACTTATCAATTATAATTTTCATAAACAAATTCAAACATTAACCTTTAACACCTGATTTACAAGTAACTTTTTCTGTAATTTCCTATTAAATAGACAATGACAATAAAGTCATCTAGAATATTGGTTAATTGATTTTTTTAACTTTAATAATCCAAACATAAATTCAGCAGAGTCAATGGGAAGATACAGCTTTTTAAACAATTTGGTATGCATTACTTAGTTATTCATGTATATTTTCATATATGATATACGATAAATACATCTATGATTAAAATCGACAGTTTATGTAGTTATGGTATAAATTACTGTAATTGTATATTTGCCTTTTAATTTTAAATGGAAGATGTTTCTAATTTGAAGTAATAACCCGTTGTGTTGCTCCAGTGCAACGTTAATTAAAATACTTACCTACCTAATTTTAAGTATGGGAGAAACACAGAAGATATAGGTTACTTGAAATTCCTACTATTAAAAATATCGGAATGATTTAGATCCAATTTGTAGATTATATATAAGATCACAACAAAAGTTCTGAGTTAACCACTATTTTGTTATTATCTATTGTTATTTTATTTGGATATCACTCTCGTTCATTTTCAATGTTCTCAACAGCAATAGATTGATCACATGAGTCAATTTCACTGACATCATGCTCTGATCCATTATCGTCTATCCTAAAATATTGAATATTTTGGTGACCTCATCTTGATCAGCCATCGTCTTCACTAAAAGATCATCATCACTTGAAGTAGATCAGAAAATAATTTAGCTTATTTCTGCGGACTCAAAATATATCTTTTTTACCTACTTTTCCTTAAATTAAACAAAACGTTAAAAGTAGAAGTCTTACAAGACACTGGAAATAATACTATTATCTACGTATCTAATTATAAAGAACAATTATTATTACCAGGAAAATTTAAGATTCTTATATATTGTACGATTGACTGATATGACAGAGCTAAAGTAAAAAACTAGCAGACTACTATGTTCGAGCTAAAATCTAAAGATGAGTAAGAAAGCAGTTTCTTTTCGAAGGTTGGTAACCGTTCTCTCAGTTCTTTCGTGCGGAAAGATAGCCCGTTCAAGAGTGATAAAACATGTAATAAGAGAAAGTTAACTTTCTATCAGTCTGTTAATCAAAGATACGTTTAACATGACGGTATTTGAATCTTTTAAACCTAAAGCAATATCGATCGCCTGAAGTAAGCCGTTATGGGTTTCTGAGAAAGAGGAATTTAAACTATTTTCTCTTGCTATGTCGAAAATATTTATTACTTCCTATAGAAATCGGGAAGCTCCTGAAAACTTCACACAAAATATTCTGCGAGTGTCACACATGTCTTTACTTTAACCATCACAATGACCCTTACATTCCTTCTTGTCAACTGATGACTGCTGAGTATGCGGGAGATAACACGTTATACCTTCCTTTATCACACTGGTAGAATGACTTAAAACATACCGACAGCAAGCAATCTGACTCGAGGGGGCACGAATGGTTCTCACGCTGACCATCGAAGCAGCTTTTCTTTGTTATTGTCAAAACATCACTCACGACGGAACGGTTTTACAGCATTTCTATCTTATCTCAACTTTTGGATTGGAACAGTTCGAATGTTAACACTATTTTCAATCTTCCTTTTTCAGTCGGTCAAATTAACCCTTATATTGCAATACATGACCATGACCGAAATTAACTTGCTTTCAATACTATATATTACGCGGTAGTTTGTTCATATTCAAATCAGTTTATTCACAATGACATGCTCCAACTGTTTTCATAAATTTAGACTTTCAAGGTAAAGTGTTAATTAAAAATGTTGATAATCAGTATATATTCGTATTCAAAATTCCAACAACTTTTAGTATTTTACCGTACAAATTTCCAACTTTGTACTGGTGGGTTATTTAACTCTTAAGCATATTTTAATTCTTAAGAATACTGAACATCAAAATTGCCGCGTTCATATAATTTTAATCTAAAAGTAGCCTCCACTTTTCATGATCTTAACATAATTGTAGAATGCGACAATGTATTACTATTAGTCTAAAATTATTCTAATAATTTGTTTTTACAAGTTTGATTCTATATACTTTCAATATTAGATCTTGGGGATCGTGATCCTAAAGTACTTTAAATTCGAAGATGGTTTTCCAATCATCTCTTTAAAATCACACTGTTATAATTAATATTCGTATAGAAATTTCATAATTGTTTTGGAAGACATCTTTCGTTAGTGATTTTCTAAAATCAAATGGGAACTTCATCACTATAAGAGTACTAAAATTAGATAAAATTTTAGTGTGTATAAGGACCTCACTTGAGAAGGAAATTTACATGGTTCAATTAATATATATATATTTCTCTTATCTATGACAGAAATATAAAACTAATTTTTAAATTGAATTAAAACCTTTAAAACAACTATTAGAATAGCAACCAAATATTTTACTTGCAAGTAAAAATTTTAATAGATTCAAAACAAAGATTGATGATAGTTCTATTCAGTTAAAATAAATAATATTTAAAGCAGAATATTAAGAACTTTTTATATGAGGTATTGAGCTTATTGAATGCAGCAGATAAAGCAACTATTCATTTCATCAGTTAATCATTTTTTAGCGAATTCATAAAAAAGTAAAGTTAATCATGTGCAAGAAAATAGTACTCCCAAAGAAAGAACGAAACATAAGTGTGCTTCTTATGTGCTGCTTTACGTATTAACTATTTATTTAGAAAATATCTGCCTTTTAGATTCGTTTGTAGTGAAGATACTTTACACCATCAATTAATTTATTACCCCAAAATATGAATGTTATGAACTAAAACTATAATTGAAGATATAAACGAGGAGATAAAATTATGCTGGGACAATTTCGGAAATAAATTATTAAAATCTTAGATTTAATGCAAAAAAATTACTTGTGCTTTTCAATATCAGTCAATGAAATATTCAGTCAATATGAAAAACAAATGAAAATGAGTTCGTATTCTTTATAGCCTAGATCTCCATAAACGAATTTTAATCCTAACAAAATTAAAACAGTTCCTTGTTCGAAACCTAAAGTGAGGTAAAGAGCTCAATTGATTGAAAAGTAACAAACCCCAGAAGTGACCCTAAAAATATTACAACCACTTGCCTCAATTTCCATTGAGCGGATTGGGACAACATTATCAAAGGAAAGCGCGCTAGGTGGTCAGTCCTAAAAGTCATTCACGACTCTATCGCTCAAGTTCTGTAGGGGAGGAAGTCAGGAGAAATCTGCCGTTCTAAGACGCAGGTAACAAAATTTGGGCGCCATAGTGTAAAGGTTAACAAAATTAGCATAATAATAGCATAAACATATGTACTTAAAGGTCTTGAATCAAAACCTTATAAGTTTTAAACATATATAACCAAATATAAGATCCTGCACTCGATGGGCATTTGTATAAACATGGTCCTTGTGGTACTTTGTTGTATTTTCTAAGATAAATATAATCTTGAAATTGAGCCGACAAATCAAATTATTGAATGTAGAGATTCTAATGCACCACCAAGAAAGACTTGCCATGTAGGGGTTTCAAAGTTCAAGAACAAATGTATAATGATAAAAACAACTTACCTAGAACTTTCAGTGGGAAAGTCAATGGATGCCAGTGGATCTATATGGGAACAGTTTAGGAAGAACTAGGAAAATATCACGATTAAATATGGGAAGAATTAAGGAACTTATGACGTTATGTGTATTTCTAAGTTCAAATATTTATTTTCATGATAAAATTGCATTCTATTCATATGTATTATTACACATCCCGTTTTCGTTTCCTATCGACCATGTGGTCTTAACTTTTTGAAATCGATTCAATTTCATTTACTTTTAATGATATTTCTGATGTAGTTTACGCAATTTATCTATTTTGCTTGTTGTATCCATTTATAAAATAACACAGAAGAAATGCAATTACAAAAAGAAAATATTTTATTTTGCATCTAGTTATCACACTGGACGCTTTCCATACTCATTTTGTTTCTTGTCTCAGGTAAGATCAAATTCCTTGAATCATGTCATTAAATGCATCTAGATTTGCATTTTCTTCAAACACCTAAAATGTAACAAAATAAAAATTATATATTTCTAGAAATATTTCTTGCAATTATATATCTTCCGTATCACGCCAAAAGGGGTTAAATCTGACTTTTGATGGGTTCAATGTTAGTCACGTGCATCATTATAATTTCAAAAATATATGCTTAAAATCAAAACTAAATTAATCTAAGTTACAATTATTTGTATCATGGCATGCTTCTTTTCTTCCTAAATATTTGTGAAATAGAGAAATATTCAAATTAAGATACTGAGAAGGTGCGATTTTGATTTAACCCATTTTGCCTGACACGAAAGTTATGTGTATTTCTATAACATTTTTGAAAATTTAAACCTGACCAATATTTAGGTATTCACAAGTGTTTGTCAGCAATGTGGATACTTCATAATAAAATTTTTCCACTTTTGTTCAAAAAATAATAAAATGAAGCTTTCAAAATTTTCATATCGAATCGGTTTTCTTTACCAGATTAAAATTTTAAAGTTCTTTAATAAAAATAGAGTGAGTACATAATCTGCTTCAAAGCACTAGCCGATTATCTTTCATAGATACATGCATTATTTTCCATTTTCACTACTATTGAAATCCTCTGGAGATAAAAACTTGAAAATAAATATATGTATCAAGATATATGATAAGAATATTATTAAATAATCGAAAGTTATATTAAAGAACTTGCTTCTCTTTTCTAATGTGGTATTTGAAAATCTTACCTATGGAACTTGAAAATAGAAGGAGAAACATCCATATTTTTTGTAAAAAAAATAACTGAAAGCAATCAATGTCCATTTCATAGGTATGTTCATTTTATAAAGCGTTTTTGTCAAACACCAGATCATTTACACTGTTATTGGAGGATTTTACCTAAAAATATTCGTAGCTATCCAGAGGGATGTTCTTCGACTATCTCAAAAATCCCTTCAAAAGGAAAACAATCATAATTATGAATTAAATACACGCATTTTTATTGTGAAACCACATTAAGTAAAATATAACAGTATCGAGTATTTTTTATTAAATTCATCCAAACTTAGTTGTTTCCTTATCTCAAAGAAACGTGTTTGAAATGTAGGCAACAAAAAAATAGATAAAAAAGACAAAATAGATTAAATATAAAATCATTATAAGCAGCGTAAAAAGTCAATGGCATATAAAAAAGGCAAGCAAATTTGAATGGGGAGATATGAAAGGAGGAACGCTACTTTAGAGACTTTCTCAGACTAAAATTTTCTATTTTTATCATAACAAAATGTTTGAAACGTTATCTGTTTGGGTATATAAAATGGATATTTCAATTTTTACATGCGTCACTTAATATCAAGAAAATAAATTTAAATAAGTAAATATTCTATTTAACTTGTACTTAAACGTAATATAATTTGTGATCTGTTGTAAATCGGTATTTAGTGTAAAAAAGATTAATAATTACACGAGATAAATAATTCCAGACGGTATGCGCTCTGAATGCTTATAAATACTTTTCAATGATCAAGATGGCAGTTTTAAATAAAATTCCAACTATCAATTTAAAAGGATATTTCTTAGAGAAAATAAACAAGTTATTAACCCATTTTTAAAATAGAACAACATTATTTTCGTTCCGTAAAACCTGAACTCTACCCACTCCTGCTTTTCCGCTAAAACTGTAGTTGCTTCGGAGTTCAACAATTTTAAAAATTCAATTAAACGACTCACTCAAAAAGGAGCTATAAGACAATAGAGCGAGCCTGTAGAATAATATGTTAGTTCAACTTCAGTAACGCGACAAACAAAATCGTGACAGTATCATCTAGAAAGTCAGTCGCTGGAATAAAGACATATCCGCCTTACATAAATTAACTTTCGAAAGACAAAATCCAACACCTTTCGTTCATCCTGTTTTTGTTAGCTCATGATATGATGTATTTATACAACGAACCTCATTAATGAAATAAATTCCTTTTTATAAAAAATATATTTTTGAAAAACACAACTCCCATGCGTAAAGTACGTGCCTTTAATCAACTTAACAAAAATATTTCTTATTTTTTATATACATTGCATAAAGGGCCGCTATAGCCCGGTTGGAAGAGTAACGGACTAGCAACCGGAGGGTTGCGAATCCAACCAAATATCGTCGTGTACGAAGGGGTATGGTGTAAGTTAAATCTGTTGGACCTCAAATGTCTTCACATTGGCGTGGTGTGGAAGTTTGGAGAGTGGGGTGCCAGCTCAGCTGTGACCTCGTTATCTGACCATGATTCAAAATTACGAGGTGTTGTCCTTGTGTCTTTTCCTTCGGGGTTTGATCCCGGACCGTCGACAATAGCCAGTGATGTTGCTCCAGTGCGACGTTAATTAAATACCCACCACACATTGCATAAAATATGGATTGACGCTCAATTATGTGCATCCTATTTGGTTGAAAATTGTTGTAACTAATGATTGCGTATATGATTTATTAGTACTTACGTATTAACCGTATGCCCATTGGCGAATATCAACCAAGTTTTGTTTCGGGCGGAAAATGTTTAGCAATTGCCCTTAGGATGGCATCAAACATATCATTATCATTTGAAGCTTGCTTTTCCTCCACATAAACTCCGCGAGGTAGGACTCGAGGTGGTGGCGAGATGTTCCTCGATGTTTTTAATTTCGCCATTTTGCACTTCCCCAGATGCGTTCTATATTCTGTGTATGCATGCCAGTTTCAGAATCAACGAAATTGTATTTGTGGTTCACTTGGCAGTGAATATAACCAGATTATTCCAGTTCTTCCGTCTTATACGCCTTCCAACAGTAGGAAAAAATGGTCGATCCATCTTTAATGTGTTTTTTGCTTCGTTAATTAATGTGGTAGCACTACGATCGGGGATCATAACAAGAAATGTTTCTCTTGTTTCGCGACAAATTCCCCCAAATATCCATTGGGGTGTGGGAATATTCTTCCAGCATTATTTTATAACGATCAAGCGTTACGTAAAAATTTACTTCGACGTAAAAACAGAGAAAATAGAACAGGGGTATCTAATGCAACTAGTACGCACTGAACATTGAACTGTGGTTCTAAAAAAAGTTGGCATGCGGTTAATACGTACAGATTTGGCGATTAATCGCTGGCATGCGGTTAATATGTACCAATTTATTTTATTTAAGAATCAATTTATGAGGCCTTCTATAATTTTTAATTGTCCCGGGGGCTACAATAAAATTTAGATTGAACCTTGATAAATCCTCAGCATAGTCCAAAGCATACTTGTAATATTTATAAATCAGCAATAATGCAATCAATAAATGAAAACTGATAACATTGATATTACACTTTACAGTGACAAAATATATTAAATAATCGTTTTGAAAATATGAATATGTATTACCTAACAAACATACTAAAATTGCCATTTTTTGAAGTATTTTATCAATTTATCTGAAATATCTCAAGATTTCCTGTGGTCTTCCCCGTGAGTTACCGACCAGGTGAGACTTCTGTGACTAGCCTAGGCCTAAGATGTGCTGCCTATGCGGAAATTCCCCAGGTTGTTTACAAATGCTTCGAAACCAAATTACAAAAAACATTACATATGTTTTATAATTATCAGATCCGATCGACACAAAATGCTATTTGATTATTGAAATTGTTCAAATTACTCGCTAAAATTTTATTAATTTACAATAATCTTCATATAGATAGTTTGACAAAATTAAGTTTTGTAATGAGTTATCTTTGAGACAATTTTATATGCTGAAAAACATAATAACAAACAAGAGTTCTTAAGCAATTTAAAACCTTTAGAACTATTACTTTAAATGTAAGGATTGCTTGACAAAGACAGAAAGGAAACAATGCTTTCAATTTGTTTACATCAATTTTTATATATTTTTACAAATATTTTTATCAAGTCTGGAGGTTATGTAATCATGCATTGTACCCTGACTACATCTCCTGTTAATAAAATAATAAAAATCAGACATTAGCTTTATTTTCCTTTTTACCATTTTTAAATTAATAGGGTATCACAAAATTAAACTTAATATGTATTATCATTGGCACAATTTATTCCACTGATAAAGATAGTTTTACTCCCGTTCTAAACACATGGTATTAACACAATTTACAAATTTAGAGATAGTGCTAATGAAATATTCCGTTCTCTTAAATTCAAAGCAAGGTAGGTAAGGTTTTAAAAATGTTCTTGAGTTACCAATGTTTTATAATTACCTTCCCTGAGAAAATGAATAATTTACAAAACCGTCAAAGTTTACTTAAATATATATGCTACCCGTTATTTATAATCAATATTCTTTTAAAAAGAGAAACACACTTTCATGTATCGTGGCTCCATCTCTGCATATTGCCATGAACTATAGAAATAATAGCACTTGACTCTTCTCAATACTCTATTTGAAAACTAGACATCTGCTAGAAAAAATCATTCATATCAATTTTAAACAAATAGCCATTTTCAATTTTTCATAGTCACTATTCTATGTTTTTGAAAATATTTTAATATTAAATATTTAAGATAATTCCGAAATTAAATAAAATCATAAAAAACTCAAGTTCTTCAAAAAAATTATTTTCTTTTGATAATTTATTAAAATGTTATAAAAACAACTAAAAAATTTAACTTGAAACGGAAAGCTTTACATTTTTCATCAAAAGAAAGTATAATCCTTTCGTCAATCAACATTGGACATAATTATAAACAAGAGAAAGACTTGTAAGATTAGCAGGAATAATATGAATTATCAACGATTTTAGATGCCACACTAAAAATTAACGAATACATATCAAATAAACAACTTAATTTATGTCATTATTTTATGGCTTTCACTTTCATATATTTTGTGATCGGAGAAATCCATCATAACAAAATAAACTGAACGAAAATTTGTTATAACTCAAATGAGTTATCTTGCATTAAAGCAATAAAATACATTCATGTGCAAAATTAAGAGAATTTGCACATTATGTTGAATTTCTGAAAAACTAGGACAGATTTTAAATGAAATTTGGTACGAATACACAGTTATAGAAGAGAAAGAGATGTACCATACAAAAGTCATGGTACGCATGCATGATTGTCAGTAAAGCTCATCAGTACAGGAATGCCCAAAATCCACGTTACGAGATCGAACCAAAAATGTGTCTAATATGGGGTATGGTCCCCTCTCACAGTCAGACAGGTCACACAGCGCGACGGCATACTGGACACGAGGCAGTTGAGGAGTCACTGTGGCAGTCGGTCCCACTCCTGCAGCAACGCAGTTTTCTGCTCCGGGATGGTTCTCGGAGGGGGTGGCGAGATGCAATTTCCCTCCCAAAAGCGTCCCAGACATGTTCTATAGGGTTTAGGACAGGAAACCTGGCTGGCCAATCCATACGCCAAATATTCTCACTTTCCAGATAACGTTGACCAGGTGAGCCCGATGTGAACGAGCGTTGTCGTCCATAAACAGGAACCGAGGGCCAACTGCGCCTCCGAAAAGTCAAACATAGGGCTCTATGATCTCCTCTCTATACCTCATAACAGTCAGGGACCCTCTGTCAAACACATGGAGGGGGAGAATCAGTGTCCAGACTGAATCTCGACTCATCTGTGAAGAGCACGGTGCTCCACTGAAGTCTGGTCCAAGGCTGATGTTGTCTGCACTATGCTAAAAGCGCTCTCTTGTGTGCTGCAGTGAGCGGGACGCAAACAGCGGGTCTTCTGGCACCCTCTCTCATGAAGCCTTCGGGCAACAGTAAACCATGAAACTCGGGTTACAGTGGCAGCATGCAGCTCAAGTGAGATCTGTGAAGTTATAGCAGTCCTGTGGCGCCGCGCTGAAAGTGTCAAATAATGATCCTCATTGATAGTCGTGGCTCTTCGACTACCTTGTCCTCGATATGGATCCAGTGTCCTGAAACTGTTTCCACACATTGCAGACGACACTTTGCGTTACATCGACTGTGTAGCCACCTACACTTGTGATTTCCCTGTCTCTAAACTACCGACGATTCTCCATCTCATTCCGTCATCCATACGTTCGTGGCTACTCATTTTACCTGATAGCTTATAAAATCTACCCAACTCTTGCGAGAAAAACAGCGAATGTCGCCGAGGAGTACGAGCACACGAATCGCGAAAAACGCCTCGTGCCCTTATCATTCCCTCCGGGGTCACAGCTCCGCCCACACGCACGTGTACGCTTACGTATTCGACACTGAATATTTGCATTCTTCTTCGGCGGCATAATTAGTAGCTTTGGTTCAGTACTTTTTGTGAAAATAGACACAATGTGCAAATTCTTTCAATTTTTGCACACGAGTGTAGTTCTCGATGCATTATTGGTTAAAGGCCAGTCTGTGAACGTTTAGAGTGACTGCGAACGGACTTTAAAAGCAATCTTCATAACAATATACTGTCTAAGTGAGAAAATATATAGAACTTCCTGTAGACTATTTGGAATTTCAACTGTTATATATAGTGGGTCAGTTACTGGACGATCTCTTATCATCTTCGAAACATTATATAATTTATATAATTTTACAAAGAACACTTTCAAGATGTTTTTTGTTAAAACCTGGACACTTTTATGCAGGTGTGAGCAATGAGCACTCTACCCCTGGGTTAGAATATTATACGCCGTGTGTTGAAGCAACTACCACATTTATTGTTCACACAAAGTAAAAACGATACTTTCTTTTGATAATTCCCTTATAACGCATTCCATACATTTTAGACTATTCCTATATCTCGACTTCTGGATTTTGTAGAAATTTGTTCCTTCAATTTTGTTTGCAGTGTCTAACCGCGTATTTAAGTTGGAAGAAAATATCTAAATATAATTTATAAGTAAATCCTTGGAGAGAAAATTGCAAATTACACCGGAATCCTAGTGTTTGGAATTTTAACATTATTTTTATTGCATACATCGTCATGAATATTGCAAATACTGACCATGTTACTTTCCTTTAGACACACTTCTTATCTACGTGACATTTTCTACGTGCATTTTGTGTTTACTTGGCCTTCACCATAAAAAAATCATATATAACGTTTTCATTTTTAATCCTAAGAAAATTTCGATTAAGAAGTATTCACCAGAACCCCAATTTCCTGCGGGAGCCTCAAATATTAAAAACACCTAATACACTTATATGTTCTGTCCCATTAAGTTCCCAAAGTATGTTCAACGGAGCACCAGTTTTCTGCTGATAGTGAATAAGTGTACCGTGAAAAATTATCACAATTCAATTCCAAAATTCAGTAAGGACAATTTCTGGGTTGGAATTCATTTATAATGACAGCTAAGCTCAACACAGGCGTTTTGACGCCAGTCTTCAGCGTAATTATGAAAATCTAATTGATTTAATTAGGGATTCAGATTTTAAAAAAATCACAAGGAAATGTCATTAAATGATTACTGGATAAATTTAGCAGAAGAGTACCCCACCATGCGAAAAGTAGCATTATTGTTTTGCTTTCCTTTACAACGGCATATTTATGGGAGGCAGGATTTTCATATGCTGCAACCAAAGTTCAGGAACAGATTCGACGCTACACCGATATGAGAATTCAACTTTCTCTAATTTTGTGCCTGATATCAAAATAATTTGTTATTCAAAGATCCCAAAACATCGAAGTCACTAATAACGTAGTTTACAATACATGTACGCCATTTTATTTTACTATATTTAAATGTTTGGTTTCAATAATTAACATTTTATAATAAATATATTTTTTCTTAAAGATTATGTTTGATCATTTATTCAATACGCATTGTTTTTTCAAATTCCCATATCTTTTTAAACTTTACTGAGTTTTAATAGAATAGTATGTTTTGAATATTATTTATTGCATTTCCTATTATTCTACCAGATATTGGAGGGAAAGAAACTAAAGTATTGACGGGAAGACAATTGTATAGTTCGCGAGTAGTCAGGTATTGAACTATATAATGAATAATGAATTCTTAGTTCATTTTTTAATCATACGTCTAGACATAATAAGATCTAATACAATTGCGATCTTTTAGTTCTACATAACTTTAATGTTCGAGTCTGTTCACATTTAACGGGAATAGTCTCTTTTTCTAATGTATCCAGACATGTGCTGTCTGATCTCTGTATTGATTCAACAAGGATTTATTTGAGACTCTTCAAAACATAAAGAATACGCCATGTATTTTCTACAAATAACCAAGACGTTTAATTATTGGTATTGTGCAGATCTAAATATAACTTCGTATGAACAGCAGAATAATAAGTGCTATTCTCATGCATATTCTGGCAACTAAAAATGAAAACACTGACATCTTTTATTAATATTGTATTTGGGCGTCTTGTGGATTGTTTTCTTCTAAAGAGTCTTTCGAATTTTGGAACTGAAAGCACATCTTATGCTATAACTTGGTAGAAATTGTTTTGTTCTTTTAAAAGTTGTTCTTAGAACTTGCTATATGAAGTGTATGGTTATAGAAGTTCTAAGAACACAACAACTTCTAAAAGAACAAAAAAATGTCTAACAAATTATAGCTTAAACGTTATTACACTTTGAAGCTTCGAAAGACTCTTTCGATGAATACAATCAACAAGACGCCCTAATACAATATCAATAAAATATGTCTGTTCATTTTTAATTGTCAGAATATAATATTTGAGACGAAATAGCAGGGGATATTCATTTCAAGTACATCTCTCCAGTGACCACTGATTGTGATATTTAGACAATAGGAGACGAGTATGTAGGAATGATTAAACTTCTGTAAGATAGCCTATGTGTAACAAACAATTCTATGTAGTTCACTGTGATGTGCTAAAATAAGATTCTCACTACCGATATTGAAATTTTCGCACCGTAGTTCCATTAGTAATGTGCCCATTTTTCTGATACAGCAAACTAATACTGGAACACCTTACTTGTATTAAGAGATCTTGGCTGTGTGTGTGCTTCTTATTCATGTAATCTAAACTCGAATGACATGAACAAGTTTAGTTGTTTTGGGTACATATGCGCATGAAAACCTCCATTAAAAATAGCAATCCGTCACAACCTACTGTAGATCTCTTCGGGGTTCTATAACAATATGTGGTAAATGATAACAAATCAGTCCATTGGTATTTATACTAAGATATTGAGAATATATTCTCATTCTATAGTATATTTATCTTTACTAGAAGCAACGTTTCAGCACCATGTAGATTCAATTGTAGTCCATTTGGCATTTTGAAAAAATCTGAAAAATTGCGGTATATTTTGAAAATTTCCGTAGAGATTCAAACAGAACAAATTCGATTTTTAAGCCTCCTTAATATACAAATTCATATGTTTATTGTGCATCCAGCACCCTTTTACGTTTGGCCAGGGAATTACGAATAGCTATATTTAACACATTTCTATCATAGTGTTTCACTTTTCTTTGTTGAAATCCTTAATCAATTTAAAAAATAAACTGATGCCCTGTTGTCCAGCCTTACAAAAGGGACATGACATAAGGGGTTCTTAATAAGAGTGTCAGATTTTTGTATGGAAAAAATATGCTGATAGCCTTTAGTTTACGCTGTAGGACCATTACCAGAAAATAAATAAAATAGGAAGGTTAATAATCCTCCTGGTTTGTTTATCTTCGCTTCAAAATTGCCCTCTAGTGGCCAGTCTCTATTGCAAAAACCTATTCCAATCTGTCACCAGTTCTGGGTAAGGGACAATTTGTTTTTCATACTTGGTTCTTCATTCCCCTTGGAGTAATTGGGCAGTTTTGTCCCGACGAGGTACTTCGTCTTTAGCAAAATTGACCAGGTCTCGGACGAGATATCTTGTCGAAACACTTGGAGGTTAATGCTTTAAAATTGTTGCATAATTTAAAGTATAATCAATAAAATCCATTTTTTAATTACTTAATTAAAAACAATGCATTTCAGTAGAATTGATTCACAGGCAATTTTTAAGTAAACGAAACAGCAACAAACGAAAAACAGTCGTTTTTATGAATTCAAATTCAATTAAAAAGCTACGTTGTCGAAAGAAATGCCACTTTGTTCTCGTTGGAAATAAACATAAGTCGATTTATTCGTCTTTCAAGACTTCCAATTAGTCATATTTTCCCCATCCCCTACGCATTGTTAAAAAACAAGAGCAAACATTCAATTATTCAAGCGTCAGCCAATGAAATTCAGGGGGAAAGACAGGCTTCTGATAAAATTAAAGAGGTCCATTTGAAAATTAAATATCGCCTTCGCTACACCTAATAAATTTTTCAACGATGGGCGCAGCGTATTTAATGGTTACAATCATCCATCCATGGCAGCTGCCTTAACAAGTTAAACACCGATATAAAATTAAAACACCGCAGCCCTTATACAAACATATCATTCTTGCCCTCCCTTCTGGTTTCAAAAGATGAATTCTGAAGCAGGCCTCAGTTCCATTATCGACATTTTATACATTCTTAAGCCTTCTCTTGTATCGGCTAAAAGGCTGTATAAAAGTGCTTGTTACTGTTGTTACCGGAGCGTGAAATTTTAATAAGTCGAGCAATTTTATGAATTACTCATAATGGTTTCGCTAGCACGTATTAATCTCTGAGCAGTTGATTTAGTGATTTAATCGTTACTACGTAATAAGGTGGTTGGTTATTTAATAGTTAACACACGTGAGGTGTTCTGGAACATGGTTCAGTAAAGAATGCACTGTTCGCTAACGTTCTATCTTTAATCGGGCAATGTGATGAATTTTTGAAATGTGAAGGATTGAGGTGTTGTGGTCATTTTGGCGTACGGTTAACATCGGAATGATTAATCCTATGGGTTACATTAAAATGTGCCTTTTGAGTATGTTTAACCACGAACAAACTCAAGTAAATATCAGATAACTCTTTGAATCCGTATTCGTATGTTAAACTATAACTAATAATGTTATAGATCTTTCGACTGTACTACTTAATTTTCTGCTGTAAATCTTAATTTCCTGATGTAATTTGAATCTTAATTTTTTGTAATATTAAAAAAGTCGCTATTTTGCGTCAATTCGTTATTAAATTTTGTCTTTTTGTGGTATTTAAATATTGATAGAGTAGTATAATGCAATAATGAATAAATGAATTTCCATTTTTATCATTAGTTAAATAAAAACTTAACACTCTGAGGGATTCATAGACAAATATCTGTTTTGCAATCGGCAGTCTTCACTGCATGACTTCTAACCATTTTTTATCTTATTGACCAATAGAATCTTTCCTAGGATTCTTTCATGTGGGTAGTTAGTCATTATAAGTGTTGTGGAGTAAAAGCTATGATGGTACTCGGAAATCACGTGATACTCAGGGTTAATTCTTAACTTATATATTTAAAAAATATTCTCATCTTTACTTTCCGAATAATATATTGTAAAAATTCAGTTACAGACTCAAATATTTATTCCCACGTGTGGATTGGATTGGACGTTGGGGTTTTATAGCGCAAGGTCCAAAAGCGGACAAGCTGCGCCATCACATGTGTAAAAAATGATAAATGTGAAACACAAATAGTTTAGAAACGCCTTTGAAAAACTTCGGATTCAGCATAAAAAGGGGTGGCGCATGGAATCGTTTTTCACTAAATCCACTATTTCCTCGTGAGTTAGTCATATAAGTCTCGCATCTAAGTCAAAAATAAAATGCTTACGCAAGTTATAGATTTTACATAAATAACAATGTTTTAAATTTAAATTTACTTACGATTGATACGTCTGGGACTATTTGCGATACTGTGAGACTTAAGACTACTTTCATTTACAGGAAGAGAATTTATGTTTCCTGTCGTAAGTCGTGTTGGGATTCGTATCACTGCATTTGAATTGATTTTATTCTTTATCTATGAATAAAGAAACTTTCTGATGCTCCAATAAAATATGTAAAATATTCGAATTACAAAATATTTAGTTATTGTTTCACACATTTTGTGTATGTGAACGTGCATTTTTGAACTCTTCCATTTATTAAAACAGTTTTGGGTGAGTGTATGACTGTTTTTGATGCGACTTTTAACTTTCGACTTAAGGAGTTTATTGTAAAGACAGAGAAAATAGTAATAGAATTGCGATGTTATTTTAAAATATAAATCTAATTGTACGGGAAATTTGTCCTAATAAACATTATGCATTCATAGTTTTGGAGTGATTCCTTTGTTGAAAAAATGTGTTCGAAGGTATTTTTATTTCTGCCACGGTCGTGAGGCTTTATAATCAGTAGATTTTCAAATCTATCATTACTTGCAAATTTTTACTCAAGACATTATATTTTATTGAAAGTAAATTTACAATTGTATAATTACGGGTAGGTGAATTTTCCAAACAAGACATTCTTAAACTTTTGTTTGCCTAATGAGTTAATTTAGTGCATTATCCCGTAACAAATAATAGTAGGTTCTCCGCCTTTAAGCATTCACTATTTTTTATCTTGTTTTTAATTAAAGCGTTTAGGCTCCACTTACTTAATGAAAAAAGTGTGTGTGGTGATAATTTACTTTATGTGAAGAAGTCTAGTCAATCTCTTGAATGCAGATGGAATATCACCATAAATTAATTTAATATGGAAACCTTTTCTCTTCAATCAGTTTAATATAGTTTTTGCTGGTTTGGGGGGTAAGTGGTTCTTCGGTAACCATTTGCTATAAAAGAACTAGTTAGAAAGGAAATCATAGATTAAAACAATATAATGGTAGATAAACAATATAATTCATCAACTGATATGTGAAAGGTATGAACATTAAAAGCAGTTTAAAAAAATAAATAACGCACTTATAAAAATATATAGAAACTAAAAAATAATTTATAATTTTTTAATGATGATGATGATTATGATTTATGATTTTTTTAAAAATGATAATGATTTTTTAACAGAATGTATTTATCCAATTATATATTTCTTTATGAAAAATATATATAATTGGATAAATACATACAGTTAATCTATAAATTTCATTTGCTTCCTAATAAGCCCGACTGGTTATTTAAATTAACATTTAGATCCAAAAATCATAATTCATCACCACCGATTGAATTTCAAAACACGGTGTTTTTGTTACATAAGCATGACAGTAAACAAAAGTGGTTTCATCCGGAAAAAAGAAACTACTAGATTCATTTTTCTGTAAAGCTAAGTCTATATCAATGATTTGAAGGTAGAACCTGTATCTTTTACAAATTCCGAAAGTGACTCACTTGATTACATTTTAGGATAATAATTTATAGTAATTTACTATTTATAAAACTCAAAGCTTAATTAATTTGTAACAGAAACTCCTATCTACATCGCTTAGTGAAGTAGAAACTTGAAGATACATCAATCATATACACAAATGCAGAACTGAAAATATAAACAATTGGTAAGTAGATAGCTGAGAATTTCCGTCACACTGGAGCAACACAATAGGCTGTTGTCAACAATTTGACAAAAAGAAACTCCCTTTTAATTCATCACGAATACCTATTCTCAAGAAATAGTAGTCCAACTTTTAACCTTACTTGGGATTGCTGTAAATTTTTCTTCTGCTGCTTGCTTAAGGTATTTAAAAGTGACCTTCTTTAAATGTTTGCTAAAAAATATCTTTAGTTTAGAATTTATACTTACAGAAATTAATAAAAGCTTATTTTGAAAAGTGTGTGATCGAGCTTGTGATTGATATTTCAATTTGATTTTCCTTTTTTTAAATATTTACTGAGCGTGCAAATTTTTCCGCACGTTTTTCGATTTTTTATTTTTCTTTAACCGAAATTGGAATTACGATTTGTAAGAACGATAAAATTAATTTTCAGATGATAGTTCAACGTTCGGCTTCATGTAAATATGCACTTAAAATAAATGTCGTTTTTTAGTAGTTTTGAATTCCATTGTAGCTGCTACATGCACCATTCGCAATACATTATACATTAGAAATTTGGAGGACACAACAACGGAGGACAACTTCTTTGCCTACCAAATTCAGTGTCGGAAGTAATTAGTGTCTGTCATTTCCATTATTTCTGCATAGGACTGGGTTGATAAAAAACTAGTCTCAAACACCGTCCCTATTCGTATATTTATTCTGAAAATCTTCATTGAAACTGAAGGATTACTTTCACAGCAGGAACGCAACATAAAAAATAAGAGGAAAGAGTAGGCGGTGAAAAGTTTTGTATATATTTAAAACATATTTTCATATTATAATTCTGTTTCAATAAATACAAAATACTATTCAATAACTCGTAACAGAATAATTCGCAAAATACTAATGTTATGATATGTCTTATGGAAAAACATTTAAAATTATTAAGTATATGCAAGCTTTGCACACACAAAGTGTTAAAAATGATTTGATAATATGGATTTGAAATTTGTATGCAATACCTAAAATCGAAAGATACATATTGATATTCTCAAAAGTACACACTGTAGCAGAATTTCTCTCTTATGTGCCCAGTTTGAAAGTGCTAGCGTCTGCTTCTGTTAAGAAGCGAGAGGGCAATCGTTCTGTTGTCCATTTGGAGATGTGTACCGTTTTCGTTTCTTGTCTGTAAATAAATGTTGTGTCTCGGCCTGAGATTTAATTTTATTTTTATATAGCTGGCCTGATAAGTTGCTGTAACACATATTATTTTTATTGTGGATGACAAAAGTTATATGCCATTTTTTCGATTTTTCAGTATGGAAATTTGAAATTTAGTTCAGCTAATTTTGACAAAAAATGGGCAGATCATATCTTGCCGTAGGACCACAGATTTTTTCAATGATTATAAGGCAAAATAATATTCACAAAATCTTACGTTTTAAAGAGTATTTTCTAGTTATTAAAATATGTAAAAGTTGCAAAAGTTACCATTTTGCTGGATAAATAATCCAGTATACTACAAATTATTCTGTCAAGTAATAAAAGTACACCCTAATGAATAAACGTCAGTAAAACTGACGTTTATTCATTAGGGAAAAAACTTCGGATATTGTACAAAGCTGCACTGTATACTGAACTAACTGGAAACAGCTTGGATAACCCTACTTTTAGTGAGGGAATAATCCGCTTAGGTTCCAAATGCATTCTGCTACTCATAAATCTTCTACTGTAATTCTGCTACTTTACTAGGGAATACTTGCTTTGCATGTACTGCAACCATTAACTTAGTAGACATTTGTGGATTACTGGAAAATGAAATGATCATGTCCTGTTTTCACACTGATTGAGATAATAAGGATTTTCCGGCACAGCCAAATATAACTTTATATGCCATAGTAGAGACCCCACCTTACACTATAAAGCAAGCACATCACAAGTTAAGAGATAGTGGCATTAAGGAGGATTGTTCTCTTATGGACATTACCGCTAAGAAATTTTCTTTCTCTCTATTGTCTGACATGCTGATCTTACTTAACTGCATATTACTGAAATGCGGAGTATCCAGATGTTTCTCAAGTGGTATCATATCTCTATAATAGTTCTCCCTCATCAATAATGAAATTGTATTATGATTCCCCCAAAAAAGCAACTATCACTAATTTAACCATTATGAAGAGTCAGAAAGGTAGATACAAATAATACTTTTAGAAAACGTACTTTTTCCCACCACAGTAACAACCAAAAGACTAATAAATATTTCTGAAATGCCTCTCCATCTAGACATTGACCCCAAGGGCCGTTAACCTGTATCAACCCCCTTTGCTACGCCTCTGAAAATCGCAGGTGAGTTTTGGTAAAGGTCCTGTTCCTTCGCTCAGATAAGCGCCCAGAGCTCTGGAGGTTGTCCATGCCCTCGGCCAAATTCGTCTTTTATTTCGACTTTCGTTTAATCACTCAAGCAAATTTACCCACAATATGTGTGAGCGGCATTACATCATAAGTCTTTTCACCAAGTTTGTAGCCAATCGCATATTTTTGTATAAAGTTATCGCGATATTTATTTTAACTTTCCTCAATTTATAGAAACCAGTGTACGATCTCTAAAACAACCCTTATGAAGAAATTCATTTGAAGAAATAGCTCTTTATCGAACTTCAAATCAGCATTATATATCTTTTTACATAAGGTTAAACCATGGTCTATATTCCCTGAATGCAGAATTGATTACCTTATAGCACTATAGGTTCCTGCCATTGTGACATTATGCCAATGGGGAAGCTGACTACCTTGCAAGGAAAAATAAGAATATTTTTCAAAACAACTGCAGGTCTAGGTCTTTCTACGCATCAATTTTTGAGTGAACAGATTTCTCTCAAAGTAAACAGAAGGCAGGAGTTGGTTGATTACAAAAGTTGGGAGTATCAACTCTACTCTAATTCCTGAACGGATATTCCTAGATGTCACTGTTTCGTCTTTTGAACAACAATGACTGTCTTCGTGACCAACTTTATCATTTTAATGTCATGGACTGTCCTATATGCACTTTGCGTGACTGCGGCGTGTATGGCAGTAGATCTTTTGTATATATGCAGTGCACTTAAGACATACCAGATCAGAGGAAAAAGGTATTGACAGGCTCTTTGGTTAATGATGTATTGCCAAAAGACTGATCTTTGCGTAGTATCACAGAGTTTTGGTAAACTGATATGTATAACTTAGAAATGAATAAAATAAAACTGCCATGCGTTATGATATTATTTGAAGTGAGACAGGTGAAATTTCAATTGATTGCAAGGAAAATATTAAAACACGCCCATGATTCCAATATACGTAAATTAAATATACTAGGAATTTCAAGTTTACACAATATTTAAGAACACTAGTAACCTTTCATTTAAAAATTCACAACATCCTAGAAACAATTTACAAGCGGGACGTTATTTTCAGAAAGAATAAACTTAAATAAATGAATATCAAATTACGATAAACGAAATTCTTAACTATGAAATAATTTTGTTCATAAAAAAAATATTTTAAAAAGTGTTTTAGCAACAGGTATAATAGTGATAATAATTGAAGTATTCATGTTGCCCATGTTAAAGTCCTTGGAAAAATTGGGTTGTGTTTGTACACGTATTTTAACTTTCAGATATTTTATCTCTGATGGCTGGATAAGATACAAACTGAAGAAATACAACACAAACACAAATTACTCCCTACAAAACTACGATACAACACAGACGAGTTATGCACCACAACATAAAAGAGAAAATACAGAAAAAGAACAGGAGTCATCACTCTAAACGTTCTCTCGCTCTCCAGTATCAGGAAATCTCAGTATTCATAAATTAATTGCTTTGCAGCGAGGCAGGTGCAATCTGTCCATAGAGCCTGGTTGATTACGAAGCCGTCAGAAAGGCTCTGCGACAAATGACAATTTTATGCAGATGGGCGGCAAGACAATCTTGTCCAGCTATAACTGAGATAATATAATTTAAATGCATTGAATGTCTCCTTTATGTAAATTTGAATAGTATTAAAGTGTTGTATCTCGATTTCTATGAACAAGAGAACAAAACATAGCTAACTAGTTAACCTATAATTATTCGATTAAAAAATTTCATATATGTACTCAGTGTAAAAGTATTTGTTAACAAGAGCTTTACTATAGTTATTACTGATTATTAGACTACTTTAATTATAATTATGCTTAATCAGTTAAAAATTAACGTAATGAAACAATAACTTCGCTAAAAAAGGAAATTTACCCGTAACTGTATATTATATTTGCATGTTACTTGAAAATAAAATTTCAAGTAAAGTTTCAACGGAAGCAATAAAAACAGATTTCTGACAGAAACAATTAATAATTCTGTAGTTATGCGGTATTAGTATATTATTCTTCCTTGTAATTTAAACTTCCGAGAAAATTTTTAAAATATTACATATGGCTGCTCAGAGAGTAGAGATTTAATTTTTCTCAGTAATAAGTTGAATTCTGATTTCGTTCTATAAAATCTGCACCTATTTAAAATTCTTTTTTTTAATCAAATGCATTGCTATTATATTTAATTACAATAATTGGAAAAGTTTGAGGTAGTAAAAATTAATCTTCTTCGAAGAGTGCGGTTAGGTTCCAGAAGTTAGATATCTTTGCACTCAGATTTAAAAATTATTGAGATTCTTTTATAAATATGTATTAAATATATATTTTATAAATATTCATAATTGACATAATTAGTCTTAAAATATTATTAATGAGATACGGGGGATTTTAAGACAAAATTCATATTAACAGAAATTAATTTACAAATCTTAACTTCCAAATAAAAAATTACACTAGTTGGAGAAGATCGTACGATTAGAAACTTTTATGAATTTAAAATTAAATTTTTTCCGTTTTCTCAATATATTATTTTTGCGTAACAAGCTGAGATATTCCACTATACAGCGCTTTGAATATCAGGATAGCAAGCGTTTCTAGAATTCAAAGTTCTGCTCGAATCGCTGCAATTTTTTCTTTCTTTAATTAATTTCTTTCTTTAATTCCCCATCTATGCAGTTTGTATTTAAATATTTTGACATACGCAAATAAATCATTTCTTCGATTTTTATTTTTGTAAATGAAAAGACCCTGCTTTAAAAATTTTCGTCTTCCATTATCTAAATTTATTCATCAGCTGAGACCTGTACCAGAGGATTAAATGTTTTGACTCGCAAAGCGACATGCTCAGACCAATGAAGTTGAAATGATTTCAACTTGAAGAGCAAAGGCGCTCTTGCCGGCACCTCTGATTTGTTTGCTCGTGTCGCTCTGTGCCTTGCGCTTCCTATTTGAATTCATCATTACTATTGGGTCGGTGCGAATGAAATTTCCGATAAGAAATAACTTTGGGAATGACTCCCATACAGCTAAAAGTAAATACCTACAAGCTTCCGGCATCTTACGTTAGAGATCTACTATAAATAGCTATCACGCGTGTGAAGTACAAGTTCTAGATTTAATTTGTTTGGGCATAAGGTGCTTCCAAATTCAGCATGGAAAACTCAGATTTGAGTCATCTTCCTTTACGAATTTAAACTGAGACATTCTGCTGCAGTCGCTGCTCGAAACATTAACACAGCATTCGGGGAGAATACAGACAATGAACGAACCATTCGGCGATGGTTTGTGAAGTTTCGAAGTGGAGATATGGACCTGAAAAACGAACTAAGTGGTCACCGAGAAGTTGCAGTTTCTGACGATGTTCTGCTAAGTATGGTTGAAGCTGAACCGCGGAAGACATGTCGTGAGATAACGGCCGAGCTAGGTATCCACCACACTACAATTGTTCGCCGTCTGGCTGCACTAGGTAAGGTCAAAAAGATGGATTCTTGGGTGCCTCATGAATCGACAATTGCCAACAAGATGAGACGTTTGGAAGTCTGTACATCGCTCCTTTCCAGAAATGAAAGAGAATCTCTCATGCAGCGAACTTACTGCGACGTTACCTGCGGCGAAAAATAGGTCCTTTATGACAATCGGAAACGATTTGCACAGTGGTTGAGCAAAGCACAGCCTCTTGGACGCCATCACAAGCCACCCTTATATCCTAGGAAGGTTATGCTTCTTGTATGGTGGTCTACAGCTGGAATAATGCATCGCAGTTTCCTGCCAAGTGGCCAAACCATCACTTCAGAACGATATTGTGATGAATTACGGCAGTTGCACCGGAATTGATGGTGAAACAACCGGCTTTGGTAAACAGACATGGCGTTCTCCTCTTGCAAGATAATTCCCGTCCTCATGTCGCACAACCGACGATGCTGACACCACGTGAGTTGGACTATGAAGCTATGCCTCATCCCCTATTCCCCTGACTTGTCACCTACAGATTTTTATCTGTTTCGTCGCCTGGATAGCTTTCTGTCTGGCAAACGGTTCACCCAAGATACGGAGGTTCACCGTGCAGTTGATGACTTCTTCGCATCCCAGCCACAAAACTTTTTTCGCTCCGGGATCACGGCCTTATCAGACAAGTGGCAACAGTGTGTCAATTCAAAGGGAAATTATTTCGAGTAGGTCAAGTACTATATTTTTCAGTTATCGCCATCGAAGTGTGTTGGTCATTTTCTGGACATTTTGTTCGTACCGACCCAATAATTGCATTACCAGAGGGCTTTACTAATTGGATTACCAGACAGCTTTACTAATTACATTACCTTCATCTCCCTCGATGAAATTATTCTAATTTGCAGAAGCTGAGAATAATATTTATGACGCTATGAAACTGAGGAACTCATGTTTCAGTCAGAATCAAGTGACTTCAGACATATTTTAGAAAACAGCTTTTACGATCAAGATTGAAACACATAGTTGACTTCCTTTAAGAAATTAACTAGTATAGAAATCGCTGTTACGAGCTTAAACAGTTTATTATAAAATAATGCGTGCTTGTACGTTACATTTGACTTGATAGATCTGGATGGCACAAGGGTGCACAATTCACCAAGATGCGCGGAACATCATTAAGTAATGGACAAACATACACACGGAGAAGGCTTTACTGACACAGATGGGAGAAATTCATTCAGGGTGGAATTGAACCTGACATATTCAATATTGAAACAAATAGTTTACTACCTTGAGCAGATAAGCTAGTATAGAAATCGCTGTTACAAGTTTGTACAGATTTTCGTAAAATAGTGAGTGTTTGTACATTATATATCGTTAAATAGGTCTGGATGGTGTCAGTTGGGTTCTTGGCACAAGGGTGCAAAATTGGCCAAGCTGTGTGACACATCGTCAAGCACATGGGCATACACGCAAGGAAAGCTTTGCTGGCACGTATGAGAGAAATTACTCAAGGAAGGAATTGAACCTGACATATTCAAGATTGGAACAGATAGCTTGCTTCATTGACCAAATTAATTACCATAGAAATTGCTGTTACGCGTTCAAGCAGTTTTTCGCAAAATAATGCAATAAAACATAAAAACCATAAAACAAACGTACAAAGTAAAGTACATTTGACGGAATCATTGAGCAAACCCCTCTGAGATTCTAATAAGTCTACAAACTACTATTTGACAAAAAAAATTGGAATTTTTTACTACCGGTCTGCAAGTCTATAGGGTGTGTTATTGAAAGTAAAAATTGCGCTTTTGTGGAAATGACTGAAACATTTCAGAAATTGAGAATATGCACAATGTCCTATTATAACGATTAAAGCACTGATTCCGTCACAAACGATATTTGGGGGAGGGGTCAGCATATGGGAGGAAAACCTCCTAGGAAATCTGCTTAAACTCACCGAGTATGGGTAAGTTAATCTGCAGTATGGTAATCCTTTCAATTGATGGATCAATGATATCTGCAGAAATCTACAGCATTGCCTCCTGTGAACCTCTAAATTGAATATGCATATCTGCCTTTCTTTGTGGTTTTTGAAACTTTTATGTCTGAGGAATAGTGGTTTTAAAAATAATTCTTATAGAAACCTACAAAAATAGGCACATTATTTTAGAAAATGCAATATTATTATATGGGGTATGACGGTGGTACTTTTAGTTAAACAGGGAGAACTAACTACGTCCCCATGATTTTTGGAAAAATAGGACTAAATCAGGAATAGACATAAAACAGTTGCAAATTGCCTATTATAAATATTTTGTCTTAAAGAAAATATAGTAAAATCCCTCATTATTTTTTCGGACATGTTTTGTTAGTTTCCTTTCGCATCAAACGTGGGATTATGAAGCAGTTCACGGATACTGGATAGAATTGGTTTCTAATAAACTTTTGCGATAAAACAAAAAATTTATTTTTCAGGTATGGTTTACTTAGTTCTTTAAAAATTATTAATATTTATTAACTTATGTAAAACCTGTATTTTAACCCTGCTGATCTCATCTCAAAATTTACTTAAGTGTCATTTTGAAATTTTTTGACAAATTAAATAATAGAAATAACACAAAACAGTTCATAACAATAAAAAATATTTCTACATTGGAGTGTCTCCGAGCTATCGCTATTTAAAATTTCGAAAAAATTTACTTTGAATTAGAACAATTTATCTATTGTAGAGGGATCTTCCACATGTAAATTTTTTAACAAAAATTAAGTTGAATTAAAGGGGACGTTGAATTCTGTGAGAAAATTTTCGCCAAATCTGGCAACCTGTCTGTTTGTTCTACCTATTTTGTTGTATAACTTTCTGTGTAGCAGTACTTTGTAATTAGCGACACAAATTTTCGCGTGGCAATAAAATGGCATTTAAACATAGATTTAAGACAATTATTTTGTTCCTGTTTTCACAAACTTCAATATTTCAAAATGTAACATTGAAATAGAAAACAAATCTTAGTGTTATCTAGTGCTCAGTATAAAGTATATTTTCTTCCATTTAAATTTAAAAGTTATAAATATTGATTATGTTGCACAAACTTCAAAGTTATTAATTCCATAAATATTCACAATTCAGAGTTTTCGAAAAAAATAATTAAAACATACCTGTTGTTTTTCAGGCAGAAGTTTTAAGACAAGCAAAACAAAAAGTAATTGGTTAAGAAAAAGAAAGTCAAATTGGAGAAGCCAAATATGAAGAGAATACTACTTGGCTGAATGGAATGAAGAGAGCATCCAGAAGAATTCCTGGATTTGCGACTAAGAACTATCGAACACGGAATGGCAGAAAGAACTGTGCTCATTGCAGACTGCATCATACTATGTAAAAATGTAAAAAAACTGTATTGGGGCGAAACTCTTGTAGCACTTGCCACAGAACTCAACGAAAAAGCGAATCCTTTTGACAGTGCCTTTGATTCTTCGTGAAGAGCAGAATTCCGTGTAATGCAGCAGACTCTACTGTTCAAAAGGCAAGAGAACGCTAATACCAAAGAATTTGAACACTGTAAACATCGATATTTGGTTTGCAGCTAAAAGCATTGACAGGAAAATGTGTGGATAGATATTGATTATCGGGAACGTACAATTCTGCCAATGAATTAGTATCAATTCGGGTAAGCCGTCCTATATTTTGTTTTAAATCATTTGGTGGATTCTTCTATAAATAATTTTGAGTACCGTTTTTTTATTACAAATTCAATTAAATTGTTTCAAAAAATATTTTGAAGCCCCTTCCGAGCATATAGTGTAGGTAGCTAAAATTCTATATTTTTAATCAATCAATTTATATTATAATTTGCAATTGTATATTGTAAATCAATCAAAATTATCCGCATTTTCTTTGTCAGTTCAGTACAAAGAATTCGATATCTTTTGGCGTGCCAAGAATTTTAGTAATTAGTTTATGTGTGCTGTGAGAAAGATCGAAAATCGCTGGTCATTATAAATAATTGATGGGAAAAGGTTGTGACTCGATGATCCGTACTCTAAAGTACTGTAAATGAGATAATGATTTTGCTTGTAAATATGTACGAAACGTTCACTCTTATGTTTGAACTATTCGTCAAATATATTGAAATATTGTGTCGGGTTATGGCATAAATGTGTTTAGAACTACTGAATATGCAAAACTATTGCGCTTTCCCGGGAACTTTGGAAAACAGACAACGCTGTGTTGAAGAAAGATATCCCAGATTTGGTATAAAAATGGTAATTCATTCCTATAATAGAATAATAATTTTTTATTAGAAGTCTCACCTTGTTTGCTATAGGTAATCAAATTATTCACTTTATTGAAGCATCAATGTTATTTCTATTGTGCATTATACATTGTGACTAAGAAAGTCACCGTTTGAAATGAAATATACTTATACGCAGTAGCAGATTATATGCCAAGTGTTTGAACGATTTGAATTTTTTGTAACTAATCCGCGAACTAAAACTCATTTCTTAATAATAGTTTGGGTTAGCTTGTCATTATATATACTTATCGCTTGCTTAGTAACAATTCTTCTTGACAGATATATCACGCTGCGACAGTAAAGATGCCACAACCATCACAACCTTTAAAAGTAGGAAGTCGGAGAAGAAAATAAAAAATTCTTAAAAACTAATAACTTATAAACTAAAATAGCTGAAATTGAGTTAGGAAAAACCCAATATATTTTTATAATCGGAAAATATCACGGTGAACCGTAAAATTTTCACGATACAAATATTATTGAAAAATATCTTGAGTGTTCTTAACCGGAAATTATTAAAAAATATATTCTAAAGTAGATCTTCACGAAGATCGAGAACAGCTGACGGTTAAGTAGAGAATTAAAAGGGGATATCTATTTGTACAATGCGATGAGATATATCTTGAGTGTGACTAAATGCAACTATGTGTTTACAAGGCAACTGCTAGTTAGGACAGAGCATAACATACGATTTCAGTTTCTACGAAACATGAAAATTGGACAAATGCTATGAATGAAATTAATTTGGTTTTATGTCTAGATTTACTCTATTATAGAATGATTGGGTCATCAGGGTTAAAGTGATCCTTATTAAGTGATAATATGCATTGTACGTGTATAATACGCCCTGTACGAGCCTCTGGAGGCTGTAGCTTAGACTGTTTCAATTGGTCTGGTGAAATAGGAATGCTATGGAGTAATAAAACAAAGCCACGCAGTATCTATTCTTCTGAATGACCAGGTTATCCTATCAAAGGACATTTTATCCCCTGATGTGTTTTAAACGAATTCCAATACGTCCTTACAGAAGTTGACTGATCCCGAATTCAAAAAGTGGCTAGTGAGCATGAGGAAATATTTTCACTCAAGAATTGATCCCAAAGGGGAGTCTTGATCTTATCCTAAATCCGACTCATTATAATGTAATCGAGAACTTTGTCAAAACAACACCGGGACAAAACACGAATCGTAATTAGAGAGAATTTAAATACCAATATAAAGCGCTTAAGTGTGTGTTTGCCACACAGAGTGCATTTTCTACTACTTTGAAAACGCATACTGTTATATTTGTTGTTTCAGTCGCATAATTCCTTATAAGTTAATTGAAACTTCGTAAACTAATGTCGATCAATATCAGAACAAAAAGCAAACTGTAATCAAAGACAAATGGGATGAAATAAAACATATAAATGGAATTTATTTGGCAGAAGAGAATATACCGAAAATAGCAGAATGCATTTTATACTACTTTGAAAATTCAGAATGCTCAGTCCGATGTTTTCACCACATAATTCTTTACAAGGTAATTGAAACTTTGCAGACTAATGTTGTGTAGTTAAACCGGATATAATATCCATGACTCTTTATCATATAAGTTGCAAAAACGAAATACAAGTAACTGTAAAATGAAATTCATAAAATAATAATTTTGAGTAATGTAATGCATTCCTTGATAAGCAAAATAGTCGTTTCAGAGTAATTGGGAAATTCAGAGCTATGCTTAGCTAATTCATTTACACGTGTACAGAGCAGGTAATAATTTAAAGCATGGGACACCGGCACTGTGCGTACTTTTTCAAACAGCTAATTATAGTTATCTGTTATACTAATAGATTATTTTATCTTCGTAAGTTTTATTGGTTTTCTGTCCTTGGAAAACATTAAAGTAACTGAATACATTTCGTTCTTGGCGGTCACCCAATGTTTTGGAAACAACTTTCGTCGAAGATGAATGTTCTCTAAGAGTGTAGGAGTTTTAAGTGTTCTGAGACCAGGAGGACTCCATTGGGGTTTAGTTTACTACTGCTTTAATCTTAGAAACAGAAGCTTTTGGAAATTGTTTCTTAAATAATAAATATTTAATGTCGTACTCAATTTCTGTTGTAAACTACTCCCACTAGAATGCAGGACTACATTTAAAGGAATGATAATTGTAAATAAATACAGAATATATAGAAAAACCTAAAGTTCAGAAAGAGTCAAAAGAATGATATTTTTTATAGCCCACGATTAGATTTTTTTAACAGTATTTGTTTTTTACGATGCGTAATACATAGAAAACATTTGCACCTTAACAAAATGCTTCATAACAAGCCTTATTTGTTAATATTAAATGTTTTGTTCCATTCTTAAGTAACTTAATTGCATAGACAAATAATATATAATTTCAAATCAATTTTTTACAACCACCATTTTAGTTTTACAACTACCTTGATGAAAATATTGGGAAGGTTAAAATGATCCTTAACCATAACGTTGTTTAAACCCTCCAGGCGGCCACCACGATATAATTCGAAAACCAAAATGCAAGTTTACGTGTCAACCCCGAGATATCTCGGAAACCAAAGTGCAAGCTTAAGAGTCAAACGCGAGAATTTTTGAACGGTCACTTTTCCTTCCCCTCGACCACCCATATCCCCTAATGAGGGGAAGTGGCTGAAGACCTTTTTGCGAGGGGTCCTGATGGGATCGGACAATTCCTAAAATGCTATCCTCAAGTCATTGCCTTTGGCGTGTTCGTTGAATATCACGACGGCATTCCTGCCTTTGTTAAGCTACACTTTGGAAGCGTCTATCTTCGTGAAAAATAAGTTGAATTGGAAATGTGGAACTACAAGCACTTTTCGAAAATGTATTCTCACTGCTATTTTCCTCTTACTTTTTGAGATGAAAACATTTTAAAATGCTTCATCTGAAGTACGATTAAAATTTTACCAAACAAAAAGCAAGTAACAACACGAAGGGACATGAATTCAGAGAAAAAGATTGAAAATTAAAAAGTAAAAGGTATGATTTTTGCTGTAGCAAAATCACAAGACATACTTTTTAAACTACGTACAATTGTTTAATTTAATATTTCAGTACGTATTGAAAACTTGACGAAGTGCGATAATTGGCGGAGTTCGAGTAGGTTTGGTGAAGTTGGCGACCTGTGAGCCACCGCTGCGATAAAGAATTTAAAAATTCCAAAACCTCTAGTTTGGTTCTTTCTCACAAATATTAATTGACAATGGATAATTAACCCTTTGAAAATCATGCTAAATAAAATATGTTTTGCAAAAAAAGCAACGGGTAAAGACCTTTCGCCTCGTATGAATGTAATTCGCACAAAACAAAATTTAGTTTAAAGGATGGTGCGCTCTTGTATGTCACGTCTAGAACACCTCCTAGATATTACACTATCCAATGAGAGAATAGTCTTAATATACCTAGAACATACCTATAACGAGCTTTTACCATTTGAAAGTAATGAGACTTCCTACCACCCTAAAATTGTTAACATTTGCCAGTCTTGTATTAAAAGCTTATACAAATTAATTTTAACTTATTTTTAAGAAACGAAACGTTTCAGTAACTCATATTTTTTAATATCTTTAAAATTTAACCAAGGAACATGTATTTGCAGTCACAAATGAACACGGATGATGAGACACTGATGACATATTCAGAATCCAATCATCAAAAAATCAGAGTGATTGAACCAAAAAATTGATTCCTTACGTGTACTTGTCTTTAAAATTATTTAACACCCTCATGCTACTAGCAGGTGCGACTAAATTTTTTTTTAATCCGAATTTCCCAAATCATCATATTTGTATAGTTTTTCTTACTTTACCTGCCATATATGCTATTTAATTATGAACATTTCAGATCAGAAACAAAATATATTTAACGCACATAATGCAACAAGGTGATAGACATCTACATATAGTATATAAAGCTCAGTTGGCGTCTTTCTGTCCTCTATACAAATCTACACAGTTTGACCTATCCACACCAAATTTGGTACACTTATTCTTCAGAACCCTGCGGGTAATGCATACTACATATTAACCCCTGTTCTATTTTTCTTGGGTGTGCAGAGGGGATAAAACAATTCGAAATCACCATAGGAATAGCATTACATATCTTTACGATCACTGTCTGAACAATTCACACCAAATATATGGTACAATCATTCTGTGGAATCCTGCTGGCAACATAGGCTATATATTAACACCGTTCAATTGGTCCTAGATCTGCAGAGGGGACAAAAAAATTTCAGATCCCCATAGGAATAACATTGAGTATTTGTACGATCAAATCATACCAATTCACACCAAATTTGGGACATTCATTCTTTAGAATCCTGCGAGAAACATAGGTTATATTTTAACCTCAGTTCTATTCGTCCTAGAACTACGAGGGAGCTAAAAGTAATTCGAAATCCAAATCGAAATAGCATTGAGTATCCTTATTATCGGTTTGACCAATTCACAACAAATTTCGCACACGCATTCTTCAGACTATTACGGGTAACTAAGATCATGGTATGAAAGACTTAAACATTACATGTATGTAAACAATATATATATATATATATATATATATATATATATATATATATATCCAGTGCAACTTGGATAAAACGGACGTCTCTAATTCGAAATCGTCGTTAATTCGAAGATTTCTCTTAGTCCCTTGAACTTCTCATTAAATCAATGTTAAAAAATCGTGGATAATTCGAAGGTCAACTTCCTTAATTCGAAGTTTTTTATAAAAACTTTCGAACCATAACGACTTTTCGGCCTTTCATCGTTAAGAAATTATCGCCGGAATACCCCCACCTGTTCGACACGTGAAAGCTGAAATCCCCTTCCCGCCACCTGTTCAATACGTAACAGCTGAGACTTCCCGCCACCTGTTACGTAAGCTACAGTACATGTAATATGCATTGTAGCTTACGTAATGTAAATCTTATTTTGTTTACATACATATAATGTTTAAGTCTTTCATACCATGATCTTTCTGAATAAATATTTACTTATTGACAGAATAATCTTTTCAAGCATTCAGTGGACCTGAAATTAAAGTTAAAAGTTGTAACTTTTTCAATTCGAAGTTTTGGATAATTCGAATTTTTTTAGTGGTCCCTTCAGCTACGAATTATCCAGGTTGCACTGTATATATACCCCATTCGATTTTTCCTAGGTCTTTAGAGATGGCAAAAAATAATTCGAAATCCCTATAAGGAAAACATTGAGTATTTTTACGATCACTGTCATACCAATTCACACCAAATTTGGTACATTCTTTCTTTAGAAACCTGTGGTAAATATAGACTATATATTTAACCCGTTCTATTTGTCTTAGGTCTGGAGAAGGGCTGAAAACAATTCAAAATACCCATAGGAATAACATTGAATATTTTGAAGATCACCTTTGTCAGACGAATTCACACGAAATTTAGTACATTCAATTTTTGGAAGCCTGCGGGAAACATAGGTTATATATTAAACCCGTTCTATTTGTACTAGGTAGGAAGAAAGGAGTTAATAAATTCAGGATGATGTTCCACGAGTCCAAAGATATGGGTAATAGGAAGGTGCTGAAGCAGGAGTGATATCGTTTTCAGAATCCAAATAGGTAGGTAGTTAATTAACTTCCCCTGGAGCGACACAATGGGCTATTGGGGATGGTCCGGGATCACTCCTGAAGTGAAAGATCCCAGGACTACGCCTCGTAATTTTGAACCACGGTAGAGAACAACACCTGAGCCGGCACCCCACTCCAAACTTCCACACTTCGCCAACCTGAGGCCAATTGAGTCCACGGCAGATTTAACGTGCACTAGCCCGCGTGTATCCGACGGTCTTTGCCTGGACCGAGTTTCGAACTCGCAACCCTCTGCTTGCTAATCCGTTGCTTTTCGAACTGGGCTACCGCTGCCCTCGAAATCCCCATAGGAATGACATTGATTATCCTTACTATCACAGTTTGATCAATTCACATCGAATTTTCTACACTCATTCTTTAAAACCCTGCGAGAATCATATTAACTCCATTCGATTTGTCCTGGGTCTGTAGAGATCTCAAAACCATTCGAAATCCCCATAGGACTACTATTGAGTATTACGATGAGTTACAAACAGTTCGAGCAACGCCGGGTAATTCAGATAGTGTTTTATAACAGGCCCGGTTTCAACAAATTTACTCGTAAATACCTTTAAATTCTTTTAAAGTGCATGCATTAAAAAACAATTATTAATTATGTCATGGTTATAAGGAGTGTGTATACACTTATGTATCCGATGTGAGATATTACATTTAAATTAGTTATCAATCACTGGACTAATGAAATCTTGTAGCGTGTTGTAGTTTTTCATGCCAAAATTAAAATAATTTGAGCTGATTTTCATCTCATTCTTATTACCAAATATTTATATTTGTTGGGCCATAAACACCTTCCATACGAGACTTCTTTACACCAAAGTTATACGATGTCGCTTGTGATCTTATTAATATTAATCTTTAGGTTTATTACATTAAAAAAAATCACGTCACTCGATTTTCGAAACGAGAACTTACACTGCAAGGAGAACTTGCGAAGAAACAGTATTCAGTATTATCAGATTTGAGACACAGATAGACTGCTTTGGTCTTCATATTCAGTGGAAAAAATTTTCTTTACAGCTCCTTGGTCAGTGATGTTTGCTATACAGATGTTATTTAGGCTTTGTGAGTCTGAACATTTCGGGGCATATTCACGTATATTATTCTCAGAATATTACCATATAAAATATTTCATCATAAAAAATCCTTAGATATCAAAAAGGATAAATCCCAGGATAACCTCTTAAGACCCGATATATCTAATGCTAGGGCACAGTGCTTGGCTGCAACCCGGCGGTTGAGAAACACTTCATTTTCAGTGGATAGGTATTTAATTAACGTCGCACTGGAACAACACAACGGCTATTAGCGATGCTCCGGGATCAAACCCGAAGAGAAAGATACAAGACACTACCACGTAATTTTGAAATACGGTCAGATGACGAGGTCACAGCTGAGCTAGCATCCCACTCTCCAAACTTCCACACCTCGCCAACGTGAAGACATTTCAGGCCACCGACAGAATTAACTTACACCAGTCCCCTTTTACGCGACGATCTTTGGTTGGAATCGGACTCGCAGCAACTGATTGAAGAGCAACGGATTACCCTCCGGTTGGTAATCCGTTGCTCTTCAAACCGGGCTACTCATTTTCAATGGAAGGCAAAATAAATGACACAGACCTTTGAAAAAGCTGGTTAAAACTTAGGTTTTAAGGTTACGTCAAACCATTATCATTTAAATCATATGTGTATGGATTTTATAAAATTATTTTCAACCATTTATATGAAACAAATCGCAAATGTTTAGGGATTTACTTAATTCCTCAATTTATGTATTCTGAATCTACGCCTATAAATCGTTAATTGTCCAAATGCCATTTTAGTCTATTGGGGTTCTCAGAGGTTTGTCTGAAATAACTAGACCATTAAAATTTAATAAAAATAATCGTTCAAAATCGTGATCAAGAAGATTCCAAACGTCCCATACTTCCTTTCTTTAAAAAGCTATTGGGGCAAAATAACTCAGTTTACCATGTGTACGGTTTTGTTTCTGCTCATTTCTTCACTGATATGTGAACACCCAAAATTTGGAACCTTTGGGGTAATATTATCCATTGTGATTACTCTTTAGGATATTTTACATTAGCAAAGCAAGTATTGAATATTATTTGTTTTGCTTAGCTTTAAGTCTCATGTACCCAACTACGATAAATAATTTCATCGCTTGATTTGTAAAAAAATCATGCTGTAAATCTGTGTAATGGAGGAAAACTTCTGTGGGGAAGAAAATTAATGCTAGAATTTAACTTATTTACAATTAGAAGAAAATTACTCATTAAAAGAAAAATACATAAATTTGTAATTTCAAAGTTTCTTGTTACAGCAAATATTTGTTTTTTCAAACACGTGTAAGAATATTTGTACGGATCAGTCGAATGTACCTGAATTACTTCACTATATGAAAGTCATGCTACAAGCATTTGAGAAGCACCCTTGAGAAGATTCTATGTATACTTAGGGTATTCTATTACCTGGGAAGTAGCTCGTGTCTCTGCTATCTATCACTATCATCGCTCTCCTTGGATGATCTTGTCTAAATAGTCTACTGCTGAGACCAAATTACTTAAGAAGGTGAAAACACTCCCTTTGTCCAAATCCTGGCACTTTTAAGTAGGTGACTACCTTCGAAGCATTTTTTTAATACATAAAATTTTAATGGAGCATACATGTTTTTAATTAAAATAGGGTATAAAACTATGAATTTAAATGCAATTTCAATGAAATTTTCATTAACTTCCCAAATATATGCAATTTTTAGCAAAATTTTTGTGAAAATTTACATTTACGCCACACCTCCTATAGCAAATTCTAATGAATATATTTCAATAATTTTTGTATAGTGTATAACTAATATATTTATCTGTGTTATCAACCAAAAGATTTGCAGTAATTCTAAAAGTTATTGAAATATTCCAAACTTTGTACAAAAACTATTTTTTTATATTTTTTCAATCTCATTTTTTTAAAAGAGTAGTCATTAAAATAAATAAAAAAAGTATAGAGAGGTTAGATTTTGGTTCATAACATAGCTGCAAATTAATAACACATTGTGGCAAAATTTCATTTCAAAATATTATAAACATTTTTAGATATATCTATTGCAAACAAAAAATAACAAAACTCAGTTTCGCAGAAAACGTATTTAAAGATTTTATAATACAGTACACACAATTTTTTCCCCATTTTAGAATCTTAAAAGTCGCCAAATTTGTAAGTCAAACCCTCTTTAGCTTCAATTTTAACTAACTTTGACTTTCTTTTAGCTTTTTTCTGAATAATTAGGTAGAAGGTAGTGATTGACATCTTGATTTCTGAATTCACTCTTTGTCAATTCCCATGCAGTTTTTAAGCATCAGAGGATCAATTGATATTTCTAAATACTTGAAAACGGGTAAGAGTCCTAAATAGCCAGAATTAAATAATAACACTGAAATATGTGCACATAAAAACAATGTTTTCTGTTGAGCAGTTTCTTTTATCAAAATAGTCCATAAGAGGTTGTTAAAACATTCATTAGTATTCTGCGTCATGCCATGTAAACATTTTTCAAGCAAAGTTTTATCACATTATTCGATTTCCTTTTAACTCTTGAAAGTTAGCTTCTTGCACATAAGAACATTCAAAAGTGTTCAATTTTGTTGAACTTGCAGTAGATACATTGATATTTTTTTGGTTAGCAGTAGTGAATTGATTTTCGTAGCTTCGTGAAAGCTACTTTTTAGCCTTCTTAGACCTTACTTTTAGTATTTTGAAATGATTTCTATAACCAAAATAACTTTAAAAAAGATAAAATATAAGAATCAAAAGAAATATATCATGAAATAGCTAGTAATTAAATGTAACGATATCGCAAAAAGAATGCAAACGATAACAATGTCGTTGTTCTGTAACTAAAACTTTAAGTAAAGAAACAGCTACCAGATGCAAATAAAGTAATAAAAAATAAATAAAGGAAACGTGTATCTATATTTAAAAAAGATTTGGACATTTATATTGTTTAAGAGTGAGAAAATGTTGTTAAAACTAATTGTTTACATTTTTACAGCTCTTTAAATGTCGATTTCCGGTATCGGAAATTTCCCTTCTGGTTTATTATTTATACTATATCTTTGCTTCTAGTTATCGTAAGAACAAAGAATTTTTTGAATCCTAAATGTGTGGCCTATAAAATGAACAAATAAAAAAAAATCGAAAATTTTTCACCAAACGAGAATTTTGGGGTAGGCACATACCTGGAACTCGCTTTTTCGGGGTGCCGTTTTCATTGACACAACTTTGAGATACCAGGAGGGTTAAAATAAATTTTAATTTTAAAAGGGAACGTATATATGTAACTCTTGAAATTATAGTATAAATAACAATATGCTTATGATAAGAGTTTCAGTACTTTTTTATATCAGCGATCATTTGTCATGGCGATTTCTGATGTGAATACGTCTTTAAAATCGGCAGAAATTTCCACGTCACGAAAAGTGCTGAAATCTCAAAGTCCCATACCTCCAGGGGAATCAGCCTATGGGGCTAAATGACCTACCATCGTGAAGAGGAATGTGGGCCACGTCGACCGGTAATCCACTCCCCACTCTGACTTTTGTACTACGTGGTAGGGGAAATGCGTCACATTTCGGGCATACGCTGGTTTGTTTAACCGCTGTAACTTCGGTTCTAATCGACGGGTCGTGGCGAGTGCGTGCTTAAATTGAAGAGAACAACGAGTTATACAATTTCATTGGACTAGTTGACAATTTAAACCATTTGTGTGAAAATTGTGTGCAGTGGAAAGTGACGATTTGTCGAAGATTTCCCTATGAAGCCAAAATATCACACTAAATTTCAATTGCGGCATAGGAAACTTAAACAGGTTGAAAGGACAGTTCAAAACGAAAAAAATGATACTAAGAAGTTTAAACCTATGACAAGTGCGAAGAAATCTATAGCTTACCGAAGACGCAAGAAGGAGGAGGCCCAGCAGGCGCACGTACGCGGCGACGTCGCTGGACCATCTAACGAGTTGTTACCACTCTTGGAAACACCACCTTACCTTTGTCAGGAACATCAGCATCGACACCATGCCGTTTGTCTCGTACTTTAGCTATCACAGACCCATCATCCATAAGGTCGCCGTAGAATACTAAGCATTGCCCACGCTCTAACACCACTGTTATGTATCCACCAAAACTGGTTAAATAAATAAATGTCAAAGAAATACCCGCCGTCTTCATTTCACTTACCAGGCATTCAGTCCAAAAGTATTCACGAACCTTGCGGACTATATCTACCCACTGTTTTTTTCAAGTGCTCAGACCCAATGTATGTTCTCGGCTTACATAAAATCTACTTGAACCGGAAAGGTTTTTCTGAAGTAGGATGGCTTAAAACAATGAGGACCTGGTCTCTTTGGACAAGCCAGAGAGACCAGGTTAAATCTATAGATAATCTTTGGTTATTTAAGTTACTTGGGGCACATAAATAAACTATATTTATTTCAATAAACATTATAAAATCAAACTATAAGGGATTCGTTTGCTATTTTCTCGTTCAATTCAAATATGATTGATTTATCTATGGATCAGTATAATGTATTCTAAAATTACACGAAATAGCTCGCTTCTCTAATGAAATTCTTTAGAGAATAGATTTTAGAAGGCAATGAGAAGCCTGAAAAGGGAAAATCAGTTCAGAAAAAGAAAATGCGCTGGAACGTGAAAATTAGTTTTGGGCTTCAAAAAATACCCATCCGCTTTTCAATTAGTAAATGGGATGCAATTGAAATGAATGCTTCGAAGTCTAATGTGGTAATATGACTAAGATGTGTATTTTTTGTTATTTACTGTATTGAAACTAACAATAAGCACTAGTAAGAAGTGCAGGACATTTTGCTTTATATTTTATATTTATTTTATTTCATTTGGAGGTTTGACGAGCCCATATTGATACATATTTTCTTTTAAACTATATTTAAGTATGTGGCATCAAAAGTGAGTAACGATATTGTAAGGAACTGATACAAGTAAGACACTCTTTAGTTTTAGTTATTTTTAGCACAGATGCTATCTGTTGATCTGCTAGTATTCTTTATTGCTCTAAAAGATTTAATACTCAAATGCAAACATTTATTCCCATTTGAGCTTCAGATGTGGTATTTAAAAAATCTAATGAAAATTATTTTCCTCTAGTGTTACATTTATCAGGAGCATGACATTTCTTCATTCGCAAACCGCAAATTTGAAAAATCAATAGTCAGGAATCATAGGAGCGTAAAGGAAATTGTTAGGATTAAGCATATTTGTTTTTCCGATTATACTACTTTGAAATCTTTTTACCACAAACAGAAGTGATTTTGAATTACTTGATTGTGAGGTTCGAGGCATACAAATAACCAAGTAATTTACTATTGTTGAACAAATGTTCTCTTTTATTTTTTTAAACTACAAGAGAAAGATAAATGAATATCACCAGCAGCCTCAAGTTTGATAGCACATCTTAGACAAACATTTGATCAACGATATTATATTTTGGGGCTGATATATTGTAGTGCAGACACATTTCGAAATAAACCAACGTTGTTAATATTTAAAATGAAATATGTCTCTGAACGCGTTTCATTTTTCTCTCTTAATAGAAGTATGTTGAACGTTGATTATGCTATAGTACAGTGCTTTATATTTTATTTATATTTGTCTTCACAAATCTAAATCTTTAATTGTTTGTCTAGATGGATCAGCTTTACGATGATCCATCTAGACAAATAATTGGTTGAAGTAAGTAATAATTAATTTTTACAGAAACTTTAGCTGTAGCAATTAGACATTTTTAAATATGTAAACCGAAATTTTTAAATTTTGGAGATGTATAATTCAATTTTGAACATTTATTTATTTAATAGAAATAATGTTTTGCTTGTATGATGAAAATAAAATGTTGTTTATGCAATTTAATTATGTTACATACAATTTTAATTACTAAGATCTCTTTCTAAACACCCACTACAGCAAACATGAAAAATATTACCATTTCATTATTCATTTTAAAAAAAGAATTATAAATACAATTTATAATGTTAAATATTTTTGTGTCAGAAGAATATTTCTACTTAATTCAGGCAGAAAAGTTTATAACTAACGCCTGGCTTTAATTTTTTAAGCCAATCACACTGTTCACTTGCTCATATATCTCTGAGTAATGTATGACAGTATGTGTCACACAGTTGCTTTTTATATGCAATAATTTGCTATTCTAATACAATAATTCACATGTACAAATATTTCAAGAATCTGAAAAATTTAGAGGCGGTGCAATAATTTTTGTGCTTTGTAACGTAATAAAATAAAAATTTACAATTCACAAATTTTTCAGTAGCGAGATAACAAAATGGCCTTATGAGTCAATGGAAAGGATAACCTGAAAATGGAACAAGAGATTCATCGTCTTGCAACACAGATATCCAAATGTTTTACAAATCCAAATCAAGTAATAATAAATGTATGGCCTGAAAATTGTAGCAGAATACATAGCTGAGTACCAGCAATTACGATTTTAAAATATTAGATGATATTGACCCCTTAGTAGGTTTTCACACATACATTTGTTATTGTATACTTAGTTATTGTGTGTGTTGCAGGGTAAAATCTATACTACAATCCCCGTGAATATTGTAACTCTTAGAGAATTATGCATAAAAACGTGATATAAACGATCAAATACGATGTATTAATGTTTGAAAATTTTCGATTTTCTCATCAACAGTAAATTAGCAACGGAAAATCTCAGCATATGTTTCTAGTTCTAGATTTTTCTTAAACGGGAAGTACTGCCCAGCAAGATAATAGTTCTTACATCATTTATCAGTACCAGCTGCTGTATGCTATGAAATGTTTTTTTTGTGTAAAAAAGTAATACTATAAAATTATACCAACACCGTAATAAGTATTTAAAAATCTTGGGAGTGTAACAAAGAGAGAGTATGGGAGTGTGAAAAATATTAAAATTATTAATAAACATTACCTACTCTGAAACGTTTTAATGGATTATAAAAATTCAGAATTATAACAGAATGAATAATATGAAGATTTTCAAGTTGCTTTTCGTTTACATCATTAGTTTTTATTCATTTCTTCGAAAATTGTCAGGCAACACATATCGAGTCACTTGATATAATTTCATCTTGACACAAAGCATCTAATTTGTCGATGGCAACCCAAAACGAATATTTTAAATTTTGAAGCTCATGCATTATTCCACTATGCAACTTAAAGCCACATGCAGAAAGCTATTGTACCTGTATGATCCCTCCTGCGACTACTCTAACCAGGTCTTAGCCTTCTTGATCATTTAAATCTTTCTTAGCACTCTTCCAACCATGTCACTATTTAGTCATTTTTTCAATTTCCTTTTCAAACCTCCAAATGGTTTCGACGAGTTATCTTGTCCATCCAGATCTGACCAATCTTGCTACTGAAACGATATCTTGTTAACAAGGTATTGCTGTTTTTTTATGATAAAGAGATCAGGGTCTGGACAAGTTTTTCTCTTATGACGAGGTATCTAGACCATTAGAATCTGGTCAGTTTTGTTCTAATGACTAGATACCCCTACAAGACAACCCGCAGGTTGGTTAAGTGCGTAGTAGGATTTCAATAGTATATATTTCGGAAATCTCGTGATACTCACACAGTGGCTTAAAGAATACAACTTCATAGCATTAACCTTATTTTAAGGTACTGAAATATCAGATGCCATATAAAGAATCTTGTAAAGGGATTCAGCTGTATTACAACATACATTTCTTTTTTTTTCTAATGCTCGGCCAAATAAACATTATTCATCGTGGAACTTGTGAGGATTCACATCACTTTTTCTCGCAAGGGGCACCATAGGTCTAGAGGATTCGGTTAATGGGGAACATCTTGTGTGTGGGCATGAGGGACGAGGAAAGAGGAGACGGGACTGTCTAGGAAAAGTCCGGTAGCCGGAAGTTTTGCCCGTTGTATGGAGGTGACTTTATGTGAAGACTGGTGGCTATGAATAACTAAATAAATAAAATATGAAGTCGTTTTAATCAAAATTCGATAAACATAATATGCTGGTAAGTCTATCAGCACATGGTCTCAAATAAATATCACAAAAGGAAGGAGGCAACTGCAGACTTTTGGTATAGAGCAGAGGTTCGGATAGACTGTGCAATGTCCATACAGTCTGTCAAAAATGCAATGTATACATGTAAGAAATAAATTATTTATGGTAGGGTTTCGTTCCTCTGCGCTCTCCACGATAATATATAGTGCACCACTTGACTAGATCTGTTGCAACACTACAAGGACGTATTTTGTGAACCATTTTGCCTTATCCTGGTGCAACACTGGGGTGGATTCAAGTTGAACCTCTTACATGGCACATAATCTAGGCACAGCCTATTGATGGAGAAGCCACACATTCAATCCATATGACTAACATTCATGTCCTACTCAGATTTGAACCAGGAACCTTTCGATCCAGAAACAAGTTATCCGACCACTTGATTTATTGTTCAACACTGATCTTTCTTAAAATTAAAGAACCGAGAGTAAAATACTTTTCAAGTCAGAACAACTTAGAAAACAGGTATTGTACGTCGATAACGATATTACTCATCAATATGCAATCTATTAAACACTGGGTTTCTCTGTTGTAAACATTTCTGAAAAATACAGAAGTATCAATTTCAAATTTCACTTTGTGTGAACTGTCGTTTACTCACAGAATTTTCTCTCGCTTTTCTTCATAAGGCCATTCTTTTTTTACGAAAACTAAAGATTTTCCTTCCCTCGATTTATGAAAACCCTATTCAATCCCTTAATGAAGGTTATTCGTCACTGAAGAATCCTAGACAAACACTAGAGTGCCTAGATTCTAGGCGCCACTTTGGAAGAAACCGTCACCCTATTACTCACAATTAAAAACTCATCGTCTTCAATGATTAGACGGCACCAGGAATCGAGTTTGCTGAGAGATGAGTAATTAGTTTTTGACTTTTCATTTTAGCCTCAGTTTATTTCCGATTGAGGTTAATGATCGTAACCATTTTAATTCTGATCGAGAGCCGTCCGTCTGTTCTCCATTACCGGCGAGGAAACTATTCGGAGGAATTCTTGAAAGCTCTTAATTAATTAGGAATATTGTTTATTTCTATAGATTAGGTCCAATTTTCAGCTCATTTACAGCGGCTCTCTGAATAGTATAGTTTTTTCGTTGGAGTCCTCATTTATCCTTTGGTGGGAAGATTGTGGTGAAGTATTAATTTCCTCTAAAAAGATTAATCAGTTTAAGCAATTAGTTTCGAAGGAATTTCCCAATACCATTCAGCTTAAGTATGTCGAACACCAAGTTTGCAGATTAAAGAGTGCCTTTGAAGAAATGTGCCATATAAGTACTTTTAAATTCACATAAATATACAAATCACTTTACCCATGTCAAGGTTATGCATTAATCATGCATCCCCTATTGCAAAAGTTTTTGTATTTATATTAGAAAGTACTTAATATATATTTCTCTATAAACTTTTTACTATTTGCATGAATAAAGACTATATTTAGATACAGTTCATGAACTGTACACTGATTATAACTAAACTGTTTCGTTCATATAAATGCACCAAATTCTAAAATAAAACTAAAATATACTCTGCTTTTAACTTAATTCCATTGCGAGACGTATTAGAATATTTTGAAATGCCAAAATGATGATGACAGTAATTTTTCGATTATAATGTATTATTAAAATTGTGCATCTTTGAAAATATCTATTTGGCATTAAGTAATTTTTACTGTGTTACGAGATATCAAAAACACTACTTTAAAACTGTTTGTTAATATTTTTCTTTTATAGAATTGTTTCTATTATATTTTTCAATATAATTTAATATTTTTCAGATATTCCCATTCTGTAATTTCAAAGAATTAAATTTTCCATGTTCTATACATCTATAATCCATGAGTGGAATATGTATAATACAGACATGAGTATTCAGATAAACCTGCCCATAAAATGTTTTTTAAATATTATTTCATGTAAAGTAACAGAATTTGAATTACGTTGAATGAATGAAGTAATAACTGCATAATTTATTAACGTTTTATACAACTATAAAATATCTGTGCACAGTAAGTGTTGCCATTTACAACATAGCATTTAGTTTTTATTTTGATAAAATTATAGTAATAGACTCACTGTAAGCCAGTGCAAAGTGCAAGTTTGTCGTAAACTTATCTATAGACAGGTGCATAATTACAATTTCAGATTTAATTTGCATTTATTCTACCACCTGGTATTTCCGGAGAGGCTTGAAAACAAAAGTTTATATTTTACATAAATTCAATAACTGAAATTTACTAAAGATAAGATAACTTAATATTTGTTAAGTATGAGTCACTGATTGTTGCACTTAAGCAACATTAGAATTAAAGTAAATCTTAAAATAATTTAGAAGACTAATAAACAAACTATTTTCATAATAACTTGTTTAACTACTTAGTAATATTATTATGTTTTAGATTTAAGATAACTCTAGATCATATTTTTAAATCTCGTAATTGAATCACGTGTATTAAAACTTCTAATTAACTTAATTGAATTTTCATATTTCAATTTTATATAAAGGTTAAATTAACCCTCCTCATGGTTTATCTTCCTGTCAAAAACTGACCTATGTGGTCAGGCCGTGATGCAAAAAACCGGTTCCAAATCGTTACCAGTTCTGTACAAGGGACAATTTGTTTATCCCACTTGGACCTTTATTCCCTAGGAGTAATAGGGCTTTTTGTCTTGAGGAGATATCTCGTCATGAACAAAACGTCAGATTTTGATGGACGAGATACCTCGTCATTAACGAAATTGAACAGTTCTTAATGGACGAGTTATCTCGGCGGAGGGTTAAAGTATTCAGTAAATATAACTTTGAAAGAAATCGTCATGTTTATCATATATAAACAGCGTGTTTTAGTCAAGGAGCTGAAGTATTCATTCGAAGTGCTTTAATTAATTAACTTAGGTAAGCTAAATAATGTTTCGTGTATGCAGTAATCAAAAATTATTTATGTAATGAAATGTTATAAATATGGAGACAAAATTTTAAAATTCTGTATTTGAATAAATATATCGGGAACATCTTACTAATTTAGAAAATATATTTTTACTTTTAACACAATTTAATAGAGTTTAATTAAAAATTAGCTTGTTAAAATATTTCCCGAAACTGTAACATCTCCAGTTTTAATGTTATGAATTTTCCTATATATTAAATTATACAAGTATGAACATTTTAAACATATTAACAGAACCATATTAATACCTTCAATTAAAAAAATTCAGGTTTCAGAAATAATTTTCTTGCATCATTTAATTAAGGGAAAAATTTTTGCAGGTACACTGTTTAAAATAAATACCATGACTTTTCAAATTCGATAAATTTCAGTAGCTTAATATAAAAGCTAGGTTGAATGAGACTGAAGGAAAAATAGATATATATCTAAAATTATTTGTCAGCATTCTTACATTTTATTTGCTTTAACTGATTTGCTTTAACTGATTAAAATATGTTGATAGATTGATAGTAGTATTAAATTTGTTCGTATGTGATATGAAATCAATTAGTCAAATTCCAAGCGAAACATTTTTGCAAAACAATTGCTTTATAATATATTGGTTGTGTTAAGATGCGTCACCAATTTAGAAAAGTAATACTTTTACAAAGCTAAGTACACAAATTTTATCAACGTTACTGAAACTACTTTCCTTACGTTTCCGTAGTTTTAATACATGAACTTAGTATGTGTCACTAATTTCAGATATTAATTTATTAATTATCAGCTTGTTTTTTTCTCACTTAATAGAATCATTTGTGAAAAATATTGAAAAACTTGTCATAAAGAGTAGTGGAGTAATACAACAAAGCATGAAATTATGCAATTGTTAGATTAAAGGAAATTAGGTAACTTTTAGTTTGGGTTAAATATGCATGTTAGATACAGTATTTAAAGAGAAACACAAGGGAACTTCCAAAGCAATTATAATACAATACAAATTTGTTTCGTGAATCCAAAGCTTGCTTATTCCGATTTCACGGTGTGTTTATATACATAAAATGCAAGGGTCATAAAATAAGAATTGCGTAAAAAAGAAACGATAGACGATGAATTGCCCAATTTTATCAAATATCTTCTATAAAAGTACGCTCCTGTGTAGGAAGATCAAACATCCCCCAATGTCCTTTCTTTCATTGAGAAAACAAGTCTCTTGCCCGAGTCCACAAAATGGTACCTGTTCCAATTCTGGCCTTTGCTGCAAACGTGATTACAAGACTAGGGATCAAAACAATTAAACTGTCTTTAAATTAAAACCACATATTTAATTAAACTGTTAGGTTCAAAGTATTTTCATACACTAGGAGAGGACATTCCATCCTATGTTGACTCTATTTTAAAAAACATATTTATCTGTCGTAGTTTTTGTAAATTCAAAACAGATCAGTAAAAATCTTTTATGATGTTACTAGATAAACACTACCTTTCTAAGATTCCTAAAGAAATTGGCTCTACCGTTATGGATGCAGCAACAGATGATGCATGTTCTTGAAAAGCTCTCACAGAAATTAGTGACACCGTATATCATCCAAATTGCCATTACAGCCCTCCATTGATCGTCACACACAAAATGAGGGTAATTCCCAGTCCCTACAATTTATTTCTCAACAACTGGTAGGAATCTCACATATACCTCTATGTCCTAATTATTTCCAATGCTTCGAACACTTAATATAGGACATTAATTAATTTTGAAATTTTATGTGCTAGTCAACTAGAACATCTGCGTTGAGGAGTCTATAACTGGTATCTATTGACAGTTGATTTTTAAATGCATTCATCCCATGCCTTAAACAAATTAATTCAAAATTTAGTTAAAAGAGCAGAGGAAATCAATCACATGACTATTGTCACCATTTTGTTTTTACCGTGTTGTTAAAGTTTTTAAAACATGATTTTTCAGGAGAAAGGATTTTTAAATTCTGAAACAAATTTTTATGATTGGGAGACTGACATTAATATCACTAATTAATTGGATTCATAATTTAAAATCTTATGACTTTCCAAATCATGAAACCAAAATAGTGAGTACACTAAGCTGAAAGGGGAAAATGTAAATATATACACATAAAAAGACAGTTATTTACAAACAATATTCAAAACACCTAACCATCTATAACAGATTCCAGTATTTTTTTACTTTGGATTTCATATCACTTAATTAAATAAAATAAATCAAAAATAGAAAAGATTATGTTATGAATTTTTTAGTCATAATAAAATCAAAGGTTTTTTCATGTATAAGAAATTGCACAACTCAAGTCATCATTACAATTATGTTTCTGAATGTCTATCTAATTATCTAATTGCATGACATTCATTTGTTCAATTATTCACGGTTTTCCAACGTCTTGAAATTGAGTGAATTTTTTGATTACTTTATATATTATGATTTCTCGATTTTTTATATATATGATATATAAAAAATGCGTACCCAAAATTTGAAATAAATTTAATACATAAACGCAGAAAACTATATAAATATAAATATATATATATATATATATATATTTATTTATATATATATAGTTTTCTGCGTTTATTCTAGAAATTTGTTTTAAAAGTTTCCTTCTCTATTCCATGTCAAAGGTGTGGAAAAATGGAGCAATTTATTTGCATTGAGCAATTTATTTTATTGAAATTGTCTTTGTACGCTAAATTAATCTTAAGCTGTCTTCCGTTTATTGTTCTGAAACAATGCATCCATTGTAATGGATATTTAGACTCGTTGAAAAATAGCAGTTTACTTTTCAATTATACCGAAAAAAGTAGAAAAATCGCAATGTTAATTAATTGAAAGATGACGGGAATTTTTTACGATGTGCGTACTTCTAAATTGAATTTGCTAAAGTAAACGAGGCTAAATAATAGTGGGCACAAATGAATTCCACTTTGCCTTTAAAAAGAGGAAAAGCAAAAAATCTAATTTAAGAGATTTAGTTCGAGTATAATTAGACGACAGTTTTGAAAGAGTGATAGTATAATTAATTCACTAGTTTAAACAAAAATAAATGCCTCTCTTGTTTCTACTTAGAATTGCTTTTAATAGTTTTTAATATTTATAAAAATATGATAAAAATATATTCTAATTTTGCTTTAGAAATTTAAAGTTTTATATAAAATACAATTAATTAGATATGATTGATGCAATATTTGTCTAGTAAAATATACACATTATCCGAATTAATGCATTAGATGTTCCATGTTTCAATTGATAAATATATGGTTCACAGACATTAATCGGGGCGAGTTCAAAAATATCACTACTTATATGTGCAAGACAACATAATAAAAATCCAATTCTGTTTCAAGGAAATGGTCGAAAAATACGTGTTAAAACCAACCTTGCGATATCAAAAACTTCATAAAACGTTACCTTTACGTTATATGCCCCAAACTTACAGAAATGTGCCAACGAACTATGAATTCTATGGTTAACCGATTGGATATCTTCATTGGTAACCATGGAGCGAAAGGTTTGGTTGTAATTTGTGAGTCTGTCAGTACTTCTTTATTTCACAACTTCTAAAGTAATGTGAGAAAATTAATGTACATTCTTTCTGTATTGAGGAGGAATTTCAGAGTATGATTTGTCACTCCGGATATGTGAATTAAAGGAAACACAAACCATGTTTTTTGTTATTCTGACATGTTTTTACGGTTTAAGAGAGAAAAACATTTTAATTTGAAGTATGAATTTTGTCATTAGGATTTATTAAAAAAATTACATTCGATAAAATTGCTATTGCAGAATGTAATGGATTTTTGACCAATCGTCATTCCTTTTTTATGAAACAATAACTTTCAATGCATTGAAATCATACAGTCATTATTACTGCAAAAATTAATCCAATTCCAAGAATTTTGTATATTATAAAAATATAATTTAAAACGAATTTATTATTTCATATTGTAACTGCATCTGACGAAAACACAATATTCATCAAAAATATTCTGATGTAGTTTAATCTCCTATATAGTATTCCTCCTCACATACAGAATAAATAAAGGATACCATCAGTACATAGCAAAGATTAATGTGTGCCCTCAAAACAATCATCTACGGACAGTGAAATCTCACAAAATGCCACAGGCATAAATTGTTGTGTTATGTACTTCCCATTTGTATTAAAATGTTATCAAACAAGAATTTGTTTTTAAGTAATCTGAGGTGCTTTAGTCTTCTATCGCTTTTCTTCCTCACATATAGGATAAACAATGGTCACCATCAGGATACTACAAAGATTAATATGCAGTATCATAAAAGCCCTTAAAGCAATCATCCGTAGACCATGATATCTCACTTAATGCCACAACAGTCATTTTTATGTTATGTACCTTCCAGTTTTATTAAAGGTGAGGAAACAAGAATTCTTTTTAAAATATCCTAAAGTACTTCTTATACAAGGTTCTGTCTTATTCAACGCACATACAATAAATAAAGGACTCTATGAGGATATAATAAATGACTGTTATGAGAGATTAATGCGTAATACCTTAAACATCCTTAAAGCAATTTTCCATGAACCATCTTATCTCACAGAATGCCAAAATATTTATTTTTATGTAATGTTCTTTCCAGTTAGGCAAAAGGTAATCGAGCAAGTCATGCTAACGTAAAATGAAATGTGATTACATGGAACAAAGTATATAATTTAAATAAGAGTGAAGAATTGTTTTGTTTTCGAAACATGCCAGTAAGACAAAGCAAAGGAAAGTATTCCTCGATTGTTGTGTTTACAAAATATTTTTTAATCAAGCATTCATTAGATGTTTTTCCTTAAACTCTCCCCCCATAAGATAAAGAATCTTCGCAAAAACAACCAGGATCTTAAATTTACTCTTGTGGGGAGAACACTTTCTCGCGATATATCTCGGCAAGAAATGTCGCCTGACATTTAATTGGATTTGTTAACGATACATGTATGTCTTCAGTGCAATCAATCTTCCTGTCTTAGGAAATAGATTTTCCTGAAAAATGTGAGTACAACAGTTACAGAAAAAGCTGAGTGTCATGGGAAAAATAAAACAGGAAAAAAGATAGATGTTTATATGTGGAGCCACTCCTACAAAACAGTAAAAAAGACCCAAGGCACTGAAGTTCGCTCAAAGGTTAAGTGCCCGAGGCATAAAAAAAATTCAGTTAAACACAATAGGAATTTCGTAATAAATGTTACTTGTTCTTCCGTAACATGAATCTAATGAAGAAAGCAATATATAGTTGCAACGTACGTTTTTTTCCCATTTCGGAAGCTATTACTGCTTCGGCAATTCGTTTTGACAAAGCAAAAGAAAGAGCCCTTGTGTTTTACAGGAGTGGACATTTGTCTTTTTTAGTGAAGTAACTGATTACATAATGTTATTATTTGAAGTGATTGATTCTACTTTACTAGCTCTTCCTGTAACAAATGGGACAGAAAATCTTAAATGATACTTATACTAAAGAATTTAACATTTTTCTCAGATGTATTGTTCCGAAAAACTTAATTTGCAAAGTTTTCTAATGTCTTACTTTAAAATTAGTGCTGTTGATTGAGGGTAATGGAATGTAAACGATGTATTTGTAAGTTCATTTAAGTAAACTAACTTTTATTGTACGAAAATATCAGATATTTGCAAAGTTAATTTTTTATTTTAATTTTTATAGGATAATAAACATATAATTAATAAATTTAAGAATATAATTAATATATTACCACACCAGAATTTCGAAAGTCTTCAAATTATAAATTTTCAGGAACGGTAAAGATCTAGATAGCAAATTTTAGAGTAGTTAAGTTTAAAATTCTCCGATAGAGGGGTAATGTAGACTTAGGAGCTTTTAAGACCAATTTAGTAACCATATTTGAAATCAAGTAATATTAAAACCTCATAAACCAAAAAAAGTCGAATACATGAGATTTTGATAGTAAAACGATGGTATGCTATATAAGATTATAATTACGCAATTATAAGCTCATGTAATTAAGTAACTATTCTGTTTATGGATTTTTACCGATAATGATTGCATGAATGAGGCCCATTTGTATATTTAAGCTTAGTTTAATAATATTTTCTTTTGACCCTACTGGGGCAGTTTATCTTCGAGTTGAAAACTGCTCTGTGGTGACCAGCCTCTGGTGCAAAATCTGTTATAAACTGTCTCCAGTTTTAGACAAGAGACAATTTGTTTTCCTACTTGGATCTTTATTCCCCTGGTAATAGGGCAGTTTTGTCTCGACGAGATACCTCGTCCTTAGCAAACTTGACCAGATCTTGGACGAGATATCTCGTCGAAACTTCTGAAGGGTTAATTTAAAGTATCACTTCAAATTATTGTTGTAGATATTGGACACTATTACCTTTTATTGACAGCTATTCGCCGTTTATATACATAGAGCAGAAATAGTCTAAAATGGCAAATACTCGCAGATATCGTAGCCAGTTTATGACAGATGTGTGTTGCATAAGGAATAGTACTAGTCTTTGGATAACCATGCTGACATTCACTTTTATTTCTGTTTTAGACGACGGTTAAAATGATTGAATTCAATTGTAATCAACTAAACTAAACCTCCATTCGTTTCAGCCAATTATTGGTTTTAGAAAACGAAAAGTTTAACCTCTATGAATGATCAATGCTATTTAGTTGAATAATGCTAAGGTTTCTTAAGTCTCTTTAAGGAAATTTTCTAATTAAGAATCATTTTTCTTACACCATTAGACGGACACTTCTTTCCAGGAGTTTGAATCATACATCGTTACAGCTCTGATTTATGTTGCGGCTATTTTTTCATATAAAAGATTTCATTAAGAAATACGATATTCTATTCTTAGAATTACCCAATAGTAATTACTTCGTGGACCTTAAACTGTGGATTAAAAGAAATGATCCAGCATTCATCAAGTTATATCTTCAGGAATATTTCTTAATTTTTACTACTTAAGTAATTGCTCTACGACTTTCATTAAGAACCGAGAATGAAATATGATCTCTCTTCCAATTTCTAGTTCAATTATCCCGGAAGAAAGCGAATTCTATTGAAAAAGAAAAATTAATTTCGGTAGGTAGGAAAAAGATAATGGGACGATTTATGATTCAGCTTAAGGCAGTTAGTGATTTAATAATTCGCAGCTTATTTTCAATTTTTTCCGCAACCTTTATGCCTGTAATGAACAAAACAGTTATGAGAAAAATAGTCCGTATCAATTAATATTTCTGAGGGAAAACAATGTATGTTGTTTTACGATAGAAGATTTTTAATTGCATTAAAGGACGGGTGCTCATTTAAGGGGGAAGCTTGATCTATGTTTGTATGAAAAACTGTGATTTTTTCCAAAAATTGGACTAGTCATTTCTTCTCTTCGATTCTAAATCCCTCTTTTTTTCAAAATAAATACATTCAATAATAACAACTGGCATTAATACTAGAGGAAGTATGTGAAATTGTAATTAAAAGCAAAACGAGGGGGATAAAAAATATCCTACCTAATTTTTTTGCGTTAATTTCCTGCAGTCTGAAGATAGGATTTTGACAGATGTTACGACTATTCTGTATATGTGATTGTTTTCATTGGTAGTACAGCCCTTCAGTTGTTACGAGGAAACCGTTAAACTTGTACAAGTATTATATGTTCGAAACATGTTTTCTACCACCAATAATGACCGTTGCACACGAAATGTCGCAATGCTCCAGTCTTTATATTGATTTCATTACTAAGTAACAATTAGATTATTTCTCATTCCTCGATTTAGATTCGTTTCTCGTGTTTGTTTCAGGATAAATTTTATTTCGAATGAAAGAAACACGGGAAACTCATCTAAAACAAAGAGGTAGGTAGATATTTTAATTAAATCACACTGGAACAAAACAACGGGCTATTCGTGACGGTCCGGGATCAATCCCAAAGGGAAAGACCCGAGGATAACACCACGTAATTTTGAACCACAGTCAGATGACGAGGCAACACCTGAGCTGGCGCCCTACTCTCCAAACTTCCACACCACACCAACGTGAGGACATTCGAGGCCACGGCATATTTAACGTGCACCAGCCCCCTTGTACACGACGGTCTTTGGCTGGATTCGTACTCGCAACCCTCCAGTTGCTAATCCAGTGCTCTTCCAACCGTTTTACCACGGCCCCTTATAAAAAAAAGAATCAGAAATAATCTAATAGTTATTTAATCATGAAATCAGTATCAACACTGGATCATTCCAACATTTATGGGTACAACGGTCATTTTAGGTGAAACAAAGGCATATTAATATCACTGTAAGACTAGGGTTTTCTTTGTGTGCACTTGTTGGAATTAACAACAATAACTGCTTGGGAACTCTTCCCATAACTAGTGTATTGAGCTTAACACTCCAAGTGGTTTTGACAAGATATCTCGTCCATGAAGATCTGACCAATTTTTCTATGACAAGATAACACTTCATCAAGATATTGCTGACTTTTAACGATGACTGAGTCAAGATCTGGTCTTTTTTTCGAATGGCGAGATATTTCGTCCACCAAGGTCTGATCAGCTTTGCTAATGATATCCTTGTCGAGACAACTACCAGGAGGGTTATTGGGTCAGGGCAGAGAAATTGGAAATTCTACTATTTGGAAAAGTCCTTTTCTTCTCAAACATGTTACCATGCAACTTTTGACAAATTCCCAGAGGATGAAAATAACACTCAAAGGGTAAGATTTTAGAGTATGGAAATCAAGGAAAATATGATGAAGCATTTGATGGAGATCTTATAAGATGACATTGAAAACTTCTAGAAATATAGCTACAGGGAGAATTATGTTGAGTCAGAGAGGATCGATTTTGGAGGGGCTAAAGTTTGAATTAATATGCAGGACAGTTATATTTTTTTTTGGTCAAAGATCAGGTACTATTTAATCAGAACTCATACATACGAAACTAAAATAAAAATAATTTGGTAAGATCTTAATGTATTTTTAACTAATACTTTACCTCTAAATAGTATTTTTTTTAAAGATTGGATTTACTACACGTTAATTTCTCTAATATTTAATACTTCGGGAAGTTTGGAGAATATTATAAAAATGAAATAAGATTAGTGTCATCTTAGGTAAAATAAATGCATTCACGTCAGCCGGCCTATTATACGAAGGAAAATTTCTTATACTTATCTTCTGACTGTCTATATTATACTGAGGTGACATGAGTCCACGAATGAAAATAACTTGTTTGGGTTGGGCAATGGACTAAATTCAAATTATCGTTTTCTTTCAGTCGTGCTGCTCGTGCTCTCTGGGCATAAGTATATCGTTTCCTTGCAGCAATAAAAAGATTGCGAATGTTATAACGACCTTTTAAGTCTTCACTTGGCTGTTTACTAATCAGCATTATGCTTACAGCGGGGTACTAGACGTTATGATGATTAACTAATCAGCACATTATGTTTATTTACTGTTGATGAATTTTTATTAAAATAACTGTTTTTACCTCCTTCGTTATTCATTGGACCAGTCAATACTTTCATATAGGATATGAGAATTAACATCCTCACACACATATACTATTCTCATAAATAATTTAAACCTTTTCAAGTGTAATCAATATTTTGCATGATTGAAAAAATAAATTCATGGTTTGATGTGAAGAAAGACTAAACACATGCTTTTGCATGCTGCAAAATTGCCCTCTACTGGAACCTCATCTATCATTTACTGGAGTGTGCCGTTGCGTTAGATTTTCAGTAAACAGAAAGATGTATATATATATTTACAGTCTTTCTATACATAAAAAAATCTATATTAATTTTTTGAGGGAGGGCTCTGTTGAAGCCGGTGTGGAATATTACAGAGTGAATGTATTGGTTTATGGTTTAAACGATTAAAAGTAATCTAAAATCATATTGAACGGAATAAAAATTATATTAAATTACCAATAATAAACATTTAAGTTAATTAGTATATATCAGTTAAAAGTTTCTTATAAAATTAATAAATAATGCATGTGTGATAATAAAAAACTTAATAGTACTTTTGTTTTTACCAGAAATATAATATATAATCTTTCTCGCACGCATTTTACATATTATTTGCAATTACTGCCAAAAGTTAAGCACGAAGCGACAAAATGCGAAAAAACCGACAAGTACAGCTTTGATTGACACGAAATGCGGCAGGAAAGTAGCAAATATGTTTATGCATGAAACAAAACAAAGAATTACATACAAAGATGAAAACAATATTGAATTTTTATAAATTATAAGAAGTCATATTGGAATAATCAACAAAATGATGTTTAAATCCAAAACAAACAAAACCGACATTAATAGGGTATGTGACCACCCCTCATCCTCATACAAAGTTTACAGCGTGTGACCATGCTTTCCATGAGGTGTTCAACCACCCCAGAGTCAAGTAATCGCCATTCCTCCTGTAGAGCAGTTTGCAACTCTGTGAGAGTGATTGAGGGTGGGAAACGTGCAGATACAGCACGGCCGAGGGCATCCCAAAGATTTTCAAAGGGATTAAGATCGGGCGAGTACGCTGATCAATCCATACGCGCAATCCCCTCACTCTCCAGGTAGTCGTCGATGATGTTGGCTCGATGGGGACGCGCATTATCATCCATAAAATTAAAGCAGGACCAACTACTGCAGCGTACAATCTCACAGTGGGTTCTAGGACTTCATCCCGATATCGGACAGCCGTTACAGAACCCCGTCTATAGATATGCAGGTCGTGCGATATCCCAACGAAATCCCTGCCCACACCATGATGCTTTCACCTCGGAATGGGTGATGCTCGATGATGTTCTGGGGCCGATTGCGTGTGCCTTGTTCTCTCCAGAACCTTACACGCTTGTCATCTGGCTCCGGGCAAATCTTGACTCATCCGTGAATATAACGTTGGCCCAATAATCAAACACAGTCCAATTCACATGTTGCCTACACCACTTTAATCGTGCCCCTCTGGATTGGACGGATAGAGGAACACAAACTCTTGGTACCCGGGCGTACAGTCCATTCATGTGTAACCTTCGAACAGTAGTGGCAGATTTCGTCTTACCAATGGACGCTGCAACCATAGATGTCACACGTGTGGAAGTCGCTCTTCGATTCCACTTGGCTAAAACAGCAATATATCGATCTTCTGCGGAGGTCGTAACCCTTGGGAGACCGGCCACAGGTCCTCGGACAACTGTTTGGCTTGTTTCCATGATCGTGAAATGACGGAATGATGAACGCCGAAGAAAATAGCAACATCTGTGATTGATTGTCCTGCTTCAAGGCGTCCCACAGAACGCCAGCGCTAACTATCTGCCATTCATATTCTGAAAGCCATAGAAACACGTCTGTCTCGAAAACTAATCGTACGAAAGTTATAAGTACTTTTTATCAGCACTTACATGAAACTCCTCTAACCCTTCACAATGCTGGCTTCTTATGACTGCTTTTTTGCATATTTCTCGAGACGAAACCGTTATTGGCTGTTACAGAACATATTTGCATACTTCCATCTACCTTTGCAGGGAAATGAAGCCTCTCAAATTCAAATTGGCTTCCGGAAATTAACATTTTCCTCTCCGTGCTTAACTTTTGGTAGTGAGTGTATTTTACATCAATGACAAATATTTTCAGGAGCTTACTTCATCAATCTTCTCAATGACGATCCTGCGATTTGTTTTTTTAAACTTAGCAATGAATTCTATCTTTACAAACGCTTTTGTATTTTCCTGGATTTATTATACACCTTCAAAAACTAAATAAGACATCTCTAGAATAATTTATGAGTTATGTACTCTGAAATACGTCTTATAAAAAACAAAGTTCATGGAAATATATACCATTGTTTTTTTAACTCGAATTTATATTTGACTTAACATTGATTTTTAAGTGACCACTACAACATTGCACATATTCAGACTTTTAAATATGAGTAGTTTCCTGTATGTTTTTCTATATTTAATATTTTCTTATAGTCCTTTCGATTGGGCATACTAAATTTAACATTCAATAAAACAATTACACAAGCCTTGTTTACTTTCAAGAATCAAACATTTTTAGTTTTTTCATTAATATTTTACTAGATGAATAAAAACAAAATTTCACTTATTACATAAGTATATTTTTTTAAAAGTAACATGACCAAATTTTAAAAAATGATATTAAAATATCAAATGATTTCCTATTCATTTTGCTCCTTTTCGGTTTTCCGTAAATTTGATATTTGGATCGATGTTTAAATATCTCAAAAATATTACCTGAATACCTGAAATAAGCAGAACTTATACTGCAGGACTTAAGTTGCACTTAAGCAGGACTTAACCGAGCAAAAAGTTAATCACTCTCAGTAGTGACCGGTACTTGGAGGGTGACCAATTTAGCTGCCCCGTACTGGGAGTGTTTTAACTTTATACTAAATGTTTAAAATTTTTTTTATCACAAAATTCCCAAAAAATCCACAATTTTTATCTCAATTTTCCTTCCTAGAGTGACTTGGTACAGATGGTGTACCTTGGAATTTCCCCTTTTAATTGACCGCTGACATCGATCACCATTTACGAGCTGTCAGCGACTGGCCTTTAAGATGGCCCTTCCTTTTGTTCCCAGTCTATCATTGTGTGAACTCTATGAGAAAGATAGAAAGTGGCGCCAGTGATATCTCTCTCACTCCAAAGAATATGCCAAGAAGTACGGAAGGTAGTTATGGGCGCGCTCTTCTCAATAACTCGTTATATCGGATATTCGGCTATATATGGCTTTTGTTTTTGAATATTGAAGTTTCGATCTTGAGGACACAGCAGAGAAAACCGCATAATAGTCTTTTTTGTAATTAGCTACTCAAAGGCAATTATTTCTAGCAGTTTTATTCACCTTTTCGCGTGGGATTCGTTTTCACTAAGAAAAATTCCAACATAGTCAAGTTATGGGGGTACAGGTTCATACGAATTCCTGAAGGAATCTGAGGAAACTGTAAATTACTCCTTTTCACAGTGGCTCATAAAAACATCTTCACTGCTTTAGAACGAAAACATGCTATTCGTGACGTTGTGACTAAGTGGGTATGCCCACTGCCCTAGCAAGTAGCTGTAGGTGGCGATGTTCGATTCCTGTCAAGTGCATACCTCCCTGGGTATATTTCTCTCTTCTGTGTCAGTAAAATTTTCATTGCGGTTATTACTTGATATTGCATGTCTTGTGTCTTGCGCAGTATGGCTAAATATGGCCCTTGCGCCATAAATCTCTCAAACGAACCCTTGTTGAGAACATTAGAGTTATATAATAGTCGCAACTCATGTATCCAATCCTCTGTGTGAAAGTTATTTTGAAATAGTAAAACCATTTGAGAAAATGTAGATGAAATGGGATTTTTGTTTTCAGAATTTATAAATTTTTTTCAATGTATTGCCTATTGTGGGTTTAGCTTGTTAATGAAAAAGCGTAATTTAACATTCGCAATCCAGAAGCAATCGAAAGTTGGGTTGGAAAGTTTTTTAACGATACCCGTTATTTACTTTTTAGAAAATTTAGTTCTTAGAATAGTTTGGACGCATAACATAACCTTTGGATAAAAGTAATATTTTTTTGCTATTCTGAAGAACTGTTGGGTATTTAAGGAAGAGCAAATTAATTTTTGTCATATATCGATTATATGCATTGTAACAAATTTCTAAACGTTTTGGATATCTAGTTATAATTTGTTAAATTTATTTTTAAATTGTTCAAGAGAGTTGTAGGATTTTTAATTTTCCAATTCTATATTGGCAATATGCTATTGAGTATTTTTCTATAGATATCTGATATCTGGACTATGTATTAATTTCCTACCTGAATTTCTTTGCAGTTTTTTAAAGATTTCTTTATCTGCCTCAAGTAGTATGTTACGAAATGATCTACAGATTTAACAAGTTCAATGGAGAACAAGAAATCCTTTTTTGCGTGTTCTGAATTAATCTTGATTTTTAAGTGTATCTCTTTTCATTTATTCAACCTTTCAAGGATTCTAGATGCTTGAGGATAAACGATTTTCGATGCGCCCCTTCGATAAACCTGACATCTTTCTCAACGGGGCTATTCACGCGGGTCTCTTTGTATCAAAGGCAAGTGGGGATGGATTCGGCCGTTCCTTAGTTTGAGATCTGAAATAGTTCGAGTCTTATGTAACAAGGGGACACGGAACGTTCGACCGGTATCCAGATAATTAAACTATTTTCTCACGCTTTTTCAAAAATATTTATTACTTCCTATAGAAAACGGGAAGCTCTTGAAAACTTCACACAAAAATATTCTGCGAGAGTAACACATGTCTTTACTTGAACCATCACAATGACCGTTGCATTCCTTCTTGTTAACTAATGACACATGAGTATGCGGGAATAACATGTCTTACCTTCCTTTATCACATTGGTAGAATGACTTAAAACATACCGACAGCAATCTGACTCGAAGGGGCACGAATGGTCCATCGAAGCATCTTTTCTTCGTATTGTCAAATATATTACTCACGACGGAACGGTTGTACAGCACTTCTTTCTTATCTCCCCTTGGCTTGGATACATTTCGAATGTTAGCACTCTTTTCAATCTTCATCTTTCAGTCGGAATAAATAGCCCTTATATTGCAATACATGACCATGACCGAAATAAAATTGCTTTCAATACTAAATATTACGTGGTAGTTTGTTCTCATATTCAAATCCGTTTATCAGTTAATGAAAAAAAGGGGTCGAAGGAATTTGACGAAGAAAATATCCTGAAACGGATCCTGTGTCCGAACAAGAGAATTTTGTAGTTGATAGCTCATCTACAGAATTCCCAGATATAAATTGGACATTTCCGGAACCATCAGATGAAGTAACTGTTTACTACTTCAGTGGAAATGTTGGGCTTTCCTCAAACGTTCAACCGTTAGAACGGAAACAAGAACTTAACTATTTCCCACTGATGTTCAATTCGGAAGTCTTACGAATTTTAGTTAAAGAAACTAACAAGTATGCAGTACAAATTTTGAGCATACGTGCAAACTCTCCAAAGAGAAAACTCTTATAGGATTGGAGCCCACATTTGTTTCAGAAATGCAGAAATTTTTGGGATTGGTTCTACTCATGGGTCACATAGAGAAGGAAATTCTCCACTAATTTTAGATATTTTACTTTACAAAATGCCAATTTTGAATTTGTTGAGTTTTACCTGATTTGAGCAAGAGTATGTTGAAGAATCAGAAAATTTAAAATTTCTAAGTTTACAAGTTTACTAAGCATCAAAATTGCCGCATTTATGATATGTAAATGTTGGTTTGTTTCGGATCTTATGGCGCAAGGTCTATATTTGGTCATGCTGCGCCAAACACAAGACACAACACAATCAGGGAGGAAGTAAAAGCAAAAAAGCAGAAGGGTAGAGTAGGGTAAAAATGAAAGGGAGGAAATATCACTTTGGTATCTCGGTGTCGTGATGCCCGTACACACCTATAAAAGATGTGGGCATGAGAGCGTTATTTGAACATAAAAGAAGCATCCACTTTTCTTGATCTTAATATAATGGTGGAATGTGACCATGTATTTTATTAGCCAAAAATTATTCGAACTGTTTCAATAATTTATTTTCACAACGTTTTGATTGTACCTAAACATTCAATATTTTAGTTGGAACCATGATCTCCAAATTATTTTAATTTAAAAAGATGATTTTTCAATTACCATTAAAACCATATGCAAAAATAATCGAAGAACTATTGGTCAAATTCATAAAGAAAGTTTGTACATCTTTTTTTGCGACATAAAGTCTTTGTCCTTAAAGAAGTTATTTTCTTAAATCCAATGGAATCTTGAGCGCTATAAGAATATTAAAATTAGATCAAAATGTGTGAGACTGGTGTGCATATGATACTAACTTGATAAGGAAATTTACAGTCATTTTATATATCTTCTCTTGTCTATGACTGAATTCTAAAACTGATTTTAAAATGAATTAAAACATTTACAACATCTATTAAAATAACAACTAATTACTTCCCTACATGTACAATTTTCAATAAATTTCAAAACAAGGATTGATGGGAGTTCCACATTCAGTTAAAAAAATTTTTTTGAAGGTATAATAGTAAGAGTTTTTTCTCATGAGGTATTGAGCTTATTGAATACCACCGGTCAATCAAACATTCATTCCATTATTTAATCATTTTTAACAAACTCATTTTAGTAATGTGTAATAAAATAATATTCCTAAAGAGAACGAAAACATAAGTATACTTTTTATGTGCTTGTTTACGTATTAATTATTCAAATAGAAAGTGTCTCATTTAGATTTTTTTTGTAGTGTAGACACTTTACTCAGTTATTTTTTTCTAAAATATGAAAATCAAGAAGGATAATTAAGATAAACGATTATACAAAATTACACTGACCATTTTTGAAATGAACTATCAACATCTTGTATTTAATTTGAAAAAATGACTTGTTCTTATCAAAATCAGTCATTGAAATACTAATATAAGTAAAACAAATGTAGTATGGATTTTCTACTGTCCTAACTTCGTTAAACGATTTTTAATTCAAATCTCATACAGTTCCTAGTACGAGGAATCAAGTGGGGTAGAAAAGAGAGCATATAGGGAAAAGTGGGAACCCGAGCGGTTTCCAAACAACCATTCCTCCAATTTCCATTGAGTGGCATTGGGACAACACTGTGAACAGAAAGCGCGCTAGGTGGTCATTAAAAGTCATTCAAGACTCTCGCCCAAGTTCTGTAGGGGAAGTAAGTTAAGCGAAATATGCCGTTCTATGAGGCGTTAACGAAATTTGGCAGCCGTATCTTAAAGGTTAAGAAAATCGAAGCTAAACATTTCGTGTCTCATGTATATGACTTATGAATAGGTAAAGTTTCTAAGAAACAAATAGATGCAGTTATTCAATCTATGTATGATTACATGTGCATCAATGAGAAATGTAACAAATAGGTTTATATTTCATATTTAAAAAGATCACACTGCTCAAAATTTAATCTACGTGCAGAAGTGGAAAATATTGGAATTGATAGGGGAATACAAACCGGATATAGACTATTTCGCATGCCAGACTCTATCGGTCAATACTCGTCTCACACATATAACACCTTCTTCCTAACAGCTTTTGAAAAATAAGTAATTTTAGAAAAATAATACAGACAATTTTATACAAGTATTAGTTACGATGAAACTATAGTTGTCGTACAATTATAATTTACATGGTTATGTTTGCCAAACTGTACTTCATTTCTTTTAAATAGGATCTTCAAGGACGTCACGCATTTAACCATATCGACATTCCAATGACATAGACGAAGTGTGTGCGTGCAGCTTTATGTTAATTGAGCCTATTGAATACCACCGGTCAATCAAACATTCATTCCATTATTTAATCATTTTTAACAAACTCATAAAATAAGAAAATTTTAATAATGTGTAATAAAATAATACTCCTAAAGGGAGAACGAAAACATAAGTATACTTTTTATGTGCTTGTTTACGTATTAATTATTCAAATAGAAAGTGTCTCATTTAGATTTGTTTTGTAGTGTAGACACTTTACTCAGTTATTTTTTCTAAAATATGAAAATCATGAAGGATAATTAAGATAAACGATGATACAAAATTACACAGACTATTTTTGAAATGAACTATCAACATCTTGTATTTAATTTGAAAAAATGACTTGCTCTTATCAAAATCAGTCTTTGAAATACTAATATAAGTCAAACAAATGGAGTATAGATTTGCTACTGTCCTAACTTCGTTAATTTTTAATTCAAACCTCATACAGTTCGTAGTACGAGGAATCAAGTGGGGTAGAAAAGAGAGCATATAGGGAAAAGTGGGAACCCGAGCGGTTTCCAAACAACCATTCCTCCAATTTCCATTGAGTGGCATTGGGACAACACTGTGAACGGAAAGCGCGCTAGGTGGTCATTAAAAGTCATTCAAGACTCTCGCCCAAGTTCTGTAGGGCAAGTAAGTGAAATATGCGGTTCTACGAGGCGTTAACGAAATTTGGCCGCCGTATCCTAAAGGTTAAGATAGTGATTAGGTAAATATTTTTTCGTTGTGGATTCAAGTAGGTGTAAGGATTGTTTTACAGATAATTTTAAACGTATATGTACTTTTCAAGAAGTATGAACAATTAAATGTAAAAATAAATTTATTACGCAGTTTTCAAGAACAAAGGAAACTATTCCCTCCTAATACTTTCTATCAAGCATGTAGGTAATCAATGAAGCCCTTTCCGTTTAAGTGGTTAAACTAAACATTTTTAAGAGAGAGGTAGAAAGATTTGTGTGTGTTTGAGAGAGACCTTGCTTTAATTACAATTATTTTATGTTTTATTTGTACTAGCTATCTGTTATTTTAGTATTATGTTACATGATTAACAATATTTAACATGTGTTTAGTCTAATACTTGTTAATCATATACACTGTAACGGCTAATTGAGATATAATATTTACTAAGATTGAAATATTATATCTCAAGAACTAGTGATATTGATGAAGTTAGAGCCTCTTAACCATCCAAGTGGTTTCGACAAGATATCACGTCCAATCACGTCAATATATGACCAATTTTGAAAATGACGAGATTTATCGTCAAGATTTTGCCGACATTTTTATGTTGACGAGATCAATATCAGGTAACTTTTCTTCTAATGACGAGGTATCTCGTCATCAAGGTATTGCCAATTTTGTATGTTCATGATAACAAGATCTGCCCACTTCTCTTCTAATGACGAGATATATCGTCTATCAAGATCTGGTCAGTTTTGCCAATGACGAGATACGCAACGAGACAGCCACCACAAAGGTTAATAAATTGAAATGGCTTAATTTCACTATACTTCTGAACCCAAAAAATTAATACTTGTATGAAACCGGAAAATTTAATTTGTATGAGTCTGGGATCTCCTAAAAGGGCGACGTTATATTCTAGTTGAATCTCTAGAATTAGCAATCTCAATAGTAGATAAATATGTGTGTTTTACTTTTGTAAAACTTTACATAATTATTTATATTGAAATTTCATTGCGTTAGAAGTACACAAAATATTTAAATAAAAATATTATAAAGTCGTACTCACTTCATAATTAATGAAAATGTTCATCCAAGTAAAGAGTTTGCAAAATAAACACAATCGAGAAAAGTAAAGGATGGAAGATAAACAGTTTCAATTCAAAACAGTTTATGAAAGGGCCCCTGAAAGAAAGGAAAATAAAGATTAACACTTTTAGGGCCTTAGTCTCAAACTAAGTGAAGCTTTCACAATACCTAGATTGTTATCTTCACAAAGATTGAGTGGAAACTTTAAATTCGCTTTTTTTCAAATTTTGAAAGCATTTTATTTTAAAGTGCTGGGTTTCAATTTAATCAATGATTAGAAAACTGAAATAAAAAAAACACAACTGCTTAGAGTGGTTTTGCTTTTCTACTCTGTAGAGTATTTGACACTTAAGCCAGTAAGTTTATTTTACCAGTATTGCATTTACTTCGACTTCGTTTGAAGAGGTTGTATTTAGGTATATGTGTTACGTAAGTATGCGTTAAAATTTCAAAGAATAATAATTCTTTCAATCTTTACAAGAACGTATGGCGAAATTTCGAATTCTATAAAATATTATTTATACTATTATAGAGGCGTAAAATGCGTTGTAAATTAAGGTATTAATTCATTTAATCATTTCAAATGATGCATATTATTCATATACATATACATACACTCATGTCCAAAATTAGCTTTACATGCATAAAATCACGGATTTCTCAGAAACTGCACTATAATTTTATGAATTTGTGAGAAATGATACATAGCATCATAACACATAAATACAAAATAAAAAATTTAAGAGCACTGCATATGATATAAAACTGAAGCATGAAACAATAAAAATGACAATAATATGTGACAAGGAGAGTTCAGAGAAAAAGAATAACTAAGAAAAAAATCAAGGCTTATGAATTTAATATGGAATGTGATCTCCCCTGACGTGTACACAGATATCACAACGTGTTTTAATGCTGGCAATAATGTTGTTAACCACAGTTTGGGGAATTAAGTTCCACTCCTCCAGCAATGCGGTCTTCAGGGCATTTATATCTCTAGGAGGAGGATGTCTCTGTGCAACTGCTTTTCCAAGGTAGTCCCATAAGTACTCTATCAGATTCAGATCAGGAGATTTTGCTGGCCACGGTATTCGCTCAATGGCTTCACTTTCAAGGAATTCGTCAACGAGATTTGCTCGATGTGGACGAACATTATCGTCCATAAATAAAAAGTCAGATCCATATGCACCTCTGAAAAGTCTTACATAAGGTTCTAAGACCTCATCCCAATATCTCTGGCCGGTCACAGATCCGCTGTTGAAAACGTGTAGGGGCTTACGTCCATCGATCATTGTTCCTCCCCATACCATCACACCAGCACTATCGAAACGGTCACGTTCCATAATGTTCGAAGGAAGATTTCACGTTCCTGACTCCCTCCAGATGTAAACACGTTTAGAATCAGATGATGAACTAAACCTCGACTAATCAGTAAAGAGAAAATGGGTCCATTGGTGTTCACTCCATTTCTGATGTTCTTTGCACCAATTAAAGCGATTCCTCTTTTGTTGTGAAGACAATGAAAGACATACCCTTGGCATTCTGACATAAAGGCCTTTTTCATTAAGCCTTCTGTATACAGTTTGCCGTGATACGACAGTTCCAGTGGCGGCTGCAACCTCTGAACTTAACTGCCCAGCAGTAGATTTCCTGTTACGACTGGCAGTTATTGCCAGATATCGATCTTGAGAAGCAGTTGTTATTCGTTTACGACCTTGTCCAGGCCTTCTTACAACAGTTCCAGAGTTCTGAAATTGTTTCCATCGCGTAGAGACTGTCTCTCGTGAAATATTCACACATCTCGCTGCTTCCATGATTGTCTGCCCTGCTGCCAAACGGCCGATAATTCGCAAATGATACTTCGGAGCCATAACAAACCGTTTTGAGTCCTTACACACTGAAATCAAACGCTGTATTGCAGAAATTCACTCAGCTATTCACTTTGCGCAAAGCGCTTGATTCACCGTCGGATGACGTAACGCCTTGATTTGCATATCAGAAACCGTTTGATCTCTTTTGATTGGATAATGCTAATTAGGCTTGTCTTTCACACATTCGCTGCAAAAATAGATAACATCGATTGGATATTTCATGGAATATCATTATTTTTGTGTATGTAAAGATAAATTTGGACATAAGTGTATGTACAGAACATTGTTATTACGCGGAATAAAGGTGCTATATGGAAATATAATTTGAGTTTCACACTTATACAAGCACCAAGTTCGTGAACATTTCTAGTAGTATGAAGTATTGGTATGGAAAGTATGGGTCGAATATGTGTACGTAGGAAGTTCAAGAAAGTGGTACTCATCGACCTTTCTTTGTATTGAGCGCGGGGGGTTTGCTGATGAAGGACACGCTGAAATGAGGACGAAATACGAGACCAGGAGTGAAGTTTTAGGGTTTCATTTTGATTTGTCGAGGAGCTCGTTCGTGTCCCGTCATCCACTCTCAGAACTTTCAGATGCCTGGCGTTCGTCCGAGAGTTACCCAGTTTTGTCTTTTGTCGGTAGTTCCACTAAAATTAAATCTAGTTACATAATCTGTGCTCTCACCAATGCCAGAAAGTCAACTCATCCAATATTCAATCTCTGTGGCTGCTTGACCCCTCCCAATTTAATATACCGTAAATGGTTCTTTTTCGTATTGTTTGTTGCTTTTCAATTTGTCACACTATGGTGACACTGCTGGCCGTCAAAGGTGCAACACCATGGAAGACAAGTGATATCAAATTCATATTTGTTATACAAACAACACAAGGCACAAGGGGGAAAGGAGTGAAGCTATAGTATTTTGTGTAGTCTCTACGGGCTCCAATAACTGCTTCTACACGCTCGGCATTGAAAGAAAAATAATTTGAATGCGTGCTCGGCTCAGTTCCTGCTGCTTGCACATTTAAAAATTTTATATGGTTTAGCCGTTTGTGTTTGTGGTGTGTCAGTCGTTTAGTAATAATCGACTTGACGTGCTCGTTCAGCGACAGATCTGTTGAACGGTATGGGAATAGTAAAACCTAGTGGACAATGCTGTACATTGCATTTCACGTGGGGTAGTGTATTGAAAACTTCCCTCAGGAAATCTCCGAAGACATAGAGAACCGCAGGATCAAAATCTTCAGATATGTAGCAGAGGCTATGGAGTGTACCAACAATACCAACTATTACGTTCGTATGTACCAACAATACGAACTATACGGTGTGGGATTTGAATCCAGTGCTACTCCACACCATTATACGAGGTTACCGATAGGTACGGGATGCACAATGCAAAGGTCATGCAATCTGGACCGAGTCTTAGAATCTGATGGGACCATCGTGAAGCTGTAGACAGAATCGATATTCGCAGGAGAAAACGATGTAGTCATGTATTTCTAAACGTGCAACGTTAAAAGCACCATTGCAGCAACAGACGTTTGTAGAGGCAATGGTGGTTGCAGCATTGGAGGCCTTGAAAAAATCCTCCGTTGTTGCAAAGTCGAATTGTATGTGCTAACACAGATTGTTTTGTAACACACCCTAGTCCTTGAGGTATGTTGCTGCACAATCCGTAATAGCCATGTGCACACGATACCTGTCCTCTTGTTCGCTGGTGTGACGAGGCTACTGCAATCGTTCATGACTGTCAATTAGTGTGTCCTGCACTCACTGGCTTCATATTCACATCACTGCAGCTTGATTTCATCCATCATGAGAGCACCAATTTCAAGGAAAAGTAATACGCAGTCTGGATATGTTACAATTCTTCCTCTTTCAAAATCAGAAACGTGCTACTACGACTTCCGTATTTTTCAACGAGGCATAATTTAGCTTACTGTACGCAGGAACAGAGAGAAAACACAATTCAAATACTTTAAATGGTTCCCTGTTATTCTTTGTTACACTTCTGCAGGGGTCGTTACTGAACGCATGGAGAACTTTTAAGGCTATTGGATGCCTCCTTTATGTTGTTGCATTTTGGATGGCCAACATTGTAATTCTTCACTTATGCAGCAAGGCAGCTGAATTGCAAAGGTCGCCCACACAGAAGAGCACGCTTTGTGGAATAGTATCTTTACGATGAGACCCATGTACGCGCATGGAATGGTCAGCTGAATGTCTGACATTAATCCAATTAAGTATGTTTGGAATGCCGGGAAATACATATATTATTCCCAAAGTTGATGACAATGATTAAAGTAAGCATTTAAAAAACACTTTTTTACATTTTAAAGCACAACTTTAAAGTGAATTGACTTTAAGTTTCCTACTGTCAACTCAGTAATCTCTACTGTCATCTGAAGAACATTGCTTTACTAGAAGCTTGGTATATTTAAAGTGGACTTCGATTCAGTTATGAAATGTGTTCTTAGCATTAGTTTTCGATCATTTCCACTCGAGACTATCTATATCAAGTAGTAGGATGGAATCATTTTTCGGCCCAAAACCACTTTAACAAATGTAACAGTAACAGAGAAGAATTAAGAAAGTACGTGCACTTGGACCACATAACATCTACGCCACATCCTACATTAGATGAAAGAGATAACATTGTTTAGGACTAGACACCAATTATCAGTACCAAATGATAAATAAAACAATATATGAAATATAATAGATGAAAACTTTTTTGAAAATTATAAAAACTGATAAATGCTAATTGTAATTAGTATCTCAAGGCAATTTTCTGTCATTTGATGGTGAAATATTGACCAATGAAATTAGAATTTAAATCTTAATAAAAAATAATATGAGTTTAAAGTAAAATAATGTGAGATCATTAATGTTAATATAGATCATAATAATGATCTATATTAACATTAATATAGATCATGAATCATAATAAGTGTTGCGATTTAATTCGACATTTGTTAATTTGATTCCATACTCTTGGAGAAACATGCATGAAGAATTGTCTCCCCTATGTAAATAATTCGAACCTGCCTTGTTTTGAATAAAATTGTTGTTTGCTCAAACTGATTAAAGGTTATCCTGATCTTACTCGACAGGGTATCCCACTGTGCTAGCAGCCTGTGACGGCGTATGCTTGATTTATCCCTGTGTGTATTTCTCTGCAATCTGTGTTAGTAAAACTTTCATTGTGTGTATGTCCATTTACTTGATTCTGTTTAACACAGATTGAAAAATATGACCCTTGAGACGTGAATCACGAGCAACTTTTTGACCTTGGTTACAGATTACTGGTGTCAGAACTTTCGGTTCAGTTTCTATACGACCAATACTTTTCATTGAATAAGTCTTCCAAATAACATTAATCTCAGTCTTCAATCAGCAAATTTTTGTATTGCACGATGATCCTAAAATATCAATTTAACTCTCCTGGTGGTGTCTCCCTAGTCGGTCAGCTTTGTTAATGTCGAGGTATCTCGTCATTATCAAAACTGACCATAGCTTGATGGACGAAATATCAAGATATCGAAATATCCTCATTTGGAGAACACTGACCAGATCTTCATCTCTTCGTCATCAACAAATCAGCTATATTTTGATGACGAGTCATCTCAACATTAGCAAAATTAGTCAGATCTTGATAGACGAAATATCTCGTCGAAACCACTTGGAGACGGTGAAGTCTTATTTCCCAGAAATTTTTTTAATATAGGTTATACTGAATTTAATTTCCGGCTTCCTTATGAGGAGCTCCAGTCATGATTACTCCAGATTCTGAGCATTTTCAAACTTTTCCCCTTTTGTATTCAATAAGAAATTCGGTCTGATTCGGAAAAGCAGATTATCTTCCTAAGCTGCATGCGAGATAAAGTTTAGATTACAGTTGCAACAGATGCTGCGTCCCAATCCGGTGAGACTTATAGCTGATCGATGGCAGTTGATGAAACGATGGCTGCCCTAGTATATCAGGTGGTACACCCTTACGTTCTTTGCTTTACCACCGGCGTGTGTCTTATGTGTATATTTCGGTAAGTATCTCTTGACGACACAGTACTCCAACACAATACTTTACAGCTGTCAGTCACTATGCAATTCACATCTTACCACTTATCATACCTACCTGACACTTTATTAGATTCTCTAGCTGTCATCTGGAAAAACATTTTTATTAAGTATTATGAAATTTAGAATTTGAATCATAACACTTCAAGGAGGCAGTGGATTTTTGAAATCACCAAAATCACTCAAAATACGTATTTTACAGTTTTAGAGTTAAAAATTAACTGATATCAAAATCTGTGAGCTGCAAAAATAGTTTTTGAATGAGTTACATATGAAACATCGAAGATATAGTACATAAGTATTGTAACCTACTACAAAAACGCGTTTTCTTCCGATTGCAAATTTTCGTCATTGTTCTGATTTCAAACTGTTCCCTGTGCACCTGGTTTAGTTCATTCACTTCAAATTTTTTCGGATAATCCTTGAAACCTGATGTATATATGTAAGTGCAAACAAGAAAATTAATTTTTCTTCCAGATTTTGAAATTTCCGTTACATAATTCTATCACTACGTTAAACACAGCTCTAAACTGCATCTAAATTAATAATTCTAAATGAATCTAAAAATTAAACGTATTACTCGCTTTTTCAAACAGAAAATTACATATTTATCAATAATATAATCATACTATCCCACTCAGGTTTTCACTAGGTTTCAGTATAAATATAACTTGCGCTTCTATTTTCTGTTCTATTTTTGTATTTTAATTCCTACTTCTATATTCTACTAATTTCTAATTCTGTATTCTACTAATTTATATTTCTATATTCTACTAATTTCTATATTCTACTAATTTCTATTTCTGTATTCTATATTCTACTAATTTCTATTTCTGTATTCTATGTTCTACTAATTCCTATTTCTGTATTCTATATTCTACTAATTTCTATTTCTGTATTCTATGTTCTACTAATTTCTATATTCTACTAATTTCTATTTTTGTATTCTATGTTCTACTAATTTCTATTTCTGTATTCTATGTTCTACTAATTTCTATTTCTGTATTCTATGTTCTACTAATTTCTATATTCTACTAATTTCTATATTCTACTAATTTCTATTTCTGTATTCTATGTTCTACTAATTTCTATATTCTACTAATTTCTATTTCTGTATTCTATGTTCTACTAATTTCTATATTCTACTAATTTATATTTCTGTATTCTATTAATTTTTATTTCTATATTCTACTAATTTATATTTCTATAGTCACTATTTTACCTTATTTTATCTTTGCTTGCATTATTCGTTTCCTTAAATGTTTAGGCCACGGTAGCCCGGTTGAAAAAGTAACAGATTAGCAAACGGAGGATAACGAGTTCGAAACTCGGTCCAACCAAAGACGTTGTGTTCGCGGGACTGGTGCATTTTAAAACTGTCGTAGCATCAAATGGCGTGGTGTAGAAGTTTGGAAAATGGGATGCCATTTTAGGTGTTGATCTTGTCATTTGACCGTAGTTCAAATTTTTGAGGTATTGTCCTCGGATCGTCTCCAAAATCCCTTTGTGTCACTCCTACCTAACTTACCTCTGCATCATGACTTAATATTTATTTATTGTATTCGTACTATTTGTCGTGAAATTATTGAAATATGAATTGAACCAATGAGGGAGTAAAGATAAAAAGTGATCCACGCATATCGTTGCAAGCTTGTCTTTTATATAGAAGGAATATGAGTAATTTACCTGTAATGCTCTTCCTCCAGATTTCAGCAATGCTAGATTCATTGAGTACTACCTACTGAGCTGATTACCCGTATGGTGAGAGCTCTATTAAGACCACTTGTGTACTTTCAATTAGGCAGCCGTGTAAATGATGATTAATATCAGATTGAGTTTGTTATTGTGGTCTATAGCAGACAAATGAACCAGACATGTGGAGGGGAAAGATAGAGCAAGTGATAAGGGATGAAGTGAAGCCCTGAAATTAGAAAAGGGGAAGAATCTGTGATGAGTGTGCTTCAGATAGGAGAAGTAGTTCAGAATAACAAACCTTAATTTTTTATAGTGGAACAATTCAAGAAGTTCATGGAGACCTAAAATGATGTGGGTCATTAGGAATTTGTAAACAGATCTTTAAATAGTTCTAAGAATAGAGTGTTCACATCACACACGCATTACACACAAATTACTTCCGGTCACCAATGTGGATTAACGTGCATCCAGAGAACTTCTATTCACAAAATCGTATTCCAAGATAAATATTCGTTTGGTTTCTTTATACAAGAACTGTAGTGCTAGTTAACTATTGTAGTAGTGATAAGTTCTTCACACTCTCCATCTTTCATTATAAAATGTAAATATATGTTTTGTTTTTATTTTCTTTCTTAAACATTGATAGGTATTAGTTGGTAGTTATTTAACGTCGCACGGGAGCAATACAATGAGCTATTCGCGAGTCAGGGATCAATCCCGAAGGAAAAGATCCGAGATGGGTTTTACAATTTTAACATAAGGACGTATTTCGGCTTTCCACCCCTCTTCACTTGACGATGTTTGAACCAGCTTGGCGAAATATAGCCCAAGTGCCATAAAACCCTAAAACCAAACAACTATCCAACCCCTTTCATCAACATCATTAGAGTTCTAGCAGATAAGCATACACAAATGTAATTGAAAAAGTATTGTCCTATGGTAAATTTTTCAGATTAACTAACTTTGAATTTCTAATGAAATCTTTAAAGCATTCAATTTGAAACGGAAAATTTACCTACGCTCTTGATTACTCCAGCACATGTCGCAAATGTGTCTGAACACCCATCTAAACCATTCTACATCATGTTCAGCGAATGCGGAATACGATATCCCCAATTTATTCCATGTCGATCTGTCAGCTAAGTCAGTGTAACATAAACTGCATTCGAGGGCTCTCTAGCTTCTAACTGCCTCATTTAATATCTGTCATATTCCCGATCATCCCTTCCGATGTCTGACGGTACCCGCATACTAAAATGTTTCCCCCTGGAAGTGAAAGTGGCTCACGTCCCAAGGATGTGTGGAGGGACTTGCTAATGGCTTCACTAGTTATGGTTTTGGAATTAATATGCATATAATTATGTTTGAAAAGCACCTCGTAAAGCTTATAATCATACTGTTTGGAGAGCTGGATTACATTACAATGAGAAATTAGCTAATCAGACAAGCCATTGCAGAGCGTAAGGTTTTGTGCTGTTGCTAAATTCATGGCAACGATTGGGTTCGTTTGGGCTGTAAATATATAATTTATTTTTAGTTTCTTTGCTTAAGATTGGTGCTTTGTTTCACTACTAAGCAAACTTATGCCTATGTTATCTATTTCAGTTTCGTGTGATAAAGTTCTTTACTGAAGCATCTCTACTTGTCGGCATCCATCATGGATACGAAATATAACTGTCATGGTTTCTAAAGATAATGTTTCAACTCAATTACATATGATACGATTCTGAAAAAAAAATACATCCAGCACTCAAAAATTCCGATTGCAATGGATTTTCGCAATATTAGGAAAACAATATCACGTTATCAACCCACTTGGTATTTTTTCTTCGCGACAAAATCTGCTCTGTAGTGGCCAGTCTCTGGTGCAAAAACTTGAAACCAACTTTTACCAGTTCTGAGGAAGGAACAACTTACTTGGATATTCATTCCCCTTGGAGTAAATCAGTTTTGTCTCGACGAGATATCACGTCTTTAGCAAAATTGACCAGATCTTGGACGCAATATCTCGTCGAAACACTTGGTGGTATAAAACACATATAAATTTTAGTTGCACCGTAAACTTAAGCGTGATATAAATTTGAATACTATTTTATACATTGTTTCACTATCAGAAACTCATCAACGAAACATTCACGCATCTGGGTCCAACATCCCTCCCTTGGCCCAGAACTAGGTTATATGGGGGTCCCTAATACTAGATTAGAATGACCTCATGTACGAAACTTTTGGAAACGCAAGTATGCCTTTCTGGTAGTTGATGTTTAACTTGCACAAATGTGTGATGTTTCTCTTTGTCATTGCATTTACTGTGTGCAACTTCATCTATATAAATAAAAAAGGAGTGTTTGTTTGTTCATTGAATATTTTCAACCCGTTTCAAAATTTCTATCCATTTTAGGCCATTCTGATGCAAATTCCATCTCTTGTTCGTTTGATGTCTGTCTATATGTGCCCGTACTATGTGCAAATGATTTAATATATTTTAATTACATTCATTTAGACTGAACTTAGTTGCGTAAGTCTGTCCGTCTTCTCGTTCTATGTTTAATTTTGTGTCTGTGTGTTTGTACAAGTATCACATGAAATTTCTTCAACATATTTTAATGCAATATTCTAAATTTCATACACCATATTTTATTTTAGTGAATACGTTATTTGAAATTCCCTTGCTTATATATTTAGATAAGTTTAATGTTAAAAGATCTGAATAACTATACTTATATTAACCATGATTTGGTAGTTTTGGAGTAATTGGAAAGTATATTGAGTTTTGAAATTACTTGGATTGTTTTCCCAATCAATTTTTCCCCAAAATTATTTTTACAGAATTTAAATTCTAACTCTTTAGTATTTTGAGCCTTGTTTATTTTCTTTGCGATATATAAACTATTTCCGAATATTTGGGACGATATGTTGCAACGAAATGGAAACTCGTGTTTGTTTGCCATGTGCAGTGATATTTTCTGTTTTTTGCTCTCGGAATTAATTTTGTATTTTTAAATTTAGTCTAATATTTAGTTGTAAGTTGGGGCAACTGTGCGAGATCAAGAGATAAAAAAGAATTACGATTTTGTTTCTTTAGCACAACTTTATTTCCCAAATTCTATTTTGTTTTATTTATCTGTTTTTTGTTGTTTTCTGTTCTAAATATTTATTAATTTAATAAATTGTATTTCCCCTTTTCATCACACTACTCCACCGCAAAATATTTGATTTAATGGAGCTTGTAAGTTTGAACAAAGTACATCATTTTAAGTGGAATTTTGCCATTATCGAAAGAACTTTAATGCTAAAATTATTCGAACTAGGACTTTTGAAATATACAAATTGCTTTCATAACGACAGATTGCCAAGGTGGCTTATTCTACGAATTGAAGCTATGTTTAAGCATCTTATAATGGGAAACTTTATTTGAAACAATGATTTTCTTTAGAAGAAAAGCTGTCAAATTTATTTACCATTTAAAAAATGATAATAGGTTACCTTTGATTTGTCTGTACTGAAGACATTCAATTTTAAAACAAGTTCTTTTATTATTGCACGTGCCACAAAACGGAATTTTCAAAAAAAAGTGTTATCTTTTAAAACAAACCAAGTGATAAATATCATCAAATTAAATCGTCATCTTTTCCTTAATGATAGCGAAATTGGAAAAGAGTGCCACAAATAAAAGAATATTGGCAAGTAATTTATGAGTGCAAGCGTATTCGCCGTAGTTTCGCCATTTTTACGAATTGAGTTGAGCAATCTTACAGGAAAAGAACTTAAGAAAGGGAATTGCTAATCCTCCTAAAATCATTCTTTTGTGGTAGTTACCTTAGTGTCCGTCACCTTTCTTCTGTTTGTACCTTTAGCAGGGGTGCGATATATGTGAAATGTATCACATGGATGGATATGCATGTATAGGATATGTGTCCAAAGTAGATTGTAGAAATTATAAAAATGTCAAAAAGGGTTACAAAATTATTTCACTCATAATTAAATGATTTGGAAGTTTTCTACAAAAAGTGGAAAGTGATTATTTTCTGGTCACTTTCAATCCATAGTTAGCCAATTCAACCCAAATGAGGAAGGGCAATTTTGCTAATTATAAATACAATTACGAGAATAGTTTTTAAAACTTAAATAACAGACTTTAACGTACACTACAATAACTTACCTGGGCCCTTGTTACCCTTAGCGCCCGTTATTAATATACCAGTGCCCACCCTGTGATAGATGCCACCTAATTAATGATATATAACTGCATTTAGAACTAGTGATAAAATCTTCATATCAACTTAACTGTAAAGAATATATATATGATGTACCTTTATAAATTAAATTTTTTAACCTGATTTCATCCCTAAATGCGCGAAAGCTTTTCTTTCCATTAACCCTCTGGATACGAGGATCGGCCCAATCGGCCGAAAGTTTCGAGTCCCCTCGTTACGAAAGGCTCGGATTCTTTCAGACCTCAAACTCCTGAAGAATCGCCGAAGCCCATTACGATTTCCATCCCCTCTTTTCTATGCTACAAAGAGACCCGCGCGTGGATAGACTCATCTCCCCTTTGACAAAGATGTCAGGGTTATCGACGGGGAGCCTCGCAAATTGTTTATCCTCGAGCATCTAGTCTGAGAGGTTGAGTAAATGGAAAGGGGTACACTTAAAAAGTCACCGCCGCCCTTTCAGTTTACCCGGGAAGAATCTGTTCCTTCTAGGCATACCCACGACCCGACAATGGAAACCGGTGATAATGGGACGACACATATTCCCTCTCCTCCTGGGGAAAGCATTGTAAAGGCCGTTTTGGCCGGTTTCAGTAAGTTGCCTGTAAAGCCGTTGGGCCGGTGCCGTAACCAAAGGAAACGATATTCTGCCCCGACGTATGCAGAGGGTTAAGGCATTAAAATAATTGACAATAAATTTTCTGGTTATGTAATTTCACCAAGATCAGTGTAAATACTAAAGTTCTTCAAAAAACCCGATGTATAAACATCTAAAACTAATATTTTGCACAGTATTCAATTGCTATTTAAAACAAAAACCACGCCAACGAAAAAACGCTTTATTTGATATTACATTCACTATTTTCTCCTGAAATGTACCCAATGTTGGCGTACAATTTTTTTAAATTTTGACAATTTGAAGTCTGTACAAGATAATGTAGGTTGTACTTATTGTATGCCACGAAATCTGTAAATGTCCAAGCAAAACATGCCCCATAAAATGGGTAATTCATTATGTGGTTTTAGAATAAAAATATGTAACTTGTTTTTTATTTGTATACATGTACTTTAAGAATTAAGTAGTGTAAAATCATAGGAATTAATTATTTATGAAAGCCATTACATTTTTGAATAATTTTCAGCATTTGGTGTAGGATAATAAAAATAAAAATTTTGATTTTTAATCCGTCAAAGGACATTTGTACAATGTTTTCCATTACACAAAGTTACAAAATAGGTGATCAATAATTACACCTGAATAAATTTGATAAAAATTTAAGAATATACGAAACATTTTCTTGTTACTTATCTCATGCATAAATTAACTACAATCCCTTAGCCCTTGAGATTTGAACCGGCTCATTATGAAGAATAAGCTGACCTGAGGGACAACAGAGACAGAATATGATGTGTTCGGGAGGAACTGTATTTTGATAAGTAATTATTTTAGGTAAGAGTAATTTAATAATTTATGTATGGATTATATTACAAATAAAGATTTTAAAAATATATTTTCAGACAGTAATAAATGGGGACCGCTGTAGCCCAGTTGAGAAAGTCACGGATTGACAACCGCAGGGTTGTGAGTTCAAAAATCGATCTGACGAAAGAGCGTAGTGGATGGGGGACTGGTGCATGTTAAATCCGTCGTGATATGAAATGTTCTTACGTTGGCGTGTTGTGGAAGTTTGGAGACTGGAAAGCGACGTCGGGTGTTGACCTCGTCATCTAACAGTAGTTAAATATTACGAAGTGTGTTGACCTCGTCATCTAACAGTAGTTAAATATTACGAAGTGTGTTGACCTCGTCATCTAACAGTAGTTAAATATTACGAAGTGTGCTGACCTCGTCATCTAACAGTAGTTAAATATTACGAAGTGTGTTGACCTCGTCATCTAACAGTAGTTAAATATTACGAAGTGTGTTGACCTCAGACTTTTTCCCTCTGGATTGATGCCCGACCGTGTGTTGCTCCAGTGCGACGTAAATTCAACTACTTACCTACATTAAAATTATAAACATTAGAACTGAATGACACGTAAGAGGTTCCAAAGTTCCTAATCAGAATGTAATAGACAAAGTTTTAACTCGGACAATTATGAGGAGGGTCACCTTTGCAACAATGTAACAGCAACAGATATAGTTTATGCTATTAAATGTATTTATGGTTAATCAATCCAATTCCAATGAGTAGGATACCTGTAATCCTGTAGAGCAGTGATAATCTCCCTTGGTTTCAGTATATAGTTGAGGGCAGAAATACGAGCCTCCGTAGAACGTCCGTTGCGTGCTTAATCGGATTTAGGTATACGGATCGAGATGACCACTCTATACACACAATAGTCTTATACCGAAGTTATGGTTCCAATAATATAGTTCCAGGGCCTATTACAATTAGATACATTACCTAAATATTCAGGATACCTTCCTTATATATTGGATCATTAATGCTGCAAGTAATATACACATAGAAATCTTATCGTTGATCAATAAAGCTCTTTTGAAAAAGTACACGTTTCTTGTAATTAAATTAAATGTGAGGATAGGATGACACAATGACATGTTCCTATTTGGAAAAAATCGGGAGCCTTTTTATCAATATCGAGTTCCTTCGGTTTTCATTCAAATTTGCATTATTTGCACAATAAACTCTCCTGGTAGTTGTCTGAATGAGGCATCTCGTGGAACAGCTGCAGTATAGACCCCCCAATCCATTTGGCGACTTTTTTTGTCGCCAACCCTGACGTTACTTGGCGACATTTTTAACAGACGTATTACAAAAAAATGTACATAAGTTGAATATAAGTTATTCTAATCTTTTAACAGATTTCATTGTAAATGAGGGTTTCCTGTTTAAACGGGGCTGCCAGTGGTGAACTGAACCCTAGTCGCACCCCATTAGATTTTTTTGTAAAATGGGAAACGAAATTTCAAAGCAACCATTGTTGAAACCCTGGCGTTTTTTTATGTGCAAAGAAATTGCACATTTGCCATAATAAATAATGTAAATCTTGATTATATATAAAAATACAGTCATCACAGTCAATATATAAGTCTGGGTTAAATATGCCTATATATATACATAGCGTAGGGACGCTGTAGGGTTGCTAGAATGGAGTGGAAAAAAGTGGGGGTTACCAAAAACAACAAATCGCAATTGAAGGTTGGCGACGTATAAAGTCGCCAAATGGATTGGGGGTCTATACTGCAGCTGTTCCCATCTCGTCATCAGCAAAACTGACCAGATCTTGATGGGCGAGATGTCATTAAAAGAAAACTGACCAGATCTTGATATCATCGTCAAAAAACACCGACAATATCTTGATTGCGGGATGTCAACATTTGCCAGATTGATCAGATCTTGATGGACACGATAACTCGTCTAAACCGCTTGGAGGGTTACACCATCATTTTTATTGCATTAAAAGAGGGATATGACGTTTTCTGACAACGGCTTATATACCTTTAACTTGAAACAAAATACTAGGTTTAGAACTGAAATCTACGGAATGAATCCATACAGTGCATCGAGCAAATGTCGAACGAGATTATCGTATTATATTTTAAAGAATGTTTTGCACGTTCGTTCGTACAATTAATATCCCATTCTGAATGGAATATTTCGACACGAAGGATTAGCTTCCTTTGAATGAACTTTTGAGGTAGAGGAGAATTTGGCAAAAATTGTAGTTAAGCTCTAGTATACAGTAAGTCTAGCTATATGTTTTCAACTGTATCAGCCAATTTGGAAACATATACAGTGGCTCCCGAAATTGAGACCAGACAATCTTTAAAATTCCAAAACTCGATAGTAAATCATGATTTAAACTTAATTTTATAGGAATGGTGATGTAATATTTAAAACTTATATTATACTACAAATATTCCATATTCACTATAATATTTTTAAAAGTAAGTTTTAAATGTAAAAACTATTTACATAATTTTAAATAAAAATAAAAACGTAAAATAAATACTTGTTGTGCATAGTAGAATAGCTTCTAAGTCGAGGGACACAAATTTACAAGACTGTTTCTGAATATGTTTGCCTATTTGTCTCATCGAATCGTTCTTGCATTCTATGATTCAAATATCGTGATTTTTAACCTTTTTTTCGTTCTCCAACTGCATATTTTCAGGCTCATTGAGGTCCTGGGATTATGGTGGGGGTGTATAGTTGCTGTTTAAGGTGGTATAGAAACTTTAACTTAACAATTTTGCTAAGTACCTCTTCTCCCTAAATGTAGAGATCTAAAGACAAAAAATGTGTTTATAAATCCAAATTTTGAGCACTTATAAAAACTGTTCTTCAATAGAATTAGATATTTCAATTTTTCCATGATTTCAATACTTTATTCTGAATTCAGAACAACTAATTGGTCTTTGTTACACTTTATTACAAAATACTAATCAAAAGCTTACAATATAAATCATAATATTCATTTAAGGCATTGTTCTTCAAAGTTCTAAGGAAAACAGTTTTAAATATAACTCCATCATAGCAAATTAGAGGTTTTCCGGTGTAAAAAAATTATCGAAGAGAAAAAATACTTCTGGTTAAGAACCAATTTGATTATTGGCGGGGTGAGGTGAAGATGTTTGATGCTAATTTTTAATATTACCGACATGTTGAAATTGAATTCGAGTAACATATCAAGTTAGGCCACACATTGCGAAAACACTAGAAACCTAAACACTTCTCCCCCCCCCCATTTAGCTTTGCAGAAAAATCCTCTCAGAAACCATCTTGCATGGATAAGAGATTTTTCCAATTGAGAAATATAAAAAAATCCTGAAAATTTAATTTAATGCTTGTGGAGCATGAAAAGAAGTGTGATTCCCATGAAAGAAGTTTAGACCTTCGAGCGATCCACAGAGAATGAAAAAACTAATATCTCTACGAGTGCACACGCAAAAAGATGTCAAAGAAAATGTGGAATTGTACCCTTATTTTGAAGTGTGTTAAGTTATCTTTTCGATACTAACGCAATTACATAATAAATTTCCATAAAATAAGACTTTTTTATCTATCACAATGAGAGGCCATGGTTTTGTTTTATCCTTTCACGAATCCATTAGTATTTTTTTATTATTTATTCGCTATAAAATAATTAAATTCCTATTTTAGCTACAGTTAAAATTTGACACGTTATTTCCACCATTGCGTATGGAAATTAGATATAAAAATAATAAAAAATGAAACGTAACAAAACAAAAAAATTTTGAAGAATCATTTTGTTTTTTCTTATCAAACTATGTAAGACAAGCGACAGCTCTAATTGGCAGGAGAATATAATGATTATGTGACACGTTTTTTAAGCTGGAGGGAATGTTTTTTTGTAAACATATCTAGCTGGTGATCTTTTGTGCATAAGACAAACTTATTCTATTTTTAAATATTGCTTAACGCCATAATTTACTTGTAAACTGATTTTTATCCTTCAGCAATATTATCAATGAACTATATTTTATGAATACTTTGATGATGAACTTTATCGATGCAATACAGTTTTTGTTCACACCTGTCATTTCAAGACTTACAGAAAAATTAGCAATTATAAATATTTGAGACAAAAGCATCGTGGGAGCATGCTCACAAAACTTGTGCTCCACTTGGATAGTTTAAAAATTTCCCAAACACGCAATTAGAAAACTTTTCACCTGATGTTATCGCAAAATGAATTTGATTAGTAATTTTATAAAGTAACTATTTTTTTCGCATATGCGCTTTACTGAAAGGTGGTATAAAATAAATACTATGTCGAAATATTTCTATTTTTGTAAATCTGTAAGGTTCGAATGTAAGAACTCCAATGGCAGTAATCGATCGTATAGTGGAAGAATGATTTGATTAAATCGTGACCAAACTTATACTAACCCTGCTCGCGATACTGTGTGAGCGAAGGACTTGGATATCTGTTCATTAGTTAACACTTAAACAACCTCATGTCAACTGATAACCAATAATGGCAAGGAAGATAAGCCATAGTTAAAAAATAAACAATTAAATTTTATTTAACAATTTAAAGAAATGTTCTTGGTTAAAGCATTTCACAAAAATCACGACATGAATAAAAGGTTATACTTAAAGAATTATACAAAAATTCACAATCAATAAAATATCATAATATATTTATATAGCAAAGGTGACGCCGTATGAGATTAAAAAATGTAAAGATTGTAAGCATAGCTGGTTGAAAGAGCTGCGAAAAACGGACATCAAGGAAATATAAATTAACCGTGTGTAGCGTGGACATATTGTCCAAAGGACCACATGCCGATGGAATTAACTCCGGATAAAAATTAAAAACGAAGCATGCTTATCTGATAGTTGCAAGGGGGCCCCATCTTTCTGCTACTTAGTAGCAACGCCAGCCGGCTCAAACGTACGCTTTTACGTCCTTCTGGGTCTGGAACTTGAGGTAGAAGAGAGTGCTTTTCCCTTTCAGCGCTATTTATTTGCTCGCTTTTGGGGGTTGTTAATAGGGGGAGTTGGGTCTTCCCGATTCGTTGTTTCAAACTAGCCTGTCCGTAACTTGTCAGGGGGAAGCACGTGGTGGAGTTTCTAGAAGATTCCCAGAATCTTTAATGAGCGTCACTGGAACGAGAGAAGAAAAACGGGAGGGAGAAAAACAAAATAGCACACTGATTTCGCGGCTGTCACCTTGCGAATTGGATTGAATCGGATTGAAGTTGTGTGTCCGAGAATTCGGCACACAACAATCGACAGCACCTCGAAACAGGTGAACGATAGACTCAAAGACTCAAGAACTTCGTCTATGTATCTTTGATCGGTAACATACCCCATGTCAAAGATGTGAAAGTTTGTGCGACCATCCAGCATGATGCCTGCCCAGACCATAACTCCCCTAAAGGAAAACGATGTCTTTCCGTGATGTTTCCAGGGTGAAAACAGTTCCACGTTCTCTCCGTATCGTGGTACGACGAGAATCAGTTTGCAGACTGAATCTGGACTCGTCACTGAACATGACATTGCCCACTGTTGTCGAGTCCTCCACTGCCGATGTTCCAAGCTCCACTGTAAACACGCGCGTTTCTGTGCAGAGGTCAGGGGGATGCAAACTGCTGGTCGTCTGGCATAGAGACCAACGTGTCTGAGTGTCCTGTAAACAGTTTGTCTCAAAACTATGGTGGCATCTGTCAGGGCTGAACGCAGTTGTCTGGCAGAACGGTTCCTTTGACGTCACGCAGTTATCGCCAAATAACGGTCTTGTCGAGCGGCTGTTATCCTTGGCCGACCTGATACTGGTCATCGGGTAACATTTCCAGTGGTTTCAAACATCTCCCACAGTTTGGCGATCACACACTGAGGCACATTCAGAATTCGAGATGCTTCGGTTTGGGATCGACCGGATTCCAGAATTCCAATAATTCGACCCTTCATAAACATGTCCAGTTGCATCTTTTTGACATCTTTCGTCCTTATTGATTGTTAACAACATTCCGTACCACATCAGTTGCGAAATTTCTGTTTAAACTGTCCATGCTGCTTGAGGCCGTTCTATACTCGTTCCGACGTGCGTCGGTGTTTTGCGCATGTCGACGTCGACTGAACTGTTCCGCATATGCACAATGTTTTACCTTCGTCCCACGATTCTCCACAAGTGATGTTGAACCATTGTATCCATATTTACTCCAATTTTTTCGCATTTTACGAATTATGCTTACCTTTTGGACATGAGTGTACTTTGACAGCTATTTGTCAGTTATGTTGAATGGGTTATTACAGTTTTATAACCGATTGTAGTTTCCCATATTTTTTGTATAGATAAGAGAATATTTTACTCCTATTGTTACACACTCATTGTTTAGAGTAGGGTTGTTCAATACATTTGCTTACCTGTACCGTATCGAGTTAACCTTTAGGCTATGGACAGTACAACAGTCCTATAGTGAGATTTTTCCTTCCTAGAGCGGCGCGGTACAGATTCGGTTACGAAGATTTTATTTCCCTTTTAAGTGACCGCTGACATCCTTCATCATTTTCGAGCTGTCAGTGACTGGCCCTAAGGAGTGACGGTCCTTTTGTTCGAAGCCCTACCCTGTCGATCATTCTGTGAACGCTGGAAAATACAGAAAGTCACCCCGTTGATATCTCTAGCATGTTAAACACTATGAAAGGAAAGCGCGCTAGGTGGCCAGTCGCAAAAGTCATTGACGACTCTCACAAGTTCTGTAGGGGAAGGAAGTCAAGAGAAATCTGCGTTCTTAGACGCGGGTAACGAAATTTGTGCGCCGTATAGTAAAGGTTAATAGATATTGTCTTTTTTTGTCACATATGAAATATAATATAATTAATGTTTATACGTAAGTGACAAAATGTATTTTTATTTTTATATAGTTTATTATAAAAATTAAAGGAAAGAGATCAATATAAATACAAATCTAGCGTCTATCTGACCTTGTTTTTGTGAAACTAATGCATCAATGGAAGTGAGTGGGAGAGGTTTCAAATCTTAGCAAGTTCTCAAGTAGCTCGTTAGAAAATTATGGTCGAATTTTACTCATCATGTGCATAGCTGTTCACAAACGTTTGTACAGGCAAAAAGTTATGACATTAATAACGAGTGAACGTGAAGCGATGGATACTTTTTCGATGAAGATAGATCTTTGAATCATGACAAATATAAAAAAAATCACACACGAATATTAAAAATTTATAATCTCGACGTGCCACTAATCTGGCTGGTTAAAGGAAAACCCCTTGATTTAGAGTACAGTTTTACACTCTTAAATGTACTACTGCTATGTATAATTTGTTGGATCATATATAATTCGTACTTTTTCATCGGTTGGTTTGATTTGAGGGAACAAATGTGGTGAGCCCAATCGTGCATTTAAACTCAATACGAAGGATTAAACAACTTTACAATATTTAGCACTTTGATAAAGATCAAGGAAAAATAAATTTTCACTCGGCGAGTCAAGAAGTGCTTGTTTATGTCAAACATTTCTCTTCGTGCACTTTGGAGGCGCTCAGTCAATCAGATCACGATTCAATCAGAGGGGCCCAGTGACAGCTGCAAACTATAATGGACAGGTTCAAATCTTTCAGCTTTACTTTTGTTTTTATAGAGGATGTAAGTTGACGAATTTAGAAATCTTCCCTATTTTGTTTGTTTTTTAAAGTTTTTGACTTAACTTTTCTTAAAACCACGGAAACTAGTTTTACAAAGAACCAACCTAAAACAAAAAACCTAAATTGGAATTTATCTAATTGCAATCTAGATTTGTACACTTCCTCAACTAACTATTTATATTCATGAAAATAGTTTTACGTTTTCTGACATCTTATATTTTGCTATATAATCTCGTATTTTGTAAATAGTTCGTTACAAGTACATTGTAAAATTTCTTCTTTTTAAAATCATAATTGCAAGCCCACCTTTCATCTGATTGAATAAACAATTTCCTTTCAATCTAATTATTTCTCTGAAACAGATCGATGAATAAATATTAGTATAGTTAATTTAGTACTAATAATTGGATTCACGACAGTAAAATATGTTTATAACAAACGCATTTTAAATTTACAAGTCAAATAATCTAAACATTGACTGAATTCGTATTAGATCTTTTGTATCATGTTCTATACAAACTCTGCTTGGATACATAGCATTTTTATTGTAAGATAAATGTTGCATTATCCACCTAATTTGTTTTGCATTTTTAACGATTCGCTTTCAGCATGTAACTATATCCTTTTATACCAACTTTTTAGACATTTATTAAAGAGAAATTTCTAAGGAAATTATTTTAAAGCAGATTTCAATGTTCCTCAATTCATGATTCGAATATTTAAAATTGTTCTACAATACTCATAAACTGAGAAAAATTATACCGAACCGTTAGAATGTATGCCTCTTTTTTTAAATGTGTAGCATGAATAATTAATGAAACAGTGGGAAATGAAAAGAAAGCCTGATCTAAAATTAATTAGATTTCCTTTCACAATTCGAAGGCATTTCAACTGTAATCATTTCATGAACATTAATCAAAACTGAATTTAATTAACCTCTTGAAAAATAAAAGAGCGCAACAAGGGAATGCATATATTTATTTTTTAACGAATCCAAGATTATTTGTAATTTAAATAACACCGGTAATGTAGGATTAGATGAGGTACGATAAAAATTAAATTAAAGCGAAAGGAAATTTTAATGCAGTTTTTAAAATGAGCAAAGATTCATAAGTATGACTACTTATAATTTGTATTATGCATTGAAATGAAATAATTCGTATTGATTTACATATTTGCATTTAAAAGAGTTCATTAGGTGCAATGAGTAAAAATGAAGCAAAACACAGTAGCTGTATATCATTATGACACAGACATTTACTTTCAGAACCATTTGCCCCAATAGCCTAAACTCACGACTAATATGTGACAAAACATTTTTGAATTATCTAAGATTTATTTTAAAATATAATTACCTAATGATTGTTATGCAATCTCTTCAATTAAGAGCTATAAATATCTTATTTGATTTTAAATACTTTTTGTTTATGCTCAATGAAAGATCATAAAAAATTTAAGAATATTGAAAATGCATACCTTTTTATTTTCTGCTTTTGGAACCTATTATAAGCTCATTATCTATTTATAAGGAAATACATTAATCATTTTAAAACTCAACACTCCACTTCGCAATAAGTTGAATAAAAAATTCTATTACAATCTCACAGTCGTGAATTTCATTTGAATCAGAAATTTTTCTACATAAATTATTGAATTCATAAGGAATCCACCTATCATAAGTTAAGGATGCAAAATTTCTGATTGCGATTTAGTTGAGAATCAGGATTTAATTACACCCGCTAAAAATTAAAGTATTTGTAAAGTACCTGGAACTGCTTCGATGATAAATAATGTGCTATGACGTCCAGAAAATTTATTTAAAAAATATAAAAAAGCAAACAAATTGCAGATGCAAAATACAAATTGCAAGATAATAATGCAGAGAAAAGGCTAAGATTAAAACCTTTGCATTTACTGGTTTCTTGAGTATTCATTTTTGTAAACATGCATCTTAAGGCAACATTTTCGTGCGATGGGTTACTGTTAAATACAAGAAAATTTGAATTACATCTTAAATTATTGTTTTTACTCTTAAAGATCCAGCTCATTTTCTTTCATAATCAGAAATGCGTCGTCAAAACTAGAACACACTTCTTTGTCCATAAAAGATTATCTGCGTCATCACATTCGATTAGAACAAAGTTCTTGAAGATCCTAGTCAACAATTGACAAAAGGCCAAATATTCACTGGATTATTTCAGATCTGTAGTACCACCTGATGGTCAAATGGGATCCATAAAGGTAATTCAAGAAAAGGGAGTGAGTTACGACTGATGGAATTTAACCGCAAAATAATCTATACGATGCCATTTTAAAAGATGAGACCCTTTTTCGAAGTGCAAGGAAAATACCGTACATGCTCTAACCGAGGGATCGTTATAATAGTGATTGGGGTTAATCTGGGTTTATTGCTAAGATGGCTGACATGCGATCGATTTTCTTATGGGGACTGAACGGAAATAACAGTACACAAACGAGTGTATAGAACTTATGTCATGAACATACTGTTATACACGTTGTAATTCATTCATAGAACTTAAGATCTGAAATTCAATTGGTTTAGACATTTTGAGTATAAATTACTCACTTACAGTTCATACATTTACACACGTTTGCAGTTCATACATAACATACATTTTTAGCTTGCGAAATGCAAAAGATGCGTTTCAACTTTTAGGACAATTTTCAAATGGAATTTTATTTTAACACATAACTTAAAGTTATATGAAAGTGCTGGTTAACAAATAATATGCAAATAAATAAAAATCACACAAGGAAATTTCCTAGATTCAGATCGTTCTCGGAGATAATTCTTAAAAATTGAAAATTTTAATTTAGGTGAAGTTTTATAATTATAAGAACAGTATTGAATTAATAAATATTATTTCAGTTCAACGACCTATACGTTTTTCATTCAGATTAAAAAACTTCATTAGACGTAAAATTGACAATATTTCCTAAGAATACGGGATCTAATCTATTTCCAATAAAATCAAACTAGAAGGTTTTAGGTCATTAACAGTACAGGAACAAATATCATTCGAACCAAAGCTTCCAAGATTTTTCAAAGGGTCTAAATCTAGGCTGCGTGATGGTCATGACATCACTTGTTTACTAACATTTTGAGATTGAAGTCCGCTTGCTGTAGAAGAAACAGAGCGTGGTGTCATTGAAAAATCCATTGACAAATGAAATAGGGGTGAATCCATTCAAATTCAGGCAATAAAACATAAAATGTTCACCTCACCATCTTCGATTTTTTTAAAATCTAGTATATGGGGCCAGTGACGCATGTTAAACTATGCCATGTTTATTTTTTGCAAAATAATTTTTTTTCATGGAAATAAGACCATTTAAAAGGCGGTCAAAATATTCAATTTTACTTTTCAAGAATGTCACGTAGCACTTAAAATTCCGCTACGCTTACACTATTAGAGATAAACTTGTTTTGTTTCTGCCAGTGTTACTAAAATGTACTGTTCTATATTAAGTAAAAATATCTTTTAAAATTGGATTAGTTTTTTAACAGTTTGGCATGGAACTTTCTGAAGTTTGGTTAAGATTTAACAAAAAAAGCTATCTTTAAAAGTTTTGAAACTTTTGTGCAAGTCCATTAGAATGCTGTTAATGTAGTATCCTATATAGCTAATGCAGTTTCTCAAAGACGTATTTTTAAGATCCTCCAACGTAGGATAACATTGAAATTTCAACCGCTAACGCGCGCTCAACGAGCAGGGCCAAAGGTATTCCTCCACTAGTAAGTGAGCGCTCGAATCTCCTCAGCCAGAAAAGCTCAAGCTCAATTTATTAGTCACCTTTTTGGATGCGACATTTTAACATGATTCACTATTTCTATACATATATCAATAAAGTGTATGGAGAACTAAGATTTTTGATAATCCTATAATTCTACTGTTAATAGTTTTAAAAAGAAATCAGCCAAGCTCTAATTATTTTCCGCGGAACTTATAGCTAACTTCTAATTATTTACCGCGAAAATATTTGGGCTGCATATTGCTTCAGGACTTTGTTTGCATTAAAATTTTCACTTGGTAATAACTTGCACACATGGTTTCACTTGCACCTGCTGCAAATTATAAAATAAAATAGAGTTACAAGATATGTATTCTGAGGGCTCTAGGAGTGTTGATTGTTTATATTCTAGAAACAGCTGCTTTTTATCCACCCAGCGGCTCACATGGGGAAGATTATTTATATAGTGAAAGAGTAGTTTTTAATGTACCAATCATCGTCATGATTGGTACATTAAAAATCCTTTATCTTTGTCTGATTACATCTTATTCCTATACATTTTAAATCGTTTAGTATATAATACTAATTTACTCTTAATTCATTCTTGGATTTGGGTATAATTCATTCGGGGATTTTTTGTGAAATTAATCTCTCAAGCAAATCAATATATTAAGTGAAAAGCAATTTCATGGTTTCAGAAGAGACTAATAAATTCAATTATGTATTTTTCTGGAGGAAGGCACATGAAAATTTCCCTGAAATATCAAAAAATAGTTTTTAAATAAATAACAAATTCATTCTTGCTGAAAGTTTTACAATGATGCGTTCATATGACAAAATCAGATTTCCTAATATTGTGACATGAGAGTGCAACTTTTCAATAATCGAGGATGATTGAAAGTAAGTTTATTTAATCATGAAGCTGCATTTAGTTATGAATTGCATTCATGAATTTCGACATTGAAATAGTCATTTATTGAAGTATCCGTTGAATGCGTTCTTGGAGTTTTATGTGGCAGAAAGGACATATCAAACACTTTCGCCGAATTTAACAAATCTCTCAATTTACTTTAATTAATAATTTATTTAACGTAACTAATATTCAAATTAGCAACTTTTCTTATTGCTTTAAGTAAATAAAAATTTATATCGTCATTTTATCTGCGATGTTAATTATATTACTGAGCTTCATAATTTTTCTTAGCTATGCAATTTTAGAACTGTTTTATGAGGATTTATAGGGTATTACATATTGTGCTACTAGTTTCCATACTGTTTAGATGTTTTAGTATAGTTATAGGAATTTATTAATATTTTAAATATATAGTTTATTACTCTGATCCTTTCTATCAACAAAATTACAGTGTATTTTTTAAATTTGGTTTTGTAGTGAGATGAACAGCAAAATTATGATATGTTTGTGAAGTTCTGTGTAAATGTTTAATATATAATTGTGTGATATATGATTTATTCAAATTAAGTAAATACTGTAAATTATTATTCAAAATATTCGGTTAACGTTGAGTAAAATGTATGCAAATACAGAAAGCGTAGTTCTCACTCTGAAAGGGAATCCCGATTAATTTAGGAATTTTGAAAATCTTTTGGTCCTTTTATAGAGAATTTGATATGCGCTTAGGGATTTTTTTTGTACTTTGAAAGAGAATTTGACGGAATTTCATTATTTTCTTATCGGGTCGGGTTTGCCGCTCAGGGTCATTTCACAAAATAATTTATTTAAGCTTAACTATTCAAAAACTGCAAAAAATCTCACATACTCTGATAGTTAATTTATATAGTAACTTAGAAAAAATAATCAGATTTTTAAAAGATGGCTTTTTCGAGAAAAATGAATTTTAACATTCATCAAATTAAAAAATTCATATTTCAAATACTATTTACGTACCACTAATGAAATTAGTATCAATAGATGCTCTAAAGTCTTACAATTGTTTTGAAAGAAACAAAATTGGATTATCTTAAATACTCTAGGAGATATGCGATTTTTAACTAGGTGATGTACTCTAAGAAAAATAAATTTTAATTTGTGACGTCACTTTCACAGCCCTGTATCTCGAAGAAAATTTTCTTTTCGAGATTATAAAAAATATGTTTATTCAAGGTGGTCCAAAATTTACCTGTTTGCAAAATATCATTGGATTCGAAGATGGTGAGGCGAATGGCCTTCCTGGATTTGTCATAAGATCTCAAAAGAGTAAGCGACATGGGATTACGAATCGAATTGGTCGATTGGCTACTGAAGTGCAGACTGATGTTTTTAATCTCGCTGGATAATCACTTTAACCAATCAATAATTTGTCCCACTTTAGGGATTCTTACTTTTTCCACATCTGTTTGACAAATTCTCAATACGAGAGACTGGAAAAAGTAGCTTGAAGGTAAGAGCACATACATGTCTATTTCATTAGAAGATCGATGAAAAATCCTGTTCTATCCGAATTGTTTAGGTTCTGTCACTAAAGTTATTGGTACATTTCTTGATATTCCTTGCATTCAATTTCGGATTTATAAACTTCAAATTCAGTTTCGTTATACTGGAGGCACTCAATACCATAACTAAATCTTCACCGAATTAACAAGTTGGTGTTTTCGTTGTTTTCAAATCCTATCACTAATGAAAACAATCTATGTGACCCATCAAGGTTACACTTATTCTCCCCATTTAACACAGCTTTCACCTATTTATTAATGATATCATGGGTTAATCACATACCAATGGATATGATATATTTCTTTGGGACCATTTTTATTTTAAAAAGGTTTCTTAACACTGTTTATTAAAAAATTGAAAAATTGCACTTTGACCTTCCAATACACCCAAACATTTGTCTAATAGATTTTACAAAAGCTCTCAAATTGTCAATATGACTCTTTTCCCATGTGCATGAATGTTTATCTACGAGTGATAAGATCTAATGAAACTAGCTGCAATGGAAACACTTCACGCGTAACTCCAAAGCAAGTTTAAGCAAATTTGCATATTTGTAATAAAAGAAAACATATTTCCATAGACATATAGAAAACATAAAATAATTAAACATTTTCAAACCCGAATTACATATTTTGAATATTTTCTTCCTCTTCTGAATGAGTTTCGTTAAAGTTCTAAATTTAAAAGAAGTCTACCCAAATATTTGGACAACCTTCGAGTTTTAAAAGTGTCTTAGAATGGCTTAATAAATTCCCCGTTTCTAAATTCTCTGACTTTTAAGAATATTCTGAACCATTTCCTTTACTTAAATATTCACTAACGACAAACACGCACTTCAAATAATCTCAAAGTTTTTTTCTCCTACAGGATGAAGTTATAGATAATAGTAATTAGAAAAAATTAGACAAGGGAAGAGTATACTTCTATGGTTTCAAAGTTGTAAGCATTTAGTATAAGCTGGTATAGCTAAGACTAAGATTCTTGTAATTCAAGAATGAATGTAAGAATATCTTAAGATCTCTTTTTTACTGTAAAAATCTAATTTGACTTTATCAATTGAATTCGAAATTACAAAAGCATTATTTTTATTCTATGATGGCTTGAGTTTAATGACGCAAGATCTGCAATGAATAAGGTGCCTTTTATTCTATGAATCTTTAATTGTAACAAATTTTAGTTTTAGATGAAACTTCAAAAACACCTAATTTCTTTCCACTAAATATAGCGGAATTTAAAAGAAATTTTCACTGATTACCACATCTATCTTAGTAAGAACACATCCCAATACAGCCTATTACTAAATTTCGTTTTATCAATACAAAAATGGATTTTTAAAAACAATGGTTAAAACCTCGCTAGAAAGTCCATATTAATATTCATGAGCTTTCTATTGGAATGATTCAAAAATCAATTCCAACCAAATCGAATTTCGCACCTGATAACAAAAAAAAATAAGACTCCGATGAATGGAATAGCAAATCGATTGTAGTCATTTAGCAAATATAAGGCGCCACGCCGCTTTAACGACCTTTTAACTTTTTATTTTCTTTTTCAAAAACAAGTTTCCAACTCCCTCCCTCAACGTTCCGAATCTCTCCAAATTAGAACTGTTACGATTTGAAAAGGGGGAACAAGTTGCTGCAGTTCGCCGCTACAAAATGGCGAAACTTGGGAAAGAAGGAAAAAAGCCATTTGCCAGCGGAACGATTATTTCAGTAGAAAACATTTCCAGCTACCAATGGAGCACGAAGACAGAATCAGACTGATGAAGTCTTTGATACGAGATAAAAGCGGAAAGAAATAAGAACCGGCCCGCCCGCCAGAGAGAATATAATCTCTAACTCAAGAATTTGAAACTTTCTGACAGAAGACAAAGTTTTCCTTCTGTGAGAACATGTTAAGTCTTTTGTTTGGGGAAGAATTCGTTTCCAATTCGCTGAATCTTTCTCATTTTACACTGCTCCAGTGCGGGACTTGCACGCGAGATTGGGTATTTTGAGGACGCTATCTGGTTCCGATACAGAAAGGGATTTACTCTCGTTTGTCAGATAAAGTAAACTTTAAGAAATCGCGCTTACTAAATTTTATTTCATTCGATTTGTTTACGCGCTTGTAGCTTTAAATGCCCCATCCGTTAATGCCAATTAAAGAGGGGTTCAATTTGTTCGAGTCTATTTCAATGCATTCATGCATTAAAATATTGCTGTTTAAATTTAGCCAATTGTTAATTATTCAGTTGTTGCTACTGAAGGGAACAGTAACTTAATTCCGGTAGTTGGAGTGTTTAAAGGTTTGTACGATCCACGGTAGCAATAAAATTCGATTATTTGAAAGTGACTAACTTGAGTCCAGTGAATATCCTTGCTTTAAATTTCACCAATTGTTTTAGTGATAATGGTGAAGGATAAAAGCGTCAAAGGATGATAGTTAAAATTGCATATCTTTATAGCATTTAGAGGCAATTGAAATCTATAATTTGTCACTGAATAACTGGGAATGGGATTAATAATTAAGAATTGCAGATTTGATGAATGTTGGAATTTTGGTTTCAATGTTTAAGGAGGATTTTTCAATTATATTGGATATTTACTACTGAAGAAATGAACGGTTTTCAGTTAACAAAGGATTTTCATGAAAGACATTTTAATGACATATCTTCATATACACATGCGCAGAATAGTATTGAATAAATAAAATAAACTTTATTCATCGAAATAACGAGTGAAACAAGTGGAAGAAATTATAATGTTTTCCCTTTTGTTCTGTCACTCGAATTCATGTAATACAAATAAATTAACCGTGTATAGCTAAGTGTATTTGTTTGACAATTGGTATTCATATAATCTGTAGTCAAATAAACTAAATCAACATTAATTAAATGTGTGTTCATGCTACGCTTTAATTTCTTTCGGTGTATTCAAAGCCTAAAATAAAAAAAACAACGTAAACATGCTTCATAATTATGATGAATAGGGGGAGTTATGTATATTTTGTAAATGATCGATGTCCTGCATAACTTTTATTTCGGTGCACATTGCAATTAGTGTTTTAACTTAATTATCCACCCCAAAAAATCATTATTTATCCAAACTTCATCGTTTAGTCTGTAAGTCTGTTGAAACATATTTTTAAAATAAATATTTAGGCTTAGTTGTTATAATACATTTTAATCCTTTGAATATCCTACAAGAAAATATATGGATGAAGACTTGCTGCATGATATGAATGTATTGAACCTAAGACATTTGTGTGCGTAGGGGCTGGAGTACGTTAAATCTGTAGTAGCCTCAAATGTCTTCACGTTGGCTTTGTGTGGAAGTTTGGAGAGTGGGGTTCCAGCGCAAGTGTAACCTTGTCATCTGACTGAGGTTAAAAATTAAGAGATGTTGTCCTCGGATCTTTCCTCCTTGATTGATTTATCCCGGACCTTCGCCAGTAACCCGTTGTGTTACTCCAGTGCGAAGTTAATTCAATGCCACTTATACATTACCTGCCACTTATACATATTTGACCCCTTACCACACTTATCAATTCCCATAATGCTTCGATGGTACTATTAAGACATAATATGAACTATTAACATACCGAGTGATTTATTATTACGGTGTAGACAGCCCTATTTAACAAGATTAGAGTATAAGGTATTTTCGTCAATGTAATGATAATTTTACTTTATATGTACATAATTGGTAATGATTTAACAACTCATCTATGCCTCCACCATAATATTTCTATCAAAATGCTTTTAATTTTCATCTTTTGACCTAAAACTTCAGTCCTTAAGCATCTGCACTTCAAAATGCTTTAATACTCTTACAATATTCATATTCCTAACCTTATCCTTTATATGGGTCGTTGGTCGCTAGCCGTTCAACTGTCTCTGACTAGTTATAGGCTTTAAATTAAAACCCTTAAGTTTACTAAGCTATAAACCTTGAAATAAAAAACATAAAAACACCTCATTTTGTTGTTTTATACAAACGCGGGAATTTTCTGAATTTATTGGTACTTATTTAACATAGAAGATTCAATAAAAGGCAGACTACTCCTATACTTAAAATAGAAACACTAATTTCATTTATCATGGAAGAATACTCCCAATTTCGCATAGATTTAGAAACATTTAGTAAGTAACAGCTGTTTTCTGGTAATCTTTTTTACACCTATCCGTTCGAAAACAAATTTAAAATGGAGTGGCTAAATTGAATTTGCCCCAGAAATGCCGATCCCGCTGCTCATTGTTCGCCGCTCTTTGTGAATGTGGCTTCCAGGAATTCGATCTCTCAGTTAGAAAAAACTTTCCTGAAATCAAATTCTTCGCTAACGCATTTTAGATGTCACTTCAGTTGAAGTCTTGCTGGAATTGAAATTCGAGTCCTCTCTCCTGAATCGCGCCTGGACGCCTTAGTGAGGCAATTTTTCGTCTCTCACACAGAATTGCGCTACTTCGTAACTTTCTAATCCGACAACAGAAGTTGAATTTTGTTTCCGCTAGCTGTGTCGACGCGGCGTGTGAATGTCATGGAATTCCTTTTATGCATGAGCTTGTGAGATTCACACTTCATCACGCTTGTGTATAAAGAATCTGGCTGTAAGTTAGTCGCGCTCGACAAGGGTGGATGGATGGCATTAATTGTAGGGGACCTGGTTGAACCGAATTTAAGATTTGTTACAAATACCTAAAAACTATCAAATCAAAGAAAATAGGATCATAGAGTCATAGAGTTATAAATGAGCTGTGTGATGTGTACTCATAATTACTATCTCGATTTAACAATTTAACCTCTTAATTTAGAGTCAAGACAGTATTATTACAATTCTGGTACAGAGTTATACAGATAATTCCTTACACACTTGCATGTTTACAATTATAGTTAGTTAATTTCATTTATTTGTTTAGAGAAGAGTTTAACTCCCTCAAAGAATGTTTTCAGTGTCTTAGATCGTTTAAATGATGTGAGGGGGTCAAATTTAAATTCGGTGGCAAAATGTTTAGGAGTTGTACTCACCAGTTTATGATTTCTGCTTTGCTTTTAGCATGGGTCACTTTTGGCAATGGTGTCTTTAGTCACAGCTGTGAGGGACAGAAGATTGATTCTATGGGGTCTCAGGAGATATCTGCTTCCAATTTTCAATCATCAAGGATCATAGTCTTCATACATCCACACAGCCCAGCATTCAAAAGAACTCTCCTTCAGCACTAAGATGTTTCAGCACCGGATGTGTTGAATAGTATACTAGAAATATGAGAATAACAATCTGTTATCCCAAATTTATCGATTACCTAAAATAACTTGTCTAATTTGATTAAACGCTCTATATAAGAACAAGGGGTACAATGGGCTCCTCCATCTTTCTAGGTATAATGCAATTTACCGTCTTTCTAGTATTAAACACTATTGCTTCTGTTTGATATGTTTTGTAGTTAACGTATGCCTTAATAGGAAACAGCGGTTGCACAGTGCAATACACAGACAGCAGTTGTAACCGTTGCAGTTTTGCAATCTAATACAAATAGAGATAAGAATTCACTTAATAACAATATATAATCGCCTTCAAACCCTACGGATATAGCATCCAGCATCACTTTAACTTCCGTTCTATATCTGTTTACACATCCAAAGAAACTGTCTCTACAAACTTATATGTAATATTCCACAATACGTTTACTGTTCCCCATTTAGTCCTTTAAAACACATTAGTTGTCTGAACAGCTTTAATTCCTGTAATTGTCTTTCATTGTTTGAACTCTAAGCAAGATTGCTTGGCACTTTATACATATATAACAAGCACATGCACGATAGGTATTCCCGATTAGAAAATTTCAAGTTGGATTGGTCTGGCCAGAAATACATACCGAATATTGATCAAGACTCACAGTCATCGATGGGGCTTGGTGCTTTCTCACATGCCATCCATCTTCCAATCAGGAGGACGCAAGGAAATAGGGAATTACTATACACATAACTATGTGTGTAGTGATTGAACTACGATCAACGCGCTAATGGGTTCCTAAACTCGCAACACTATTTCATTTCAGTAATTTCAATATTTTGATACTTTAATGATAGTATCATGAAAATTCATAAGCATTCCTTCTCAAATAAATGCCTCATTTAGTAAACGCAAGCTTTTATAGCCCATTCTGCAAATGACAATGTTTATTAATGTGATGACTGAACTTAGCATTTTGTGAGATATCAGTGGCAGAAACTAAGCATTCCGAATATAATTGTATTGCTTTTACTGCACTTTTATATCTTTTACCAAAATTTGGAACTACACATTCTCACACCAAAATCTTTAGCTTGAGAAATCGTAATTTGTAAAATATTTAATTATAGACGCCCTATAATATCTTAAATATTCTAATTTAATATTATCCAATTTATATTCATTAAAATTATTTCCTTTTTTTACGAAACGTTTTCACGATCTTCTATAACGAGGTTCCTTTATGAAAACCTTGATTTACTTAAGCGGAAGGATATATCTCTCACAACTTTAGAAACGGGGGGGGACAGCGAGTGCCAGAGTAGGAGATTGAAATGCGAGTGTCAGGATGATTATAGACGTTAAGGGTGGTACTCACTGACGATGGTCTTGTCCGTCGAACTGTAGAGTGGTCTCCAATATCATCATTATAAAGTACGATTTGCGGGAAGTTTAGTTAGGCATTTCCTTCTCCCTACGGCTAAGTGATAATTGTTAATTATTCCTTGAATAAGATTTATATCACACCAAATGCTGAAATTCTAAAACTACCACCCTCAATACATTTAATTCATTCCTGTCCAATTTCTAGATACCAATTTCAAAGTTATATGTAGTTAAGGGACAGTGAACTTCCACAATATAATTTTGAAGTAGTTATCCGAATGTTATGAAATTTGCAGACTGTTTATTTCCTTCTACTACAAAGCCTATATATAAAGCTAGGTTCATACATATTTAGTGAACTGGAAGCTATTTCTTAAGATTTGGTCAGAAGTTTTAATAAATTAGCAAAAATTGATAGTCCTCATATGCATTAATTTCTCATGTATTGTCAAAATGTTAATTCTCAAAGAGTTTGTACACAGTAATCAAATTAATTCCATTTGGTTTAGAGAGAGTATCACGCAAATATAAAATGAAAAAAATCTACTAAAACACCTAAAATTTGCAAAAAGAAAGCATATGCTAAGCAATATTTTCAACACAAATTTCAAACTTTGAAATCATGATGAATTTCTCATTTGCATTTTGTTGTTATCAATATCTAAAACTGAAAACTCGATCTATATGTACTGTAATCCACCAAGAAATTAATCCAGGTTTGTAATGGCATTAGACATCTTAAAGTTGTGATATGATTCATTGGTTGTTTCACGTACCAATATTGTGTCACAACTGAATTTACTACCCAACGTGCCATTCAATGGTTGCATTAAATTAATTTGTGGATGATGTTTTCATAGTTTTTGAATAAATTAGCCATATAAGTTGAATTTGACTAGCAATTCGAGTTCACGCTGTCTTATCCCAATACCTCTAATTTATACAGCCGCGTGTGACCTCCTGGCCCACGTGAGAAACCAGACCCACATAATAGATATTTCATTCAATGTCTACTTTTGTATTTGACATATGTAGCATCATTATACAGTTAAGAATATAGTTATAAGTGTTGTCCTGGTAAATCACTCTTCCTGGTTGTGCGCCTAAACGACTTCTTTCTCTCATATTACCTTTTCCGAAAATTAAAAAAAAATGTTATTACTATCCATTATATAAAGACCACAACTACATACCTGGTCAGATACATTTTTTAAAAGTTCAAATCCCTGAATAATAATCACTTTCTTCTCTCTCATGTTACCTTTTCCGAAAGTTCAATAAAATTGTTATTGCCTTTCATTATGTAAAGATCACAACTACGTCCTGGATCAGATACATTTTTAGAAGTTTCTGATCCTGAATACGTAACCACTTTCTTCTCACGTCACCCTTTTCCGCTAATTCAATTACATTATTACTACTTCCATTATGTAAACTACATTCTCTGTTGGATACATTTTTAGAAGCTTCTGACCTAACTACCTTCTTCCCATATTACCCTTCTACGAAAATTCAATAAAATTGTTATTAAAATCCATTATGATCACTACATCCGTGGTCAGATACATTTTTAGAAGTTTCCGACCCCGACTACAGCAACTACTTTCTCCTCAAGTTACCTTTTCCGAGAATTGAATTAACTTATCCCTGCTTCCGTTTTGTAAAGACCACAACTACATTGTCAGTCAGATACACTTTTTAGAAGTTTCTGACCCTGACTACACACGTAACCACTTTCTTCTCTCATGTTATCTTCCCCGAAAATTCAATGCAATTGCTAGTACCCTCTATTAGGTAAAGAGCACACCTCGATATATATTTTAGAAGTTTCCGAACTTGAATACGTAAGACCTTATCCTTCAGCATCCAATAAACGTAGTTCAACTTAGAAACTTAAGATTCATAACTCTGGTTACTTATTTTACAAAGGTTGAAAGGGTACCATAATCCAAAAAAATCTCAGACCATCGTTAAAAGTAACATTTATTTCTTCCAACATTCCGTCTTTTACATGATTCCTAAGCTGTTCATCGCGTGAGGAAGTGTCACTTCATTAATGATATTTTGACGATCACTTGTCACGTTAAGCCCCCGACGTCGTATGTCGAAGTTTATCTTTTGTTATGAAAGTAGCGTGCCTCTCATCTATCCAGATACGTTATTATCATAGATTTTTCTTCTCCCCTTTAAATAAGTAATGCAGTTTCTGCCTGTCATTTCCGTGATGTTCAAGTTTGAAGTGAGCGATCGCGGCATGTCTTACATCTCATGCAAATAAATGAACGGATTTGCATTGGTAATAAGGATAACTGGAGGCAGAAAATCACGGCGAAGTATGACAAGCGTAGAAAGGGAAGCGCTTAGTCTTGGATGTGCTTAAATGAAAACGTTTTTGTATCCAGACTAAAAATAAGAGTTTTCAAAAATGACATGAAATAAAAAAAATCATGCTGTGGAATTAATTATATTTACATTTGCATTTTTAGTTTTAATTTTATTTACATTAATAATTAACACCAGAAAGACGGGAATTTGTCTTATAACTATAAAAACAGAAGGGGCCAATTTGCCCCTGGCTCTTATTGAGCGTTAGATTACATTATACAGCTTATTTTAGATCTTAAATGATAGATAATAAGTAATAGAATATAAACTAGATTAAAATTTAAAATTTATCACACTGACCTGCTTTTTATATAATTTTTTGTTCAATCGTTGAAATAATCAGCACATTTTACCTCTCTCGATGAGCAATTCTCACATACTGCATTTCGCACAGCTATTTTTTGTGTGATTCCCATGCAAAATCTCAGCACTCTTCATTTCAATCTTTATTGGTGATGTCTTCTTTTATAACTAAGTGCGACACAATCTGAGTATTTTACATTAATTTTAGATGCCCCAATGGGATACGAAGCTCTTCACAAAGCTCCAGGTTGAAACTTCTGCTAAGTTTCTGCTTTCCTGTCGCTTCATACAAAACCCAAGCATTTACAGTACACATGTCTAAAATATTTAAAAAATACTTACATATTCTAGCGACGAAATCCTGATTTTGTAGTGTACAGGCGTACCATTTGGTCTACAATGTCGAAGCTGGTATGTTTACAAAAATATACAGTTTCTGGTGTATTCTCATTATTATCGATGGTTACAGTAGGGTTAAGAGAACTTAATAACAGATAATTTTTGTTCATCTTTCCCTGATAAGCAGTAAGCGTTATAACTGAGACTTTTCTGAACAATATCGTGAAATGAAGATGTTGTTTTCAAAATTTTGCTGTTGATAGCACCTTTCTGCGTTTTTCTCTCAGTGTTTCTACGATGCTTGTGCATTTTGATTTCAATTGTTCAGTTTTAAGGATGTAAAATAGTTATTTGTGGTTATGTTTCTCCCTTTTCCCGAAGTGTGTCGCCAATTACTACTAAATCAAATTCATTATCTTACTAATCTTTGCTCACAGCTAGGGAGGGCTTTTAATGCTTGTAAACAGAATGGTAGAGGGGAAGACAACATACAACTACTTTCAATGTTGTTACAAAGTAATTACAGCCATCCATCAGGAAAAATTTGGCGCTATCACTGCTAAATGCGTCTTTCCCGGTTTAAGGTTCATTATCTTAGCTTCTATGACAACTAGGCAAAAGTGTTCAAATACACATTAAATATGAGCTAAATAATTAAAAGTCATGAAATATCAATTTATTCAATCCAAGGGTAAGCTACATGGACAAGTGGAGTTACAAAGCGGGAAAAAAAGCGAGAGGTTAAAAAGGCCCTTCCTTCTAGTGTTAAGAATAGATGTACGATGACTATCTTTCAAAGCGTTTGCCATAGAAACACGCTTGCAATTAGGAAAAGTTCGTCATCTATAGAAACGGAATACATATATTATTTTATATACAGTCACGTCTGAGAGGCATTTTTTGTCAAGTTAAATGTAGGTATAGGTGGCAGTAGTATTTCTGAGGCAATACGTGTTCTTAACGTGACGTTAGTTGACTTCTTTTTCGAATACGATTTAAGCACTACTTCAATAAAAATTCCAAAGAATGAATTCTAAATTGATATATGATAGTGGTGTGGGCGACGCCATTAGTTTAAACGTCAAACAGTTCTAAAACAGTGATAAACTACATTTTAAGGTAACCCCGATATATATCATATATATTTGGATAGCAGAAGTGAAATCTTCGCAGACCTCCTGGTTTGTTTGTACTGAAAATCCCTCTCATATGTAAAAATTAGTATTTGAAAGGACTTTCGTCCGAAAAATAAGGAAAGAAACATTTTTCCATCATCTAACTTGTTAAATAAAAATGTCATATTTCAAAATGATTGTCATCTATTCATCATAAATTCTTGTATATGATTAATGTTAAAACTAAACCAAAATATACAATAATTACTAGTGTTTGAAAATACCTTAATTTTTCCAGCGATACTAAGTAATCTACATGACATGTCTTAAAAATAATGTTAAGGCAGGAGATAAGAACAACGTAACCTACTTTGTATCATCTAAGGCAATGGAGAAGTAACTGATGATTTTTTTTAAAAGGAGTTTTTAAAATGTAAGTCGGTGGCAAGATTTAGGCGACTTGCAAACAATATAAAACTTAAAAACTCATATAACAAATATTTACATGTAACTTATATATAGTATTGCAACTATATATGCAAAAATATGCAACTTTGCAAAAAACGACAAACTAATAACTTTCAAAACAAAATACGATATACAATTATGAAAATTCACTGTGCCTGGAGAAATTAATTTTTTTTCTAAGCAAAACTGAAAATTTTGTACACTATTATTGGTTATTAGAATTAAAATTAACAATATAGACGCACATTTTTTCACATCACCCATGTAGATCCAAATAGCATATATTTGGTAACAGTAATATCTATTTAAATGTTAAAATTAATTGTTAACCGAATTTCAGGAAAAATGCGTATTATTCATTTTCTTATTTATTTGAAAAAATAACTAAGGAAAATGAATAATAAAATAGATGGTTAGGCCTAATAAAGCTACTTATTAGTAAAATTTTGTTTGTGAAATGATGTTGCGTAATTATTTCAAAATAAAACTATATAAATTATAAAATAAAAGTAAAAACTTATTTCAGGATCAATATTAACTAATGCCTCACAAATAAGAGACAGAAGAAAATACAATAATAAATTTTATGGAAGTTGTTTCGTTAGTTATTTTTTGATGCAGATTGCTTGTATTTGGAACTGGCGACTTGAAATCCAAACCAGCTTTATTTTTTTACATTATGTAGTATTCTTATTCTAAAATGTACTTTTAAGGTTACAGCAGGTAAATATTGATGGTGTAGAGCAGGGGTGGGCATTAAGTCGATCGCGATCGACCGGTGGACCACCAAGACATTTTGGGGTGACCGCCTTTACTAATACCTAAGACGCGCATACTAAAAGAAACATATTTATGGAACACCGACGCCAGCTAGACTGGAGAATCGGCTTTTCACAATCGATGCGACTGTGTTTACTTGCAAATGATTCGATGAATGTGTAGACGACACATGTAACTTCATTGGAAGCGCACGATGACGCTTAAGTACATACGTCGGTTACAGATTCACGTATGTTCGCTGCTCGCTGCATTGAATACGTTCACGCTCCACGTTCTAGCAGTCGCTCATAGTTGCTCAAACATTCAACTTGACAATTTTGTGTTACTTGTGTTTTTGTAGTAAAAATAGTAATCTGTCATATTTTAAAAGAGGTGTACAATGTCTAAAACAAGTGTTAAGAAAAGAAACACATACAATTTTAATACAGAATGGGAAGTACATTTTTTCTTTACAATGGTGAATGCAAAATGTGTGTGCTATATATGTCATGCAAGTGTGACACTTCCAAAAAAAGGAAACGTTGAAAGGCATTTCAAAAGCACGCATGGAAGTTTTGATACAGATTTTCCGTTAAAAAGCGAATTGCGTAAACAAAAGTTAAAAGAATTTAAATCGCAATTAATCGTACAAAAATCATATTTTATTAAACCCAATACTATATCTAAAGGGGCAACAGTTGCATCTTTTCGTGTGAGTCATGTGTTAGAAAAACATAAGAAACCATTCGCAGATGGAGAAATGGTAAAAAAGCGTTTCTGGAGCAAGCGATTCATTATTTGATTCATTCAAGAACAAAAATGAAATTATTTCCGCAATTAAAGACGTACAAATTTCGCGTAGAACTGCCACGCGCCATATAGAAATGATGAATTCTGATTTGGCTGATCAGCTGACCGAAGATATTACTAACTGCATTTGTTTTTCCTTGCAGTTTGACGAATCTACGGACATGGTTGATATTTCTCACCTTTGCATTTTTATAAGAATGGTTTTTAAGGATATGAGTGTAAAAGAAGAATTATTAACAATATTACCTCTAAAGAAGAAAACACGAGGTGAAGATGTTTTTTTACTGCGCCTTCAAAAAATACACAGAGGAAAAAAAAAATTCCAATTTATAAAGTTGTATCGATGACAACTGATGGGGCCCCATCAATGACCGGCACAGTCAATGGATTTTTGGCTATGTGTATCAGAGACGATGACTTATCGCATTTCCTTTCTTATCATTGCATTATTCACCAACAGGCCCTCTGTTGTAAAATTCTAAATATGCGTCATGTTATGGGAATCTGCATGAAAATTGTGAACTCAATTCGAGGAAGAAGTCTTCAGAGAAGAATGTTTCGGGCCCAACTAGAAGAAAACGAATCTGATTTCGGGGAATTGTTATATCATGCAGATGTTCGTTGGTTAAGTCGGAGTATATTTTTACAAAGATTCAGGGACCTACTACAAGAGGAAAAATATTGTTTGGAATCAAAAGATGAAGCTTACGTTGAACTTAGTGATGACGTTTGGTTGATGGATTTAGCTTTTGTTGTTGGTATAACAAGCCATCTTAATGAATTGAACTTACAATTGCAAGGAAAAAATCAAACAATAGTAGAATTGATTGGATTTGTTAATACTTTCAAAAACAAGTTAAAGCTAATATATTCCCAGTTGATAAAGAATGAACTAAAAAATTTCAAAAATATTTCTGACGAGTTGTTTAAAAACGGAGGTACATTAAACAAAGAGAAATATTATGATGAAATAATAAAACTTGACTTCGAATTTGAGAGACGTTTTCAAGAATTTACTAGACTAGAACCAATTGTTACATTCATGTGTTACCCATTTGGCAATGTTGATGTGGAAGAAATAACTGAAAATATGAATTATATATTCTCTTTATCTCTTGAGGAAAACGAAGTTTTTCTCCTTCAAAATGATATAATTTAAAAGCACGTAGTTCAGAACCTAAGAATAACTTTTGGAAGCTAATGGACGAAGTAAAGTATCCTAATTTAAAAAAAGTTGCATTTCATTTAACATCGTTCTTTGGCTCTACCTACCTGTGTGAATCTGCATTTTCAACGATGAATATAATTAAGACAACATATCGTTCCCGTCTCACAGACGACCACTTAGAATCCAGTGTAAAATTAGCAGTTAGTAATTATATACCAAGATATTCAAGATTGGCGGACAGTATGCAGACTAAGTCTTCTACTAACTATAACTACGAGAACAAACTTTAGATGACAATGATTTATTTTTTAATGTATTTTGAATTGTTTGATAATAAATGCATCATTTGATATTATATTTGTGGCTATTATTATGTTTGCTCCTTGCGTTTTGCTTTAAACGCGGTTTTAAAAGAGTAAGTTTTTTTTATTGTAGTTATGTAGGTAAGTACATATTCCGTATTTAATATTAAGTTATAATAAATATTGTAGACCTTTTTTTTAGCTCACCACACCTACGCCAGTGGGTGGACCGCAACACCTTGAAAAAATTAGAAGTAGCTCGTACCCTGGAAAAGTCTGCTCACCCCTGGTGTAGAGGAAACAAAAATAAAAAATCTCGATAATTACAATAGACAATGAAAAAATATTTGAAAGATAATATACCGCAGTAGAGTTAGAACATTTTAAACACATTACTGTAGATTTGTAAAAAACATTTAAAGTTCAAAATAAGGGGAACAGTACTACAGTAAAAGTGATCATATATACCATCTGATGATGGATCAAGGTGGTCGAAGAAGCATTGTTTGATGAAACGTTTTCTTTGAACATTATACATCACCAAAAAATAATGTAGCTTTCAATTTCAAAAGTTGAGAAAGAGGACTAAAATAAACTTCCTACTTTTAGTACTATGTCAAATAGATAGGTTTTTTAGTTTGACAATAGGTTATTTTTGATATCGATGTGACAAAAGAATCGCATTGTAGAAGAAATATTGTTTTAAAAATCCCACACTTCATAATCTCTGCTGAAAAGAAACATATTTTTATTGAAAGAGCCACAAATTCAAAAATTATGAGTTAAGCTTTTTAATATGAATCATTACCTTTACTACCAGACTTAATCGATATACTCTTATGTTCGCTAATGGCTAACATATAGACTTTTAAACCAAAAAAATATGACTGCGTCCAATCAAGTCTCAAAAACATTCAAGTACAGGTAACATCTAAAATTCATTAGTGCATTTTTTTTGTGATCAATCATTTCTAAAAAAAGAATTTCCTTCCCTTCGGTTCAGATAAAAATAACTAAGAAAAAGTCAATTATTTTTTGTTTTTATAGCATAGTGGTAACTCTCTTAAATAGTCTAATTTTGTGAAGACTAACTATGCGATGCAGATAATCTTTTGACCTTACGTATGCCCCAATAGAAAAATATTGATTTGCTCAACATTTATCTATAGTACAGTAGTTAGTATACTTATTACTTTTGAGTAGTTGGTAAGCGATTATTGAAACTTCTCCATGTTAAGTAATTGATTTGTAATAACAACTTATTTGTATTTTGGCAGCATTGATTTTACTAGGTTTGTGTATATGTGTGTCCACACTATATTTTTCATTATTGATTGCACTCTGTACATAGAAACCACTTTATTTCTCCATATGGGTAGCTTGTTTAAATTCATTTGTATAAGAATATACTCATTACTATTCCTTACACAATTGAATTGACGCTATGCATTTGGAAAAAAACTATTGAACTATCTCAAGAGATGATTTTGAACTCATTTTGTTGCAAAATAAATTGTAATAACAACCTATTTGCATTTGGGCATTGATTTCACTAGGTGTATCGAAACTACTTTTCTATAGAATAAGAGCTGATTGCTTTGGCACAATTGTATAAGGAAAATACTCACTCCTTGTTTAATTGAGTTGAAGCAATGCACTTGGATATATTAACACAATATTGAAATATCACGAAATAATTTTGTACTCTCTTATTTTGCTGCAAAACAAATTGTTTATTAAATGCAAATTGTCATTTCAAAAGCAAATATTTGAAGCGACCCATATTATTTTGTTTCATTGCAAAAATTAATGGCACTTGAACAGAGATTTGAATCGAAACTAGAACTTTTGTGGAATTCATTATCTTAGCAAACTTTATTTGTAATCATCCGCCCCACTGAAATTATTTTCGAGTGCAAAAGAAAGTGTATTTTAAATTTATTCCTTTGTATCCAAACCAATAAACCGTGTTTCTAGCTGAGATAGATTATAAATCACGAGTTTATCGACAAGAAGGATGTTCATTGCGCATTAACGAAAATGTTTCTTTCTCTAAAATGTAGATTACTCATTCACTCTGGTGAACAAACACAATGCTAGAAAATAAGAAGTACCTCTTATCCATTAATTTAGATTCAAGGAGAAAAATTCTAATTGAAAAAGAAATCTCGCATAGTTTCATTGAAACGTGTTTTTACGCGTGACAGTAAAATCATTACTCATTCTCTTGAAAATCGTGGATTAACGTACTTCTTTTATATGTCAAATAACATTACCGTCATGTCCATACAAATGACCACCCTTACTTACTTTTCCATGGCACTGGGATAATATATCACGTAAGAACAAGCTCTAATTAATGGTTGTGTGAGATTCTTCTTGTCGCTTTAAACACTTCGGTATCCTTTTTTATGCATTTGTATAGAATAGGAATTTCGTTCAAACTGTATATGAACAATATTTGCTCTTCCAGAAATGTTATCCAGAGCTCTTAAACATAATCATTTAAAATTTATGAAATATCATTGATTTACATTCATTCAAAAGTAAAAAAGTATCATTCGTTGGAATAAGCTTGTTACATGGCAACGGATTTTGCAGTGTATACATACGAATTTTGCAGTGTATACATACGGATTTTGCAGTGTATAGAATAGGAATTCTGTTCTGATCATCTATGGACAGTATTTGCCCTTCATATGTAAATTTTATTTGCATCTTCAAAATTTATTAAATTAAAATTCATAAAACATCATTGTGTATTATTTCAAAAGTAAAATTGCATCATTCGCTGATATTAGGTTGTTACATGCAATTATATTCATAAGAAATTTACTTTGTGTACAATAAGAATTTTGTCCAAACCGTTTTTTGAACAGTATTTTTCTTCGTAGAAGTTTTATCTAAAACTCTAAAAGTGTACTCAATAAAAATTCCTAAAATATCAGTGTGTATTCATTGAAAAATAAAATAGTATCATTCACTGAAAATACTTTCTAGAATGCAGTTAGATGCATAAGAAATGCACAAATTAGTTTTAAGTTATACATGAATTATTGAGTGAATTACAAAGCTCCCTGTTGTGTTTCTATTTTAGAATTATGTGTACATAAATATGGAGTGATATTTCTCACGAAGTCTAGGTACTGCATCGATGACTTTGCTCAGAGTTGTACCTCCATTTTAAAAAGCCGTAAGTAGTTGCTAATACTTTATTCAATGTATGGAGTACTTTTCATTCCTTAAAATGTGCATGTAAAACACACGTTTTAAGACGAATAAATCCTGTTAAAATAAGGCGAATTTCCTTAATGTAGTTTATGCATATAGCGTAATTTTAGACAATTTTTTCTCAACAATTTTAATTGCAAGTACTATGATAAAAATGATTTTCCAACGGATGAACCAGGACACGTAAGCATTAAGAACTGATGCTTGATTTCTTTAGTATACTTTGAATTTTAGATTAATATATTCATCTGTTCCAGACTATGATGAATGTGTTTTACTGGAATTTCAAAATTATATTTCTCATCAAAATTTAAGTATATTTTTTCTAGACTTATGTCTAGAGTGTTATGTAATGGATATAACAGCATAACCATTTCTTAAATTTCTGTAATTATGGCTCAAAACCTCTAGATTTGATGTAGTTATCATTACTCTAATAAATTCCTCACTTTAATTCTTCTGGTGGTTGCTTTACGAGGTAACTCGTCATTAGCAAAGCTTACTAGATCTTAGTGAACGAGGTATCTCGTCATTAGAAGAAAACTGACCATATCGTAATCTTATCATCATAAAAAAATCGGCAATATCTTGATGACGAGATATGATGGATGAGACACTTCGTCAAAACTATTTGAAGGGTTAAGAAGCTTTTACTCAGTCCCCTTTTTTATCCATGTACAAATATTTACAGTCTTCAAAAATTACCGTTGTCTATAATCATCAACCTTATAATGAAATAGACTGATCGTGTTAGCACAGCTTCATGTCATTTCTCCAATACCTTGGTTTGAAGATCTCCGGCCGAGGATTTCTTTGTATTAGAAGAAAGCACGGATCATAATGCAGGACAAATTGACGAGTGTGGTGAAGAACACTTTGTCCTTTTATAGCTAATCGGCTCAAGTTGATTCCCAAGCCCACGTGATCTACACTTCAAAGACTTTACCAGAGTTACTCCATCTATTTTATTAGAAGATCCGTGTCTGTATCTGGTACACGTCAACACATGGTTAGCGGTTCTTCTATGTAAAGCATCCAAGCTAAAATAACCGTTACTTTTTTTTAATATTTCATTTCTTAGATCTTAATGGACGATGTATTTAGTAATTTGAAAAGAAACTGACCAGATCTTAATCTTGTCACTATAAAAATATTCGGAAATATCTTCATGACGAGATATTAGCAAAATTGGTCAGTTCTTGATGAACGAGATATCTCGTCGAAACCACTTGGAGGTTAAATAGTAATTAGTATGCCTAAATATAAATTATCTAGCAGAATATAATGTTTTCAGAATAAATGGATCAAGTATTTAATTTTATAATTAAAATATATTCGAGAATGTTGAATCCTGAAATTCTGATAAATACTGGTTATATCAGATATGATAATTAAATGGAATATATTCCCCAAAATAGTAGTAAAGCCTGGGATTCTTTTATGTTAGTTGCTATATTGTATTAAATAGTTGTATAAATTTCGGTAATTACTTATCGATTTGTTGGTAAGAGCTTTTTTCATATTAGTTATGGAAGCATTTGATTAATTTGTAAAACGCGGCAAACTTACTATTAGAATTTATTTTATAAAAGAGATACATTCAGTTCTCTGCATATTTTTAACATTCTTTCATGCAGCATTTCATACATACTGCATGAATGTTTCATATCGTAAAATTTGTGCACGGAACAGTCTTGCTCAACATAAAAAGGAAAGAAATATACTAAAAATAAGGTGAAAAGTATTCAAATAAAAGTTTATTCAAAATCACTTGGAGATAGAGAAACATGATTTTATTAATTAATTTTTCACTACCAACTGCAGCTAAAATACGAAAATATCGTAGAAATAAGAATTCAACCCTTACATCCCGATCGAAAAGAAGCCCTTTTTATCAGTCTAAAAGTTTTTTAAGTTATCTCTAAACTCTGGAGGTGAGAGGTATTTAATGGTAAAATTATTTTGAAAGTGCGGCCGAGAAAAGAGTTAAAGAATGAGAGAAGTATAATACTACATATTAAACATCCCAGGTAGGGTTCGAATAACGGGGCTGATAAGAATATATCTGGCGAATTTAATTTTTCATTCTCGAAACTCTTCCATGCATGTCTTCCTTTTTTCTCTGAAATATAGCCAGTTCCTTCATGTTCCTTTAGTATCAGAGGATGCAGGAGCTTAATCATTCCGAACTTTTTTAAGCACTGGTGTTGAAAAAAGGCAGGACGAAATTTTTATCAAAAATAGGGAAAGCAAAAATTCTGGCCCTGTGGGAAGACAACTTTTAAATTGCGAAGTACTGGAATCTATTTCATTTTATCAGCGCCATTTTCTTGGGGTTTTTTGGAAGTCGTAGAGAGAGGGAACACGATTTCTTCTTTTAATACTCTCCTGAGTCAGGTTCTTCACTTGTATATTCAAAAGAATTGCATACATTTGTGTACGAACAAGTTTGCTCATAAATGTCGATATGTATGGAGGTAATATATTTATGTAAGCTCAGCAATATCGTCCGTTATTAGTTTTGTATAGATACATCACATACATTGTCTATATAAATAAAAGTGGACTGCTTGTTTGTACATTGAATATTTTCGTCCCATTTTAAGTTATTTACACGTTTGGGGGGACACTTTAATGTAAAATCGATGGCTCCCGTGTCTTCATCTGTATCTGTGTGTGTGTGTATTTATGCCCCAACTACGTCTTAAAAGGTAATAATAATAATGTAAATTTACATGGAATTTTGTTTTTAGGTAAGTGAAAGTTATAAAACACTTTCAAGATAGTTGGCTCCTGGGAATTCAAAAAACAAAATATCCGAAAACTATGTTTCTCAATTCAAAAGTATGTTAATTTGTTATCGAAATATGTAAATGATGTCTGTTAAAAATTAGAATAATATTTGAAAAAATATGTCATTGAGCCATTTCTATGTTAAGGTTAGAGATAAGATAGCGCATATTTTAAAACGTATACTATGAAATAATAATGTAAAGTTGAATGAAATGATGAACAAATAGTAGTTTCAATCCTTTAATGTATATGTCTTGCACTTCTTTTCACTCAATCATCAATTTTTATTTTTTATATAAGGTGCAACTTTCATGGAGCCATAATTTTCAGTTTACATATGAAATATAATCATAGGTTTTGTTTCAGTAAAAATTTAATCTTCCCAACACTAAGTGCACCTGTTGAAGTTCACCGCTTAGAATTTTTGTGGGTTCTTGAATGAAATATAATCATACATTAAGTTTCTTTAAACATAAACACACTTCCAATTCCTTTTTTAAACAAACTTAGAAGAAAAATATGAGTCACACAATTACGTTTGTACATGCATTTTTCACATTTTATTTCAGCTATCAGTATACAATTCGTATTATAATTAAAGATATGTATGCATATAGTTGAATTTACGTTGCAATGAAGCGACAAAGCAGGCTAGTGGTGACTGTTCGGGATCAATTCCGAAAGGAAAGATTCCTTGAAGATAAGACCTCGTATTTTTGAACTATGGTCAGATAACGAGGTAAACACTTGACTTGGCATTCCACTCTGCAAACTTCCACTCCAAGCAAACGTGAGGGCCAGGACAGATTTAACGTGCTCCCACGTACACGACGGTATTTGGTTGGATCGTCCGGCTTTTAATCCGTGATTTTACAACTGGGCTACCACAACCCCCATATAGTAAGAGAAATCAAGCAATCTTGACCACAGATACAAATTGAGCTACTCCTGGATTTTCACACTGAAAAGTGTTTCAATGTTTTATAAATAGGTGTAAATCAAAGCTCTTAAAGATCGATCAAAGATGAGTATACTCAATCATTCCTGTTTCAAGCGTCTAGGAGTGTAAAAGTATGTGAAATTATCAACTTTAATCCAAGTGGTTTTGACGAGATATCACGTCTATCAAGATCTGACCATTTTTTGTTAATGACTAAATATCTCGTAACGGGATAGTGCAGATTTTTTATGTGACGCGGATAGTTTTCTTCTAATTACGAGAGTTTTCTTCTAATTACGAGATATCTCGTCCATCAGAATCTGGTCAGTTTTGCTAATGTCGAGATACCTTGTCGTAGGAAGGAGAGTTAAGTAGTTTTGAACTTTGTAAAAAAATTTTAGAGGTGGGTTATAAATACTATCTTATAAAATAACCGATATCAATAAAAGCAATGAGGGTGTAAGTAATACTGCAATATCAAGCTCAGATTGATTCTAAATATCTGTGTGTACGTTGAATTAGGGTTGAGGTAACCATGTAATTTTCTGTACAATGGGGCGAGACTTGACATGCTCTAAATGATAGAAAGTTTGCCCCCTAATGGTTTGAGTTAATTAATTATGTTTATTTTGATATTTTGAATACCTGCTATTGCAAAACCTACAATCTAAAATAAATGATAAAAATTTGAAAACAGTATTTATGGTATTTGAATTTATTTTATAACCTAATTTTGGCGCATCGCAATTTGACGATATAATTTTAGGTCTTAAAATTAATCGAAAAATTTAAAACCACTATATTTAATGCTTTTGGTTAGTTCTGCTTATAATACATTTTTTATAAGTAAATAAATTTTATGTACCAATCAGAAAGTATTTTTTATTGATAGGGCTAAGTTTCCCTGAAAATATGGGATTTGTCCCATTTAATGTAGAAGATGAATATTAAAAATTAAATTTAGTATATGAAGCATGCGTTTGTCAGATCATAATTGATTTATATTCATTATAATGTCATAAGTTCAATTACGAATTTGTAATTGTAAAAATACAAAATAGAAAAGTATTTCTTTGAAAGTTTTGTCAAATCTCCCCAGGTTCCTATAAACTGATATAATTTTTTTAAAAATATTAGTGGTCCATTAGGTAGTGACAAAGACAATTTTTGTAAACTAACTGTTCCATATTCTCAAGTATGATTATTTAAATGACAAGACAAAGACAAAATAAAATGCATAAAATACACTCGACGTTTATTATTGCATAGTGCCTGTACATGGTGGAGAAACACTGTTAATTTCTAATTCCTGCCCTCAAAGGCTTTCGTCACTACAAAAGGCGAACTGAAGGCTGCTTGAGAAGGAGCATCCAATGGGAAAGCCACGACTACTTCTAATAAGAACAATCACCAACATCTATTTACATACAAACCGGGATTCAAGCCAGGGACCTACTGGGTGGCAGGCAAATGCTATGAATACTATGCCAGTTAGGCGACATATGTGAAGAAAAACTTAATAAAGTCTCATTTACAGTCTACGGATTCACGTTCTTGATGCATATGGTTTATAATTGGTGAAAATGTTACATCAGATGTTGTAAATGTAAAAATAAAAGGTTCAAGTGATTTCAACAATTTAAATTTGACAGTTTGAAGTTAGAAATAACTCTTAGTATATATTTTATAATATGCTTTCTTGTTTTTCTGGACATTTCTTGTTGCTACTGTATTTTGATAAGGCGATTGAAACATTCGATTAGCAAACAATGAATACAATAGCTCTTATTGTTTATATTATTAAGCATTTTGATTACGAGAAATTATGTAACTTGTTGTTTATTAAAACATTTCATCTATGCACAAGTAAATTAAAAATAACTATTATTATTGTTCTGCAATGATTTTCTATCACAAGTAGAATTTTACACAACCGATTGTTAAAAATGAAATGAAATCATTATATAGCTTTTAAGGATAATTTTGATATGCCCTTTATATCCTTTGTTGTTTGATTGCTCACTTGGTTGGTCGGATAAATCATATAATGTACAATTGTGAATAATGGACCAGAGAATAGTTCAGTAGAATAGTTTAGTAGTTATGGATAATGGATAAGAAATACTCTAGGACATAAAACAAAACTATTATGTAAACTGATGACACTACATTACATTTTAAAAATCTTAATTTGCTTTATAATGTTAGACAATGTAAAAAATAAAGCTTTACTCCCTTAACTATAAATTTATCTTTTAATTAGTACCGTTTATGACGATTCTTTGAAAGTCAATTAGTTTCTTTACAAAGAAATAGTTTTTTAATGAATCTATAAATCTATTTTTTAATATTGTAAAGTGCATTGAAGATACCTCAAGAAAATGCGGTGTGTAATCTAATGTATAGCGTACTAAGCGAATTTAAATATGCTTATGAATGTTAAAAGATAAAATAATTTGTCTTTTCCCTTCCAGACATTAAAATTCTTTAATGGATAAAGTAAGCATTAGTTTAAAAAACTTACACGAGTTTTTTCAGCATGTTTAGTACTGGAAAAAAGATGAGATGATACATCAAAAGAATTAAATTTAGTATCGAAAATAATACCTATATTACATACTAAATGGGAAAAAATTGAGTTAACCTATTTAAACATTAAGAAGAATGAAAAGATTTTATTATAATGAGGCTTTAATTTAATAATTTCAAAATCTGTTTAGAATGTAAGTAAACATATCCTTAGAAATAATTAAACAAAGCATGGCGTTTAAACTATATAGAGCAATCGATTTTATGTTACATTAAACCTAAAATCAGTTCATCTACTTTTCTAAATTACATTTTAAAATATATTTTTCGATTCGAGTAAAACGTTTTTTCCCATTTAGTATGTAATATAGGTATTATTTTCGATACTAAATTTAATTCTTTTGATGTATCATCTCATCTTTTTTCCAGTACTAAACATGCTGAAAAAACTCGTGTAAGTTATTTCTGTTACAAAAAATTTAAATTATTTTTCAATTTCAAACATGCCTTCAAAGTGATTTGAGAAGATCGGATAAAACATGGCCAGTGGAATTAAATTCTAGTGTTGGATCTAATCTGCTTTTCTTTTAATTTGTTAAGTTCATAAAATCTTGTAATTTTAGTTACAATTTATATTACACTGTTTCTTTGATTAATCAACTTACTTCTGTAAGCCCTGTGTTGTGCTTTTGTGGTGCACGATGAATTTTTATTCAACAAAATACATGTATTATCTTCTCTATGTGATGCGTAAACTATGTGTATCAGTTTTTCGCTTTGAATTTCCAATTACTATGCTATGATGAATTATTTCGTTAGAATTTATCAAATGGAACTATTAAATCATACGTTGTGTTGATTATTCATCCAATTTTACTAGGATAAAACACATGGTTATTCATGTAATTCTTGAATGCATACTATTTGATGACGTCAGGTACATAGAGAGTAATCAATCTGAATAAACCAAAGAAAACGTATGCTTAATATGAAATATGAGCCCCTCACCCAAAATGTCTTGGAACAATGATCCATCTCCTCAATCAAGCGATCTAGAGTGGGACAGGGTAATGATTGTATCCAAAAGGAGTTCATTCATTTATTCACTCATAGCCCAGATTGCTCAGCATACCCAAATGGTTTAAGATAAAAAGAACAAACATATCTTGGGGATTCCTTGGAAAAATAATTTGAGATTTTGCATTTAAGACAAAATGTCTTAGTGTACCTCATTCCAATACATATGAAATATATATTTCAAAAGAAAAACATTGTTACAAATGCAATAATTAAAAAATTCAGTTTGGGAAAAATATCAATATTTAAAATTTTTCACTTCTGTCATTTTCAAAATACCTTTTTTATACTTAAAGTGCTTCCCACAATTTTGTGCATGGGTTCTCATGCACGACTGCTATTTATTTTTGCACAAATATTTCTAAAACAGACGTTATGGAAAACAGAATATTGCTTGCATAATTTTTTAAGAAATTACTTTTATTCTAATTCCTCATTCTATGCACAAAGTTATCAAATATGTTATAAAGAACCGAAAAATCATTCCAATACATATGAAATATATATTTCAAAAGAAAAACATTGTTACAAATGCAATAATTAAAAAATTCATTCTATGCACAAAGTTATCAAATATGTTATAAAGAACCGAAAAAGTTTCAAATCTTCATACTAATTTAAAAACATTAGCATTTTAAATCACTAGCCATGAAAAACAGAAAGCTTAGAAAAATGACTTCGAAGTTTTTAAGTCAGTTAATTAACTCCTGAAATTAGATGAAAAAGCTTTAATAACTCGTTAAATAATATAGTTGCAATCATATGACTTTTCCACGTATTTTTAAAGCTGTACAGTTAGTTAATTTATGATAAATTTTGGTAAGGGTAAAAAGAACTAATTGATCTTTAATGATAAAACGAAAATTTTACTATGCAGCTGTTTAAACAGTACCTGTACAGGAAAACTAGTTCTTTGGTTATAAAGTAAAAATTATAAGCTCTTTTGGTAGAGTTATATACCTTTTCATCAAATTACAACATTATACTGTATTTCTCTTAATCATAAAAATGAGCATTTAATGTCTGCAAAAAGTCAGTGATTGAATTTTTGTTCTAAATCATCGACGATATGTGTGCTTAATTTTGTCCTTCAAAATGTGTAAAACTTTAATTTTATGAATATCCAAAGGCAAGAAACATGTGTTACAGTGCGACATGTGACACATGGAAAACTAAGTTACTTACTTTACGTTTTCCTAATGTGCTGGGAAGCCATTTCTTTATATTTTTAAAAGAATTTCTAAAGCAAAACGTTCAAAGCTTGTCTTCTAAAATTTAATCACATGAATAAAACTCAATCTGAAGTTATAAAAACTCCGACTGACAGTTTTAGAAGAATGTTCGTGACAAATGAAATTCAGAATATAGCACGATGAATAGATAAAATGCTTAAGTAGTAAAAGACAAACTTACATTTGCTTCCTGATTCAATTGAACATCTTGAAAAGCAAATTAGAAATTTTAAGACTTCTGTCTGGTCAACGAAAATGGATTGAGAAAACTACTCTTTCGCAGTCAGAAATTTTGCTAAAATATTCAGGAAATACATATTTAAATATATCGTAATCGTACGCAGTTCAGCATATTTTTGCATAAGATAAAAAAAGACGCATTAGTAACATAACAATTTTAACAGAAATGATGAAATCAAATGCTCACATAAATAGAATTTGTAACCTACAAACAATGCCTAAACAAAGGAAACAAGAAAGAAATCCCCCTGTTTTTTCAAATCATTAAAAAATTCATGACCAGCATTTTAATTGAAGGAAACACATTGTTTCTAAAGTATAAGTTTGTGTTAATAACATTGTTAAAAGTAGTTCCCCCCACATGATTACAAATGATTGGAAAGCAAGCATAATAATTTAAAAGAATTTTATATTGTACTATAAATTTAATATTGTAATTGAATAAATGTTTTATTGTTGTCATTATAGGTTGAATTATTATTTATAGGTCGTATAATCTACTTTTTTGCATAAACACGCTAAATGTATTTAAAATCATCCATGTTAAATACATTGATAACAGTTTACTAGTACACTTCAAGAAATACGTTTTCTTAAGCAAACAACAATTTTCAAAATCAATCCCCGTGCTTACATTATTTTTTACAGGAGAATAATTTTTAATCAATCTGATACTTTCGATTTCTGTTTTACCATAAATTTAAAATTCATAAAAAATATTGGTAAATCTATAATTGACGGTATGGCCTTGTACGGCAAATTATTTTTCATCGCCACACAGAAAAAAGTCGGTCTTCCTACCCTTCTTCCAATTTACTTGAAGGGTTGCCAGAATTAAGACTCGATCACCCATTTACAATCGCCAAACTAACGCCACACTCAAGGCCGTATTGTAAACTAGAAATTAAATAAATTAAATCTAGAGCACCAATGAATTGGAGTTTGGGAGCCAAAATGCCACGTAAATGTAAAAATTGTAATACATAAAGTATCAGAGAAAGTTTAAATCTTAATTTAATTAACTTAATTTTAAAAATTAAATGCTCTTATTTTTTTGTAAAAATGTATCTATTGTCTGCTTAAATGCGTATTATTTTTTAGTTTCAAACTTATTTAAAAAGAATGAATGGAGTTGAACAAGTATCAGTATTGAAATTGTTCAAAGTTCACTTTTCGACTGTTTTGCGATCCAAGACTATATAGGGCTCAAATCGTTATGAATTTGAACCACATTTCTGAAATTAATTTGAGTTGAGTGTAAAAGTAAATAGTTTTGTTTTGTTCTAATCAATGCAAAACGATGCGCAAGCACGAGATTTTCAATTTTGAGAGATTTTTTCACACTTAACATTTCGTCCGGAACTCCATTAGGCCTCTGATACCTCGATTGATTTCTTAAAAGCAATACATGCTAAGTCGTATATCTTATGTATTAAGCGCTACTTTAACTACATCTGTCCCTTACACATTATATTTCTTCTCCCTGAAAACATCTTTATTACAAATACATGTATAGATGTCTACCTTGTACAGTGGTTATATCGTTTGCCTGCCACCTAGTAGATACCGGATTCAGATATCGGTTTGCAAGGTCATGGATGTTGTTAACTGTCCTTGTTAGTCAGAAAGACAGCAGCCACCCGTTCAACCCTAGTAGTTCGGAAGGAAGAAGAAATCAGTGGTAAGGCATTCAAAAGACAAATATCAGGTTACAACGTTATCTAATACTCAAGTACAAATATCAATTTGAATCATTTATTGTTAAAAAGTATCTGATCGGTGAGTGCTGTTAAATCCAAATGTTTCTAAGGGTAACACCGTTAATGGTAAAAAGAACAAACAAATCTTTAAGGGCAAAAACAAAGAATAGATATTTTATACTTCGAAAGCTGAATTATCAAACAAAGTTTAGGCTCAAAATCATTTGACACCGACAAATAATATTAATCAGGATAAAAAAAATAATAGTGTAAATGATAATCACAGTACATTCGATATTACAAAGATCGGGATACGGTTCTCATCATAAACATAGTCAATTCAATACTCATCAAATGTTAATTAAATATATATACTTTCCTGCAAAGAAAAGAAGCTAACAGTTTCTGTTGGAAGGTTAACCAAAAGGGCATTTTTTAATTTTAACTAGTTGTAGAACAAATTTGACGGTGATCTTCCATCCATTTATGTTGACGAGTGCTACCATCTAAAAATTGCTACTCGACAGCGATATAATATTTAGTCCAAGTTAGAGATAGAATATCTGAAGGTGACATCTGCAAACTGTTAAAATGTCGCTTAAGAACACACGATGTTTGGTGATAAATAACAAATCTATAGTTCCTAACTACGTTATTAAAGTTTATGGTAGTTACTCTTCACTAGTATTATACGCGTTTACTATAAGATAGTTGTGGACGTTTGAAATTGCTTCAGAATACAATATTGAACCGTTATACTGATTCTAATCATATATTCTCGAGAAAACCGTGAACTTTATCCTTTGTTCCAGGAGATAAACGAAGAACGCTTTTCACTATTACACATTTTATTCCTTAACAATTTAAAGGGTATTTGAATTTCTTCGCACTGGAGAGACGATCCAAGATCAATCACGAGGGAAAAGATCCTCGCACAACAGCTCGTAATTTTGAACCACGGTCAGTTAACCTGAGCAGGCGCTCCACTCTCCGAAATTCTACACCACACCAACGTGTGGTGTGGAAGGACGTATGAAAGGACGCCAACGTGAGGACATTTGAGGTCACGGCATATTTAACGAGCACTAGCCCGTACGTACACGATGGTGTTTGGTTGGATCGAGTTTCAAATTCGCCCTCCTCCTGTTGCTAATCCGCTACCAACTGGGCTACTGCGGCACTGAATCGAAAAGTGTTGTATCCTAAGGTGATATGAAACAAATTCCAGTTTGAAATTGTGTTCACAAAGAAATGAGAAAACGGTGAACATGAAAAAGTTTAAATATATTAGTGATAGATTATAATTATTTAAGGCTAAGAGTAGCAAGCACGGATTGCATTAGGTTTTAGAAGCACGGGCTTTATCTACCAAGCTGTTCCAAACACAAGGCAAAAACACACGCACAGTAAAGAACCTATACACACAAGTAAAGTTGTGCTGGCACAGAAAATAGAAATGCATCCAGTATAAAACACGAATCGACCCATCGCCAACTACAACTCGCAAGTTAGAATAGAGAGTGAACGAATCCACAGAGCTATGGCAGCCCCCAGATAGCCATGTATGATCACAAATCACGTGCTGTGGCAAATGTGTGTCCAGAGACGATTAAGATTTCCATGAATTCAATTGCAAATATTTGTAGAAATTTGTAGATAACAAAGTATGCTTTTTGTGGAATGCACTATTTTTATATTTGGGGGAAAGTAAATCGTTATCTAAGCACGTGTTCTGATATTTTAATATTCTATTCTAAAGTCAACGCAAATTTTCTCAGAAAGTTTGGTGCCAGTATTTGCTTCTGAGAATTCAGATTACGTGCATAATTTTTGGAGAGTAATGTATTTTGAAGTGATCTGTTTTATTTCCCAAACACAAGGTTACTAAATAATAGATCTCTCAATACAGTATTTGCGGCATTCTGTCAAATAAAATAGATGACTGATACGGAGACAATTCTAATTATAACAGGCTATTGTATCGACAATATAAGATTAAGAACTCTTATAAAAAGTACGTACCACACTTGTACAGATATAACCAGAAGGACATAGAGGAAAGATGATCTCATATGGCTGCGGTTGTAAGCCCTGAAGATGTTAAATCTATTTCTGCAACAACATATATTTTGTTGATTCAAGAAACGTTTTCTATCAATTACACAGAAAAAGGATCAAAATAAAATGGGACAAACCCAACGTTTATATAAAAATAAATGTATAATCGAATTGCAATTAGATTCACCTTGTTTCGTTCATTTATCTAATTCCATCTTAAAATGTAACATTCGATGTGTTGCTTGTAATATTTAGAGCTAACAGGTACGATGCATTTTTATAAACTAATATGAAATTTAAACAAAATAATTTGCTAATTTGCATTCTCTTCAAGGGAAACAAACATTTGTCATTTAAAAGATATAATCTTTGCAGGATAAACCAAATCAGTATCATTATAAATAAAATTTTAATAAATGTGGAATAATTTAAACACGCTTATTGAAATTACGTTTGTCAGTAATCAGCTCAATATCAAGTCTTTAAATAGTTCTTAACATTCAAATGAAATACATTTTCACGAGCTCTTAAGTATCGAATACATTTGGCTTATGAATGGAAAAATATTTCTGTTTGAAATTGATGTGATGCAATTTTTGACTTTTCCAGAACGTAATTAACTGGGAAACCCTCAAAACAAAATTCGACAGTTCTGTCAATACGAGTAACACAATTAGTGAAAAATGAGCCTATTCGAATCCTAGGATGACTTGGCAAAGCGAGTAGCCTTAATTAAATGAAATATATTTTTAACCCATTTGAAGCTTAATTTAATGTTTTACCAAGTTAACGAAAAACAATAATATGCCCCACGCAATCTTCTTTTACAAAATAAAACACTCCACACACAGTCAAATTGAAAATGAAAAATCAACGGACCACTTTGCTTTTTCCTTCTTCAGAGCTGGAAGCGTAATTGTTTCCAGAAAAAGTAATTTAGGAGCAAATAGTATATTTTATCCTTTTTTTTGTCCCTGTGGCTCGGCGTTATCAGTCACGCTTAATTAGTTACAAAACATCCTCTCTTTTCCCTCCATTGGATCAGCAAACAGGATGCTATAGCCCCATTATTTGAGACAAAACGAATTGTTTTCATTTGAATCCGGTGGATGACTCCTTTGTTAAGCAATAAAGACGCGTTGGGTGAAAATGTTTCACAAAGATATCCATATTGGTGGTATTTTAAGCACAAAATAACAATATAGAGAAACTTATTTGCAGAATGTGTGGAAAAGGGGTGTTTAATAGTCTATTATTTCACGAAATTTCGAAAACATCTGGAGGCAACGAAAGAGGAAAATGCTGAAATTAAAAAGAAGGCTTTTGTGTGAGCATTCCTTAATAAAGTGTTTCTTTATTCTAAGATCTTCGCTCAAAGGATTTTCACTCACTTTTACCACTTTTTTGTTTGTAATATTGGTTATACTATTAATAGGAAGTTGTTAGTTACGTAAACTAATACATCTATAAACATTATACTCGTATTTTTTAAATGCCCCACAACTGACCTGTTCTGCCTTTGGCACTATAAGGGACTAACCGACGGCTACTTGAAAGGATCCCCTAGTGAGTGACCCTCCTAACAGGGACAATCACCAACATCCATTACAAACCGAGATTCGAAACTTGGACTTGCTTGGTGGCAGATGAATACTATTGTCGCTATATCAGTTAAATGGTGTCGTCATAATGTTGGATAAGCTATATTCGACGATACGTGGTTTAGATATGTATAGTTTTGTGTATATATGGTTAAAAGCTTTCATCCCGTTTTTCCCGTTTGGTAGAACTTTATTAATAGATAACAATCACGAATTGTTTTATTATTTTCAATGAATTTCAATATTTTACCACCATTTTAATTCTACCAAGATTATCAAGGTTTGTACAAATATAGGTTGGATTCTATAAACGGACTGAAAAGTAAGGCAAATCAGATTGAAACGTATGCATTAGAGCATTTTTCAAATGTTACTAAGTTCACTGAAATGTAATAATTGAAACAAAGCACCCTCAAGTGTTTCATGTGTAGAATTATCCTACTTAACTCTCCTGGTGGTTTTTCTTTGAGTCAGAAACTGCTCTGTTGTGGCCATTGTCTTGTGACAAAAAGTTGTCTCAGACTTTCACCAGTTCTGGTCAAGGGGCAATATGTTTTTCCTACTTGGAGTAATAGATCAGTATAGTCTCAACGAAATATCTCGAACTTAGCAAAACTGACTAGATCTTGGACAAGATATCTCGCCGAAACACTTGCAGGGTTAAATAGGGGGAAGGTGTTTTATCACTGTTTCAAAGAAATAAGTTCCTTATCTATATTTTGATAACTGCAGATTCATATGATTAAACATGAGACGCAGAATTTTATTCATTTCTAAACTATCTACCTTTTAAGTTGAAAAACACCTGATGTATCTTTTCACAATTTTTTAGACTACCTGAGTGAAGCAAAGATGGTTGTGTGAATATTTTAGTAGCTTCGATGGGTTCTAATTCCAAACACTGAAATGCATTTAATTAAGAAAATTTAGGAGTCAATTAAGCCTTTCCTAAACTTAAGACACCCAATTTATCTCAACAGTTACCTGAGTTTATATTTTTATTGTTTGTGCCAATATTTAATTTCAATTTGTTCATCAATCTTAAATTTAAGTTTGCTTCAATATTAAATTAAAGCTTTGCAATGATATTTTTACAAAAGTCATAATTTTAAGGAGACAGGTTTTAGAAAAATATGTTTGCAGAGTTTATTTCAAGAACTATACTTCAGAACTTAAAATAGAAATTCTACAAATATAATCTGAAATTTGAGAGTGTTTGGCAGCAGTAATTTAGTGGACATCTGAAAATGTCAATAGGTTTGTAGACATATTTAAGGATTATATAAAATCGGGGTTTTGGATTCCAATCAGAGAAATTCGAGAGTGTTGGAAGCTTTCAGTAGTTGTTCAAAGGAAGTTCGAACAAATCTATGGACATGAACCATTGTTGTGTGTCATATGAAATGACGAATTTTATAGTTTAGAAAATTCAATGACCGAATAGAATAAGATAGATCTAACAAAATAACGTAACCAAATGTGCAGTATGCTCAGAAAGCAATAACCATCCAAGTGGTTTCTACGATATATCTCGTTCATCAAGATCTGGCCAGTTATGCTAATAACAAAATATCTTGTCCATCAAGATATGATCAATTTTGCTGACGAGATACCTCGTCCTCTAAATACTGCTATTTTTTATGATGGCGAAATCAAGATCTACTTAGATATGCTAGTGACGGAGATATATACGACCACTTCGAGATAACCACCAGGAAGATTATGGTACATAAATTGCAAAATCACCCATCTGAATTATTTACGGATGAATTTCAATTTTTGCAATGCGTTTCATGTTTATTTTTTAGGTGTCTTTGGTCTTGGTATGTGTCTTTTTAGATGTGTCTTTGGTATTGTTTACTTACTCGTCTAGTAATAGCATACTCATGCAACCTGGCATGAAAATAACGCTTCATTAAAATATTCTATATTCCACTAGGTTGTCAATGAGAGAAATTAGAAACTGTACCGTTCATTATAAGATAAAACATTAAGTTATGCTTTGATGTAATAGCCTTAAGTAGCACGGACAAAGCGAAATGTGAATATTTTTGTCATTTATAGGTTTGAAGATATGGATATTCTGAAGACGAATAGTCTCAGTGACACAGGCAATTATATTTTTCTGCTATCGGTCGTAAATTGAGTGACCACTGTACCAATAGAAAACCCGGCTTGAAGACCATCAGTACCCAATGATCACTCTTTTGTTTTCAGAATTTGTATCACCATTTCTCCTAAATACTGCTACTGTAGCAATACGGATAATTTTAACAATGAAAACTTTATTTTTAATGTACCGTATCGCTTACATAATTTCATAAGTAATTGAATTTCTATTTAATAACATATTTTTCATTTTCGCAGTGGTCCTAACGTACACTTATCAATTTAAGGGGGTTTGAAAGTCTATAATCGTTTTGTACCCTGATAATTTTTGAACAGTTTTGATCTTCAACATAATATTTATTCTTTCAAACGATACATGTCGATGTTCAGTTATTCAACCACTTTGTACTTTGTGGGGAAAATGCAATACTACACTACTCGGAAATGTGACACTCAGAGGATTAATTACTTTTGTCACATCCGTATAGTGACATCCACTAGGAAAAGATCCGGAAATAGAATGAAATTACTCTCTCGGGCCGATGGACTCATTTAGCATAACTAAGTGCGCATCCGTGATTTTATGTTGCTTCCAAAATATTCACACTATTGAAAGAAAATCAAAACAAAAAGTCCAATAGTTACTTTCTGGTCAATCTTGTATTACAGAATTGAATATGGATGATCATGGCAAGTGTTTACAGTGTGGTGGATCACATGCCAAATACACTAAACATAACACTTTCATTTATTTGAAAAGGCTGGTACATCTAGATTGCGCAACTTGATTCTTATTTCTGAGTAACGAGATAAGATGGATTGTCCATGTAACAAGAATTTAAATGGTCTTCGTCCATTTTTATATTCTATTTGCACGGCATCGACTTGGCGAAATTCCAAAATAGCAGAGTCTTGGCCTAGTATGTGTGGCTTGTTATCTACCGAAAATCTGAAATGGCGTCATACTTTGTCCACCAACCAGTTCTTTGTGATATCGTGGCTATAAAGCCGCATTCATGAATGTATTTATGTAAAGATTTATTACAGTTTGGTAAATACATTTGCTTATTCTAGCTTTCTGGATGGACAAGAATTTATACAGATATAACAAATCGTATTATTAAAAGTGAAGTTTAATGGAATGTTAAGAGAGATGTCCTTGTTGGAGGAGCACTATTGCACACTGATTGGGTTTTTAGTGCAATTCTTTTAGCAACTACTGCAGAATATTTTTGTCTATGCAGAACTACACAAGGATTCATTGAAGGTTTAGTCTTGGCTCTATTTACTAAGAAACCCAGAGCACAACGGGAGTGGCTCAGTTAATAAAAAGTAGAAGATTATTCGAGATGGTAATTGAGACAATTTTAGCATCAAATAGAATAACTGCAATTGGCAACCTAGTATCTGAACTTACTAAAACTAGATGAGATTATCCCAAGTTCCAAACTCAAGTTTCTCATCGAAAACTGTTCTGTAGTTTGTAGTGAAAACTATCAATTTCGTATGGACTGAAAACAGTCACAGTGATTACTAAGGCAGTCTGACAAAGGAAGGCCTCCTTAACTCTCTGAGCGTCACGAGATTTGTGAGTAGTGCAGCATTGCTTTTACCTCACAACACAATTCATGACTAAATGCCTATATATTTGTAAAGAATCCATGGATTATTTCAATCTTTCGAACGATTGTATTTGTCTTTTCCTTAGAATAAAAACCCTTTAGAACGATTCTATTTTCTTTTACCTTAGATTACAATCCTTTCGAAAAACCCTTTTCCTTAGAATAGAATATTTTATAAATATTCTATTGCTTCTTTGATTAGAATAGAATTCCTTGGAAATATTCGATTGCTCATTGCCGTAGAATAGATTCTTTATTTTCAAAGAATGAATGCTTAGTGAAATATTATTTTCAAAGAATGAATGCTCCTTTTCTTAGAATGGAATGCTTTGCAAAGATTATATTGCACATTTACTTAGAATATAAATCTTTGGATACATTATATTGGTCAATTAGGTCAAAATTGGTTAGATGTCATACAGAGACGACTGGATTTCAAGGTGGAATTATGTGTATGAACTCCTCAGAGGGTTAATGGTGCAATCTCTTTACACCAGCTTAACGAAAAATGTCTGATAACCATGCTGTGCAGAAGAAATCCGTAATAACTGTAGGATGCTTAGCTGATGTATTCACTTTTTCACTCATTTTCATAACATAAATATTTAACAATAGGGTATAACATAACATAAATATTTAACAATAGGGTATAACATAACATAAATATTTAACAATAGGGTATAACATAACATAAATATTTAACAATAACGACACCGCTACTAAACGAAGAAAACAATGAGACTTCATAAATATAAAGATAAAGTTTTTAAATATAAGAATAGCTATTCTGTTTTTAGATTGAATTCAATATGCATAAAAGCGTACATACTGTACTACAGTTTTAGCTCTCCAGAAGGTTCAGTACTTTTTTACATGCATTCCACCAACAATCTACTCGTGAAGACTCAGTCATTTTATTCTTTCAAAAAGAGCATTTACTTCTGAAAACAAAATGCCAAGAAATCAGATTGAAACTATATTCATGGAGACGTAGATCTGAAATTGCACAATAAACAGTTCATCCATACATAGATATTTGAAGGCGTTGGATATAGAGAACGATGTTGCAAATGTTATCAATAAGTACATTCAATTACTTAAATATCTCAAATGAAAAGTTCCAATTATCAGAAGGAAGACAAACAGTTCGTTAGTACTGGAAATCTGAAATTAAAATTGTTATTTGAACCATTTCTACTGATCAATATTGCGGGAATATATATAGTTACCGATAAATAAATTAATTTTTCTTGCAAAATATATAATAGGTTTTGGTTGTATAGAAAGGAGAAAAAATACTGAAAATTATTTTTCTAAGGGTGAATATGTATAGTAGGGAACAAAAATGAGATTATCTAGTTGTTAAACTTTTATGCACTTGATCACTTTCATACACGTTTGTTGTAACAAGCAGTCTTAATATCTTTAAGGATTACGTAAATATTGTTTCTTATTTTCTATATTTGCATGTAAAGATGTTAGATATTTATAAAACTGAAATTACACCCTAAGGATAAAAATGCATATTTATTAAGATAGTAATTTGTTAATGTAAATGACGCATAAATAAAACAAGGAGCTTGGCACTCCAACCACTAAGGCAATGTTAAATTGGAATATGCGATACACAGTTTAGCGTGTAATGTATGCTGTACTTGATTTACATATAGTTAGGAGTACAGTGTCATCGGTCTCAGTACAGCCTCAGACATTTAGTCATGACTTATAAATATGGTGTGCAATATTAAGGGACATATAATTTGGAATATATATAACTTGGCAAGAATATCAGACTAATAATATCTTTTAAATCATATTTGCACTTACGTGTCACATACACTCGTAGAAAGTAATTTATAACAATGATAGAAATAATTGGCTAAGACAACAATTGAAATATAATATCGTCGGCTTACAAGTGAAATACACGAAGGCAAAATTTTCGAGCTATGATTGTTTCAGGTTTTTTAGACCAGAATGTGGTGATCTTTAGACTGATGGTGTGTTTTCCTTAAGTTTTCTTTGCATGGAAGTTAGAATTCATAAAAACACACTTAGTGAGTAAAGTTTAGGGAGTAAAATGCCTTCCTCTCGTTTTCTCAGAACTACGTTTTCTGATTGCATTTGCATGCCAACGATTTTAATAAATAGCATTAAAAATAAATGGAACTTTAATTGTTTACAACACACAATAAATGTTACACTTATTGACACATTTCTAGTCATCAGTCCCTCAGAAATGAAATAAAATGGAGAAATTAGCACTAACCAGTAATGCATGTCTACTGTCTCTGCTGTCTTTGAAATCATATTTATCTCTCTCACACACACAGTCATCACATGTGACATCTCAAGGGAAATATGGCTGCTCAACATTCGCCATATTGTTTTTTTTCACATAACGTCAGCACAATCAGTGTTACCATACTTAAATTTACTTTTCTTCAGGAGAAATGGCGAATCCAGACAGATTTATTTCAGAAGTTCCCTTACTGTTGAATGAATATTTTCAATTTCACGAGTTGGATTTTGAATATTTTTCTGAAATGCGTGTTTTGGAGACACCCGTTGTCGTTTTCAGACCAATATCAAAGTATCCAAGTCCAATCGTTTTTTTTCTATAATTCCTATGTTCGTATTACCAAATGTTTTTTTAATGCCCGGCTAATTGAACATGAATGATTATGACACTAGAAAGGCATATTTGTGAACCACTTTTACGTTGCTCTGTTGACCCACAAGGAGAGATGGATTCATATTACCCTCAGGCATCACATATTGTAGGCACAACCTGCTTATACAGGAGACCACACATTTCTTCCAGATGGTCAACTATCTATGTCTTACCCGGTTTCGACCAGGAACATTACAATCTAGAACAAAGCACTCCGACCACTAGGCAGATTGCAAAATTGCGAAAGTTGAATAAACATTCCGTTGCTTGACTGTATCATTTATTGTTTTGACTGTGGTTGGTTGGGTTTTCTTAAGGTGTAAGGACCAGACCAGGCCAATCTGAAGCAAGGAATGTTTTCCATCAAATAGATCGCATACGTACAAGGAAACATTAACTGATATGGAAGATAGACACAGCCAGGGTTCTAACAATAATCTAATATGCTCCACCTACAGATCGCAAGCTGCAAACACAGTGGACAAATCCACTGAGTAAAGACAGACGCTCTTTTCAGTGTGACAAAGCACCACATCTGTAAATGGTCACGGTAAATCCAAGTACGATGTTTAAGTTTTTTCTTCTAGCCAAATGTTTCGTTAAATAGAAAGTAAATTTCAATAATATGCTGATTTGACTAGAGTTGTGAGCTGGTGAAGTTACAAATTTGCATTCATATTTGAATCTAAATAATAATACTCCGTTATCAAATTATGGGGTAAAAATAATATCATGTTTCTCAGAGCCAGTCACTTTACAGATAACTTATATTTAATTTAGTCGAAAAGTTAATACTATTTTTTAAATATTAAACAACTTGCATAGGGAAATTACTTTTTATATTGGTAATGCGTTTTAAAAATTAATGGATAATTGAATAAATATTGAAACTTATCTTGCTCTATTCAAAATTATTGTAACTCTTTAATTTAAACCACGTGACATCAACAAATTATCAATTCAAGGCAGTAAACTTCAGATGTCTAAAAGAACTATGTTTATGTAACTATGTTTATAGTTACATACGAATGCTTTACTCACTCACGTTAAAACTATACATCATACTTTCCAGATTGATAAAGTAATATTTCCCAGACGGAAAAAGGAATGTTTCCCAGACAGGTTAATTTATAAGGATCACAAATTTATTCTTAAAACATTCAAAGATATGACTGATAGACCATTCTTAGGGTGAAGCAGTTCCTGCATATTAATTAGGGGAATGATATTCATTTAGTATTATTGTGTAAGATATATAGAATGTGTTACCGCTAAAATAGTTTCGGAAATAAAACTCTTTTTTTTATTCATTTTGAACAATATTAAGTAGAACTAAATATATTAGCTGGGATTTGATTAAATACTAAACTAATATAAAAAGTACTGCATTAACAAAATTCGTTACAGTTTTGGCCTTTGCCTCTGACTTTAAAAAGTACCACTCTAATACTGGCTAGCAACAATCATCAATTACTCGATATTATTTTTTAATGTTCTCCACTGAGCGAAAAGCACATTAGGTTAACAAAGAAATAAAATTGATTTAACTATATCAATCAACAACGATGAAATATAGAAATCAAATGCTTACGAATGTTTTAAAGTTGCGCACTGGAACTTTCATAAAAGATATTGAACTAAGAATTTAAATTTTAAATTGAAGAAAGAAACAGCCAGCGTGCATGTACGACTTTACATAGTTTCACGCAGAAATGTCTGAAGACAGCGGCAAACAAACGTGCTTGAATTCGCCCAAAGATACTGCCACACTATATTTGAGCAATATTTTTTATTTCCAATGGGGGTGATAGTTGCAAGACTGACTGAAGCCGAACATTAGAACAATTAATAATAATGTCAACAGAAGTAAAAGATTCTACTATTCAATCACTTGCTTCTCAGTATAACTCTCAAATTGAAGTGGAAGAGATCACAGGACATCGGCGTCCACGGCCCATATCCTCCTGAAGATCTCAGAGGTTACAAAAAGGATAGCTTAACCATCCGAGAGATTCCAACAAGATATCTCGTTCATCAAGATTTGAACAATTTTGCTACTAATGAGATATCTCCTCCCTCAAGATTTGACCAATTGTGTTAATGATGAGATTGATGTTAATGATGAGATGAGTCAAGATATTGCCGATTTTTTATGTTGACGTGAACAAGACTTGGTCAGTTTTCTTCTACTGATGAGATATTTCGTTTATAAAGATCTGGTCAGTTTTGTCGATGGTGAAATACCTCGTCAAGATAATCACCAGGAGGGTTAACATGGAAATGAGATGCAGATGTTTAGGAATCCAGTCGTGACCAATAGCAAGGTGGTATTCAGCTAATACTCTCTTAGTCAATCAAGGAAGGTCTGATATTTTCTTCCTCCATGATTTCATGGAATTTCTTTCCAACAGTTGAGAACAAAATACTCAGGATTGTGCTTTTATTCTCGAATGTTTGTATACTGTCCTGCACTTACATCATAGATATATTTTGCACTACAACAGAAGTTACGCCTAAGATAAAGTAAAGTTAAGGCATGAAAGTATTAATTTTTACTTAGCATGCTTTACACAGGAATCTGTTTTCACACCATGTTGCCTAAGCACAAAATAGTACTTTATAAATGTTGACTTGTTTGCTTGTATAGGGACACATGTCAGCAAGAGAGGTAGGAGAAATTTGCTTTTCACGCCGAGTTTATTTCCTATGGGTATCACACAATTCATCAACGCATACAAAATTATGAATGGTAGTATAAATGTTCGTTAACTTTTAATTTTTCCCTAAGCTCTTGCAGATTATGTTTTGAAATATCTGTCTAATGCATATTTACAATGAATGCATTTTCGGAATGTATTCTATTTCTTTACTTCTCTTCCTTTCATTCTGATGGGCATATTTTGGATATCGAGCATGCCGTAGTAAGATTATGTTTTAGCCTTATTTTTATTAGTACAACTTTGTATAATACTCACACGTATTGCGCATATCTTTGAGGACTTGCAAATCTTTAGAACAACATAAATTAACAATACAATTTGAATTCCACGAGTTTGTAGCTCTATACTTGGACACTTTTAAACCCATTTCCCTATATGGATCAAAATAAATTCGGGTAATATTTCACAAACAGCAAATAATTCTCTCACGAAAAGAAAATTTTATCTCACAAAGCTGTAAATAAGTTCCTTATGATAGGTTTATATTAGACATCAAGCGTGATGTAAGGAGATGAAAGTTTACGCCTATTTTTCCAATACTGTTTTGCATCCATGAAGGATCTGAATATGGAAGAATCTAGATATCCTTCCATGTTCAGTATATTCAGAAGGATCTACAAATCTTTAGAACAATGTGAATCAACAATAAAATTTGGACTAAACGAGATTTCAACTGTAAACTTGGGTTCTTTAAGCCATATTTAGTTATTTGTATCAATATAAATTCATGTAATATTATTTCATACAACAGTAAATATATGACCTCTGTGAATGTAAACATCAATCCCTACAATAGGTATATATTTTCTTAAATTCCATTTTCTGAACCTAAATCACAGGGATTTAAACATTACAAATATAAACTTGAAATACTTCCAAGATGAAATCTTCCCGACTATAGGGAGGGCAAAGCTTTCTATCGGTACAAGATTTGTTACTTACGTTTCGGTTTGAGAGGGAGTTTTCTCTTGCCTTGCTTTGCTTTGTAAAAAGTATTCACCTGTTCTTTAAAAGGCTTTTCTTTCAGATTTCAAGAAAGGAGGATAAATGGATGATACTTTCCATGACGACTTCTAGCATTTTCTAAAATTTAGGATCAATTGTAGGTAAACATTTGATGCTTAGAAACCATTTGGAAAATTTGATATTAGCTTAAAACTGAAATATTGATAGAGCTAATGGTTACTAGATGGAAAATCATACAACAGATATGTACTGATAAAAGTTCAAGCACTTTCATTATTAGCTATTGTACTAATTTTTGTTGTAGTAGATATAAAATGCGGTTAATAGGTTGTAACATAAAAATTCAAAAGTTAAAGCTTAATTGCACTAATTTGTTTAATATGTGAATCTAGGTAGACAGTTAATTAACGTCTCACTCAATTTTTATTTTCTTAAATATATACGATAATCTGGTGAAATGGCTAAGGAAATAATGTAATGTGAAATGAAACAAATGTTTAATCACAAAATTACTAACTTTGCACACCATGTAGAAATTTGGATGATATTAAATTCTAAGACTTATGGCTTCTCTCCCCAATTTCAAAAATGATTTCATTCTAGTACTGATTTTTATGGTTATATACAACTCTATTTAGTTTGACAAATTCATTTCGACATCCTAAAATCCTGAGGATAATGGTTGACTTAATAAGAAGAAATTGCGTTCTCCACTTTCTGTTATTTCTAAAATTGATTTGTGTGTGTGTGTGTGTCGTGTAATGTTCTCTTAAAAATAAAGTCCTCTAAATACTATTAATTTGTACAGTCGTCCAAAGTTTCAATCAACTTTTTAAAAATATTACTGACAATGCATTTTTGCAGTATTTTTCAGAATGATACCATTAATGAAATATTTACAAATTTGTAGTAATATCCAGAACGCTGCAATCACTACTTGATATGCAAATAGATACCACTGAACTTGCTGTAACTAAAGTCAGACTGTGAGCGAGACCAAATTTTGAATAAATTCCTAATGGTTTCAACTTAGGATCTGTATAAGCATATTTCCAGCCCATTCAACTGGCTTTTAACATATTAGTTGGGCAAAGTTAGTTATTTAAGGGTAAAAATCTAGCATATTTGCTTAGAAGTCAATTCCACGTTCGTAAATATTTTCATTTAATTCATATTAAACACTATGAACATAAACATATTAGACGCCACAGGGATTTTGCCGTAATTTATGGTTTTACTTTGCAAGGTATAATCTTTATTTACAAAACTTTAAAATTGATCATTCTGTTGCAAATAGACGGAAATAATCTCCATAAATTTAATAGGCCTTAAATACCACAGAACATTATTCCACAGAGAAATGTCTAGACGGCATTTTAAAGTGCAAGTAGGAGACAGATGAAAATCATCTGTTACCGACTCATAGTAACAGTTTTGTAGTTATATCAGATTATACAATTCCCTAAGTAAATTGTGTCGATGGGAAGAAACTTAAACCACTACCTTCGTGAGGGTTGTAATTCGTTGAGCCTGCCTCAACGAAAACAAGCTGAAGCAAAGTTAGGAGCATAGATTGCTCAACGCTTATGCATTATTGTTTTGCTTTGCTTCAGAAGTGCTAAATAATATGTAATTCGATTTTTATGATTTCAAGATTGAGCATACAACGGATATAACTAGTTGTATTAGTAATTTTTTACTTACAATTTCACATTGCTTCATTTTATTATGACATGCGATTGAACAGCATACCAGGTAAGATAGGATATCCAATTTTCACAGCAAAATTGTGTCTATGGGAAAATATAAGATAATGGGAAAATACATTCATGAGGGACTAATTTGTTGAGGTAGTCATAATGAGCTATATAAAAGATAGAAAGGATCAATGTTCATGTATTATTGTTTTCTCTGCATTAGAATTGATAAATGAGTAATTCGTTTTTTCTTCTGTTTTCATGATTTAACATACGATGGATTAGATAACTGGATGTACTAGTAATTTTTTTACTTGCTATCTCGCTCTGCTTTATTTCATTATGATATACGATTGATCAGAAGACCATGTAAGATAGCGACGAGTTGATGAGGATGAACAGCCAGTAGAAGTTTAAACCAGGAATTTTCTGATTTTTATTAAAATTTTCTTACGAATTATCATAGTTTTACAAGTTCGTTAAGAATATAATCTAAATATAGATGTAACGAAAACCAGAAATACTTCCCATAAAATATGCTCTATATATTAACTATTTGCTATTCATTTCTCGCCCAAGTACCCATTATTCTTATAAATTCAACGTATTTGCATTTCCATTTCAGAAACCCGTGACACAACCTCTAAATTTGATGATAGAGCACCTTTCGGTTTGTCCGTACATTTATATTTTTGTACTCTGACTTCCATGTTATATGGACATCTCACTCCTGTGTCCATTATCCGACTTCATTATGATACGTTATACGTTTAAAAATAGCTTTATTCTGATCTTGACCATAAGCTTCATGACTACTTTTTTTAAATATTGCGTGGTTATATCCAGTAATGTAAATGATTTACGAGAAAAATAGTTAGATTCTGTGTAGCAGTTCTAATTTAAAAAAAATGCTCACGCAAGACTATTTTAACTCTATCGGACAAGAATCACCTTTTTTTAAAAAAAAAGGAATTCATACTATAAAACTGTTATTTGTCATAATCTTCCTGGTGGTTGTTTCGACGAGGTATCTCGTCATTAGCAAAATTGATCAGATTTTGTTGGGCTAGATATCTCGTCATTAGAAGAAAAACTGACCAGATACTGACCTCGTCATCCTAAAGAAATTGACAATATTTTGATGACATTGGGTCATTAGCAAAATTGGTCAGACCATGGACGAGATATCTCGACGAATTGAGTTGAACAGTGGATAAAGCAACTGCATGCTTCCGACTTAAGACTTATTTGTGAAATTCTGCACTCTGAGTGATTAAGAGTAGTAAAATAAATTTATAAACATTAAAAATATTTCTGTTTCCATACAATAGATAGATGTAATTATTATATTGATCGCTGTCTTTAATTCTAATCTAATTGAATGCATTTGAGAATAATTTTCCTTTTCCTTTTATAAGATTTCACTGAGATGGTATTGGGTTTTTCAAATTGACAAATAAGAAACTGTTCAAGCAAATGGAAAATCCTTAATTTTTTTTTTATAAAGATATTTGACATTTTTATATAACTTATTTTACTTTGATTTAAAATATACTATAACATAAAATTAGTGCAATTTTTATTATTTCTCTTGCAGTTATCTATGGGAAGTAGCACTTATAAACAGTCTATGAGGTTATTCACTGGTATTATCATAGTTTTTTCATTAATTTTCATTTCCCCTGATAATTCGAAGATGAATCGATAATTAGAAGAACAAGCATCATTCAGGTGAAACGAAGTCTTGGGTATTTCTTATTATCTTTCTTATTATTCATAGTTAAAAACTTATCTATGAATAATAAGAAAAATGTTTCGACTGATTTTAATGGAAAAATAGAGTAACAAGCTAGAATTAGAAATGAAAAATTTAGATTTCTTTGCAAACAAATGAGGTTATTTCTGCATCAAGTACAGCAAAAGAATTCTGAATCCTAAAGTAAACTTAATGCAAATTCGTTATTGTTTTGCCTTACTTTTGAAATAACAAGAAAGGTTATGTCGTATTCCATACTCTCTCATGTGTATTTGTTAAAAAACATCGTTTGTGAATTAATTTTACATTTTTCTTTTTGTATATTTTTCACAGAAAATTCTAAGAAACACAAAAAATTAATAAAATAGGAATTTACAAATATAATTCAATCTACTTCAAAACATTCATCAGTATCCTTACAGAAAAAAATTAATGCTATACATTTTGAAATCTTAATATATATTAATGTATTCTAACGTTTACAAATAGTTAGACTAGACATTGGGTTGATTTAATTCGAAGTTATAATTCTTTTAAAGTTTTTTTATAATTTTTCTGTTTATTCAATTGCTTAGTTTAACAAAGGGTCAATTTTCAGTTTTTTTACTGTGTTAATATGTATTTCATACTTATGTTTTGCTTTTATAGCATAGGAACTGAGTATTACTTTTGCATTTTGCACACATTTTCTGTAAATCCTAGCAACTTTCGGGCCGCGGTAGCCCCGAATTTGGAAGAGCAACGGAGTAGCAACCGGAGGGTTGATAGTTCGAAACTCGGTCCAGCAAAGACCGTCGTGTACACGAGGGCTGTTGCATGTTAAATCTGTCATGGCCTCAAATGTCCTCACGTTGGCATGGTGTGGGAGTGGGGTGCCAGCTTAGGTGTTGTTCTCGTAATCTCACCGTGGTTCAAAATTACGAGGCGTTGTCCTTGTATTTTTCCCTTATGGATTGATCCAGGACTGTCGTCAATAACCCGCTGTGTTGCTTCTGTGCGACGCTAATTAACTACCTATCTATCTAGCTTGCAACTTTGTCTCTGTTTGACCGTGAGAATAGCGTTAAAAGGAATTTCACCTTCGACACGCATCCAGTGGAGGGAAATTGAACTCTTGTCGACTCACTTTTTGACACAGAATTCAAAACCCCCAATGCTGTTCCCCTTTCCAGCAGATGATACCTTCGTGAGCGATTAGGTCCACTCAACTTCCGACTGGATGTTCTACTGATTAGACATTCGTTGGCGGCCAAATTGGTTCTCAATGAGTTGTGGGACACCTATCGAACAAAAGGAGTTGATATATTTTCCTCAATGAACAGTTGACGATGCTGGTCGTGATCTTCTGAAGGGACTAACTGTAAGATGAAAACTCTGCAATTCAGTCCCAGGATGTCAACTTCGCTCCCAGTTGGACGAACACTCTCTGACATATTTCCAGAAGGGACCCGTGGGCCGATTAGCCAGCCCGTGGCCAGTCAGCCAGCTTAGAAGAGTGTGCAGTCACACCGCGGTTTGCTTTCCTGTAGGATGTCCCTTTTGACTCAACAATCAATTCTTCACCTTCATCAAAAAATTAATTTATCTCATGTCTGCTTAAATTTTAAAAAATATTGAGGGTAGTGTTAATTTTGTTTTTTGTTGGGGACCTCATATTATGTTTAACTTTTATTATACAGGGTGCAACGCAAAGTCCGTGCCCACCCTTTATTTTCGCAACCGTTGGTCGTAGACATATACTTCCAATTACAAAAATGTTTCAAATGAGGTAAGCATTCATGTTATGACATTTTGAAATTTAAAAAATCAATTCTGTAAAAATTACAAAATCTAACTTTTTATACAGTCCCCCGTTCCTTATAGTGATACTTAGTAAACGTTTACACTCATCCTGACAAACGTAACACAAAACGTTTCACTTCTGTGTGACAAAAATTGACCGAGATATTTAATTTCAAAGTTTGGGATTTATTCAGATTTATTTTGCCTTCATTGAGGGGTCGGTTAAAATATAACTTAGAATAATTCGAGATTGAAATCAGAGTGCATCGCCCATTTTACGGCCAAAGGGGGGTTACCCGACCATAAACGATGGGTGCATGTATAGTAAAGTGGACATGCCCGATTCACTGAAAGTGGTCGCAGCGCCCCCAGTGGGGAAAGTTTGGAAATCTAACTCCGAAACTAAGCAAGATAGACAAAAGATGTTAATTCGAAAGTTGAAGACCATCGTCGAATTATGTAGAATCGACACCCTTAAAATGAAAAATGCGCAAAAAGAACCGGATAAATGGCAGCGGAATGCAAACTACCAGAGGCGTTGCACTCAGATTTCAATCTCGAATTATTCTAAGTTATATTTTAACCGACCCCTCAATGAAGGCGAAACAAATCTGAAAAAATCCCAAACTTTGAAATTAAATATCTCGGTCAATTTTTGTCACACAGAAGTGAAACGTTTTGTGTTACGTTTGATAGGATGAGTGTAAACTTTTACTAAATATCACTATAAGGAACGGGGGACTGTATAAAAAGTTAGATTTTGTAATTTTTACAAAATTGATTTTTTAAATTTCAAAATGTCATAACACGAATGTTTACCTCATGTGAAACATTTTTGCAATTGGAAGTATATGTCTACGATCAACGGTTGCGAAAATAAAGGGTGGGCACGGACTTTGTGTTGCACCCTGTATATATATCCTAAATAAAAATATTTTCCTAATGGACAAAAGATGTTTTAGTGCATTATTTCATTTTTCATAGCGAATGAATTCAATTGACTTTATTTGTTTAGCCTTCTCCCTGTCTTCAGTCTGAATGTTTATACAATCTAATTAGTTTGTTGATTATTTTTGGAGAGGGGGTATTAAAAGAAAAGAAGAAAATGTATCTTTCAGTAATTAACAAAACAATTTAATCATAATATAAGGTTCTATATTATGAAAACAGATTTTTTTTAACATTCGTTAATTTTTAAAATGCGCCAATGCTACAGACATTTTTCAAATATTTGTTTGAAACGTATGTAAATCAACTGTCGCATTAACGAAAAATTCTATTATAATTCCATAATATATACAGTGAAACGTACTATTATAACCTTTGTAATGTACATATTTTCATATAGTTTGTACAATTTTTTGCAACTTAAATTAAATATATGTTTACTATGATATATACAGATTTTTCAGACAAAGGGATGTTGAACAATTTAAATTACTTGAAACAACACGAGACGTTGAAATTTACACGGGACATTTGAGGATTTTGTATTTAAAAAATAAAATAATGACGAAGAAAGTGATTTTAAATAAAAGAGATCAGTTAGAAAGGAGAATAGTAAACTGCCAAATTATTCACAATCTTAAAGATATACAATTTGTGCAAACAATCGAAATTGTTTGAAGCATTCATTGAATGCTTCAAAAACCATCTGTATATCTCCAGTTTTATTGCTCCCCAGCTAGACCAAAAGAATTAGATACACAATAAGTGTGAACCAAATAATTAAAAGTCATAAAATAGCAGCGCATTCAATTCATTGGTAAGGGAGTTATAGGATGACAAACAAGATGACCACATAGGTCCCTAATTTAAGGTTTCTAATGTTAAAAGGATGTGGGACTGTGGGAAAATGATTGGTCTTCTCGACAAATAGCACGTTATAAAGTTGTTGATGTATACCAACTGAAGTGACAATGTAATGGTAGAAGTGGATCAGTAAATATATATCACGAAGGCTTTCGTCGGCACAGATCAAATGTGAGAGAGGAAAGTCTAATAGTGAAACAAATTGAAACTACTCCAACAGTTTCCTTATCGACCATCCAACATTGCTTTTCATCCGTTATACAGTAGGGTGTATCGAAAAAAAACCTTTTTTTAGTTCAAAATTTCAAATTGATAAAAAGTTGCCCCTAGGGCCCCATATTTATCAGAAAAAATTCAGTCTAATTGAAATATAATTAGGTCTCCCGCATGAGACATAGTTTCAATTTTTCTTTCAAATACGTGAATTTTTCATACATATTTTTACGATGACAATAAAGTGAATTTTAATATTCAAATTGAAAAGCCTTTCTCCCTTAATCTATGATTTAAAAGCACAAATAAGATTAATGCGGTAGGGTAATATTTAGATCTCCCGCATTTGACCTAAACTCTTATTTTTTACAAAATAAGCTATTATTAATTTAGGAAACATAGTTTCACCTTATTAAATTTCCGATTTGTGCTTGATTAAGATTGTAAAATCTAACAACTTTGCATTTTAAATGTACGAGAGTCTACTTTATACTATGTAAAGGCAAACACTGCGCACAGAAACCGGAACATGTACCCACGCGCCCTTTGTATTAGGTGTGGTGCTGACACGCTGGTCAAGTGAACAACGTCACGTGTAATCAACCTTTCCCAACACCCCCAAATTTTCTTTGTCAGTGGGATTACAGCAGCTGTGGTATGTGCATAGATTTTACTAGGAATCAGGTGTTTGTAACGTGCTAAACGCCATGAGTAAAAAAGGTCATTCAACTAGAAAAACAACAGAAGTGGCGATAATTGGTCAAGCTTGTAGATATTAGTAATATCAGTGTTTTGCCGACAAAATTGGATAAATTGGATGTATTGCGGTATTTTGAAAGGGTGCGAAATCATCTGAAATCAGAGGGATGCTATCAGTAAGAAAAAAGGTAATTGGTTTTGTGAGTGGCTCGAATGCTCGAAGAAATATTGAAAAGGCTTCTATAACTGTTTCTAGTACAAACAACATCATTTTTATGATTCTGAAACTACACGAGCAATATGAAAAGAAAAATCTTCAAGAAGTACCAGGAAACATTCAAACAGCTATAAGGCATCTGTAGAGACGTTCAAGTCCAACATTGTAAATAGTCTTTTCGATATTTGTTCCTGTAAATGTGATTTAGTTAACTGTCAGTGCCCAGCTCCAAGAAAAGTACCGCTAACGGAATCTAAGATTTATGATTATTGGGGTTGTGATAATCAAGAAAAGAAACGAAAGAAAATACAAATCTTTACAATCACTTCTGTACTTAAGCCTACAAGATTCGGAAAAACCGGAATTGGTAAATGAAAGTCAGCTTACTGTTGATGAGTCGCAATCTGAAAGTGACACGATGTCACAAATATCAAGTGAAGAAAGCGAATATGATAAACAATTTCTAAAACCAAGACAGATAAAGTTGCTACAATTTCAATAAAACAAGAGCTACAACAAAACCTCACTTCATTTGCCATAGCAGAGCCATTTCTATTAGAGCAGGAGCTCAATTGGCTAGTGCCCTTTTGCATGATCTTAATGTAGTAACTAGTGAAAATCAGACCGCGGTCATAGATAAAACAAAGATTTTTCGTGAAAGGTTGAAATCTCTTTATGTCATCAACACAACTCGTACCTCCGAACTCATTGCACTTTACTTTGACGGACGAAAGGATGAAAAAATATCAAAAGAAATTATCGGTGGTAGATCCATCCGAAAAACTGTCCAAGAACACATACCTTTTGTTGAAGAACCAGATTCACAATATGTCGGACACATAACTCCGGTTAGTAGAACTGGGAAAGAAATTGTATCATCAAAGTACTGTTTTTTGAGAGAATTGCATTAATGTAAATACCATTAAAGCTATTGGTTGTGATGGCACCGCAACAAATACAGGAACCTCTAATGGAACTATTGCACTATTTGAAGAAGCCCTAAAACACCCATTACAAGCAGTGGTTTATTTGATTCATTTAAACTAATTTCCTCTTAGAAAAGTGATGGTTGCCCTCAGGTCGAACTTCTGGACCTCATTCATTCAGTGGTCCACTTGGAAAGCTTTTTTATTAATTGCCAGGATTTACCAGTGGTGGATTCAATAAGAGAGATATTGTTTTTCCAAAGGTAGATATCAAAGAGTTAAACACCGACCAGAAATATCTATGGGATATATCTCAGGCTGTAATGACAGGTGAATATCCTCAAGATTTGGCTTGTAGAAACCCTGGAAACATCTCTCATGCAAGATGGCTGACAATGGCAAATAGGATTTTTCGTTTATACATTGTATCTGATAATCCAAGTCCGCAGCTAAGAAGGTTAGCTGTGTTTGTAATGAAGGTATATGCTCCCTCATGGTTTACTATAAAATGTCCCCCACAAATCATTCATGCATTCAAATTATTTTTTAAGTTAGTACAATGCAGCAAGTATTTGGAGGCTGAACAAAACGCTATTGTCCTTTCAACTCTTCAGAGAAATGCTTTTATGGTTCACCCAGAACATCTTCTTTTGGGAATGTTGTTTGACCCACGGAAACATTAGAATACTTTCAGGCAAGAGGATACAAAAAGCTCATCAAAACAATATGAAAAAAGAGGGTCTTTAAAGCACCACAAGTCAATTTTGATGAACGAGATTGCATTGATCTAATTGACTTGCATTTTGAAAGTCAATTAGATCAATCGTAGACGTCTGCATTTCGAAAAAAAATCGTTGACGTCTGCATTTCGTTGATCATCACACTCCCGTGTCACAGAGACCCGGCTGCGTTGTCATTTTCAGCTTGTACTTCAGCGGAACACAGTACTGTAACTCTTAGTATAATGGTGTGGGGAGTCATCACTTGCGACAGCTGGTCTTATCTAGTAGAGGAACGAAGTAATTTGACGGCACAGCTGCACGCCAAAATGATCATGCAGCCTGTTGCTTTGCCTCTCATTTGTGCAAGGGCCTACTTATGAAAAAGATGACGTTCACCCCCACACGGCTCGTCTCTCTCAACTCAACTCCATCATGGGATACCGACCCTACGAAGGATTTAAAAAAATAATTCCCATAACGTGAAAGATGACTAGATGAGGATGAGGAATAATTTTTTTGTGATGCAAACCAGAAAATTTAAGCACTAAAATGCACACGTAGGTGCTTCTCTAAATATATTTTTCTGTGAGCGTTTAAGAGGCAAGAGACTGAATTTAATGGCTGTTTATCTTAGGTTGTGAAAAGCGGTTAGGCCCAAGGAGAATTATGCACATCAAAGTCCACAGAATTTAAACCGCTTGCTTGAGTTCAAACTCCCTGGAGGCCACAAATCGCACTATTTGTATGATTTTTCTTTGTAGTAAGGGGTGAACAGCCAGGCGTTTACGCCAGGTGTCATACCGCTGTGTTGCTGGCTCCTTGATGTGTAGATGAGTTGTGATGGGGCAGGTTGTAACACAGTGGTCTGGGTACGCTTCCATGCCACAGATGCAGAGGTCACTGCAATGAATATTCATATGAAATAAATACTGCAGGAACGGGCCATGGCCAGTGTAAAAGTATGTGAGCTCTGGGGTGGAGATGTAGAGCTTCGTACAGACCTTGGGAAAAAACCCGAATGTCCTCCAACCTTTGGTGGAGTTTAGCCATCTCTCTTGCCAGTGTTAATGGATGCTATTGAGGGACCACTTCAGATGAGATGCCGGGAGAGGAAGTGGATATAGGCGAATTGACTCATTACCGGTGGCACTTCTTGCAAGATGTTGCTTCGTTTCCTTCAATACCGCAATGACCTCTGACCCAAGAGACATGTATGCACGTTGATGGAGCTGCAGCTTCAATGATGGAATGGATTCTCTGTGCCATCGCGTTAGTCGTGAGAAGGTTAGTCAAGAGGGTCACGCTGGATAGACTGTCCGAGAAAATGCATGTGTTTTCTGGGCAATTTCGAAATGCCCATGATGAAACTGCACGGATGGCAAGTAACTCAGCTTGAAAAACTGATTTGTTGCGCCTGGGTTTTTATTTCCATCCTGGGTTTTATACAGTCTGTGTAGATTTGGTAGCGCGTTGCTGGAGGACTTGGTATAATGAATTATCTGTGTTTGTTATGTGTTGGATTCCTGCAAAGGCTGGGAGCTTTCGTTTCGAATTCGTGGGGAAACCAAGAGAGACCATATGCTGTGGCGGGTCCGAGTCTGGTAACAAGAGTCGTAGCCCCTTCCCTTGCTGCCAGGAGGTCTATTGGTTCTAGATCGGCCATTACAAGTACGGCATCTGTGTAGGTGGCTCTGTAGGCTCTAGTAATACTAAAAGGGAAAGATCTCTGAACAGTGGTCAGGTGTATAATATCTGGCATTTTGGGTTTGTACCCCAGCAGGCTGCAGCGTAGACCAAAATTCGTTCAACCACTATTTTATACCAGATCTTTATTTCTCCCCTGATACCCCACGACTTTGAAGCAAATCTTATTTATTAACGTTTGTTCTTTATAGCATTTTCCCTCGAGTATTTAACGCGAGAAATCCATGATAACTGTTTGTGGATAATTTCACCCAAGTATTTTATGGTGTCGACAACTCGGATACTTGTACCGTTAAGGGTGAAGAGACTGGTGACCGGAGTAGTTGCCTATCTTTTCTTCGCTTGTGTCTTGCCCCTGGCTATTATTAGGTCCATTCTTAGAAAGTTTGAAGACATTCATTTGCCCTGGTTTCCAGCTCGTCTTGAACTGCCAGACACTGAACAGAAATTCGTCCGAGGAAGCCCGGAGTTGGCAGTGATCTGGTCAAGATTTTCGCAGGGCATCATCAGCTAAGATTTTTCAGAGGAGAGGACCCAGTTTGGATCCTTGAGGGCAGCCCTGGGAGACAAACTTGCTGGTTGTTGCTGAGGAGTATGCCGTGAAAATCCATATTCCATGGAGGAATCTAGGAATTTAGATGAAAGAGATAGGAGGGCAGTTGAAGTCCGAGAGTTTATCCAGCATTGAACAGAGTCGAAGGCTCCTTTGAGGTCGATGGAAATGGCCGCGCTACTCGTCTCACTCAGGAGTGTCTCCTTGGTATTGAAACCTTCCCTTGTCCAGTGAAGTCCTCATGTCTGTATCGCATTTAGAACATCTGATATGCCAGGCTGTTATTTGCGCCACCCCAGGAATATATGGGATCTGGAGCAGTAGCGCTGAATGACCCACACAATTCGGGATGCTATAATTTGGCACAGAAGATTTAATATATTTTCTAATAATTCTAATATTTTTGAACTCTGTTTAACAGGGATAACATTTTATAGAATATTAAATACCATTAACACTTTAGAATTCTATCCGCCTAACTTGTATAGTGGTTTGTCTTTCACCCGACAGGTCCCGGTTTCTTCAAATCTTGGTTTGCAAGTGAGTGCATGTTGGTGATTGTTCTTGTTAGGAGTAATGACACCTTACCTTTTAGGTGCTTCTTCGCAAATAGCCGCCAGTTCGCCCCATCTAGTTCCAAAGGTTGAATAGGCCTGTAATCAGGCATAAATAACAAAAAGTTTGTAATTGTTTTGTGCAATGAAATGTGCATTCGTATACGTAAGATGGACTAATATGGGTAAGAAAAAGGTATAAGTGAATCTGTATATAAATGCAAGTGTTAAATGCATTTTAGTACCTTTTATTTCGTGCATGAGGACACATAATCTATTTTATCTAAATAACTAAATTCAAATCTCTCAGTTTTCTTAAGCGAAAATTAAAAATTGCTACAATAGTTCGTGTTGCCTTCATAAGAATTGAGTAAACATGATTAAGCGTTTTATCACCTGCGTACGACAAATTCAACCTGCCTTCATTACAGAGACACCCCGAATACTTATTTATAATTAATTTATGCTGTAAAAAGATTGTAAGACCACAAAATTGTTTCACTCAAAAAAGTACGCAAATAACGCAAGAACGATGCAATAAAATGGAAATTAAAATACAAAATTAAGCTAATCATCTCTGGCACTGAATCAACAAAGTGCGTTAATAAACGAATGAATGTGTTGGTGTTTCTCTACCATCACACTCATAAAAGCATTTGATTATTTAATCTCATGAAATATTCGACAGTAAATTGTGCACTTGGGAATCTTATAATGACATGAAAGAGTAATAAAGTCCCCCACGCTTTAAGTATACCGCTTAATATATTTAAAGCCAATGTAATTAAAAAATTATTTTCGAGATATTTTTATGAGGAAAGCAAAATCTCTAAACTGTGAAAGACACCAAAAACCTAATTTCCTCTTAAAATATACATTATTTGTCAAACGAGAAATAATTGAATGTAAATATCGACAATTTCTTATGCAGTGATAGAGAAAAGAAAGAAAGAAGAGTTTCTAGATAAATTTATCAGCCGTTTAAATAAGCACTGTTTTGAATTCAGAAGAAATAAAAGGGGATTTTACTTATTAATTTTTCTCGTAAGATTTATGTTTAGCATATTATTTTATTATACAGAGCGTTCAAAAGTATCTAGTACAAACTGTAAGGGAAGATAGGGAACACAAAATGAAAAAGTAATCGTATAGCGATGTGTTTGCAAGTACTACCGGGATTTTCAAGCGGTAAACTCTGTCTATTTAAATCTTTTTCTTCTCATTTTGTACCTACTATACATATATATATATATATATATATATATGTATACCGTTAAAATATATATATATATATATATATATATATATTAACGGTGAGCATTTATTTATTCAGGTTAAGGGTATAAAGGTTAATCAATGTGGGTAAGTCTGTTTTCTCCTTTTTAATTTTGTATTATACTTATCTTTGGTATGTGTCCTTGGTTGTCCCTGGTTTTGTTTGTCTAATTTTTGTTTTTCTAATTTATATTTTTTAATTTTGCCTTTCTTCTTATGGTGTTTGGAGGGGTGTGTGGGGGCTACTTTTGGTGTACTGCCGCTCACACGCAGAAAGCACCATATTGTGTTGACTGGGTGAGGCTCCTCCCTGATGACGCCCTCATCCACCAACACTTCATCATTTTTTTTCGAAATTTTCTTAAATTTCTTAATTTTAAAATTTTTGGATTTCTCTTTGTTTTAGTTTGTAATTTTGAATTATATCTATATCTATCTATCTATCTATCTATCTATCTATCTATCTATCTATCTATATATATATATATATATATATATATATATACCGAATACATGATTTTTCAAGAATTCAGGGTACATGAATAGGTTAAGGATAGAATAATTGTTCCAACATACAGACATTAGAATTTTTATATTTATAATTAGTTTAAGAATAAAATCGATTACCTCATGCTCTATTTTAAAATTGACGAACAGGTGTTTCCGAATATCCGAATACACACCTTCAAGATTTATCAATATCCGTACTTAAATATTAAAGTTCTGTGATTTCTTGAAATTAGTTTCCCTGAATAAGATTACCGATTTCTAATCTAATTTTAGGTCGAAATAGAAATATAATATTTTTAAATGAATAAAAGGAGTGTTTCTTCTTAGCTACGATTATTAAGGTACAGTCCGACAATAAGGCAGTCGAGCTTGGGTTAGTCGATTTTTGAAAAGGTGTGAAACCTTGTTTGCAGAAGACTGCCATACGCAAAAGCATGGATGAGTAACGTCGTGGTTGATTTCCCAGCGACTAGCGTTATCAATGCTGCCTCTTTCGGTACTGAACGATTAACTTAGGATCAGATTCCATGCGAATCTGAAAGCGATTTGTGTACGCTTCCACCAATTACCAATTTTAACTAATGGACTCGTTCAAAACCATGTGACTCGGCTGCCTTCTCTCGGAAGCCACACTGTAACTGAACCCTCGAAGTGGTTCCAACGCGATGTCTCGTCCATCACAATCTGACCGATTGTGTTAATGACGTGATATCTTGTCAGCAAGATATTGCCTACTTTTTTGTTTTTGACAAGGTCAAGACCTGGTCAGTTTTCTTCTAATAACGAGATATCTTGTCCATCAAGAACTGGTCAATATTTTTCTAATGACGAGATACCTCATCGAAACAACCACTATGATGGTTAATTTTGTTTCTAATCATTCCTCATTACTGGGTTTAAATTTAAAAAATATATATCATGTATCGAATATACTGCAATAAACAACTAGTAGTCTAAAATGCGTCTTAGACAACGTGACTGCGGTTTTTGGTGTAGACGTATGAAATTTACGTAGATGGGGTACTATTCTTGATATACTATACAAATTACAATTTTCAAGATAATTTACGGTACATAATTTGAAAACACTACTGATATCAACAAACACTTGATTTTCCTAGTGCTAATGCTAATAGACTAGACATTGGATTCACTTCCGAGACATATTAATCAATCTGATTCCTCGCGGCAGTGAAACGAGACATTCTGAGACTGCTGCAGAGGACATCCATATTACAATGCAGGGAGTGAATCCGCTTGACATTTAAATTGCATGCAAGTGTTTGAACAACTGGAGACGTAGATTTATAGTTGCCGGGAGAGATTTAAAATGTATGAACATATTTTCCAATGCGAGTATATTATGTTTAGATCGTCTTTGCTTCCTTTCCTGCCTTACGATGCAACGACTTCATTAAACTGATTCTGATTAATCGTGCTAACGATTTAACTGAACAATGCAGGATGTTCCGCTTAGGACTATAATAAAAGAAGTTAATTTCAAAACTATAATAAATGGAAAGTTTAACTCAGATTGCTATAATGAGTTTGCAAGTACTATTTAGTCTTCTTAGAACTAAAAAAATTTGAAAGAAATCATGGTATATATAAAAGTAAAGAAAATATGATGTTTTCTTTTATTATAAGAGGAAAACCCTGTATAATAGTTATTTTAGAAATGCCAAAAAATGGTTTTGTTAGCTAAAATGTCTTCTATACAGTCATTTATATAGAAGCTATGTATTTTAAAATTTAATGGAAATAATTTTTTTAGAATAATATTAATAGGGGGCATTTTATTCCCCTTAAAGAGCCGCAGAGTTTTCACACAAATATGACCAATTAAGTAATACTTGGTTTTTCTTTTGACTAACATTTATATTATTTCATAATGCGACCAATTAATACTACGTTTTTCTATTGAATAACGTTATATTCATACACCCCCAATTCAACCAATTTAGTATTACTTGTTTTTACTTTTAACTAGCGTTAACATTCTTACAACTAATTACATATTACAATTATATAGATCAATACAACCAATTAAATATTACAATTATATAGATCAATACAACCAATTAAATATTACAATTATATAGATCAATACATCCAATTAAATATTACAATTATATAGATCAATACAACCAAATAAATATTACAATTATATAGATCAATACAACCAATTAAATATTACAATTATATAGATCAATACAACCAATTAAATATTACTATTATATAGATCAATACAACCAATTAAATATTACTTATTTTTTCTATTGACTAACGTTTTTATTCTAACATGAGGTGACCCAATTCAGAATTACTTGTGTTTTTACCTTTACTATTGTTTATATTCTTACACCCAACATGACCAATAAGTATTACTTGGTTTTTACTTTTGACTAACGTTTGTATTCTTACACAATGCAATACCAATAAGGCATTGTTTTTTTGGGACTAGATTTCATAATCCTACACAATGCGACCAAATAAGTATTACTTGTTTTTATACTATGTACTAACTCTTATATTCTTGCATAATACGACCAATTAAGAATGACTTGAATTTTTTACTTTTTATTAGAGTTTATATTGTAGCGAAATCCCGAAACACCTTTCTTTAATATATTCCATTTATACATATTTGCTAATCGTGTGTCGAATTCTTCAATACATATTCACATATTCATTATTACTCCCCATTGAATGCCATTGCATTCCTTTATCATAAGCCTGACTTCCGAATTTGCTGATTGTGCTTCATATGTTCTCTGCTTGTCACTGCGCACATACTTTTCCCTATTTCTTCAGACCCTTAACCTCCATGCAGCTCGGCGGAGTACTCCTATGTCAATTGGTTCTTATTCGTAATTCGAGTTCATGTTATTTGTCTTAAAAACAGCTCTTTTCTCGCTGCTTTGTTTTAATGCTACAAATTTTAATTATAGATCCATTGTTTATTAATTATATAACTTTCTATACACTTTAGTATTGCAGCAAAGAAAAAATGAATTTCGCTGAATTTCAGCCAAATTTTTCTTCAATCCCATAGTGATTTATAAATATTCAGCGCATAAATATGCGTTGCTTTCTACAATATTTTGTATAGCATTCTATGAATTAATTTTCTGGGAGGAGATACTGGTGAGATAGAATTACACACAAAATTTGAGGAGCAATAAAATTTATATTTTTACATCACTTTTAGGACGATACCTTGTTATTTATTATGTTGGTTCAACGAACTCACGGTGGGAGAAACTGAACTAGTAAGGTAGCACATATTGATTTTTAATCGATGACCTCTTTTGAGAAACACAATTTCTGTGTGTATCATTTTTGTGTGTACAATAAAGTCGCCAAACGGTATGTAAGAATTCAATTCGCTTAAAACTATTATTATAGCACATTTGTAATTTATTATAACACATTATAGTGATTACTATGCATTTTTCAATGTAATTTATATTCTAAAGTAGACTAAGTATAATAACACGTCCTTGAGTGTTGGCCAAATAGCTGTTTTTCATTTTCATCCAAATGTTATTTTTTTCAAATATTCTACAAATCATTACAGTTGATTTTCTCTGTATAGGAATTTTTTTTGATGCTTTTCTTCTCTTATTCATCCTCGATGTTAAAAACATTTTAAACAACGCAGACAGCGAACAGGCAACGGACAGGCGACAAAATGTATTTTATTTCGGAAAAGAAAATGGGATAATTTTTGTATGTTAGCTACGGTAATGAGGTACGTGAGGACTGTCTATGGATGAAAACTGAAAATCCGGCTTTAGTAAAATAATATGGAGCTAAAATAATAAAGGTAAAATACGAATACATAAATTCACGGTGGTTCAGTTAAAATACAATCAGAGCCAGTAAGCATTCTAGTGGAAATTTAATTAAAATCCATACAATTTAAATAACTTTTTATGCGAATTAGATTATAGTAATCACGTTCAATCATTAAAACACGTTGTTTCTACAGTTAAAATGTTTACAGAATAAAGGCATATTTGGTAGCAATTCCAAACTTCCTCAAAAAAGCATTTACGCGAATTAATTATTTTTATTTTCATATCAACCCTAGGAATAACTTTAAGTTGAGAACTGAAGCATTTTTTATACACAGGTACTACGAAAAAGTTATGAAAAAGAACCCTATTTTGAGTGAATTATTTAATACATGTAATTTAAAAAATCAAACCTACGCTTCTTGAACCAGATGCAATATTTTTTTTAAATATAAATTAAAACCTTTAGAAAAAGTGCATAACCATACTCATAGTTTATTTTTAGAACACTCTACTGATGAATGACAGAAACCAGAAAATATATATGAATATATATTTATATTTGGTGAGTTAAAAACTTAATTGTGATTTTGTGACTTGAAATTAAGAGCAAGGTGCAAAAGTACACAATGTCAACGAGGTTTGTTGATGAAAATATAGTAAAATACAGCATAAATTAATATATAAACTAATTATTTTAAATTATACGAAATATATAATTCACATTAATAATGTTATTACACATACATTATAATTTTATTATTTATTTTATAATTATGTTCTGATTAACTGCAATATAAATCATGTCAGCCTTTCTAGTATATATTTAACGCCTTATGTATATGAATACACAAAGCAGAAATATGTTTGTCTGAAGTAGCAAAAGTTCTCGAATCTCTGACGTCATGAACTGTGCATAGCTTATTCTGAGTGGAATTTGTACTTCAACGCAACTGTTATCAGCCACTGCCTCGCTCAATTAGAACCGTAGAAATAATATTACAGCAAACATAATATTACATAAGGAGAGACTAACGTTTAATCAAACTCGAATCAACACGAAACATCAAAAGTTGTTATGAGCGGAAGAGGAAAGAACGCAAACACGTGAAGCTGACAAAACTCAAAAAGCTGTTTGACGACCCAACGGAACTGCTGAGGAATCAGTTGTTCAACTTGGTTTGTCTGAAGTAGAAAAGCCCTCCGGAGAATCTAGGTAGTAAAGCAAGTAAAATATAAATCATGTTATAAAAATTTCTTTTTAAGGCATGCATATATTTTTGTGATTTTAAATGCAAATAGATTCATTTTTTGTAAAATTACGTTAATGATAAAGAAATGATGTTTTAAAAGGAATAAGGAAATGATTTTAATCTTTTCAATGAATTGTCTATTAAATTAAATTGTATTTCTTTCTAACAGCATAGCTCTGAATTCAATCAATTGTTAACTTAGGAAAATAACGGAAAACAATTTTCCATTTAATTGACTAGGATTGAAGAGTTAAAAGAGGATCAGAATAAATTAAAGCAGCTTATATTACATCGATACATGAACAACTAAACAAGCGAAAACGTATTAATTTTCTTGTGGGATTAGAATAGGATAAATGTATAAATCAAGCTACAGCGCAATGTCTCTTTTGTGTCGTTTAGAGTATTAAATTCCATTTAAGCTGGCCTTAAATATTTAGAAATCAAATCTTATAAACAGCATGTTCTCCATTGTACGTACATTTTATGCTAATTAATTAATTTTGCGTAGATTTTAGTTTCAGACAAAGAGCGCGATGTGACCTTTTGTTATCTCCGTTCGAAAATACTTTATGCTCATTTCAAAAACAAGAAATTAACTAAACTGTATGCGAAATTATGTCTCTAAAGTAAATTAATAATGTGGCTCTCGGAAAAGCCATTAAATTTACTTTTACCTGAATCTCATTTCAAGTTCTTGACAAACTTTAATTACGTTCTTCGAAGTTTACTAATATGGGAGGGATACTAAATTCAGTGTCGAGCCCTTAATACGGTCGATCGTCAATGCGTTTTCCTACACACCAAATTCTAAGCTTGGCTAGCCTGCCTCTGCCAGCATAATGAGAGGAGGAGTATCCTTTAAAGTTTAAACGAAGTCAAAGTAAATCCTACAAACAATTAATTATTCATGCAGAGCTCTTTCTGAAAACCCCGTACCTGTATACTTTAACGCATTTGGCAGTGTCTGAGAATCACCGCTCACACCGCATTTGGGAGACAAAACAAAATTCTTTTTGGCATTCGCTCGCATCACAAGTGAAGCGACAGTGGGTCTTATCAAATGCTAATCTAGGCACAGGCCTGTTTGCTTCGCATTTTGGCTACCTCATTTCGGGACTTTTTGTGTGTCAGGGACGCCATTTTCGAAAAAAAAAATGCGTTTTTGCTTTCATTTTATTTCGTCTAGTGAAGAGCGCGTTTATTTTAAATTCATCAGAACGATTTCGCTCTTTTTATCTGAATCAATATTTTTTATGGCCTTGATATTTAAATTACAAACGTGAAGTGAATTGATAAATTGTGATGTGTAGTGGTGTGTTATTTTCTTGTCCCCCGACGTATATCGTGGTAACAAGAGAAAGTGAAATTTCAAACTTTCTAAAGAGTTGCATTAGAGTTGTGTAATGTATAAATTTATCCAGCTCTTACAAGTACACGATGAATGTATGGCATCTTAACCCTCCAAGTGATCCATTAAATATTGAGGTAGAAGCAAATTTTCATAAAGTGATAACACTTATCATATCAGCCTTTAAGTGTATAAAAGGCAATAAGGTACAATAGGGGAATTATTATTGGAAATATCTTAACAGGAAAGGATGAAGACATGATTACTGAATTTATAGGTAAAACAGAGACATTGCCCTGATTCTTTAAATTTAGGAAAATTATAGAAAGACGTAGACCCAATAATGTTTCCATTTTGAAATCATGCATACAAAACTCTCTTAAAAGAAATTTATCGCATCAAAGACCGTAGTGAGAAGGTTATAATACTAAATTTGAAGACAGATTTTAATTTAAAACAACAAAGCTTAACTACAACACTTTGGTTGAGCTATCACATCAACTTGCGAAGATTCCACTAAATCAACAAAAATCTCGATGTCCCGACACACTATGAAAAGACGTTTGCGACTTTGAAGACTGTATGTGCCCGACATCACTATTATTCTACGTCGAACTCAACACTGATCTAGTTTATTGGTATCGGTACTCAAGACATCAATTGGCACTCTTTTATCGCAAATTTTTAAGTATTTTGTTCTGTCTTTTCTTACATTTCAGACACGTTACTATTTTAAGAGAGTAATATAATGTACATTATGAGAATTACGAATATGCAAAGAGAACTAAAGACTTAAACCTAAAAGTGGTTTCGACAAGATATCTCATCATCAAGATATTGCCGCTTTTTTATGATGACGAAATCAAGATCTGGTCAGTTTTTCTAGTGACGAGATATCTCGTCCATCAGTGTTGCTTATGACGAGATACCTCTTCGAGACAACTACCAGGAGGGGTAAAACAGAAAAAATTGAACTAGTGCAGGGATTTGATCTCACAGACGGCAGTGTTAAAAAATCCAATTGTTTATTTACTCACATAAAATACGTCCTTAATTTTTGTTCATTTAAAATACACACATTTAAGCCTCTGCATACGTCGGGGCAGAATATCGTTTCCTTCTTTGGTTACGGCAGCAGGACCAACGGCTTTACAGTCAACAGACTGAAACCGGCCGAAACGGCCTTAATGCTTTCCCCCAGGAGGAGAGGGAATGAATGTCATCCCATTATTACCTAATGTGCCGGTTTCTATTGTCGGGTCGTGGTATGCCTAAAAGGGGCAGATTCTTCTCAGTTAAACTGAAAGGGCAGCGGTGACTTTTTAAGTGTATCTCTTCTAATTTTCTCAACCTCTCATAAACTAGATGCTCGAGGATAAACAATTTGCGAGACTACCCGTCGAAAACCCTTATATATCTTTGTCAACGGGGAGATAAGGCTATTCACGCGAGGGTCTCTTTGTAGCACATAAAAGAGAGGATGAAAATCGTAATGGGCTGTGGCGATTCTTCAGGAGTTTGAGGTCTGAAAGAATCCGAGCCTTTCGTATCGAGGGGACTCGGAAACTTTCGGTCAGTTCGGCCGGTCCCCGTATCCAGAGGGTCAATACACATAAATAGCTTAGGTGCTGGTTGCTGCTTATAATACGGTGCTAGATAAATTCTATTATACATCAAGACATGGAGGTTGTGTAAAATTAATTGTTTATGCCGAAAGGCCATATTTGGCCATGCAGCGCCAGACACAAGACATACAATACCAAGTAAAAGACATACACACAGAATGAAAGTTTTACTGAACAGAAGAGAGAAGTACACAAAGGGAGGAATGTACCTGACAGAAACCTGCGCCGCCTACTACTCGCCAACTACTGTAGTGGGGCTGGAGAATATTTCTTATCTATTGACATCGATGTAATGTAGGGTGTGATATGGAGTGGCTGGCTCTTTTTTACATTTTATGCACTGTGGGGAAGACTTGACACGATGGTCATAGGCTTTAGATGTCCAGTGCAGTCTTGTCAACATGGCAAAAACCCTTCTCGGCATGTTGCGATCTAATAAATCACCCGGCGATTTGCCCATGTACTAATAATGGTACATGGGAAAATATATCCAAGTAAATGTTTTAAAAACGTATATTTTTATATTTACCTAAATAAATTCATGGCACAAAGATAAGCATTGTGTCATTCTTCTCAACTATCGTGTTCTCAGCAAATTCCCTAATGTTTAAAATTTTCTTGATTAATGAATACTGCAAGAACTCCAAAATTGTAGTTTGCAATTTATGGGGATTTGAATTAACCTTGCAGTGAAGGAACAAAAGGGCTATTGGTGATGGCCAAAAATCAATCTCGTGAAAGCAACGTGAGGACATTTCAGGCCACGACATACTGAACGTCTACCAGTCTCCACGTACACAATTATTTTAGATGGATCTAGTTTCGAATTTCCAGTCCAAAGATTGCTAAATCGCTATTCTTCCAACCAGGGTAGTACCAAGACCCTGCAATTTTTAGGAGAATGAACAAAATACGAGGCTTTGGGGTTTTCAGAGTTACGTGTTAACTGGTACATCAAACTATTGATTGTGGTAGGTAGTTGAATTTACTTTTCACTGGTGCACAACGGGCTATTGGTGACGATCCGGGATCGATCACGAAGGTAAGGATTCGAGGACAATACCTCGTTATTTTGAGCCACTGTCAGATCTAACGGTTAATACATGAGCTGGCAGCCCACTCTCCAAACTCTCACACCACGTCCACGTGGGGACACGTCGTGTACGTGGGAGTTTGCACGTTAAAATATCGTGACCTCGTAAAATGTCCTCACGTAGACCTACTGTGGAAATTTCAAGAGTGGAGTGCCAGGTCAGATGTTGACCTTGTCATCTGAACGTCGTTCAAAATTGCTACGCGTTGTCCTGGAATCTTTCTCTTCGAGATTGATCCCGGACGTCACCAACAGCCCATTGTGTTGCTCCAGAGCGACTTTAAATAAACTACCTAGTCATTTTTTTCTCCAGACGTTGACACAAAACATTTCGTTTTGTCTTGGAACTTTAAAGAGCAACGTGAAGTTGATCATAAGAAAAACATTATTCACCTAGTTCAAATCCAGCCACGTGAAGTGTCTTTCCCTGTATACAAATTCCCTTTTCGTCTCTGCGGAATGGTGATACAATATTTATATTTTAATTAAAGAGCTCCGCAAACAGAAAGGTGTTCACGCAACTACAGACACATTTGCTAAAGCATGTCGTGTATACTCCGGCGGTCTTTCGTCGTTTGACTTGTTGTACTAAAGTACCCCCTGCTCAACCCCCTTTAAATAAAGAGAACTGTTTCATGTATCTAAATCTTCCTTGAGAAATCTACAGAATGATGAAAGATGCATTAAAATCTGCGCTAGGTTTCTTGACATTAGCCTGAACAAATAGACATAAACCTACCGGGCACTATTTTATATATGTAACATTTACAGCTCGAATAATCAAGAATAAATTAAGGCATATTCTAAATCCGGAGTGGTTGAGCCCTCAGGGGCACATCTCCTTTAGGTGTATACGGTCATCACGGACCCCAGGTACTCTAGTAAACTTTTCTTTTCCATGGGGTTTTATGTCTTTAGTAAACACGATTGTTCCGCTCCGGTATACCCAAGCTATCTTTACCTTTTTGCATCCTACTGCCAATTCTTCTTTCTTCCCTTTCCTACATTTTCCTTGATTTTGTCTCGTGTTTGGTACAGCTTGGTCAAATATGGTCCTTGCTTCATAACACTCCAAGGGAATCAACCAAACAGAGTAGTTGTTAACACAAAAATAAAACTGTGTAAAATGTCCATTTATGACATACCTCCAGGCCCTCGCTATATACAGGTGGTGACTCTTTGACAGGGCATGATTGACTGGTCAAGCATTTCTATCGTTTGGCATTTATTTTAGCCCGAAGTATCTCCTGTGCAGAGGGATGTTTGACATGGATTCTGACCACCTTCTGGAATGATCCGCATCATTAGAGGAACATGTCCATATGCACTAATGGAAGGTCAGAAAACATTCCAAAAGGTGGCCAGAATCAGCTGCTTCTTTTTGCTTCACATAGTGATATATTGGAGTTAATAGGTAGGTATTTGATTTTGCATCGCACTGGAGCAATACTGCGGGCTATTGGCGACTACCCGGGATCAATCCCGAAAAGAAATATCCGAGGACATCACCTCGAAATTTTGAACCAAGATCAGATGAAGAGCGATGTACATCAGAGCGATGTACTTGCATATGTGTATTTGTAACAAAAATATACAGAGATGGAAGACTTATTTTTAGGCTTCAGTTGAATCTTCTATGCATTATCAGTTTCAAGTTTTAAAAAGAAACACATGTCTATTCATGTAAAAAACATATTCTATAGAGGACACTTACCATTACTTCTCATCATAGCAAGAAAAACAAATCATTACTCTACTCATCCCGCGCATGAGTAAGAGTGTTCATATGCACTGCCAATGCACTACGTCTTGCAATATTGTCGATTTCAGCCGACCCTTATCGAATTTAGCACCCCGTATCCGACAAAGGAATAATTCAGCAACGAGAGAAAATAAATAAACCCGAACACACATAGCTTCAGAAAGGGAACACTTAAAGCGAGCATATCTCTCTTTGAAAGTGATTTTGGTGCAAATCAAGCCCGGCGTCTGCAGAATCTCATGATTTAATGGCCCAGCGTCTATCATTTCCGTGCAATCGAGTTTCACAGCGCGCTATCGATTCTGTTTATTTTGCTCATCTGCTGACAGCTGCCTAGAACCAAAACCTTTCCATTCCGTCAGCACTATAAAAGTAATTGTCATTTCTCCGTGTCTCCATTTGCTGGAATTTATTGTGTAAATATCTGATGTAACGGAAATGTATTTTATAGTGTGAGACGGCCTTTGAAAGTGCAATATACGACCGCCTGGAGATCTATGTTACCTCTCCCGGCCACTTTCTTCTTAACCGAAAATGAAACGCTTTTCTTCCAGAATATACCTAGGCTAGGAATGCCTAGCGATTTGAGGGTAGAATTTATATAGTTTTACTTGTATTAGAACTATTTTATCGTCAGTACTACTGAAGAGCAAATTTATTATTTTATTTGAACTATATTACAAAGTACTGATATATTTTCTCACAACATCTTAACACTTTGAGGGTTCACATGCAAATTTTCACCTTGCAACCTGCAGTCATCCGTACAAGACTCTTTATCAGTTTTGCTCCAATTGACCAATAGAATCTTTTCAAATGAAAAAAATATTCAATATAGCGTGACAAGTTGAAAGACAAAGCATAAGAGCAACAGCCAATACCAAATAGAACGACTTACATCATTGTGTATATAAGGAATTAGGTGTCAAATAGACACTTTGATTGAATATAGGATGAGTGGACTTGCATTGACTGGACTAATGCATTGGTCAGAGCATTGGGGATGGAGCAAACTGCAAAACTAGGAATCCCTTGAGGGATCCGAAAAATGAGGAGTGTGGGTGACTGGTAAGGAATGGCTCTTCTACAACCCAGAAGTGCCACCATCCAAAGTTATCCCTGACACAATAGAATTGTCGTGATCACAGTGTGTCCCAAATCAGAAACACCCCAGCGACCAATGCCAAAGACCAGTAGGTGAGTACCACTCTTAAACTTCCCATCGATTCGTATTAGACCCCTAACCATACCTATCACCTAAAATAAAGGGATTTAAATAAAGGTAGTAGATTTACAAAGAGACCATACCCTTTGATGAGTTATGATTATCTTAAATTATGCCTTAAAATGTGAATTTTGAAAGTAAGTGAAATTTCTAAACTATTGCTTCAATGAACATACATTTGTATTGAAGCAGCATAAAATCATATTGAAAGAAAACTGGAACCAAACTCAGATACCTACTCAAAACTTGCATGTACGTATATAAGCAATCGTGAATTTTTAAAATCGGTATTACTCAAAAGTAGCTGAGTTCTGATTCATGCCCCTTTGCAATTCTATTCCTCTCATCGAGTTCTATCCCGCATAAAAACTTCAATTTGGCTATTCCAAGTTCAAGCTTACACCTTTGTAAGACACCAGGTAAATATTTTCTGAGCATGTTGCGCTCATCATCTTAAAGACCTTTTCACTTCGTACGAAACACTGAATAAAAAAAACTCAATAGAAAGCACGATTTCGTGGTCTTGGTGCGTTTAAAACGTTATTTCACAACCAAGTTTTCGCCTTTAACCCTCTAAACCTTTGAAGTCATCGTTACTCAAGTTTAAGCATTCGCTTACAATATTTTCAACCACATATCCGGTAATTTTAGTATATCTGGCAACTCATTATGGTATTGCTTCTTCCTTCTCCCTATTATGTTTAGAGGAATTATCAAAATATCTCTGGTATATGATTGGAAACAAATGCGATGAAAGAATTGTAGTGAATGCGCTGATATGAACTATATTGACGAATATTGTATGAATACAACAATCAAATTAATAGGTAGAACCGAAGAATGCAAGCAATCGAATATATTACATCTAGTACTAGGAAGCCTTAAGGTTTGAGAAACGTTGTGTAACTTTCTATGTCATATTTAAGCAACTTTAAGCATTCGATTGCAATATATTCAACCACCTATCCTATAATTTCCATTCAAACTCTGGTAATTCCTTACCACTGTTGCTTCTTCCGTATCCATTTTATATTTAGAGGAATTGTAAAAATAGCTCTGGTATCTGATTGGAAAGAGGTGAGATGAAAGAATTGCGGGGAATGCAGTGATATAACCTTTTCGACGAATATTTTATGAATGCAACAATCATATTAAAAGTTTGCACCGAGGAATACAAGCTACGAAAAAATCACACATAATACTAGAAAACTTTATGGTCAGATAAACTCTTCCTTACTCTTATTGACATCAAGATATGTAAGAGACAGGAGCTTTTCAACCATCTTATAAGGGGAGTGTTATACTCGAAACCTATTCTCCAATAATCTATATAGACCACGAAATGTAGAGGATTTTCAACGACAGGTTAGCCACAATATAGCGCTTGGCTATAGTAATCTAACAAGGACTAATCATCCTAATTAATTATAGAGACCTTCATCTGGAAGGAATTTAAACCTTGTTGGAAAATTAGGGTCCTGGAGATACAAGCCCAAATCAGCTCTCTCCTAGTGATGGATACGATGACAACGAATTCACCAGGTGATCGTGGGGAATTGAGTTACAATTATTCCATCCTTTCTGATGTGCAGCTAATTGTATGATACATAGATCGTATAACTTGCACTTACAATAGTACATAATCATCACTTATTTTAACTATATGGATACACGAGGTTGCCTTATACCTAGAAAGGCGGTAGGAGTCAGCGAGGCTCCACGTTCTTATTGCGATCAAATTAAGAATACTGAATGAGTACTGTATCAAATTAAATATATTATTTTAGCTAACAGATATTATTATGCAAATTCATATCTCATTAACACATTTTAAATTTAATTTTAGTTTGTACATTCGTTAAAGCAATCAGTACTTATCACTTCTCTCGAGGCGCATTTTACGCATACTTCTGCTTTGCAATCCGGTAACCTGTTTTTGTGGGATTTCCTTAACAAAATCCTCGCACCATGCATTTTGAGCTATTCTAGTGATCTCTCCTATACTGTCTGAGTCGAAATCCTTGTGTTAATTGTATTCTAGGTGCCAGATGTTGAGTAGTAAGCTCTTCACATAATCAGAGGATTAAATTTCTCCTGCTAAGTATGTCTCCCCGTAACTTTTTTGTATAAAATTCAAGCATTTACCACAGATACATCTAAAATATTCCAAAAGTGCATGATGATGTCAACGGCAAGTTCTTTTCTCGGTTCCCGAAGAATGACACACCTACATACTGCCAAATGGAAATCAAGGTCAATTGGACAGTATGCAGGTGTAGCGTTCTTCTACAACGTTGGTGCCATACTTTATATAGTTAAATTCAGATCTCAGACTCCTCTTGTACTCATGTCTACGGCTTTGTGGATAATTCGTAGGTGAAAAAGGCTATAATCTAGATTCAGCTTATTCAACATTAGAACTGCTATTATTCCGGTCTTTATTAGACGGTAAATATGTTTTATTTTCAAAATCACTACTCTTACTAATTTTCCGATCTATTTAATCCAATATCTGAAATCCTTTCAGAATCCTTTCATGAAAGAGACTATGTCTTCAAGCCATCTTCTCTATTTCTCCATCAGAAAGGAAACTAACCCCCATATGTCTTTATTTAATCCGTCACTTGAGTAAGGTATCAGACATTCCAAACGCTTAGAAAAAGAATTGGTACTAGTCAGCCGATAGTCTGTCACTAAAGCAGCATTCTCAGTTGTGGAGGAAAATAAAATGTTTGTAAATATTATAGAGAGGGAAACAAGGTCAAACTGCTTTACATGCCATTGCAAGGTGAAAATAGCCTCCGAAATGAAAGAATTTCAAGATATCATTGCGAATACCACAAAAGCCAGTCTGGACCCTCCCGTCTATCTTCGTATAAGGTGCTATATCTTCAGTTATATTTCAGCTGGGCCAAAATGATCAAATAAGCAGTAAGTGATGACGAAATAATTAAAATTCATAAAAATAACAGCCTGCTCAATTATTAGCAAGGGAGTTACAGGCTTGCAAAGAGCGCGGAGTTCAAACAGAGCCCATACGTCTTTCTTGTTTTTTATAGAGATAAATGACGTTCTCATTTAAAATATATATTAATTCACGTTATGGATACAACATTTTTGTAAGACCTGCCACAAATCATCCAGCCAAGAGAAATTCTGCCTAGCCAGTTCATGTTCAAAACCATAGTTCGAAATCAAGTCTAAATACTATGAATTTTTTATTAGGAGGTAGGATTCAGTCTCTTTTGGACGTCTTCTGGACAACCAGAACTTAATCTTCAGCTTTTTTTTGTCATATTCCATATTCCACATTAAGATTACAAATATCTGTGTTTTATAAGTAATAAAAATTAAACATTTTAGTTCGAAGTTTTGGATTACACAGAAACATCACAAAAAACACGTTTTTTTAATATGTAATGTTTACATTGTAATGTACTCTCACCTTTGCAGCCATTATTTTAATGTTGTGTGTTATCACAGCATCATAAAATAATAGCTACAGGTTTTTAAAGCATTTAATAAATTTTTAAAGTATCCTTAGACCTTATCATTGAGTGGAGCACCATTTTTGTTGTGTTCCAGTCAAATGTAATGCCATCCAGTGTGGTGAGTGCTGATGAAAGGAAATGCCCGGGAATAAACCAACATGGAATTTATTCAAACAAAACAAAATTGATAGTGAGTCGGCGTGTCTAGCGAAAGAGAAGAATAATTTTCTCTCGGCATTATATAATATCGTGTGACATCATACACATGAGCTGCTTGCAGTGCCCCTCCTCAATCAGGAGGGAGTGAATCACTATAAATGTAAGATTGTTAAAACAACACCCTCAACTCAAGCAGATAATAACTGAAACCAACTTTCCAACATTTTAATTTTTAAAGGTAACAGAGCATAAGGAATCTTTTTTCAATTATTAGGGACAATTCACAATAATCTTCACTTCAATATTTACTGGATTGTACTCGATAAATGTCAGACAATTCCTTGAATAAAAAATGCATAGTGTAAACAAATTTGGTTTTCTTCGTTATGTGGTCCTTTTCTCCAACACTGAGGTAAAACACTAAGGAAACATACATTCCAAGTTTCCGAGTAGTTAAACGTACATTTGAAATTTAAATAATGCTGTAGAATACTTGTAAATTTTGCACTGTACATAGAATTTCAACTTTTTTTTAATCCAAATGCTTCATTTAAAAATACTAATTAGTTCATTCGTTAACCTTCCTTTTAAATCTTTTTATTAGTTCTTGTCTCTTATGAATTGCTAAAATAGTCACTATGATTTTTATTTTTTGTATAGATTACAGCTTTGTATCCATACTCTTGAAGCTTAATTTACTTTATTTTTATACAACGCAGTCCTTTCGAAAATACCTCATTTTGAATTTAGCGAACAAATATTGCATTTTATATTTTATAATCGATGTAATATTTACATAAAGTATTTTTTAACATAATGATGGAAGGCTGTGAGTCTTTATTGGACAGCTAATTAAATATTCTTTCCGCCTTTTTTCTTAGAAATAATGTGATACCTTGTTAGCAAAAATACTTTTTTTCGTGTTAAGGGGAAAAACATTAATTCATGTTATTATCCAAAGGAAACAACCCTTATTTTTATGTTATGCATTTTAGGGTAGTGAATATAATATTTTGCAGTATTTTATCAGCTTGTTATTCCACACACTCAAATTTGTATGAAACATTATTTTAAGAATATCAAAAACATTTATGTTGCAAAATGGAATTACACATTCTATCATTCTGCTTTCAAGTAATCTCCAATTTACTTTTCTGAGAATTGTCAAGCTTTACCATTTATGCTTTTTCCTATAAAATGTATTATAAAATAGTGTTATTCAATCTTTCTACGGAAATTTTAAATCCAACACATTAAATTAATTTCATCGAATTTCAGAAATAAAATACATTTACTTTCTACTGCACTATAAATTTCCGTCTCCGCTAAATTACTATGCTTAATTAAGATGTATGTGTTAATGATTTTACTGTGTTAAATGCATTCGTTAATTAAATGTAATGTTCATATGAAACTGTTACTTTATTCAAAGTTAAATTATTTCGACCTAGAACGAGCTTAATTATAGTAATAATAAAACGCAATAGGTATGAAGGAGTCAGACGGTTTAATGAACTGTCATTCCTTAAACATTGACATATGCAAGTAATTTACGAAATCGGCGCAGAATTTGGACCTGGGAAAACTACAAAACAAACAGAAATGTGTTACTGCTCCGACCTTTTCAATTAACGTTTAGTTAACTTTAATTTAAGTTTAGCTATCTGCAACACGTTTTATTCTGCTAAAATTCTTCTTAACGTTTTAATTGGAGGTATATGTAGAAAAATGTTCTTCCGAATAACTCACGTTTTTTACTGTTAATCAGATAAGTTACCTTGTCTGAAGTTCTAGGATGGATAAATTATACTGTGAATCACAGAAATTTAAACGATTTCTGTAATAACGAAAAATGAATTAAAACTTACGCATACATAGCAATACATTAAACATATCAGTCAGGTAAGGAGTGTCAGATTAGTTAAAATTATTTTTACCATGTATTAGATTATATTACAGAAGTTTTCTCGACTATAAAGATGCTCAATCCGGATACCTATTGGTTCAGTTATTTTTTAAATTTGTAAGTGATCACCTAAGTACATGTTGAAAACTAAAATGCCATTTTGCCTCTTTAATATGTTCGCTGTTAATGTATTTCCAGCTCTAGCTTTCATTTTATATCCTGTTCTTTTACAATATATCAAACCGGGAATGGCGCATTTTCGCTTAAACAGATTTCATGAGATTTTTCCACTAAGTGGGGATTAATTTGTAAGCTTAGAGCTGTCTGTGAGTGATGATCTGTTATTGAAGTTGACAGAACTCTGAAAATAACTACTTTGAAATATCAGGTTTTGCGTTCATAACATTAATTATACTTTGTGTTATGAACCCATCCTACTGAATACTTGGCTCATGAGCATCAAAAGATAAATCTTGATTATTGTGTTGAATAAATAACTCTATGTATCTACAGTGTTCGGATATTTGTTAAACTTTTATCTGTTCCTCATAACGGAAATTGTTGAATACATTATAGATATAAATATAAATCCGTATAAGAACTGCTTAAATCCGTTTTGATTAGAATGAGACATTAGTAAAGAAAACCTGAAAATTTCGTCCTAAATACAGTTCATATTCACTATTAATTTCTCTGTTAAGTTCCTAGGCAGGAACTTCTTATTAATTCGCTCTCAGGAGTACATCACCTTTAGGCGTGTACGCATTTCACGGACACGAGGTACTTAAGTGTAATCATACCTTTATAGGACCTGAGGTACTCATACCTTTTCTTTTCCCATTGTGAGGGTATCGGTAACCTAGTTGGAAGACTAACGGATTAGCAACCGGAGGGTTGCGGGTTCGAAACTCGGCTCAACTAAAGACCATTGTGTGTACGGGGCTGGTGCACATTAAACATGGCCCTTCCACCATAAAGCTAAAAACAGCCAATCAACAAACCAACCTCAATTCAATTCAAACCAACCATTCATTATTGCATTTTCATCTCAGATGTCTTCTTTGCTGAGTGTGCATTTTTCACACGCTCTCTTAATACTTCGCATACACTTTTCTCCCTATTCGCTACTCATCGTTTTCTTGTACATACGTAGTTCAGACTATCACCCCAAGTCCGCTTTTCCTACTTTGTATATACTATGTCGTTATACTATACCTTAATAAATCAATTTTTCTAAATCCTCACCACGAGGTCTACTTCTTCGTGTAAATACGATATGCATAAGGCTTGATTTATTTTCTAGATAAAAATAATTTGATGCCCTTTTTGTGAAATTGTCTTAGCTGTTCCGCGTTTTTGAGACCATGGGCCAGGGTAACTCAGTTGGTAAAGTCACGGATTAGCAAATGGAAGGTTGCGAGTTGGAAACTCGATCCAACCAAATGCCGTCGTGTACGTGGGGGCTGTTACACGTTAAATCTATCGAGGGCTCAGATCTCCTCACGTTGGCATGGTGTGGAAGTTCGGAGAGTGGGGTTCCATCTCGTGATCCCTTACTTCGCACAATAAATACTTAGTATTTAATTAATTTTAGTTAGTATGTTCTTTTACTTTTAACTGTTGACAATAATTTCTACGTAGGCATTTATAATTACGTGTCAAATAGTTTTATTAACAGTGTTGGAATACATTTTCCTGTTTGTTAAGTTCAATTAAACATAATTTTTATTTCAAAACTGCATTATATTCATAAAGTTTTGGAAAGAAACGAGGTTTTTGAATAGCTCTAAATGTACCTGGTTTGTTACTGTACACCACGTCGCAGTGAATGCAATAACCAAAAACTAATCTTCATTAAAGTAGCCATTATGGTCTCTACAGGAGTCCATAATTTATTCATTAAATGAAAGCAGACACCAATATCATAGTTGAGAAACTTTACGTCAAGAAAACGAGCTTTCTTATCGTCTAAATGAAATTGGGAGCACTGGCCTTTGAATTAAGCTAGACGGGCAGTTTAGCGCCAATGGAACTCTCTTTTTCCACTGTATTAATTCCCAAGTAAATTAATATTGATCATGCTATTATGAAAACCTTTGGTTCAACGCGTTATTTGGTGAATGTACAACATCGATGTTTTGGGGCGTTTAGTGAGCAGACGAGAGCTGAAGTTTTGTGAGAAGTAATGTTTTCTTGTAGCGTAGTGTAGATTATTTATTTAGTAATTGCGTTGAGAATTATTAAGCATGAAACACGTTGAAAAAAGATGGTGTAAATATGCAATTACGTAAATTTGTGTTTATTTAAAGTACGCATGCACTTAATTTCCAACTCGATTAAATTCAGTTTTATTTTTACAAAAAATTTAATAGGTTCTGTCGAGGACACGAGCAGTAGTTTTACGTAAATAATCAGCAGAATGAAGCAGACAGAAAGTTTGAACGATTGTTTATTGTGAATATTCAAAAATCTATCAACATTTTGAAAGATTAAAGGTCAGTTTCATTTGTATTGTTGTTGTGCAGCTTGATTGAAGAGTTGATAGCTTTGGACTGACACCACTTAACATAGTCCTCACTCTACACAATCCAAAGATACACTGACCAAAGCTCGCCTGTCACCATAGAATATCGATAGATTGCGCACCTCCTTCCCAGTGCACGGTACGCCTGCACACTTGGTCATATCAGGTACAGATATCTTTTGTCTACATGGCAGTATATCTATCTTCTGTATGTTTCTTCTAGTTCTGAATCATAAGACAAAACAGTTATAACGCTTTTTTCTAACGTTAGACGTTTCATGCATGGCCCCAATACTGTTTCTATTTTAAAGACGTATCCACGTCAAGAAGTAACTAATGTTGAAAAACAACCCGTTAAAGTGTTATTTAAAAACAGAAAAACAACTTCCTTAGCTTTCGCTTTTCATTATAAGAACATTAGGTGCGCACATTTTCAAATACAATAAAAGTGATGTGTTTTATTTTTCCGAAAAATTATTTCAGCGTAATTCACTTAGTATTATATAAATTTCGCCTTTCATTTTCTCTTTCTCACGCTCCCATTGAATTCTCCCATATGAATATTGCTGTCTCATCGTTTAAATGTAAATACTTCCTCAAACTCTCTTCGCTTACATCCTCAGCCCCGTAGACATATCGTGACGTTATCTTTTCTCCAGGCCGTCATCATTATCATGTAAAGAGCTCAAAGTCAAGTTTCCTCCTGGAAAAGGACGTGAACACACAACTCGATTCACAAGTGCACATTAATCTATTTATAATAAAAGGATATTTTAAATTTTGTTGTCTTTTTTTAAACATGATAGAAGACACCAGGATTGCAACTGAGTAGGGAAATTAAATAAAAATAACATGAGTCACTGAAGAATGAAACGATGCAGTTTAATTTCTTTAATTTCATGTTTGGAAAAGTTGCTTTTTAATGACCCAACGACGAACTTCTGTATTTTTTTCGCCGTGTGTCGGTGAAAAGGGTGCTCCGTTGCTTCTACCAGAATGACTTCTTCGGCTTCACTTCCTTTTATGTGACATCGCTAATGTATTTTTGATATTTTTTTGGATGAATAATCTGTTTTGAGAAACAGGGACTTTAGGTGAAACATGACTGACACAGAAACACAGAAATTCCAACGATGTCAATCCAGGACAAGGAATTAGTGCTGGTGCTTTATACGTTACGAAAGACGCCAACAGATGATGAATTCTTTATTAAAATTACTTTTCCAGCAAAGTTATGTAGAACATCTAGTGACTATTGATATAATCATATATCTCTCTTTAAGAGACTGTTTTAAATAAATGTTGATTTATGATCGCAAAAGGCGATAGACTATTATTTCTACACACAATAGACTCGAATGTTGAATTCAAATTTTCATCAATAATCCAAATGCATTTTCAAATAAGGACACTTTATCATGGCTGGTTTCTAGTCCATAGAGAAATTAAGGTCCAGAAAAATTTTAAGATTGTTAAAATCCCTAATGAACCACTGTGTAAAGCGCCGACAGGATACTTATTTTCCAGTTTCCTTAGTTTCTGTACAAAGGACAGATATCAACGTTGTATATTTCGCGCGATTGTGTTATTTTAAAACTACTGATAGGTCTTCAATGAACTATTGTGCATTTTAATTGTAAAATTAGTCCTTTTTATTCAAATTTAGAAAATTGAATTTATTGTCGAGTTATGGAAGAATACAGTCATCTCCCACTACTTATTTTGATATTAAAAATTAATATATTTCTGAAAAAATTTCCAAAATATGTGAAGTGATACGGCATTAGGTGAAATTGCTCTGTTGTGGTAGCATCTCTTTAGTACAGTTTTCGGTACGTTTCTGGAAGACTTTGTGACTCCATTTCGATTCTGGCCAATGTCACTTTGAAATTCTCATTTTCCATTTACCAAACACTTTTCACTTTTTCTCTAAATTTCATCTGAAAAGGAAGATACTGATTTATTCAACATTGGGTATTTTGGACACTGGATCAAATTACGTCCAATTTGCGTCCAAATTACACATGAAAGCAAAAATATTACTTACTATAAGTAATTTCGAGATATTTAAACATATTTGAAACGCAATTATGAAGTATTTAACTTTAAATTTTATATATATACAATTTATAAGTACATAACACTGAAATACTTACACAAACACCATATGCTCTCATAAATAGTTGTATAATTTTAGTGGTAAGTAATAAGCATTCAAAGAAAATAGGAAACTTAAATACGCAGGTTTGATAGAGCAATAAACGAATATTTCTACTGTAAAACTTTTCCACTTTTAAACTCAACACTCAGCACAAGGACAAAAACACTGATCAAATAACCTCACTGTTTTAAAAATCATATCATTCTTTTAATTCGTGTACAGTCGAAATTACAGACCAAATTTTAAGCAATTCATTTTGAAAAGATAAAATTGCCATACCCTCCTCCAAACCAACACAGAATCAATAAAAACTAAATTGCTTTTCAAAGCAAAACAGTACGATTCCGGTAATTATCTCAATAATTGCATTGCACTGAATAAGCCACGAAGATTTTTTTTTCTAACTGAGAAAATAAGCGAAAGAACTTACTTCATTATGAATACAATAGACGGCTCATATTCAAGGACCCAGAAAATTGATTATTACGGTATGAAATAATGGAAATAAGTACGTACATATATTTATACGGCCAATGCTTTATATTTAATTAAATTAAGCTAATGTAACATGTCTCGAGCCTTGTAGTCATGAGGCTTAATGCGACCTGATTATTCTTAATTACTGAGGATTATCTTGTTGGTTCGGTCGTGGCTAGAGAAGGAGAACCAAGCACTAAGCTTGTCCAGTACTTCTAACAAGACGCTTGATTGCACTTTTCGCTTTCCCGAAAGTGTTCTAATGGAAGAATAATTTTCTAAATTTGGGGTTCAATACTTCTCTAAGCGGTATTTGTTAATTAAAAATATAGGACGGTCACAATTTATTTCGGGTGACATTGCAAAGCTGAAGTAACGGAATTTTTGATAGAATTAACATAATTGGAAAATCATACCTTTTTATTAAAAAAAGCATTCTTTAAAATTAAAATGGCGTCTAATTTTTTTAAAATACCAATACACATGTGCTAGCATAGGTTATTGAGTTTTTAATATTCTTGTGCATGTATTATGTAGAACATTATGCAAAAAATCAATACTTTCATACTTATTACTAGGATTCGAAGAAGCGTGGATTGTCCAAATTAATGAGTATAATTCCAGTTTAAGGACTTCAAAAGGTATTTTTTGCTGTTAATACTTGAAAAAGGGATATCTTTCACAAGTAGTTTGTTTCTGTAGAGCTAAATACAGATTACGCTAGTATTCTTTTGCAGCTTGTGGCTTAACTTGACATATTACTGGAATGCTACTTCAGCATGTTGCTTACACTAACAATTAACGCCAAACATCATCAAATTGGCTATGCATCAAATTGATTCTTAATCGAAAGTATCTTTTCATCTCTACGTTTACCCTACAAAATCTCTCATTGTTGAATTTCTTCTGAACGTAGATGCTCTCCTTTAACACACCCACATACATTTTATTCACAGGCGCAGTTCACTATCGATTAAAAGAATGAAAAAACTAAATAATCTTGTTTACTTCAAACAAGCTAGTATTTATGAAAAAGCGCATCCGATATTTCTTCCAATTGAAAACAAAGATGTCTGTTAAAGCTTCAAAGAAAAAATAGAATCGGGTCAAAGTTATAATTAAATTCCATTTCTGCGTTGGAAGAATTCGGAAAACGCAAAAATCAACTCCTTTTTGTTCAAACAATTCCTTAGAAATAATCATGAAATTTTGTCTGGAGAGATTATGCTCAAATTAATTTTAGAAGTTGTAAGAAAGATCAACTGCACAAAGCACGTTCGATACCATATATAACTGCTTTGTTGAATCCCATGGATGAAAATTAAATTAAAATGAAAAATAATACGTTAGAATATTAAAATAAATTTAATTCCTTTAGTATAATCTTTATTTTCTTCTAGAAAATTCTTACATAATGTATTGTATTTCTCTTTAGTAAAGCATTTATTTAGTTCCAATTTACTGATCAAATTTTAAATCGTAAATTTTCTTTTTGCATTGAAATAAAATTTGAAATACGGTGTATTTAGAATCATTTTGTAAATATATTGTATTTCACATGTCATTTTATACAAAAACAGTACAAGTATATCTGTAATTCTTATTCATTCCTGTATTCATTCATTCCAACGAGGAATTTATTTCTTCGATGCTATCTTCTAAGATTAACCTAAAAAATCCCTAACCAATACAATCCTTCGAAACATTTCCTCTTCCTTGTCTAGCTTACTATTAAAACAAAACAATTCTAGTGAAGAATGGTTTTAAAACCATTTATTTGGCAAAGTAAACTAATTTTAAGCCAGTAATTCATGATTTATCCTTTCGCAAAGGGATTTGTATATACTTTATATTTATCATTTACTCTTATGTATAAGAAATAACTTTAGGATATTTCAATAATTTGATTTATCATACAATTTTCACAATGCCTTTCACGTTTCCTAAATTGTAAAAATAGAGTGCTTTTACATGAAACATTTAGAAATGAGTTCCAAGTCCTGTTTTTCATTTCACTCTAAACATGTTTTTCAATGTTGAAATATCAATAACGAGAACGAAATTGTAACTTATATAAAAAATAATAGCACCTGTTACTATTGTGAGGCAATTTATAATAATGTTTGATACAAAATATTGAAAGTTTACATTTTCAATACCACACAGTTACCTAATATTTTATTACTAAACATGATATTTTCCTGTTTATCAAGCATCGGGATTTTGAGAAATCAACAAAGCATTTTAATTTCTAAACAATTTAGTTTTAATTAAGTGTTGGTATTTATCAGAAAAGCAATTAAATTTCGAAGATAAATCTCGGAGATGTTACACAGCAAACCTTTTTCTGTTTTATCTAAATTGCTATCTATTCTGTTTATGGTAGGAGTAACCTGAGTAGATGACAATGACAAAAATCAATTTAAATAAAACTATGTTACAGGAATTGACACAGAACTCATGGCATATTTTACTGAAAAGGTAATGGCTTATTTGTATTTGAAACGTGGATTAAAACTCGAAATAAGTTGTTATCAGAAGGAAAGAGGTGTCTCGTGTTAGAGAACACATGGGTTGACAAGAGGATTATGGGTGGTATTTACCTGTAGAAAATTGAATGATACCATTGAAATTAAAATTATGTTGGTTGCTTTATGGTCACATTTTAGTCAGAGGTAAGCTATGGAACTATTGACCTCGTATTGCGAAAACTACCAATAGAATATGTATTCTAAATTCAATATTGTTCGTAGTATAAATTAGAACAATGCAGTAAAAGTTCGAACAAGTCTTGGCCCAAAATGCTTTTCTTTTAGGAAGGAACGATTTCAGTTTTTCTTCCCCTTCTCCAAAAAAACGTTGCGAGTTCGAAACTCGGTCCAACCGAAGACCATAAATCTGTCGTGGCATCAAATATCCTCACGTTGGCGTGGAAGTTTGAAGAGTGGAATGCTAGCTCAGGTGTTGTTCTCGTCATCTGACGGTGGTTCAAAATTACGAGTCGATGTCCTTGATCACTGCAAAGTACAAAGTGACTGCTTATGGTCAAAAATATAATGTGAAAATTCAACGTAAGAGCAACAGTTACAAAACATTTCGAAAGATACCAAAAATCGTATTTAAATTATTGACAAGGTGATAGAAAGGATGAAATTATTTGATGTTCATGGCTGTTTACAGGAATAGAAAAAAAACTGCAATCAATGTTTCCTATGACGACCACACAATAAGAATATCAGAGATATCAAATTCGCTGCGTCTACTAAATATAAATTTGCTTGACGGAGTTTAGTTTTCTGTTGAGTTCCAAATGCTTAGTTCAAAAGACAGCAATCGAAACAATTTTTCTTGCAACGCAAATTTTAGCAATCAGAAATTTCAGAAAAGCCAAAATGCTGCTTTAAATAAATATATATATCGGGTTAGGCTGGTTGTGTTTTATGACGTAATATCAATATTTTCCCAAACTGATCGAAAAACACGAGACAACATCAAATAAATAGTATGCACACAAAGACAGGTTTACTGACACAAAGGGGAGAAATACACCTTAGGTAAATTCAGGACTCGAATCTGTGCAAAATACAACCCGCAGGTTCTAAATCTATGTGCAAATACATTGAGCCATGGTGGCTCTGCATAGTTTTGAGAAACTCATTATTTCAAGTTAAAATTCATAGGCTTAACTATTTATTAATTTTAATGCATCTTTTAAATAATGGGTTACTTTCAAACCTAACCGCTTCAAACGCAAATCAGCGCCCTAAAAAAGCATTTATGAATATCAGATGACTCATAATGCTCGCGTACCTCCACGCATTCATTCGATCCCCATGAAATAAAACCAATACATTCGGTCAAGTAAATATACTCCAAATGGTTTCGATGAGATATCTTGTCCATCAAGATCTGGTTAATTTCGTTAATTACGAGGTAAGTCGTCATCAAGAAATTGCCGAATTTTCGATGATGTGATCAAGAACTGGTCAGTTTTTTGTAATGACGAGGTATCTCGCCCATTAAGTTTTGGTCAGTTTTCTTCGAATAACGAGATATTTCGTCCACCAAGTTCTGTTTAGTTTTTCTAATTACGAGATATCTCGTCCATCAAGTTCTGGTCAGTTTTCTTCTAATGACGAGATATCTCGTCTATCAAGATCTGGTTAGTTTTGTTAATGGCGAGATACCTCGTCGTAACAACCACCAGGAGTGTTAAAATAAAATACAAATAAAAAAAGCGTTTTATTGGGAAATTTGACAAAACTTGGATTTTCAAATTCAAATTTATATGGTAAGTAAAAGTGGACCGTCTAAACAAAGAAATGTTTAGAGATAGCAGTAATATAAATCTTTGAAAAGCATTCTTTCAAATAAATATGCATAATATTAGGAAACTTACTATTTCTAATTCACAGGCTTAACCATATCTTAATTTGAATGCAGTCATTAAATAATGGGGTACTTTTTCAAACCTAACAGCTGCAAACCCAAATGAGCTTTCTAAAAGGGCACCATCGTTCATCAGGATCGCCCACCCTCTCTCATTCAAGTAATCCTCATGAAATAAAAACCAATGCATTGTGTCAAGCAAATATGCGTCTTAGGAAATTTTACTAAACTTAGATTTTCAATTTCAAATTGAAATGCTAAATAAAGGAAAGAGGACCATCCAAACCAAATTTTCTAACAAAGCAATGCTTTGCAATAGAAATGTTTGAAAACAATGCTGCAACCTAAATATGCATCACGCTAGGAAACTATCCGTTTCTGGTAAAAATTCAGACTTAACCATTTCTTAATTTGAATGCATCCATTAAATAATGGGCTACTTTCAAACCTAAACACTGTAAACCAAATGAGCGTCATAAAAGGACATTTATGAATGATATCACCATCGCTCAGCTGGATCGCTCATCCACTCTCATTCAAGCGATCCTCATGAAATAAAAACCAATTCATTGCGTCAAGTAAATATGCGTCTTCGGAAATTTTACTAAACTTAGATTTGCAATTTGAAATTTAAATGCTAAATATAAAACAAAGAACCATTCAAACCAAATTTTCCAACAAAGCGATGCTTAGAAATAGAAATCTTTGAAAACAAATGCTTCAAAATAAATATGCATCATGTTAGGAAACTCGCCATTTCTGGTTAAAATTCACATACTTAACCATTTCTTAATTTGAATGCAGCTATTAAATAATGGGCTACTTTCAAACCTAACCGCTGCAAACGCAAATGAGCGTCCTGAAAGGCCATTTATGAATGATATCGCCATCTCCCATCGAGCTCGCCCACCCAACAATTTGAAATTTAAATGCTAAATAAAAAACAAAGAACCATTCAAACCAAATTTTCCAACAAAGCGATGCTTAGAAATAGAAATCTTTGAAAACAAACGCTTCAAAATAAATATGCATCATGTTAGGAAACTCGCCATTTCTGGTTAAAATTCCCATACTTAACCATTTCTTGATTTGAATGCAGCTATTAAATAATGGGCTACTTTCAAACCTAACCGCTACAAACGCAAATGAGCGTCCTGAAAGGCCATTTATGAATGATATCGCCATCTCCCATCGAGCTCGCCCACCCAACAATTTGAAATTTAAATGCTAAATAAAAAACAAAGAACCATTCAAACCAAATTTTCCAACAAAGCGATGCTTAGAAATAGAAATCTTTGAAAACAAACGCTTCAAAATAAATATGCATCATGTTAGGAAACTCGCCATTTCTGGTTAAAATTCCCATACTTAACCATTTCTTGATTTGAATGCAGCTATTAAATAATGGGCTACTTTCAAACCTAACCGCTACAAACGCAAATGAGCGTCCTGAAAGGCCATTTATGAATGATATCGCCATCTCCCATCGAGCTCGCCCACCCACTCCCATTCAGGCGATCCCCCATAAAATAAAGACCACTCATTTCCGAACAAAGATCGTCAGCATTTACGCGAACAATTATTCAGAACTTGGTCATTCCTGATGAGACCCCAGAATTAAACGCGAGCACAGAAAGCGAGAAAGACCCCTGAAGAGGATCGGAAATTTCAGAAAACGATCTCTTCTGTTCGGCGTTCCAACACGCAAAGTACGAGTGGCCATTGGGGCGGAAAATGCTTCATAACCGGCGAAGCAAAGTTATCATCGGAATTAATTCTCCCCAACCCTTCGCCGTGTTATATCTCTCAAGAGCTACCGTTTTCTATTAAATGTAACTAGTCCTTTCAATCGTCCGTAATCGCCTCGGGACCGGGCAATCGTCACATGCATCGCGTGACTGGCCCAGGACAAATAGGGGCGCTTTTGCCAGACTTAGACCGTGACTAGGGCGGTATTGATCGATACCTCCTGTAATGAAAGGTGCGGATTAACTCCTTTTAGCGCCGGCTTGTAAAGGTGAGGGAGAAGGAATTGTTTCTTAAGCTTCACCACCGTTTGAAAGAGCTCGCTTTGTTGGGAGGAGGGGGTTTGTTTGCGGGGTGCGTGCCAATTGGCGATCCGCCGCTGATTAAATTACAGAAAGTTTAGGTTTATTTAAATGAAATTAATCCAATGGAGGTGCTGAATATATGGCATAAAGTGCTATAATTAGACGTAATTGTTAAATTCTAATGAAACTAAAAATTCGTTTAGGTATGTAAGTTGTGCTGTCAGAAAGTGATGGCGATGACCGGAAATCAGTTTCAAAATGGTATTGTGTTCCCTTACAGCTCCTTATTGTTTTTATCTTCCTTTGGATTCATGTTCCTGGGAAATCTGGTAAAATAACGAACTCACTGTTCGGATTAATATGATTTCAGAAATTTTAGAACAGTTTTCTTAATTACAGTAGAATCTTGATTATACGAGCTCCAATGAACCAAGTGTCTGGGTTACACAAAACGCATTTTTGGGCCGTCATGTTTCCGGGGGTATGCCCACTGAGCTTGCAAACTTGCGAGTTGTAAGTGGTGCAGGTTTGATTCTTGTCAAGGTAGATTCCTCCCAGGGTGTATTTCTCTCAGTAATACTTTCCTTATGCTTGTATGTCCATTACTTGACATTACCTTTTGACTGTCACGGCATGGCTAAATGTGGCCACTTGCGCCATAAAAATTATCTAATCAACTGAACCTAATTTGTTACCGAGTTCGCTTTTTAAACATTAAGTAAAGCTTCAATCTCAAGAGTGAGCACTTTGTCCTTGACTGATCTAATTTTGTAGTGTCAGACAATACATTCTATAACTAATTTGTCGACTTATCTTTAGTGTAATGAAATGAGAACAGGGAAAGATGAAACGAAATCCTTTTAACGTTTTCAGTCGGTTAGGATAACGTTTTGTGGGAAAATTCTAATGGCTAAATAAAATAGGTTGAAAATAAAATGTTCACAAAAATACATTAATTTGTAGTGCGTTTAATAATTACTAGTTTCTGATGAATATACACAGATATCCCCAAAATAAGGATGCTGTGGAATCCGTATCAAGCAAGGTCACCTGATCTCAAACCAACAGAGTTTGATGCTTGTGTTGCTTGCTCTACATCGCATTGCAGACTACAAAACCACCAAAGACTGTAGAAGAGCGAATATATGCATTAGTGAACTAATGACACTCCTTGGTACAGGTACTATTGAACAGCCTTGTTGAAAGCATGTTTACACGTTATGAAAGCTGCATTAGTGTCCGAGACCAACACATTAGCTATTAGGCTGCTCTTCAAAAGAGTAAAACACGCTTTTTTTCGGCAATAACTAAAATATATAATGTTTTTACGTTCTACACAATGCTGCTTTATTCTAAGCTTTTATTTTTTTAATTGAATACGTCTTTGAAATAGGAACAATACTGGGGTATTGAAGAAAAGTCTACAAAACAACATTACAACTGTTTTGTTTTATGATTTCAGATATAGGAGAAACATCCAGAAGACCAACATAGAATCGTGTAGATAAAGGATGTCCGTACCTGACATGACTTTCGGACCGAGTGCGCAGGCGCACTGAACGCGGAGAGGGGTTCTACAATATGTCAAAATTATACGATGCTCGGCGATCTTTGGGCCAGTGCAACTTTCGATTCTGTGGAGTTCGGACTGCGTAAGTGATATCACTAGAAAGCTGTCAAACTACAATAAAATTACTATTGGACAACAGAAATCCCTGAAGAAAATACCACACTGCACTTTAATTGGTCATACTTTAAATTAATTGTTCAATATTCACACACGCAATAAATAATCGTTCAAACTTCCTATGTCTGCTTCATTCATTCCCAATCCAACATTAAGCCCGAGTATTCACGTCAGAACTAGGTTTATGCCCTCGACATAAACTACCAATCCTTTAAATTTTTTAGTTCCCAGTCCCCCTGCCTTTAAGAGGCAAGTGGGTGTTATTTCATATTCTTGTGGAATATTCATTAGTAATTTTAGGTACTTCGGTGCATGTTCTTGGTATAATCAATTATGTATTCTTTACGAATTTGTTCTATCGACCTTTGTAAAGCGTAATAAAATGAAATGTATATAATGCCTAGACAGGAGAGAGAAATGATTAGTCGTGTAATCAGTTGTACTTCAGCAACACCGTATAGTTCAGTTCTGTAAGTTACAAAACTAACAAACGTTTGCGTTAAATAAGTATTGATTACAGAATATATTTTTCGAATTCTGAAGCCCAATATTTAAGGTAAAACTCATTTAGAATCACCCAATTGTTATTTAAATATATAATTTTAGAGAAACGCAAATTACCTGAACTTTCAATATAATCCTCCACAAACATTAAAAATTAAAAAAATTAAGTTCTCATAATTAAACATTTTGTTGTTTTTGTCATCGAGGTTACTTCAAATGAAACTAGCATCTCTGAGCGACATTTTAAGAATTCAACGGAATGGAAACTCTAAATTAGAATCTGAAGCGTATATAAATCTTTAAGTAATTAAACTTTACCTTTATTCTCGTCTAACGTTGGTAATTAATTATATGTCAGTATGAATTTCTCTAAGATATTATTAATAACTCTCATTCACTCAAGCTGTTGGAATGAAAGACGCATAAATCACCATGGGATTTTTAATTATTCGGAAGGTTTGTTGAAAGAAAATGCTAAATTACTTTCCCTTCATTAGGTTTCACGAAGTAATATGGCTCAAAGTAACGAAATATTTCGCGTATCAAAGATTAAAATAGTAACATATTGAAATTATTTTGTATTTAAAAAAGTAACATCCTGTGATTCCCTCTTCAGGGTGTCTGTGAAGAAATACATTCCACTAAATAATACATTTTCTTAATTTTAACCCTCCTGGTGGTTGTTTAGTTGAGGCATCTTGTCATTAGCAAAACTAACGAGAGCTTGATCTCGTCATCATACAAAATCGGCATCATTTTGATGATGTAGTATCTCGTCATTACCAAAAATTTTCAGATTTTGAGGGACGAGGTATCTTATTGAAACCCCTTGGAGGGATAAGAGTAAGTTGGTTTGTAAAATTTTTAGGTAAAGTCTAATTTATTGATCTGAAGAAAATAGAATGATAGATTGACCAGGATTGTTTATGTATAATTTAAAAAAAAATGTATATATATATATATATATATATATATATATATATATATATATATATATATATATATATATATATATATATATATATATATATATATATATATATATATAAAGTTCGTGGATGTCTCGTTGCAAAATCATTAAAAACCTATTTTTAGCATCTACATATATATATTTCACTAACGTACATGGTACAAAACTCGAAGTTATTTGCGTACTTTCGAGTGGCATATAGCATCGACTGTTATGGAATTCATTCACCAATTTCGCCCTTAGTTTAAATATACTTGATTTTTCACTACCAGCCTACTAATTTAACTACTTGCTAACGCAACGCATGACAGTTTACCAGTTAATGATATTCTTCAGAAGTTTGATTAGAGAAAGCAAAAATAATTTTAACTCCAAATATGTCGAATTGCTTTAGAACAAGGGAACGAGGTGAATTGAAGTGGACTTTCAGAATCATCAGTAAAATGACTGAGGTGTGCTTTCTTTCCATTCATTTTTATTGGAAATAAAAACTAAAACCAGTAAAAGTAAACGAAAGGTGTTACATATTTTGGAAAATTTTATTTAATTTGGAGGAAAGAAATTAAATATATGTGAATATGGATGCTATATTCATTATAGATAGATTGAAATAAGGTATGAAATGTCAGTAACGACAATGCCATCAATGGATATAAGCAATTAAAAGTATTTTAGCGGGTATGCTATGCACGGGTGTGCTAGTTTATGATACATTCGAATAAAGTACTATTCCATTTATAACTATAAAAATACAAACTTCGAAGCCACTGTCTTTGTTACACATAAAATCAGCATTACCCCTGTTTCGTCACTTCCTTCCCTAGTAATTTTATCACTGGTCATGTAAAATGTTAAATTAAGCACATCATTTATCATTCAAGGATCAAAAGTGAAACCTACAAATAAACATAAATATTGAAGGAAGCATCAATTGAGGTCAATTGTATTCTGTTTCGAAAACAGTGAAAATCAACAAGAAACTTTCACAAATTCGCGCAATAAAACATTGATGTAAAAAGTATCGATTACTTGAATTCGCTTAAAAATTTCCCGAAACATTTACTTAAGTAAAGGTTACAAATTAGTTAAAACGATCCTTCTATTTATACAAGAAGCGGCCCCTTTAATGCCAAACATGAAAAGTTCGGAAGATTAATAGCATTTTGCCTTTGAACATAAATTGGAAAGAAAATGTGTTTACGGTTAAGTTTCTTTCGTTTTGTAGCAGATAGGTTGACGTTTATGTACTGTTCTGTCGTATCGCAATTTCGTAAATTAGATTCTACAACTAATAGATGTAGTTTATTCCCTTAAGGAGTTAATTTTTCTACTTCCAACCTATTGGGAGCCGCAAAGTTTAACCGATCAAATTATCCGCAGTTCTAATTTATATTCACGAAGTTAGTATTACTTACATCAGCTTCACTAGGAAATAGTGCTATTAAAAATCGAAGTGACCTTAATAAGTGAGGTGATGTACAAAAAGTGTAAGTAACGATTCGCATATGTTTAATGCTATAATGAAACCATTTATTTTTTCTGAGCTTCAGCATGTTTTTAGAAGGTACAAGTACAGGGTCTCCTCGACTTACAACGTATGCGGCTTACGATCATCCGCACTTACGACCACAAAAGTAAATAAATAAAAATAGTAAATAAAGAAAGATAACTGTATTGGTAGGGTCAAAAAGGTACAATAGAGTACATATTATGTATTTTTCACATTATGTACAATAATTATGCGTACATAGATTGAATTGTTTTTGTTTCATGTACAATTTTTATAACCCGTTTGAATGAAAATAGTGTTGAAAAATATAAATCCAACTTACGACTTATCAGTCGTGGAACGGAACTCGGTCGTAAGTCGAGGAGACCCTGTGTGTGATAAAATAATTTTTTGATTTTGACAGTTGGCAGTTGAAAACGAACACAAGAAATAAACATTGGTAGAAGAAACAAACATTTGGTAGAAGAAACAAACATTTGATAGAAGAAACAAACATTTAGTAGAAGAAACAAAATTTTGGTAAATGAAACGAGCGCTCTCTAATAACCAAAGCATAAATTGATTTGTATCACCATGAGAAGTATATTTCTTTAAATCACATTATATCTTGAAAAAAAAACTTCTCGTAAACAACGATAACAGTGTGTGTGCAGGGTTTGAATCAGAGTTTGCCTTCTGTTAGATATTTCTCTTAATCTTATTCCTACACCAGGAAAACCTTTGGAGTAGGGGCCAGTTAAGAACTCGCATTAAATTCAACGTTATAAAATACGCTTATCACCATAGCGTGACAAGTTGAAAAGAAACAAATAATACGATATGTAACGATTTATAGCATAGTCAAAATAAGGAATTGGGAGTGGTCAAGCAGCTACAGCGATTAAATATGAGAACAGTGGACTTGCTGGCATTGGTCAGCGCATTGGGTATGAAGCTGTATTTTATTGGGGTTAGAGCAACCGAAAAACGATAAACATTGGGAATCTCTCGAGGAGTACCAGATATCTAGAAAATGCTGAGAGCGGATGACGGTAAAAGAACGAGCTCCCCGACAAGTAAAATCTTAAAAAGTGATTTCTGTCCCCTTAGCACCATCCTCATCTCAGCGTGTCATGTATCAGTTACACCCCAACGCCCAATGTCAAAGTAATGCCGCGAGTACTACTCTCTTGAACTTCCTATACACATATTTGATCCCTCACCATTCCTGCCCATACCCATGATGCTTTCCTCCTCACCAATACTATATATGGCATGAAATATTCACGAACTCAGTGTGCTTTTATGATCAGTATGGAACTCAAATCAAATTTGGATACGGCATCTTTTATTCAATGTGATAGCAATATTCTGTACATATATGTATATGCATAATTTGCAAATAATTAAATCAATTAATATATAAATTTACAATTCATTGTACGACTCTAGCAACACTGATATTTGAAATCTTGAATGGCAGTTAAAAGAGGACAAAATGATGGCAATATTATCAGAGAAAATTGCTTATTAACTTATTTAAGCAAAGGCGGAAAGAGATATCGTGGTTACCTACACGCGTATCTGCAGTTTACATGCATTTGAAATTTTGCTTTGGCAGCGATATTATGTATTTGGACAAGACTGATTCTATAATCCTGTCATTTGCAGTATCGTATTTGGCTACATTTAGTGTTGACTGCAGTTCACTGGTGATAATGCGGATTAAGCACTCGCATTGAATCACAATGGTCACCCTAGATTCAAAGTAAACATACCCTTCCTCAAATACTGGGGACCGTAGATTGACCTCAAGGAAGATGTCAAGAGTTCAAGCCTTTAATGAACAGATATCAGTGACCACTCCAATTAAGACTTTGAAGTTATACCTAACTGTCATTACGTATAAATTTTTCGGCCATAATTCTGTCATTTTTATTAAGCTCCTTCATAGACGGATGGGAAGGTATTAAGTTTCAAATCCTGCCCTGGGGTTCTTCGAAAGAAGTCCTTGTGCTTCTCAGCTCAAGTGTCATTATTAACAACGACGAACAGCGTAAGTGAAGTCCCTAATTCTTACATTTACTTGACGTTGCGCAGCTTGGCGAAATATGGCCTTTACATAATAAAAACTAACCAATCCTAATTTTCACAATATATATCATTGCTTAACATGACTAGTAAAAACACTGTTTATATTCAAACATATTACAGCTGTAAGCAAACTATAGACAAGTTTTACACATTTAACATTTTGTTCTCATGGAACATAAGACTGCTATATAATTCAAAGGTCAACAACAAACAAATATCAACAAATCAACACAGAAACTAGGACACGATGGAAATTAAATCCAATTCTAAGTCACTGAGAACATTTATATGAGATGTATTGCATTTTGATAAAGTGAGTGATCAAAGCTTAGTGTTTCAATAAGGCATAATAAGATATGGCCATGTATCCCTAAATAAAGATTTCAGATAAATATTGAAACTTATTGTATACATCTAATCAATTTCATCAGTTACATATATTGGTACCATAATTATTATTAAGTATCACTTAGATATAATTTGTAATCAATTGGCTAAGATTTTAAAAGAATCTTACCAAATTAATGCATTGTTACTTCAATAACTAAAATTGTGAGCTTCAAAACATTTATTACGTAATAAATAACATCGAATTTTCCATATTAACAATATACGTATTGGAAAAATATATCTTTGTACTTACTGAATAGTTGTACGGCATGCCAGGTCAAGAAATCCATTTTTAAGTTAGACTTGATCTCAGAAATAACGTTGAGAGCTTTAATTTGCTAATTTCAAAGTGCATACTTCGATAAAGGACAGGTTGTAGCAGTATTATATGAACCAAAATCCATCTTGAGACTAGACTAGTGAAGTACTAACCAGTTAAAACCCTTTTGCTTATTAAATAAAATTTCTTAGAGCATTCTATTAAAAATGAGAAAATCGGTTCTACAATTGGTAATTCTAACAGTAGAAATGAGAAGTAGATACCCAATTCTGAGATTTTAAAAAGTTAAGATTTTTGTAGTATATAATATTTAGGCCTAAATTTCGTTGTTTTAAAAACCAAGACTTAAATAATGATTTGGTAATTGGTAACAGATAAATTTTCAGACACTAACATAAATAAATTTTTTCCTATAAAAAATAATCATTGTTCACTAATTAAGAAAATTCGATATAGTTAAAAATGATAACAATTACATAATCATCATTAATAATTGTTATCCTTTTTAGTTACATAGAATGTTTCCCAAAATCGACTATATATCACCGACAAATTCTTTAGTTTCTAAATATAGAAATATTTTATGGCAGTATTCCATTGAAAAGTTGGCATATTTTATGTAACCTACTACATTATACTGAATGCTAACAGAAATTCAAAGTTCTTAAAGATTATTTTTTGCTCGAAATACCTAAAATAAATATAACATACGTATTGAGATGTAAAATGTAATTTTATGGATTGAAGCATGTATAGATTGAAGTGTAGGATATGTTTCTCTATATGTATTCAGTAATTAAATTTGTTGTTGAATCTAATTCTATCCAAAATGTAAGAACTCCTATGAAGAAAGTTTTGTTAAAATTGTTGTCTTACTAGAAAATAAACCAAGTAATATTGTGTGAATCCTCCTTCTAATCTAGGCCGTAAACTAATGACTCCAGGAACAGTTTCACTTACAATGTCCATTTACTCTTACAAGGAACAGGGTCTTAAAATGAGGATAATTCGTTAGTCTAATGGATGTTTTGAGATGTTTGGAGCTGGGTTGTTACAAGAATTCTCAGCTACTTTTATTCGGTCTTACATTGAAGTTGAAATGAGTTTTCATTTTAATGGTACTAAATGGTTTATGTATAGTCACAGGAAATGCAGATTGCATATTAAGCATAAAGAGGTACATTTCCAAACAAAGTTACTATAACAGCTTTCCTTACAAAAAGAATTAATAGACATGTACATTCTATTATCTTATGCACTACAATATATTTTAATGGAACATTTCAGGCTTTCCAGGATACGTATGGGTCGATTTCTAGCCAATATGAAATAGCCATTATGCTAAGCACGAATGAAACAGGCTTTAACCCTCCGTGGTTTCTAAGAGACATCTCGTTCATTAAGATCTGACCAATTTTGCTAATGACTATATATCTCGTCTTCAAGAATGCCTATTGAATTCCGAATAATAAAGATATTGCCTTTTTTATGATGACGAGATCATGATCAGGTCGGTTTTTCTAATGAAGGTATACCTCATTCATTACGATCTTGTCAGTTTTAGTATTGACGAGATACATCGTCTAGGCAATCACCAGGAAGGTTAATATAAACTGTTGTTTAATATGTTTTGATCATGTTTCTACTATTGATGTTATCCAATATAAGAAACATTACCACTTATTTTTATAAGTGAATTTGGAAATACATCTGAAAATAAATTGAAGGATTAAATGTATTCGTGTAAGTAATCTAAGATCTTATAACTGACACATTTTCAGTGTTAATTTCAAGTGTGAGATATAGTATATAAATACTACTACGCATCGTTTATCAAATTAGCAATTTCATTTGACTAGGAATTTGAATTGGAAAAATTTTCTAACCATTTGTAAGTACATATTATAATCTCAAATTCTCAAATTGAAAATATGTATGTGCAATTTAATGACGACTAATGATCATTTAATCCAATTTAACTTGGCGTTTGAAATCTGCAAGTGGTACAGTACAAGTCTAGAAAATATAAGGATACTCAAACAATTTTGAAGTTAGATCTTAGTGAAGCATTTTCTCACTTCACAGATATGGTGTTACATTTTGCTGTGTTTGTATATACAGATAAACTGTTAATTTTGTAGTTCACTAGTGCATTTCTAACAAAAATGAATAAGATTGAGTAGAATGATTTTGCAAGAATAATATGTATTAAAATAGAACTTTGTTCTTTCGTTAAGCAAATCAATTTGCTTTTGCTAAGTTCATTGTATCGTGATTATGTTACGATCAAGATATGATAATTTTTGTTTCTAGTAACGACATATCTCATCCTTCAAGATCTGATCAATTTTTTCTAATGACAATATATCTTGACCATCAAGATCTAGTTCTTTTGCTAGTGGGGAGATACCTCGTGGAGACAACCACCCGGAGGGTTAATTCAGAAAAGTCATACATTTCCTAGCATGGTTGAAGGTTTGGCTATTGCAGATAGTTAGGTAATCCGGTTGGAATATGGCTACAGATAAGTTTACAAGATAACTAGTGATAAGGTTAATAGGTGACTCATAATTAATATACTTTGATACTTTTCATCCTTGTTTTGCGCTAAAACAAAGTACTAATAACTCTAATTTTTGTGCACAACGCAGCAAATGTGTTCTCAGTATATTATAAATAAAATAGACTATAGAAGTGTATTTTGCATCCCTCATCCTGCTGACATTACTTTGGAAACAAGTAATAAATTTTGTTTCATAGAAGTGAAAGTCAATTTTTGTGAGCGAAAAAAACCCCTTCGTGATTCCAAAAATACTGACGCATTTGAATTTCTTTTACTATAACTGCTCCCTTAGATCGAGAAACAAAAGAATAACAGCCGTGGATATTTTTCCTATCTTAAAACCATCGATTTCCAATATCTAACTGCTAGACACATTCCAGCATAAAACAGCAAGTGGTGGGTAAGATAGTTTACAATATGGATTTCGAGCAGAAAAAATACGTAGAAGGGGAGAGTCATGTTGGACTTAAGAAGGATTTTATAATAAAATATAGATAAAAATATACTCGGATTATATTAGACGAGGACAAAAATAAAAACAGCTGGTGTGAATCTGGCACCAAGCGCCTGTCAGGACATGTTTCAAACACTCAAGGGAATGAAAACGGAGAAACTGGAAACCCAATAAAGCTGCAACTGCCGGAAAAAGGAAAACAGGAAAAAAAAGAATAACTCCAGACAAATCTTGGTTCTGTCATCTATACTTCGAATCGATTTATTTTTCTTAGGTTTTTAAAGCAATCGGCTTGAGTCAAGGATATTGAATTGTTGGGGATAAATACCATGGCGATAAGGTGTCCACTCTACTAGAAAGTCATGGAGAATTAGATTAATTGAAGGTGCTCCAAGTTTGCTAATGTGTTTTAGATCGAAAGGGAATGTCGATTTCCTTGTAATTATGTGGAAACTTAGCGGTGGGGAAAAATCATGACTTATCCCTCTTGTCTTCAAACCGGTTTGTGTAAACTGTAAAAGAATAAAAGAAAAAAAAATTGAACAAACAGAAAGGAAAAATGCAGTCGTCGCTGGCAACACACAACAGCAGTTTGTAAAAGATTAGGTACCGTGATATTTTTATGAAAATCTTGAAAAAAAAATGGAGTAAGGAGAACAATCTTTTTTATTTAGTATTTTTTTTTTAGTTTTTCATCTCTAACTAATCTTTCAGATTTATGGTTTCTTTTCTTCTGCGCGTCTGCAGGAAAACAGAGCGATTTAAACGAACTTGTTCTGGAACAGATTTTGCAATAGAAATTCACTGCACTACACTCTGCTGGAACAAAATGAGTAGTGCAGTTAAAGAGAAAATGAAAGAATTTCAATTATCTGCTTTGGAATTGAATAGGGTTGAAACGAAAAGGGATCTTTTGTTATGTGTGTGTGTTATTATTTTTTTACTCAGCAAGGGGATACGTTGCACTCATAACATTTCGGTGTGATTTCTTTTCATTGTTACTAAGACGTACACGAATTGAAGTATAGAAATACCTGCAGCAGGCCAAACACTATTTTAAGCATTGCGTTATAAAATTATGTTTAGCTTAAAATTAGTTAGCACGGAATTAATAATTTGTTCACTAATTATTAATTAAAAAGAAATTTGGATATCAACTGTGTAAAAATTCATGCCAGTTTGTCTTTTATTCTTGTAAAACTTTGTCTTGGAATAATGGAAGGTATAAAGTCGTGGGATCAACGTTAACGAAATTCGTCAGTGATAATTACCGTAACCTTCTTACATTGAATTACATTATGTGATTTCTTCGGTTACGAACGAAGTTAACGAAATTCGTCAGTGATAATTACCGTAACCTTCTTACATTGAATTACATTATGTGATTGTGTTTCCACCCTCGTTATAAATTATGCTGAAGTCCTTATGCAAAATTTCCACTTCGATCTATTTGATTTTGTGGTAGATATGAGCATTTTTTATTTCGATTTCATTAATACCAGTCTAAGTTTGGACGTACCGATTATTAGTTAGCAAGTGACTCTTGGTGTTGAAGTCATATCTGTACATTCCATTATGTTCTGAACATATAAATCGAATGGTTTTATATCTTCTAAGAACATATATGGACGAACCTTTGGTCAAAATCTGCCAGTAAAAGAAATAGTAGCATTTTTTTGTTTTGTGTGTGTAATTTGTAAAAAAAACAGCATGGACATTTAAAAAGCGAAAGGTACAAGTGAGTAAAACTGGCTAGGCAAATCTAGAGCTCATAAAGTATCAAGCGAAAAAAAGGACATATACCTTCTACTGAAATACACGGAACAGAGGGCAAAGTCGGTGCTTTAAGATCTCAGAAGAGTATGTCAAGAGGTTTAGAAATTGTCAATTCGTCCTACAGCCCTACATTAGGACCTGGGTTCTCTTCCAATACCATGTGGCCTTCCCACGGAGATCTTCAAAGAGAACAATCGGGTAAAATAACATAAAGCCTCGCGTAAATCCTACGTCTATTCCATTAGAAGGTCGATTAAAAATGAAAAAGAAGAAATAAACTGTTTTTCTCTCGTTGGTTGGTTGGATTTCGTTTTTATAGCGAAAGGGCCATATTTGTCCAAACTGTGCCAAACGCAAAACAGACACGTAATGACTATACACAATGAAGGAAAGCTTTACTGATACAGATGAGAGAAATTCTCCGAAGCTAAATAGCAGGAATTGAAATTTCGTCACCTACACGTCACAGGTCTCTTATATCAAACACTCTCTACTTTGAATTACGTACCGCCTCATAAACAAAACTGAACTAAAGTAAAATTTTGACCTGATCTTCTAATGGATTAAGTTTCTAAATAAGAGTAACGAGTTAATAGTAACATTAAGTAAACATGATTCTATTATACCAGAACCTAATTTATCTTCTAAGGAAATTAACATACCTTTTATTACGCACATATTTCTTTAGCCTCCTATATCTCCTATTGGAAACTTAATACCATGTAATGCTATAATGCAATCTAAATATTACCCCCACACAATTTATTTTAATATTTAATTAAATTTCGTAATTCATATCGGAAAGCACAGTATCAGACTGTTGACTTCAGGGACCAACTCTTGACAAATGAATTGGATGTTTCGCTAATGAATCGTAGAGGCGCAATGAAATGAATTAAACATCGCTGGAATGTAGTCATCAACGAATTTTCATATTCACTAACATATCAGAAAGATAAGTTTCTCCCCTGAGAAAATGCTTTAAGGGTAGAATTGAGGGAGATTGTTAAGATTCACTTACCGGCTTAATTTTAATGAAACACCATCAAATTATTTGCTGAGTATTAGATTATAAAAATTTTAATAACTCTTATGAGATATATCTTAATACATATTTGATAGCATGCACAATCTTCATATTCCAATAACGTTATACTTAAACTTAATATTTTATCTCATGGGTATTAACAGAAGGTATATCACTTTTTATAATGTGGAAGGACTTCTTAAAATATATATTGACATTCTTTATCAATCCTTACAATTTCTTTGTAAAGATGAAGTATCAGAAGGCATCAAATGTTATGTGCGACCCCAATATCACCTATCGATTTAGGTGATCAAAGTCTAAAATTAAGGTTCAAAAGACAGCAAAAGAGGATTGAAATCTTTAGACATTTTACTTCTCAATTTTAAATTCATGTAACTCCGTTATAACAGTAATAAAATGCATAATACACATTTTGCTTTGATTTTCGTGGTTTGTTAGAGTTTAATAGAATAGTTTGTTAATTGAAAATATTAAATCTTAACTTCCTTGATAAGATGCGAAACACAACGATACACAACCTCAAATCTGATTATATAATCACTCTTAGATAATTATTATGTATCTCAAGTACTTTGTGCAATGCTCTAGGCAACAGCAGGAACAGTATCGTACAAATGATACAAATAATTTATTAAATCAAAATTGAGTTTTTGTTCTTACGAAGTCCATAAATTACTTGCCATAAAAATACTTGCTTACTATAGAGTAAGATAGGGCTAATACGTACTCGAAATCTTCATCGTTTATATTGAAGTAATTTCTACTTTTTCCCAGTAATTTTTAAACTATTCATATTTTTCCACACACTCCCAGACTCTACTAATTATGTTTTACACACTATTTAAGTTTACCATTGATATAATTTTAAAAAATCTTCCCCAAAATATCTTATACACTTGCCCCATCACGTGGGTCAAGTGCATACATGGGCTATTTCTTGTTTGCAATGTGATAGTTTGGTGAGTGAGGAAAGAGTATGTAATTTTATTCATGCTCACCTTTGGTCTGATCATCTTCCCTGCCTAAATTCGAAGCTTTCAAGTGGTGAAACTAATCTATAGAATTTCTTCAAGGGCATTTCCAGCAAGTGGTAGCAAGTGGTTCTTTAATCCCAAACGTGTTTTGTTTTCAGTGGAAAATTTGTCACACAAAAGCACTTGCCAAACCTCACCCCTCTTAAATCTTAATTTGATCGAAGTCCCTTACATGTGTTACCATATCATTTTAAGTTATTAATTAATACTATAAGTTGTTTCATCGATATATCTCGTCCATCAAGTTCTGGCTAGATTTGCTAATGACGAGATATCTCGTCATCACGATATTGCCGACCTTTTGATGATGACGATAGATCAAGGGTAAGTATTACTTGTAACAATAAGATATCTCGTCCATAAAGATCTGATCAGTTTGCTAATGACGAGATACCGCGTCGAGACAACCACCAGGAGGGTTAAAGGGATAATATTTGCGATAATTGGATAACATTTTACACAAAAATATCATCAAAACGCAGATCTAAAAAATTGAATAAATAGATAATGGTAAAAAAAGCAAATAATTTGCAATATAATCACCCACACTAACACAACAAACAATCAAAATTGAGTTTACTATACCTTCGGAGTTGTTGATCGAACTAATAAATACTACATTTTAATTTAAATTTAGATTTCTCTACCTCTCAAACCTACCTTTCCTTCATCAGATATATCCAGGGATTGTTAAATAAATATGATCATGGATCACAATCCAAATAAATATGTGTGGATCCTCAACCATGTTTTTGATGAAGGAATAGGGCGTGTCTATTTTAGTCTGGGAATCTCTCTTTGACCTGTCCACCAGACTGGGAGATCTCACTATACTTCTTGTACACAACAGACACCTCTCATTAACACCAAGGATTCGATCTTATTCGAGTTCATAATAGGTTCTGACAGAGTTCACGAACTTCTTTTATTTTGTAAAATGACTACTGATAAATAGAGTTTTTTGATGAGCCCATATAAAATTCAGATTTGCCAGACTCAGACCACAGGGCAGCGTTTGAAACAAATCAGATAGTTCTGTCTCTTCCTACATGCAGCCTGTATACGCATCAGAAACGAGGACAATTCCTCATACCGCTGGTCAATGCATAATTTGATGCAACTTGTTTAATAATAGTTAATCTCTTTTATTACTGTGGGTAAGTAGATAGTTGAATTAACGTCGCTCTAGAACAACACAGCGAATTATTGGCGACGTCCGGCATCAATCCCAAAGGGAAATTATTGCTGTGAGAAAAATAGTAAAATAATAGAAAAATAGTAAATACAATAATGGCTAGTTTTATGCACGGAAACTGAAATTTCAATTTATTGTTTAATTTTGGTACAAGTAAAATTTCTCGTTTGTTTCAGGAGGGAATTTTATGTGTTTTATAATCAACCGTAGATTTTCCCAACAAATATTGTCCAAGTATAAATACGGTAGCATATTTGGATATATGTCATCCAAAAATATTTTTACACCCCTCATTGAAGGAATTAACAACAATTTGTTTTGTCCTATATCAGGTCATCCTCAAATATACCATCTTGACATTAAGTAATTATTTTTTGGCCCACTCAAATACCAACTGTGCTTCCTCAGTCATCTAGTTCACTTCATACCTTCAACGGACTCTTTTTCAAGTTACAAATAACTGAATACGCACTCTCAGAATAAAATTTCAATTTTATACAAATCGATCCTGAGTTAAAATAAACATTGTCTTCTAAACAATGCTAAATGTACAATAGTAAATATTGGATTCGAACTAACAAATATGCCGTGCATAAACAATGAATTGTAAGATGACATTGTTTATTTTAAAACAGGATCGACAAACTAACAATATGCTGTGCTTCACAATGAATTGTAAGATTTACTTCAACAGAGAATATCGATTTCTCTAAAATCAAAACTATTATTATGAGTAAAAGTGTATTTGGGTATTGAGAAATTTTGTGAGTTTCTTTCGTGCGATTTTAAGTCTATTTTGGATTTTATGAATATAAATTTATAAAACGATCGATCAAAAAAAAATCTTCAAATTAAAATGTTTAGGAAAGATTTATCGTGAATTCCTTAAAGACGAAGATTGCCGAGAAAGGGAAATGGCCTCTGTGACGCTGTAAGAGAATATCAGGTTGTGTATAATTCTAACATTTTCATCTTGAGTACTTATTAGATAGAATATTTTATGAAATACGTCTGTTCAAGTGGTGTTGTATGCTTGTACCAAAAAGGGTGTCTTCAAAAGGGAATAGCTTTAGGACAGTTGGAAGTCACTGATTATCAACCGGAGGTTTACAAATTCGAAATTCGATTCAACCTAAGACTTACCTGTACGTGAGGGGTAGTACAAGCTAAATCTCTCGTTGCCTCAAATGTATTCACGTTGGTGTAGCGTTGAAGTTTGAAGTGGGTTCCAGCTCAGATATTATTTGACTGTGGTCGAATCCGAGATTAATCCCGAACCAACTCAACCAATATCCAACCAATAGCATATAGTAGCATAGCCATTAGCATATAATTGGACATAAATTCCCATACCTACCTAGCAGTTCTCTTTCGAATAGCATGTAGAATCGCGTGTTGGTCAGTTCGCTACTATTTCTGTATTCAATCGTCAGAAATAACCAATCATTTAGGACTTTTAAAAAATAAAATTTTTAAGCTTGGTAGGTCAGGGGAATTAAGTGACTGAGAAAATAGAGTTGTTTTCGGTTTGGCCCAAACGTTGACTTAATAGCCTTAATTGCCAAGTATGTATAAATAAGACAAGTATGTTATAAATTGGGGTCGTACGCTCTTATAGTAAATGTTAAAAAAAGTTCACACACACATTAAACCTCTCAGGTTCTTTCTATGATCCTTTGAACCATCCGATATAATTATATAGTCAGGATGAATGTTGTGAATGTTACTTTACTACTACACTACTTTTAAATACAAATATAATAGATCAGAAGCTAGCATAGATCTCCCTCTGATGAGATATCTCGCCCATCAAAATCTGACCAATTTTGCTTATGACGAGATAAGTTGCCCTCAAGATATTGCCGATTATACTTTTTACAAACAGATTTTATTTCTTTGGATGACGGCAGCTGCAACCATCACCTGTAAAATGTTAGTCAAAACAAAATACTTTATAATACATTTTAAGGCAATGATTAACTATATTTGTATATAATATATTGTTTCACAAACGTGTTTCTGAGTATTGCCCTTCACTTCACGAACACTCCGCCATTCACTTCCAACTTAAAAATGATTAAACTGCTAATACATCGGTTCCGATGACAAAAGTATATTATGTATTTGTATAACTGTAACTATAACAATCACCTGTAAAATGCTAACCACAATTAAATATATTATAATACATTTCAAGGCAATAATAACTATACTTTTATATAATACATTGTTTCACAAATGCGTTTCTGTGTATTGCCTATCACTACACGAATCCTCTGCTAATCACTTCTAACCCCAAAATACTTAATACTGCTAATAAATCGATTGCCGGTCCCCAAAGCATTTTATTCCTTTGCATGATAGCAGCTACAACTAACACCTGTAAAATATTAACTGAAACCAAGTATTTAATAATACATTGTAAAGCAATGATAACCATATTTCTATATAACGTATTGACTAAGATACTGGATTCTGAGTATTGCTCGTCATTACACGAATCCTCTGCCATTCACTTGCAACTCAAAAATACTTATTACTGCTAATAAATCGATTACCGGAGACAAAAGGGTTTCATCTCTTTGTACAACAGCAACTACAACCATCACCTACCTCAGCGGATGCCTCATTAATCATAACTAAGGACGGGAAGCACTTATTCCCTTACCATTATGCAAATGAATAGCGCACGAGGTTTCAACTTCTCACCGAATCTAACTCGGCGAGTAGGCTCCCCTTTGTTTGGGTGAAGTCGAATTTATTTCTCCATTTATTTAAGGTGAAACGCGAAAAAAGCGAAAAAACAACAAACCGGGAGAGTGGTGCAGCGCACTCCTTTTTACTTAACGGTTCTTTATCTTCAAAGAGATTACTGACGTCATAGGCAATCGATACTTCAGCCAGAAAGATGATTAAACGAGAGAGCGTCCGCCACTTGGGGTGAATAGGTTATTTTCGTAATTGAGAGAATTTCGTAAAGGGGTTTTGTTATTTGTTTGGGACATACTGTGCTGATTCGGTTAGTTACAGTTATGTCACCTAATTTGCATTCCGGGGACGTTGGATGTATTCAATATCTATAAAAATGATCGGTTAAACAGAAGTTGTGCGCTGAGTGCAGTTTAGAGTAACGCACAGCTGGCAGTCTCGATGGGAGAATACGATGTCCTCCTTCGGGGGCTGGGGCTGCAATGGAAATAGTTTAATCCAAGAACTACGTGAACTGTCTTCCGAATTATCGCCGACAAGTTCTCAGGAAGTATGCTGAGAAATTTGCGTGTAATTAAATTGTATGAACAGTTTTGCCCTCTTATTGCCTCATTCATAATTATAATCACAGTATTTTAATGCAATGATATAAACATAATGCAGAAAATCAATCAATTTAATGCAAACTTTAAGTGCAGTTTGTTAATAAATTAACTGGCATCGGCTACAAGAGTACCCAATTTGTTTCAATGAACTCTGGAATTAATTTAGTCCTATAGCATGGAGGGCCACGGTAGCCCATTTGGAAGAACAACGGATTACTAACCGGAGGGTTGCGAGTTCGAAACTTGGTCTACCCAAAGACCGTCATTTACACGGCGGCTGGTGCACGTCAAATCTGTCGTGGACTCAAATGTGGTCTCGTTGGCATGGTGTGAAAGTTTGGAAAGTGGGGTGCCATCTGAAATTTTCCCGTCATCTGATCGTAGTTCAAAATTTTCGAGGTTTTGTCCTTGAATCTTTCCCTTCGGGATTGATTCGGGATTTGATTGCGATATTCTGTCTGCAAACAGCATTCTTGCTTTCACAGTTTAATTCAAGTTTCGGAATCTCATTTAGCAAGACAGCAAGTATAATCTTTTTGTATGTTGTGCAACAAAAGTTGTGTAAATCTGACACCTCACAAAAAAAGGTGTTTCACCACCTTAAGACGTATAAGAGGCTAAAGTAGGGAAGAAAAGGGCCTCTCTTGAAAAGGTATTATCATCATTAGTTCGGAGAAAAGAGCTTAGTATGTGTTTCTTTTTTGTCATTATGACTTTATTCGTTGTTTAGGGGTAGAACACAATGGATTAAATATGCGGTAGTAATTTTTTCCCACTATTCTTACAGGATTATGTTTTTCTATTTTGTATGGGAAGGTCTTCCTACTTTCTCAACTAAGTACGCATTGCATTAGTAAGTCTTCATAATCGATTGGTTGGCCATCCTTAAGATGTAATACCAGCTAATGCCTGTTTTGATAAATCACATTGAATATCAAATTGGAAGGTGCTTGCTGTGAATGATTCAAAAAGCTTTCCAAGTGAACACACGTTAAAATAAAATAGTCGTCGAGTATCTTTGTACAAATAAATAGTTATTTAATAACTTTTATAATGTTATTTTGTTTATGTGACGAAATAAGGAATTACTGTAATAAATTTAAGTGTTTAATACTAGATTCAAATAAATTAATAATCCAATAAATTAAAGGATTTTTGTGGCTTACATTTTTACCAGATAAATAAGTTTTCCAGATTTACAGAATAATGGAAAGTATTACCCTGGTATAGAATTAAATGTATTTGCTGCACACTGTTAAGTGAAAAATTGAATAGAAAACCATGAAAATTTAGATGTAAAATTCTACTAAACTCTTACAATAAGGGATATTTGTTTATATTTTATTTATATGGTTTTTAACTCATAACATTTAGTTTTATAACGCAAAACTATACTTGTAGAAAGCACAATTCGCTATAAAATATTTGTGTGTCATATTATATCTTGTCATAAGTAATATTTATTAAACAAATATATATTTATAGCTGGACTCAAAATAAGGAAGGAAATTTCAAAGTTATATTCTAGAAAATATGTGCATTTACTTTAATTGCTCACTTCCATTTTCTTTTAAAATTGATATTTCATCATAACTAGATGTTTGATAAAATTAAAAAAAGTTAATGTAATATTGAATCTGAAATGTACAAATATTTTTTTCCTTACCTGAGTTATTTGAGTGTCTATAATTATGATTAAAATATGGACATTAAGATAAGTAACAAAATCTTAAATATCCCCTGAATATCGAAACATTAAATGCATTCGATTAACGTAATTTTTTTCATTTCTAATGCTTAACCATTGACTTCTTTGGCCGTACTACAAGTGGCAAACTTATGGCTATTTGTTAAGGAGCATCCATTGGATAAGTCACCGTTACTCCTAACATTGAAAATCATTACCATCCATTTATTTACTTACACACCGGGTTTCAAATACGAACCTAATGGGTGGTAGAAAATCGATATAACCACTGCACCAGTTAGTAGTCGGCTATATTATAGTTTAATATATACTTAATTATTTACTACATTAATTTACTGTCACCATAGTGTGACAAGTTGAACAAACAATATTATATGGAACGATGTACAGCATACTGAACTGGGAGGGGTAAAGCCGTCACAGTGACTGAATATGGGATAAGTGGATTTGCTGGCACTGGTTTTTGGCATTGGATGCTGGAGCTTCACTGATGCAGGGGATTCTGATATGAGTACAATGCTATGGTGCGAGGAATAACTTTTAAGGTTTCACTTTGGTTTGTCGAATAGCTCGTTCTTTGCCATCCAGCATTTTTCAGATCTATTGTGCTCCCCCAAGAGATTCCCAATTTTGTTCCTTGTTGGTTGGTTGCTTCTTCCCTAAATAAAACACAGCTTAATACCCATTGCAAATCCACTCATCCCATATTCAGTCACTGTGGCTGCTTTATCATTCCGATTTCAATATGCAGTGAATCGTTCCATTCGGTATTGTTTATTGCTTTTCAACTTGTCGCACTATGGTAATATTTACTTAATTAAGCATTCTTAAAAGTATGTGAACTTATTTCATCACTAATTTAGACAGTTCGTGATGAAATCTACCATGCGTATTCTTTTAACACTTCGTGTACAGGAAAACTCAAGTTTCCCTGTATAAGAAACATATTTGTCAAAACATATTACCAAAACGTTTTATAGCAATTAATCTCTTCTTTTCTGCTATCGACACTTTTATATGTAAGAAGCAGTCTATTCTTTAGCACCTTTATGGTCCTTACACAAAAACTGTAGCCAACTGACATTGTTGGAGGGAAGTACCTTATCCCACTGGATGTTGACAAAACCCCGAGGGAGAAACATAACATAACAATCAGTGGTTATGATTTATCGGAGAATCTCGTTCTCTAATTGCAATGCAGTGTTGTGTGGTTTTTAGGCACTGTGTTTCACTTAACTCAAGTGTTTTGGTTGAATTTGCTTGCACAGAAATATAAGACATTAGTCACTTTATCTTATTAGAAAAATGATTTCGTTGAAAGTGAGAATGTGATACCCTTTTGACATAAATAAAAGACTCGTGGTTTTTATTGTGCAGGTGTATGTAATGTTTGTAATATTCGAAATCAATTATACAATACCTTACATTTTCTTTACTCTTGTATTTCTAACAAGAAATACTTTATTACCAAAACATGGTTCGATTAATTACTAATAAATTATTTTATGCAACTCAAAATAATACAGAACAAAAGTTACAATTATCTGTACATCTTCTATTACAAAAAAATCCAGAACAAAATTTACTTAACTTTCATCTGCAATAAAATTTTCAGGAAAAACATCGTATAAAATGAACTTTTAGTGATTTCTCAAATTTTATTAAAATTAGACTGACATTGGCATGACTCCTTATAGTCAAACGTTGACTTCTTGCATAGTGTAATGTTAACTTTTTATCTAGTCAGCATTGCCATTCGTGTGTAAAGTTTAAGATTGACTTCTTATCTAGTCCAACATTTACATTTTGCATAGTCTAACATTGACTTTGTAATCTAGTTGATATTAATGTAGAATATGAATATAGATTCAAAGAATGCAGCTAATACTTTCATTTCTATTTAAAAATGTCCCAATTACACAATTTTCATTTAAAATGATTTTTTTCAAAGTAAATGTATATCTATATAAATACAAATTTTAGGTAGATAATTCAATTTACGTCTTACCTGGAGTAAACCAACTGACTATTGACGACATAAAAATTGAGTGTTTGTGCATTGAATATTTTTAATCCAGTTCAAGTTACTTGTACGTTATCAGTAGTTTCGATATTTGGTGTCTATATGTTTGCACCTCTAAACGGCTGTATATATTTCCTTGAAATTTTGTATACTTTGAGTAGTTACATTCAGTTTGAAACTGAACGTAACTTCAGTTTGTCTATTCTCGTTTTATATATGGTTTTGTAAGTGTGCAAGTATTACAGAAAATTTATTCAATATAGTTTCATGAAATGTTAAATATTTTGTATAAAATATATTAGATTATTGATTACATTTCCTTTTCTTACATTTTTAGACCAAGTATCACGCTAAGACAACTGAATACCCATACTAAAATCCATCTTAATTTGAAAGGTTGGAGAAAATCGGATGTGACTTGAGCATTGATAATTTTTACCCAGATTGTTTTACCAGTACAACAGGAAAAGTTATTATTTTTACAGAATTTAAACTCCAATACTTCTTTTGCGAAAAATAAACAATTTCGGAATACTTGGGACATAAACATAAAGAGAATACAGCTTTCAATCTTGAATAGAGCTTTAGAAATTACTTATTTATGCTCATCATTGCTGAAGACGTGTATTCATTTTCTGAACGGCACACACGTGTACATTTAGACCAAATTTCTTAAAGGGTACTTAGTTTTACACACTTGGTTGTACAAATCTGTTTTATCAAAAGAATTAAAACATCCAACGCAAGACATTTTGATCCAAGACTGGTAGCTAATCGAATTTATTCAAAGTATTTTAAAATTCGACATGTTTTCTTTAGAAAACGATTACGAATTTAAATTTTATTTCTACTTTTCCATGTTTCATATAAAATTACTTAGTTTTATTGAAAGTTGCACTCAATAGGTAAGTAACACCATTATTCTTATTCTAAACAGGTACCGTCGTGGGGAAAAAACTAACAACCCCTCCTCATTCAAGCAATTTTAACAGTAGAGGAAATTCAAAGATGGCGTTTGACAGGAACTAACGTCTTCTATAAATTCAAATTCATAAAATTTGCATAAGAGTCTTCATATTAAATTGAGCACCAACTTCATAATTTCCAATGGAAGCCCCCTATTTCGACACACAATTTCAAATCTATTTCAAAATTTAACTTCAGATACCAAATTTTATGTCATTACGTATTACCATTTCGAAGTTATGAGTGCAGCAAGATTGGAACTCCTAATGTTAAATCAGACTTTTATGGATATTTTCTTAAGTAATATTTCTATAGCGATGATATTTTGTACCATGTTACGGTTAAGCAACCCAAACAAAATCCACCTAATATTTTATTTTATAAAAAGTTTTTAGTATGCAATAATTATTAAATTAACATTTGAAAAAATTATGAATTGGAACCTTACTATATTTTGTTACGAATCGATTCAGAAGGACTTCTAATATGACCATGCAAAATTTCAGCTCATTCCAATCGTTAGTTTTTGAGTTACATTAAATTTTCCTAATTATTGAGTTTCTAGGGGGCAACCAGAGGTTTAAAAAACGTCTGACAAACCTCGGATAATAATTCTCGAATCGTTTGCACATGTGATTCTCCAATCGTTTTCACTTGCATAATAAATATAATAATTTTCGGATCGTTTGCACGTGCTGACAAATTCGCTTGAAATAGTGTTCAAAATTGAAATTTCGGTAACTATAACTACAATACTAATTAATAATACTACAATCTACGAATAGCGAATCTTAATGTGGAAATGATTCCTGATAGTGACTTCAATTTTAACGTTCAATATCTCCGGATATAAAGATAGTAGAGTCACGAAATTTCCTATTTAGACAAGTTTAACGATGCCGAATCTGATTAAGGCATCAAAACATGGTGTTTCTAATGGAAGTTTTGTTGATGCAAAATTTGATATGAAGACGGCCCCTAATGCATTTTTGTGCATTTCAATTTGTAGAGGTCGTTATTCCCTATTGAATGATATCTTTGAATTTGCTCTACTATGAATAGTGCTCGAAATAATGGGGGGTGGTTCGTCTTTTTTACCGTGACGTGGTTTCCATTGCAAACTAAATCTTTGAATTGAAAAAGGTTGTCTTTACGTTGTGTCCCTCGTGCGTAACGAAACGAAAACTTGTGTTTGTTAACAACTTGCAGGAATAATATTGTCTGATTTTTTGCTTGGAATTAATTTTACCTTTTTAAATTGTACTCTAATTTTAGTTGTAAGTTGTAGCACCTCCGAACGATCACAAGACAAAATAGAATCACGAATTAATATATTTAGAGCAACATTTTTTTCGCCGACTTTAGTTTTATTCCGCTCTGTTTTCGTGGCTGTAAATTTAAAATTTGCATTTTTAATAAACTTTAATTTCTATTCGTCACTTTTAACAACACCGCAAAGGATTCTGTTCGAAACCGCATGCCAGTTAGAGTAAAGCAAAAATTAAATGGAACTTCGCCTCATTTGGATGTTAGAAAACCCTTTAAATTTGGACTTTTTAAATGTCGAAAATCATTTACTGTCACTACAAAAGATTACGATTGCCTAGGTTACGAGTTGAACTTGTATTTAAGAAACTTATTATGTACTAGTAGAATTACCCGGCGTTACTCGGGTTCAATTCGTTAACTAACTTTTCGTTTCCTTTAATATAAATTCTAAATCCTCCTCATCATATGCTACAACTACTACACTAATAAAGGTACAAAATTGTTAAATACACAATTTCATAAATGCAAATGTATGTCAAATTTAACATCTTACATTTTTGTTCAATTTAAATGTTTAGTAAGAGAAAATCTCTAGATTGTGCCAATGTTACCCAGAATGCATAGAATAATTGAAGGTATGCCAATAAATGTCTTGTATGTCATCTAAAAACAAAAGCATTTCCTAAAATTACCATACAATAATTCAGAACGTTTTAAAAACTAATTATACATTTACTTACCTTGATTATAAATATTAAACGAAAAACATCAAATTCAAAATCCAGTGATGCATCCTAAAACATGAACTTACGAACGTAAAGCAATGAATGTACTTGTTTTTCACTACAAAACGGATTCCTGGAATATAAGCTAACAGATAAATAAATTTAAAAAGGCAAACGATTAATAATAATTGTTTCGAACTAATTCAGTTGCGCATGCCAAAAATAATTTCTAAAAATAACAAGGTTGACATATTAGCTACCAGTCCTATTTTAAAAGGTTTTGTGTTGCATATTTTATTCTCTTTATCGTCTGTCCCAAATGTTTAGAATTTTTTATATTTCGTAAAGAAAAAATAAGGCTAAAAATAAATAAAAAAGAATTAGAATTTAAATTCCGTAAAAATAATTTCTGGAAAAATAGTTGCTTTTTCAGCAGTACTGGGAAAGCAATCCAAGTAATTACAATGCTGAATATGCATTCCAGCTTCGCTAAAAGTAGCAAACAAAATTATGGTTGAATGAATTATAGTTACTCTGATATTTTAGAATAGAACTTGCTTAAACGTATAAGTAAAGGTATTTAAAATAATTTATTCAGTAAATTAAAAAGCGATGTGTAAAATTAGGGACATTATTCAAATATATGGAAATAAATTTAAGTGATACTTGTACAAACAGACTCAAAATCAGACGTAGAATGGGAAAACGTACAGACAGACTAATGAAACCAAGTTCAATCACTAAATGAATATAAGCACACAAAGTATGAAAGTTTGAAAATATATTCAACAGTTTGGACGTAGTATGGGCACGCACAGACAAACAGATCCACAGACAGATACCAAACGCGCAAGAGACAAATTTTGCATGAGAAGCCCCAAAGCGGATAGGAAACTTGAAATGGATCGAAAGTATTCAATGTACAAACAATTTCATGTTTATTTACGTATATAGATGTTAGAAATTTGTTGAGAATTCTGATTTTCTTGTAAATGAACGATTCAAAATTAATCTATTTCGAAAAATGGTAATAGGTTATCCTTGCATTATCTGTACTGAAAACATTAAATACAAACAAATTATTTTGTTTTTATTTAATATTTTCGAGACAAAATTTATTCGCTTTTTTAAAAATAAACGGGATGGGTACCGAGACTCATCAGCAGTCGTTTAAAGTTTGTTATTAGCGGAACTTATCACGCTTTGTTTTATTAGAGGAAGGATAAGACCTAAATGAATAGACTTGGTGTTTTTAAGAAGAATGTTACAAATCAATTCCAATGATAGAAGTAAGACACGTATGGTATAGTATTTACTTCGAAGCTTGTCGCAAAAAAGGTTAAATCTATAAAATTCTTTACCAGAAATGTAGATTTGAACTGACGTTTCACATAGTTTATGAGGTTTGTTTTGAGTATTATATAGACACTAAAGTCACCTAATATATAATCACATAAGGCATAATGGCTACATCATTATCTGGAATCATATTAGGTACAATTGATAGAATCTTTAAAAGTGATCACATTCCAAGTCAATATCCATCAGTTGAGGCGGTTGAGCACGTCTTCACGCGCTTGACTATCTCACGTTCTTTATACAATCTGCATCGTTAGGCATTAATCAATATGGGCTTTCCTGATCCCTTTTAGATTTTCTTTGCAATTATATACGTTTCTTAAATTTCTGCTTATGTGAAAATTTTCTGCAACTCAGCATATTTATCGGCTTATCACTCTACAAATTTTGTTTAGGTTTTTATTGCTAAAGAACATTTTAGTATTGCATGCCTCGTTATTCTCTACAAATCGGTACCAATTTCAACATCCTATCTCTTTGCAATCAAAAGTTACACTTCCCAAACGCTGCGCGGTGTTAAAATTTTCCATGCACGCTCAAACGCTACCTCTCATACACTCACCGCTACACACACACTGCCCATAATTTTAGTTATAGGATATTTAGGCCCTCTATCCAACAAAATTCAAATCATTAGATTATCATTTATAGTTAACGATAATAAGCACGACTTGGACAGATAAGCACAAATCTTGCCATTTTTCATCGCTAAAGTTTTCGTAGAAACTCCCTACACCCTATGAAATCAATGAACTGCAACCAATATATTCATTTAACTTTATTACACTTAAACACGAAAAAGACAATTTAACTATGGACAGTACTAATACAGATACTGACACATAAAACTAGTAAATAATACACAATTATAACATATGGATTTGGATCTGGATCAACCATGATAATTTATATCTTAATAATAATTCCACTCACCGATTTCTGCGCAGCAATCATAGCTGCGTTTATTTATTTTGATTTCATTTTGGCCTGGATTTGATTTAATAACATAGATTTTTTGCGACTGTATTCAAGAAACGTCATTCTTTTTTTCTTTATAACACGAAACAAAATTATCATTGGTTGATCATCCAAATGAAATGACATAAGCGCCATCTAGTGGCTTGACAGAGACTGAGCACCGCACCAAATTTAAAGATGAATTCAAGTCGAAAAATTAGTCATGAATGCTTTATCAAATTAATTTATGATAATTTCTTCAAAGGAGAAATTCTAAAATGTTACATACATGGTGCAAGAGTACCACAAGTCAAAAAATATTGGTAGAAAAATATGAGTGCTTGATGTTGTATATTCATCATTTTTACGAATTGAGATATGTGAATTTTACAGGAAACGAACTTAACTCTAACTTTAACTGCTACTCCCCAACTCCGCCTCAAAATAGACTTTTGAAGTAGTCAGCTTTGTATAAACTATAGTAGTTTAGTCGTATTACAGGGGTGCGATGTATGTGAAATGTATCATATGGATGAATATGAATATGTACGACTTGAGTCCAAAATAAGATATAAAAATTATAAAAATATCGTAAAGGTGTTACAAAACAATTTTCCTGACAATTAAATGATGTTGCCATTTTTTACGAAAGGAAAAATTGATTATTCGGATCACTTTTTCAATCTACAGTTAGCCAATTCACCCCGAGTAAGCTCGGATAAATTTGCTAGTAAGTACAAAAAACTCATAAATTTTATGAAGCCATGGAGAGAAATTGACAGCTGTGTGTATGTTTAATATTTATGGAATGCAAACTCTCAAACCTTAAATGGCAGACAGTGAAAACACAACAAATATGTGAAATATCCTCGACCATTGTGTACTTCCATCTCAAATGTTAAATCAATGACCACATCATTAGCACCTGATTCTAGACAATGATTTTAGACTATTAGACTATAACTTAAGAATTCTAAATGTCGTCTTACAGCTTTCAATACTACCTCTAGAAGTGGTTTGCAAATAAATTAAAATCTATATTTATATCGTCAAATTGCAGTTTGACTGGCTTCC